>JAKSZT010053887.1:32416533-32708602 GCA_026826555.1 Tolypeutes matacus
CATGTGTATTCTTTGATAAACAGATAATTCAACACAAAGCATTAAGCACACATAAGGGAGAGTGGAAGAGAGCAAGGTGTTTCCATCAGTTGCTTATAAACTAGCGCACATCATCTAACCAACTGTGACCTCGTGGTTCCAGTCTGCAAAATGGGAACTCTGCTCTGTAGCTGGGAGTTTCGAAGAGTTAGTGATTTTGAGAGCTGTTCCCAGTTGTTTTTGAGGCGAAAGTGTCGGCATGCGACTCCTGGGCCGGGGTCGGGGGCGGGGGGAGCGGGTCATCCTCTCAACCTGCGGGAGGCCAAGTCTCGACCTAAGTGCCGCCCTCAAAGCCTGGGGAAGCTAAAATAACGCGGACCTGTCTGCTCTCCCCGGCTGCTTGCTCAGCACTTTGCAGCACTTTTTTTTTAAAGTTTCATCCTCACAAGGACCCTGTAATGTAACCTTATAGCCCCCATTGTATAGATGGTGAGACTGAGGCGCGAAGAGGTTACGGAACCTCCCAAGAACATCAGCCGGGAGCAGAAGAGAATTCAAGCCTAGGCCTCTGCCCGGTCCAATGCCAGCGCTCTAAAGTGTAATATATCCAAGGCCTCCCTTCCCGAAAAAACCGTCACTGCAATCCTCTTGTATCCCCTCAGGCCCAGGGCGGGTCAGTGCGCAGAGGCCGCGGAAGCGGTTCGGCAAAAGCTGTCCGCGAAACTAGGCGGGCCCATTCTGCCCAGGGACTCCCCTGCCTTCCTACCCCGTCTCTGGCACCTGCTGGTCTCGGCTGCGAGCAAAGGCAGATATGGAGGCAATTTGTCTCCCGCTCCCCCAACCCCTCTCCAGCGGCTTTTCCAAGAGCAGTTTGGGTCGAACTCACCAGCGCACTGTGTCTCGCTGCTCCTGCCGAGCGAGGCCCCGCACCCCTGGCTGGCCCCAAGGCGGCGGGACCGGAGGGCGCGGGGCGGTCGGTCTTCTCCGCTGCCGCCTCTGCCGCGTCCGGGAATTAGGAAAACCACGCACTGCGCCAGACCCGGCCGAGGCGGTGCGGAGAGGGGTGGGACGAGAGCGGGGGGGGGGGCGCGGTTCCTCCCGCGGTCCCCGACCCGGCCTGTGCCCTGCGGTCTCGTGGTGGGCTGCGGCCGTGGTGGGGGGATCTTGGGAGGTCCTGGTGTCCTCGGCCGTGGCACGCAGGGCAGGCAGCTCTCTCCCCTCCCCGCATTCTAGCTCATTCCCCAACTCCCCGCTCCCCCGCCAGCCATGCCTGGTGGGCAGCCTTTTTAGCACGAGGGGTAATTAAAGAAAACAAAGCGTTTCTGGGGCAAACTTCTTTTTTCATTCGAATTGAAAATATTTGATTTCTATGGGGTGGGAGGTTGCTGCAGCTAAAATGACCTAGTTTATTGAGTGGAAGAAGGTCGGGGAGGGAACAGGAGCCGCGGCCAGTCATTCCGCTGTATTGCTTGAGAAGTGGTGTGGAAGAGGCAGGCTCTGTTTCACCCCGGAGAGCTGCTTCCTTGGGGCAGCCGCCAGCAGCAGCCGCAGCGCATTTCATCCTGGAAGCAGCGCAGCGCGCGGTGGGTGCTGTCGCCCCTATCGGCACTGGCAGGTGGGGGGCAGGGGACTGGCCCAGGGTTTCCGGCCTCAGGGCTGGACGTAAGTTACTGTGTTCACTGGGAGCCAGAGCCCAGGAGCCCCGCTCCTCGCCCCGCGCGGCATCAGCAGTCGTTCTCGAGCCGCACGTGAGAGCGCCGCACCGGAACCTCCCGCTCCCTAATCCCTCCGCAGGCTGAGCATTCTCACAGCCGGCTCTAGGGCGGTGCGTGGCGCGCCTCGACTCCACGCCGCGCAGGTTCCTCTGGATCCCGCCGGCACCTTGGCGCTGCGGCCGGCCGGGTACAGCTCAGCCCCGCTGGGCAATATTCCGCTGTTCCTCTCGGGTGCGGAGGAGTCCCTCCCTCCCTCTCAGCCGTATCAAATGTCTTTTTGGTATGTCCTAGGTAGAATCCCTTCACCTGTGTCCTTCACTTTTCACAGAAACCTTATGTGCAAGAAAATCAACTTAGAGATATAATTTAATGCAATAAATATCAGAGATGTTATGTATATAGTTCATGACTTGCGACAAATGAAAACACAGGGCTAATCACTACCCCAGTCAAGATGGAAAACATTTCCTTCATCTCAAAAAGTTCTCTCCTGGGCCTTTGCAATCTTCATCCCCGCACCTCCCTGCCCCCCCCACCCCCACCACCCTGGCCCCAGACAACCACATGTCTGATTTCCTTTACTCTATTTTGTCTTTCCTAGAATTTCGTATATATAGAATTATACAATGTGTGGACTTCCATTTAGCACACTTTTGAGATCCATGCCTGTTGTTGCGTCAGTAGCTCCCTACCATTGGTGACTAGCATCCCACTGTCTGCTTATCCACGTGAGCACTAGTGGAGGACTGGGGAGGCTCAGCAGGGCTGGAGGGGACACACCCTTTCAGGACCCCAAATGAGGACACGAGGGTCGCTGTTGGACATCTGGGTTGTTTTCAGTTTGGGGGCATTATGAACAAAGCTGCGGTGAACATTCTTATAAAAGTCTTTGTGTGGATATGTTTTTATTTCTCCTGGGTTAAAATACCTAGAAGTAGGTGAATGACCGGTTTGTCCGGTGAGTGTGCATTTGGGTGGTTTTTGTTTATTTGTTTTTTTAGAGAAGTTGTGGGTTTATAGAACAATCATGAATAACATGCAGGAACCCCATATACCACCCTATTATTAACATCCTACATTGGTGTGGTACATTTGTTGCAATTGATGAGAGCACTTTTTTTGGTAATTTTACTATTAACTATTATCCATGATTTAAATTAGGGCTGTTTGTGTTCTTTAGTTCTGTGGATTTTTGGTTTAATTTTTATTCTGTTACCATATATACAACCTAACATTTCCCCTTTTAATAACACTCAGATAGTGTATTTAGTGCTGCTAATTATGTTCACAATGTTTTGCTACCATCACCACGATCCATTACCAAAACATTTCCATCGTTCCAAATAGGAACTCTGTACATTAAGCCATAAGTTTCCAACCCCTGTTAACCTATGTTCTAGATTCTGACTCTATGAGTTTGCTTAGTCTATTTATTTCATATCAGTAAGATTATACAATATTTATCCTTTTGTGTCTAGCTTATTTCACACAACAGAGTCTTCAAGGTTCATCATGTTGTTGCGTGTATCAGAACTTCGTTCCTTTTTATGGCTGAATAATATTCCATTGTGTGTATATACCACATTTTGTTTATTCACCGGTTGATGAACATGTGGGTTGCTTCCATCTTTTGGCAATTGTGAATAATGCACTGTGAACATTGGTGTGCAAATATCTTTTTGAGTTCGTGCTTTCAATTCTTTTGGGTATATACCTAGAAGTGGAATTGCCGGGTCATATGGGAATTCTATACTTAACTTTCTGAGGAACTGCCAAACTGTCTTTCAAAACAGCTGCATCATTTTACATTGCCACCAGCAATGAATGCATGTTCCTATTTCTCCACATTCTCTCCAACACTTGTAATTTTTCATTTTAAAAAATATTAGCCATTCTAGTGGGTTGTGAAATGGTTTCTCATGGTGGTTTTTTTTTTTAAGATTTATTTTATTTATTTATTTCTCACCCCCCCGCCCGTTGTTTGCATTTGCTGTGTTTGTTTGTTGTGTGCTTGTCTTCCTTTTTTTAAGGAGGCACTGGGAACCCAACCTGGACCACCCGTGTGGGAGGGAGGCGCCTAATTGCTTGAGCCACCTCCACTTCCTGCTTTTGTTGTGTCTCTCATTAGGTTTTCCTCATTGTGTCTCTTGTTGCCTCATCTTGTGCCAGCCCACCAAGCCAGCTTTCTGTCTTGCTTGTTTTCTTCAGGAGGCACCAGGAACCGAACCTGGGACCTTCCATGTTGCAGGTCAGAGCCCAATCACTTGAGCCACATTAACTTCCCATCTCATGGTTTTGATTTGCATTTCCTGATGGCTAAGGGTGTTGAGCATCCCTTCTTGTGCACTCTGGTCATTTGGAGAGATAGCTTCTTTGGAGAGATATCTAATCAAGTCATTTGCCCATTTAAAAAATTGTGTTGTTTGTCTTTCTATTGTAAAGTTGAAGGATTTCTTTATATATTCTGGATATTAAACCTTTATCAGATAATGTGGTTTCCAAATATTTTCTCCCATTGTGCAGGCTGTTGTTTTACATTCACAATAAAATCCTTTGACATGGTCCCAAAGTTTTAAATTTTGGTGAGGTCCCATATATTTATTTTTTTCTTTTGATGCTTTAGTTTTGGGTGTAAAGTCTAAGAAATCATTGCCTAACATAAGATCCTGAATATGCTTCTCTACTTTTTAAAAAAAATATTTTTTATTAGAGAAGTTGTGAACTTACAAAACAATCATGTACATGTGTGGAATTCCCATACAACACCCCTCCACCAACACACTACATTGTTGTGAAACATTTGTTACAGATTATGAGATAATATCAAACTAGTACCACTAACTATGGTCTATAGCATACATTTGGTATATTTTTTTCCAAAGTCCCCCCCCCCATTATTAACAGCTCATCTTTAGCATTGGTGCAAGAACATTACAGTATTGCTGTTAACTATAGTCCATAGGTTACATTAATTGTATTTTTCCCATGCTTCTCCACATTCTTACCACCTTGCAATAGTGATGCACATTTGTTCTAGTTCATAGAAGGACATTCTTGTATTTGCTATTAACCACAATTCTCATCCACCTCTGTGTTCACTATGTTATTCGGTCCCTAGATTATTCTCTAGCTTTCTTTCAGTTGAAATTTACATCCCTAGACTACCCCTTTCAGCCACAATTCCATTTATAAACCAGCTGCATTAGTTCTTCTCAGTATAATGTGCTACCATCAACTCTATCCATTTCCACACTTTTACAGTCAAGTTGATTAAAACTTCTACATACATTAAGCATCAGTACCCCTTCTCAGCCTTCCTCCTATCTTCTAATAACCTGTACTCCAGGTTTTAATTCCATATATTTATTCTTTGTATTTAGTTCATATTAGTGAGAACATGCAATATTTGTCCTTTTGTGTCTGGCTTATTTCACTTAGCATAATATCTTCAGGGTTCATCCATGTTATCATGTGTCCCAATTTCATTCCTTCTTACAGCAGCATAGTATCCCATCATATGTATATATCATATTTGTCTATCCATTCATCAGTGGGGTTATTTCTATCTTTTGGCAATTGTGAATAATGCTGCCATGAACATTGGTGTGCAAATGACTGTTCACATCAGTTTTCAGTTCTGGATGTATTCTTAGTAGAGGAATTGCTGGATCATATGACAGTTCTCTATTTAGCTTTCTGAGGAACCACCGAACTGTCTTTCACAGAGGCTGCACCATTTCACATTCCCACCAACGGTGAAGGAGTGTTCCTATTTCTCCACATCCTCTCCAGCACTTATTGTTTTCTGTTGTTTTTTTTTTAAAATAATGATCATTCTATGTGGTGTGAGATGATATCTCATTGTCATTTTGATTTGCATTTCCCTAATAACTAGTGATATTGAACATTTTTCATGTGCTTTTTGGCCATTTGTATTTCTTCTTTGGAGAAATGTCTTCTAAAGTCTTTTGCTCATTTTTAAATTGGATTGCTTGCTCTTTTATTGTTAAGTTGTGTGATCTTTTTATATAGTGCTTCCCTGTATTTTCTTCTAAGAGTTTGATAGTTCTGGCTTTTATATTTAGGTCTTTGTTCCCATTTAAGTTCATTTTTGCACAAGGTATGAGTTAGAGGTCCCCTTTCTTTACCTTTTTTTTTTTTTTGCAAATGGAGATCCAGTTTTCTCAGCACCATTTGTTGAAGAGACTATTTTTTCCCAATTGAGTGGCCTTTGCCCTCTTGTCAAAAATCAGTTGGACACATACACACATTAGCTGGCCATAACTGTGAGGGTTGATTCCATTGGTATACTTCTGTCCTTGTGCCAGTACCATACTGTTTTTTTTTTTTTTTTTTTTTCACCGTACATTCCCATTTATTACTGATCTGTTTACGTGCATTTCCAGTGGTTATTATTACCATTTTACAGATAAAAAACCAAGGCCCAAAGGGATATAGTGTATTGTCCAAGGTCATACATTAGGAAATGGTAGAATCTGAAATCAAAACCAGGTCTATGCTTTTATCACAGCACTATAATACTCTTACGGTCCAAGGCACTATGTTTTTCTACCAAACCCTGCCCATTCAGAAATCCCAATTTCTGTCCCGATGGCGCAACTTCGTCCCCTCAGGGTCACCAGCGCCCGTATTACATAGTATGCATAAATAAAAGCGAATGGGCCTTCATCCTCCCTTTAAAAGGTAACAGGGCACTCGGCTCAGTTGGGGGGGTGGCCGTGGTCAGGTGGTGCAGACGCCGACATAATCTTAAACTCTCCACCCCCCGCCGCGAAGGAAGGCAGAAAAAGCCGCTCCACCTTTCACCTGACTACCACTCATCCCGCACTTCATCATAGTTACAAGCACTACAGAGCCGCGTCGCAAGGCGCGTCGCGTCTCAGCTCGACGGCCACATGTACCCGGATGCGACCGGTGCTTTTCCATACTGTTTTGATTACTGTGGCTTGGTAATAAGTTTTAAGATTGAAAGTGTGAGTCCACTGTCTTCATTCTTTTTGAAGATGGCTTTAGCTATTTGGGGCTTTTACCCTTCTGTATAAGTTTGGTGATTGACTTTCATTATTTTAAAGAAGGTAGTTGGAATTTTGATTGGAATTTGCATTGAATCTATAAATTGCTTTGCATAGTATTAACATATTAATGATATTTAGTTTTCTAGTACATGAACATGGAACGTCCTTCCATTTATTTAGGTCTTTGATTTTTTTTAGCAATGTTTTATAGTTTTCTGCATACTAGTCCTTTATATCCTTGGTTAGATTTATTCCTAGATTTCTTATTCTTTTAGTTGCTATTGTAAATGGATTTTTTCCCTTCATTTCTTCTTCTGATTTTTCATTGCTTGTGTACAAAAACAGTACTGATCTTTGGGTGTTGATCTTGTACCCTGTCACTTTGCTGAATTCATTTATTAGCTCTAGGAGATTTGTTGTGGATTTGTCAGGATTCTGTATTTGGATCATGTTATCCACAAATAGGGGAAGTTTTACTTCTTCCTTTCCATTTTGTATGCCTTTTATTTCTTTTTCTTACCTGGCTAGAAATTCCAGTACAATGATGAATGGCAGTGGACATCCTTGTATTGTTCTTTATTTTAAAGGGAAAGCTTTTAGTCTTTAGTCATTACTCAGGATATTAGCTGTGGGTTTTTCATATATGCCTGTGGCAGTTTGATATTATTTATGAATTCCAAAAAATATATGTGATTATGTTTGTAAACTGGACTTTCCTCTGGGCATGAAACCCTTTGACTGCATTAGAGTCAGCTGAGATGTCTTTGATTAAATTATGTTATGTTTAGGGCTTTGATTTGACTACATCATTGGGGCATGCAGGATTGAGTCCCGACCGCCTTGGTGGGGATATAACAGACTCTTACAAGGAAGTAGAAACACGGAGAAGCAGATATGTGGGGAAAGAGAGAAGGCTCCATTACACATGTCAGAGGCCCCAAGAAGATAGATGATCTTGTGAAGAGAGCAGAGCATCTGAGACCGGAAAGAAAGAGCCCCAGGGAGAGAGAGGCGCCTTATGCCAGACTACAGCTGAGATCGAAAGAAGCTGGGACCACAGAGCCTTAAGAGGAAGAAGGAAGGCTGAACCTTCACAGATATCGCCCGCCATGTTACTCCAACATGTGGCCAATGACTTTGGTGAGAAAGTACCTCTTATGGTACTTTGAGTTGGACTGTTTAGGACCTTGTGACTGTAAGTTTCTACCCCAAATAAATATCCTTTATAAAAGCCAACAGAGTTCTGGTACTTTGCATCAGTATCCCTTTGGCTGACTAACACAATGCCCTTTATCATGTTGAGGAAATTTCCATCTATTCCTAGTTTTCTAAGTGTTTTAATCAAAAAGTGGTGCAGGATATTCTTAAATGCCTCTTGAGATGATCAGGTGGTTTTTTCCTTCACTGTATTAATATGGTGTGTTATATTAATTGATTTTCTTATGTTGAACCACCCTTGCATACCTAGGATAAATTCCACTTTGTCACTGTGTATAACTCTTTTTTTTTTTTTTTTTAAGATTTATTTATTTATTTATTTATTTATTTATTTATTTATTTATTTCCACCCCCTGCCCCCCTTGTTTTTGCACTCGCTGTCTGCTCTCTGTGTTTTCTTCTGTGTCTGCTTGTCTTCTCTTTAGGTGGCACTGGGGACCAATCCTGGGACCCTCCAGAATGGAGAGAGGCTGCCCAATCTCTTGTGCCACCTCAGCTCCCTGATCTGCTGCATCTCTCATTTTCTCTCTTTGTCCTTTTTTGTTGCTGTGCCAGCTCTTCATGAGAGCCAGCATACCACGTGGGCCAGCACTCTGTGTGGGCCAGCAATCCATGCATGACAGCTTGCCACATGGGCCAGCTTGCTTTTTTTCACCAGGAGGGCCCCCTCCCCGGGAATCAAACCCTGGACCTCCCATATGGTAGACCGGAGCCCAATGACTTGAGCCACTTCTGCTTCCCTGTGTATAATTCTTTTAATGTGCTGTTGGATTTTGTTTGCTAGTATTTTGTTGAGGATTTTTGCATCTATATTCTTAACAGATATTGGTCTGTAGAATCAAGATATTGATTCTTTTCTCATGGTATCTTTATCTGGCTTTAGTAGGAGGGTGAAATTGATCTTGTAGAATTAATTAGGGAGTATTCCTTCCTCTTTAATTCTTCGGAAGAGTTTGAGCAGAATTGGAGTTAAATATTCTTGGAATGTTTGGTAAAAGTCCTCTGTTAAGCCATCTGATCCTGGGCTTGTCTTTGTTGGAGGTGTGAGACCATAAATCAGAGAAGCCATAAATTCCTAAATAAGACAAATCCCCCTACCCCTGTCAGTGAATCTTAAAGTGCCTGTCCACATTCCTAAGCACAATAACTATCTGTACTAGAATGATTCCTGCTACATACTAGTAACTTCAAAGAGACATGTTTATGATCCTGCAAATCCCCAGGATTTGGCTCTGTGCCTTCCTTGTTCTTGCCCTCTGTAACCCACTGGGCAGCATGGAGTGCTAGTCTGAACATCCTGCCACTGCCCAGGACCAACTTGCCATTCTGCAAGTTCCCTAATAAATGGTTCCTGTTTTGCTACATGAAGTTGCCTGCTTCATTTTTTTACTTTAAGTGCCCGTCAGACTTTGGCAGAACATATTCTGTAGGTGCACAGCCTACAGACAATTGACCAGTGAGCCAGAAGACTAAAAAATAAACAAGCCAAGGGAAACGGGAATCCGTGCAAGAGATCTGAGGTGGCTGACATCCAGCATGTTGGGGGAGGTTTTTTTGGAATAGGTCAGCCCAGTGTGTGAATATGGGGATGCCCCCCAAACACCAGCTGGAGTGTGATTTGTTAAGGGATACCTGGGGGACACATAGAAAGAAAAGAAGCTATTGCTGCCACCAAGTGGGCTTTGTTATGAGTAGTTAGATATGCTACCCAAGCCTAGTTAAAAGCTGAAGCTGAAGTAAGGAGATTAGGAGAGGCTTTAACTCTAGAAAAGGAAATTAGGTTAGCATGTTCCAACAATGTTAATGTATTAGCAAAAAAGGTACAAACCTAAGAGAGACAATTATAAATAATGTCATTTAAAATGGCAGAAATGCACGGAGGAAGGCTGCTGCCGCAGCAGGTCCAGAGGGAAGGCAGGTTATCAAGAGGAAAGGCTGGGATCTAAAGGTGTGGGATCCCTGGGAGACTGCAGAAGAGGGAGACTGGGAGGAGGAAATTGAAATTAAAGAATAGAATAAACAAGCAAGGCCATTAATAACTACAAAAATGGAAGCAACCAGGGATCCCGATGATCCCTAGGAAGAGATCCCTGCTCAGAAGCAAATATTAATGAGGGCGTATACCCCTGCAAAGTTAGTAGAATTAGCAGAAAAGTTTGAATAAAATGGCTGAGAGAGACTAGCCACTTGGTTACTAAGGCTATGGGATATAGGGGAGAAGTTCTTATGCTTTCAGGAATGGAACTGGCAAAAATGGCTAGCATAACTACCCATCCCTCTCTTTGTCAGGGTCTTTACCAGGCACAGCAAAGCCTTTTGGTACAGTGCTTTTTAGCTGCAAAATTGGCCTGGCCTAATGAGGGGGATATGCCATCCACAATAGTAGATGGTCATCTATGGAAGAATTACAAAATAGAGTTAGAGAACTAGGAATGAAGTATGCGGCATGTGCTGAACACGGTGAGGATAAAATCTTCGAAACTGCGCCCCCAGCCTGGTATGGGATTTTAGTAGCTATTCTAAACCCACTAGGCAGCCAGGCCATTCACTGTGTGGCACAGACAATAGCAGACTTTGGTGAGGGGAAAAGCATATGGTGGAAAGTAGCCAAAGAGTAACCTGGAAGCAATGATGGGCTTATTGAATTGCTGCAGGCACTCCAATAGAAAAAACAGATAAACAGCCTAATGCTGTTTTAGTAGGACTCTGGCAAAAGCTGTCCTAGGAAAAAAGATATCAGCCTCTGTCTGTCTAAATCTGTGCCACTGGTTATCAATCTCACAGCACTCCCTGAGGAAAGCAAGTCTGGAATAAGGGGGCGGGGCCATAGTCACCTGCAAATACGGACGACAGCAGGCCATCGGAGGCCTGAGGTAGAGCTGGTTATCCACTGGTCTCCAATGAGCCGTTTGCATGTTGTAGCCCTTAGTGTTACAGGAGCAGAGTGCACACTCATCCACGGGGATCCCTGGAGATTTAATGGGCCCCAAAGTTGAGAGATGGGGATGGGGGAAAAGCCTTACAAGTAGTGCAAACTGCCCTAACGTTGCAAATCTGGCGCCTCATCTCCTGAAAGTGTATTGTATGTATTTATCCCATTCTTGAATATATATTAGGGGTGGATGTGTTACACGACCTTGACCTCACCAGCACCACCACCTTTTCCCTTCGCGTCCGCGTGATGAAAGCAGTTATACGGGGTGCTGCTCATTGGTCCTGAGGAGGCTCACCCATACCAAACAATATTGCCCCGTGGGTGGGCTGAAATCAGTGAGACTTACAAGAACTGGCCAGAGTGGGGCTCATCCGACCAGCACAGAGCTCATTTAGTAGTCCTGTATGTGGCCGGTGGAAAAACCTGGTGGTAGCTGGAGAATGACAGTTGATTTTTATGGAGAATTGAATGAGATTGTTCCTTCTTTCATGCCACAGTGCCTAATATTGCAATGCTTCTCTATAAACTTACCGGCCTAGTTAGGAGAGTTCCCTTATGTATTAGACTTAGCTAATGCCTTTTCAGGATCCCACTATCTGAAAACAGCCAGTTTTGCTATTTTTGTGGGGAGGGCTGCGGTGGACTTTCCAGGTTTTGCCACAAGTGTACCTACGTAGTTCCACCATCTGTCACAGACTGGTGGCAGCTGATGTAGCAAGACGGGAAAAGCCACCAAGTGTTGCTGTGCGTCACTGTATGGATGATGTTATGCTTACTTCTGACGTTTTACATCTCTAGAAGTGGTGGCCCTGCCATTGCAGCACCTTTTAATGAGCCAAGTATGGGCCATCAATGATACCAAGATCCAGGGGCCCAGACAGTCTGTAAAATCCTAGGGGTGGTTTGGTTAGGTAAGATAAAGGTCATTCCAGCAGTGGTCATAGATACAGTACAAATGTGCCCACCTCCCCACACTGGAAAGGAACTGCCTTTATAGGCTTATGAAATTACTGGAGATCCTTCATACCCCTCCTAGCTCAAAATACTTCCATCATTATATAGATGGATAAAGGGGCTCAGTGGTATTGGCATTCCAACAAGCAAAAATAGCTGTCAAACAGATCCAATCTCTAGGTACTTTAATAGCAGGGCAAGCTTGTGAATTGGATGTTGCCAGCTACCCAGAGGGGTTCAGTGGGACCTGTGGCAAAAACAAAATGGGAAGCAAGTACCACTCGGTTTTTGGCTCCATTGTTCTTTCGTCTTAAGTGCTCATTGGACTTTTTTTTTTTTTTTTTTTTTAAAGATTTTATTTTTATTTATTCATTTATCCCCCCCCTTGCTGCTTGTGCTCGCTGGGTCAGCCAACCACGCCGTGCGGGCGGGCCCGCCCCCACCAGGAGGCCCCGGGAACCGAACCCGGAGCCTCCCATATGGTAAACGGAAGCCCCACTGATTGAGCCACAGCCGCTTCCCAGAACCTGGGACCTTGGACATGGAAAGCAAGCACATAATCACTGAGCTATATCCTCCCCCCTTGTCTTTTTTAATATAAGCATTAAAAGCTATGAATTTCCCTCTCAACTTTGCCTTTGCTGCATCCCATAAGTTTTGGTATGTTGTATTTTCATTTTCACTTGCCTCACAATATTCCCTAATTTTTCTTGTGATTTCCTCTTTAACCGATTGGTCATTTAAGAATATGTTGGTCGTTTAAGAGTATGTTGTTTAATTTCCACATATTTGTGAATTTTCCATTTCAACCTGTTATTGATTTCTGCTTCATTCTGTCATGTCCTGAGAAAATACATTGTATGTATGTATGTATGCATGATTTTCAATTTTTAAAAAAATGTTGAGACTTGTTTTGTGACTTAACCCTGAGAATGATCCATGTGCACCTGAGAAGAATGTGTATTCTGTTGTTGTTGGGTGAAGTGTTCTATACATGTTAGGTCTAGTTGGTTTAGAATGTCGTTCAAGTATTGTATTACCTTACTGATCTTCTGACTAGATGTTCTATCCATTATTGAAAGTGGCGTATTAAAATTTCCTACTATTAATGTAGAGCCATCAAATCTGTTGGTATTTGCTTCATATATTTTGGGGCTCTGCTGTAAGGTGCATATTTATTTATAATTGTTACTTGTTGAATTGTCCCCTTTATCAGTATATAATGACAGTCTTTGTCCCTCATAACAGTTTTTGACTTAAACGTCTATGTTATCTGATATTAGTATAATTCCCCAAAGCTGAGCTTTCTTAACCTTCCCAGCAAGTGCAGCCCTGAGGAAACGTAGCATCTTTAAGTCTACTCCTGCACTGCCTTTGGATTGGAACAGTGACCACCCTCAGGGCCGGGCCCCCAGCAATCCAAAGTCACTAATCAAAAGCCGTGATCTCTGATTGGCCGTGCCTACCCCTGGTCTTGGGAAAGAGGATTTTTATGTCCCTTTCTGTCATCAGGGAGCTAGCGAGGGCTGGACTCCACTGTGGCTTGTAGTGAGAGTGGGGGATGGGCCCGGTAATGGTGGCACGGAGAGAACAATTCACTGGTCTTTGTGGTAATTTACCAGTCTCTTCCATCCCTTCTTCCCTGCACGCTGTACTGTCTTCTGCTAGCCTCTAGAGTTTCAATATAGTTGTTTCAGACAATTCCTGCCTGTTTAATAGTTGTTCTGGTGAAAGGTCTGCAACCCTGAGCTTCTTACTTGGCCATTTTCCCAAAATCCTCTCCCCTACTTTCATAAGAAACTGTCAAATTGTTTTTCAGAGTTTATACTACTAAGCATTACCACCAGCAATGTATGAAAGTCCATCATGGTCTACGGTTTGTCTTTTTATTTTATTAATGGTGTCTTTCAAAGAGTAAAAGTGTCTAATTATGATGACATCCAATTTATCAATTTCTTTTTTATAATGGTTCATATTTTTTGTTCCACCTAAGAAATCTTTGCTTACCTTAAGATGTGGTCACAAAAATTTTCTCTGTATTTTCTAGAATTGTTTAATTTTAGCTTTTTGTTTAGGTCTATGGTAAATTTCAAATCAATTTTTATGTGTGGTGTGAAGTAAGGGTCAAGGTTCATTTTTTCCCCATAAGGATATCCAGTTTTCCAACACCATTTGTTGAAAGGATCATCTTTTCCATGTTGAATTACCTGGTACCTTTGTTAAAAATCAACTGTGGTTAGTCCAGTGCTAAAGATAAAAAGGAGGCATGGAGAAAGGGGCATCTAATTCAGGAGGGTCCAGGAAAGCCTCCCAGAGCAGGCAATGAAGGAATCCCAGGCAGAGGACCTGTTGGTAGCTCTGCTGAGTTGAAAAGCGTCCTCCAAAAATTCATATCCACCTGTTACATGTGGATCCAACCTTATTTGGAAATAGGATCTTTGCAGATGTAATTAGTTCAGATGAGGTCATACTGGGTTAGGGTGTGCCTAATTAGAAGAGAACAATTTGGACATAGAGATTCAGACACAGACGGAAGATGGCCATGTCAAGATGGCGGCTGACGTTGGAGTTATGCTGCCACAAACCAGGGCACGCCTGGTGCCACTGAAAACTGGAAGAGGCTCAGAAGGAGCCTTCTCTAGAATCTTCAAAGGGAGCATGTCCCTGCCAATACCTTGATTTCAGGCCTCTAGCTTCCAAAGCTCTGAGAGAACATTTATTTTTTAAAAGCCACCCAGTTTGTAGTACTTTGTTGCAGCAGCAGTAGGAAACCGTAGCTTAGTGAGGTTGCAGTGTTTTTGTGAAGTGAATTGTGTGTGTGTTGGGAAGGAGGGGGTGTAAGGGAGGGGCCAGAGGGTGTGTACTTTATTCTGGGAGTGTTGAGAGGCCACTGAAATGCTTTAGGCTGGGGAATAACATAATCAGATTTGCATTTTGAAGCATTTACCCTGGCTGCAGAGGATGGACTGAAGGAGATCAAAATGGAGCCAACAGACCACTTAAGAGGCTGTCACAACAGCATAGCTGAGAGATGGGGGGGAAGTGTTCTTCTGAATATCTCTTTATATCTCTGATTTTTGTATTACGTTTAAGAATTACCTGTATAAAATAAATGACATTAAATTGAGAAAAGAGGCCTATTGATCCAGGTTGACCGCAGGACTTGGACTTGGGCAACTGGGTGAACGATGGTACTGGTTCCTGGACAGGGACCCTGGGAGGTGGAGCAGATTCAGTTGAGGTGCCATTGGGAGATTTCCACAATGGTTTGCAGAAGAAAAAGTTGAAGATGTGGGTTTGAAGTTCAGGAGAAAGGTCTGGACTGGAGATTCAGAGTCTGGTTGGTCATCAGCACATGCAACAATGAGGCAGGTTAGTATAGGGAATGAGGGGAAGCGGCTGCGACCATGGCTGTGAGACCCCACCTCGAAACCCCCTGCTACTGAGAACAAAGCTGGAAAGACCCCACCGAGACCCTGGCCACGAGGTTCCACTTGGAACTCTTTCTAGGGTCAAGGGGAGGCCCCGGATAACTCCAAACAGGCCTCCCCATTGGGCCCCTGAGAGCTAATAGGCAGGGATCGTAAGGCAACCAATCAGAGCAGCAAACAGCTGGGGCCCCTCCCCAATATTATGAAGGGGAGGAGGAAAGGTCTTCAAAAGGCTTACCCTGGGGCCCCATGCATGCATCTCACCCTGCAGGACACCTGCATACATGTCTGGGGTTGTGTACTGTTTTTCTTTTTTTGTTTCTTAATAAACTCTCTACTCCCTTGCCTATCCTATGGCATGTCTTTAATTTCTTTTATGCTACATAAGCCAAGAACCTAGAAGCCCAGAACCCAGAGCCCTAACAACAGGAGTTCATAACCTGGGGCCCATGAACCCAGGAAATTATAGACAATTTGTGTGTATGCACATATGCATGTTATTCATCAGAGTCTCCATTTCAAAGGGGTCCATGATCCCACTAAGGTTAATAACCTCTGCTGGAGACAGTAGTTGATCCATGGGACAAGATGAGATTACTTAGAACATTGGGGGGTAAAAAAAAGACAAAGGCTTATTTTCTGCACTCTCTTACAGCTGACAGATTCTGTCTGCCCTCCCGTCAGGCACCTGCCCCCTTGGAGAGATTCACCTCTCAGCCAGGGTAATGCTTTGCCATCTTTCAGTTTCCTTGTGTCTAATTGAAATCTTTCCTGTTTTGATTTACATTTTTTAAACCAAAGTAATATATATGCATAATTTAAAAAGTTCAGCTTCATAAATAAAATCTAGTAAGCTTAACTGGAGGTGACTGTGCTAAGCTCCATGTCAGCAAAACCTAAATCTAAGTTTCAGTTCCCTATAAATGCCCGGCTTGCCTAGAAAACAGAATTTAAATCAGCTATGGCCAACTCCCTGTTCCTCTGCCAGCTAACTTCTTCACTGCTAAGCAACCACCTGCACTAACCATATTAGGAAACGTCTGCATCAACCATCGAAAGTTTCCTCCCAATGTACGCCCTTTTTCTGTCTATCAAAGCCTGTTGCTCTTTTCGTTAGGTGGAATTCTCTACCTCGTGGTGATTGGAATCTCCCCAGTTCATGGATTGATTCAATAAAACTCTCTGAGAACTAAGCAAATTTTCCTCAAGTTTTTACTTTAACAAGATAGATAAATAAGACCTAAAATGAGAAACAGCAGGCTCTGGTATGAGAGCCTTTCATAAGCCTGAAGATGAAATCAAGTAACCCAAAGACCTTCTCTGGGTCAGACTGGACCAGTGATTCCCAACCCAGTTCCACATCAGAATCCACTGTGGAACCCCAGCCCTGACTTCCTGTATCAGAGCCCCTGTAATCTTTCTTGCAAGCATACAGCCTCCTTCTTCTGGTAGCTGGGTCTCTACCATCATTCCCCTCCTACTCAGTCTTCCTCCTCTTCATTATCACCTTCTGTAGTCAGAGCTGAGCACCCAAAGGGTACATGGACACTGGAAACTGGAAGACTGATGCACCACTTGCACTAGGACTACCTGAGTCTCTCCTTTTTTCTCTGCTCTAGGCCCACTTGGCAGTGGGACACAGTCATCAGGTTGTACCAGGCTCAGGAAGGGTTTGTGAAAGAATATTGAATTCCCATCCTGGGGAGTTCTGCTACATTCTCTAATAGGATGGCAAGAATTCCCCAAGTACAAGGGCAGTGCCTAGTGAAGGAAGAAAGACCATCACATCAGGCCCTTGATATTGATGATTATACTTATGAGCCTTTCCTTGTGAAATTGAAACAGCCTAGTATTACATACTGCCAAAGAGTTACCTCCTGAAAGCCTCCTTGTTGCTCAAATGTGGCCTCTCTCTAAGCCAAACGCAGCATATAAACACACTGCTTTCCCCCTGGCATGGGACATGACTCCCGGGGATGAGCCTCCCTGGCATCAAGGGATTATTACCAATCACCAACTAGCGATGCATCTGGAAAAAGACCTTGACCAAAAGGGAGAAATAGTACAAATGATACAAATAATACAATAATATTATACAATAATATAAATGAGCTTTTATGGCTAAGAGAATTCAAAGTGAGTCAGGAGGTCATTCCAGAGGTTACGCTTATGCACTTCTCAGCAGGATCTCATTGACTGCTACAGTAAACAGTGCCTCAAACAGCAGGGCTCCTGAGGGCTCTAGAGACACCCACACTATAAGCAGGGCAGACAAGCTCAGTAATTTGCCACTCTGTCAATGGGCCTCACTTTGGAATTTATGCTCCCCAGTGTAACAGAGTTAGACTCATTTATAGTTTCTCTACACATGACTCTTCTGCTACTTTTATTTGAACCTATTATATTAGCACTATACTTGTTAAATATATGTCCCAGAGACTTAAATCTTTGGTCCATTCATATGCCAGTTGAGCCCTGAATCTCAGCAGAGTTGCAACACCTACTTTCTAGTTCATTGGACTCACCCAGATCAATTAACAAGGAGATGATGATGGACAATGCCCATCCCAAGGAACAGAAAGTATCTGCAACTGCAAGCAAGACAGTTCCATCCATCTTTCCCATGGGATCTAAGCCCCCTCTCAGTTAGAACCATCCCCAAATCCTCAAGATTGGGGAATGAACAATGGACTAAAGTATACTTATTATTCTATTACAAACTTATTATTATTCTAGCAATGGAGGAACTTTTATCATTGATATAAAGGCAGTGGTTACTGGAGGTTCTGAAGGGAGGGAGAGGTAATATGGGGGCATTTTTGGGACATTGGAATTGTCCTGCATGACATTGCAGTGACAGATACAAACCATTATATATTTTGTCATAACCTACAAAATTGTGTGGGACAGAATGTAAACTATAATGTAAACTGTAGTCCACAGTTAGTAACAATGCTTCAATATGGGTTCATCAATTGTAACAAATGTACCACACTAATGAAGGATGATGTTAATGTGGGAAAGTGTGGGAGGGGGAAGGGTGGGGCATATGGGAATCTCCTGTAATTTTTATGTAACATTTATGTAATCTAAAGCTTTTTAAAAAAATTTAAAAAAAAGTCCTGGTTTGGGTCCTGTTTTAATTTCCTCATTGCTAAAGCAAATACCATGCAACAGTTTGGCTTAAACAATGGGAATTTACTAGCTCATGGTTTGAGGACAGGAGAATTCCAAATCAAGGCATCATCAAGGTAATGCTTTATTCCCAAAGACTGACATTCTGGCACTGGCTGCTGCTGATTGCTGGTCCTGGGCACCTCTGTCCCATGGCCAGTCACATGGTAGCCTCTCCTGGCCTCTTCCTTCTCTTTTGGGTTCCATTGACCTTCAGCTCTGGCTGCTCCCTCTGTGGCTTTCTCTCTCTGTGTTTGAATTTCATTTTGCTTATAAAGGACTCCAGTAATAGGATTAAGACTCGTCTTGACTGAGTTGGGCTATACCTTAACTGAAGTAACATCATCAAAATCTCCTACTTACAATGGGTTTGTACCCACAGGAATGGTTAAGTTTAAGGACATGTTTTTCTGTGGCATATAGCTCCAAACCACCAGAGTTCCTCCTGTGGTTTTTCTAACTCACCAAGATACAGGTCAGTTAGAGCGACAGTGTTTCCAGTCTCTTCGAGGGGCTGAAAAGACCTGGGATAGGGAGGCAGACTTGGGGTCCTGGTCCTGGCTCTATGCGACCCTGCGCAAGATGATGCCTTTCTCTGTGCTACAGCTTTGCCATCTGTGAAAGGATGGAGTGATATCTAGAAAACGACCCAGCTCTAGTGTCTTGGAGGTATGTCACCTGGTGCAGCCCTGGCCCTCTGGGCCAGGATGGCTCTGACAGTTTGCATAGTGTCAGCTCATGGGCCTTTGAGAGCTCAGCTATTTGACTTCCTTTTGATCCCTGTGTCCTTTGGGGACTCCACTGCCCTGAGCCCCACTCAGGAGTCTTCTGGGGCCAGTTTGGGTATCATGACTGCTTTGCCATTTCCTCAGTCTGACTCTGATGAGCAGCTTTCTTTTCTTGGCCCTGGTGTTTCACAGGATGGGATGAAGTAGCCCTGGCATTTTGGAAAGGGAGTGTTTGGACCTTGCCATTTAGATCCACCATTTGACTCAATGAACGTTTTAACCCCAAAAACATTTGAATCAAAACATTTAACCCGAATTATGCAAATATTAATTTTTGGACAGAGAATTTTCCAGAGTGAACTTCACTAAGCCAACAATTATTTGATCCATGGTCTATATAACACACGGTTTTCTTTATTATCTTAATGAACTTTTAAACACAAGTTTAAAAACTATTAAAAAATAAAAGCTATTAACTTAGCCTGCCTTAATGTTTCCAGGAACCAAATGTCTCCTGTTCTTGATATGCTATGAAGTGCTTGGACATTCAGGCTTGTGCATTGAGAATAGCCTTGACTGGGACCTCAGCAGGCTTAAATCTCCTTCTTGGGGGCCTCATTTTCTCCCTAAAGTGGGAAGAGGAACCTCTGAAGGTGAAGAATGTGACTCTGAGTAGACAACCTAGGGCTCAGACCCAAGCCAGCCGCCTGCAGCCCCTGACCATGTGCCAGGGGCTTAAATCCCCTGAGCCTCGTTTTTCTCTCCTCTAAAATGCGGATAATAGTACCTTCCTGCCTACCTCAGAAGATCTGTTTGTAAATGAGTTGTATAAATATAAGTGATTATTAACAAAGACCATACTAGCATTAAATATCCACTGTGTAAAACTCCATTCCTGGGTTAGTTATTCTGTTACTGTCACTATCATCGTCACAGGCCATTTCCTCGCTCTGACCACTGGGTGGCACCACAGATTTGATTCTGTGACGATTTTGGTCTCAAAGGCAGCTTCTGTGTTTGGTAGAACTACATAATGACAGTCTTTTGTAGGTTGAAAACAGCCAATTTCATGTGGTTCTACCTAATGTTTATTATGCCCCCTGCCCGGGGCTGTTTCCGTCTGACTTTATCTCAGCTAAACACTGACCAATCTACGGATGCCTTACCAGCCTTTAGGATTTTCTGTGTGGCCCAAACTGCCAAGAAACCCAGGAGGTCTGGGATGGGTCTGAAACTGGATGGCCTGAGCCTGCTGGGGTGCTCCCAGTAGCCAGCCAGGACTTGCCTCCAGCGACTTAGGGTTGAGAGCTGGGAAGAGAAAGCTAGAAAGCATCAGAGTTAAGGACAACCAGAAGCACAGAAGGGCAGTACAAGGAACAGAGAGACAGAGGCTGGTGATCACAGGTAATTGGTAGAAACAGAGGTTTCCCATTTTACATTAGCATAAATTTCCTTGCTGAGCCCAGGAAGGCATTTGCCAAGAAACTCAAAGGCTACACCATGCCCAGGTGACCCTGACCTGTTCCCTGCTTCCTGCCCCCTCTCCAGGGGTGATGGCCTTGGGCCCCCAGCCTTGTGAAAGAAGTTGAGAAACGTTAGATCTCAGATCATTAACAGAATTGACTGGTAACCTGAGGAGGTGGGAATGACTCACCTGAAAGGCTGGGTGGGGCTCTGGGGACCCACTTTGCCTGATCTAAAGCCAAGTCCAGCCCCATATTTATCACAGGAGAGGTTCCTTTGGGCCATCTGCCTGTGTGTCTCCAGCCAAAGGGTCCTGAGGTTTTTATATGTGAATGAACTTGGCTCTGTATAAGGAATAGGAGCACTTGAGCAGCTTTTTCATATTTGTGCATTTAACATTCTTTTTAAAATCCAGGTAAGATAAGATAATATGATAAAGTGGAAATTCTTTAGGCAAGAATTCAAGGGTATTTTTTAAAAAGGAGGTACCTTCCAGAAATGTAAGAAATGTTAAGAGTGGTGTAATATTAGGAAATCTACTAACATAATTTACCATCTTAACATATCAGAAGAGGAAAATCATATGATCTCCATAGATGCTGAAAAACACTCTAAATAAAATACGAATTGGGTATATGTAACATGATAAAAGATATTTCTCAGTATCAAAGCCAGCATCATGTTTAATGGGGGCACACCAGAAGTTTCTTCAACTTGAAGGCAGGAACAAGAAAGATTTGCTCATTTTCAAGCTTTATTTAATATTTTTCTGGATATATTAGCCAATGTGATTTTACAAGAGGTAGAATTTAGAACCACAGAGATCAGAAAGGAAGCAAATTTATTATTTTTCCAGATGACATAATTGTTTACCTGGAAAACCCAAAACTTTTAAGTCAAAAAGGGTTATAAACAGTAAGAGATTCAGTAAGGTGTCTGGTTCAAAATTAATATTCAGAAACCACAGAATTCACATTTACAAACAACAGTTAGAAAAACTAATAGAAGAAAATAATCCATTTACAATAACAACAAAATAAACAACTAGGAATAAAGTTAAGATATATGCAATATACTTATGAATAAAACTTTAAAATTCTATTGAAGAATTTAAAAGATGATCTGAAAATCATACCATATTCTGGAAAGTCAATTCACCCTAAGCTGATGTGTAAACTTAAGAAGAGACCAATAAAAATACCAATGGGATTTTTTTTTTTTTTTTTTTTTTTGTAACCAAACAATCAAGAAAACCCAGGAAAAATGAAAGGGGGCCAGACTTACAGATTAAAGCATTTTTTTTAAGAGCAATAATAATTAAACCAGTGTGGTACTGGTACAGGCATAGACATCAATGAAACAGAATAGGATGTCCAGAAATAGATTAAACTACAAGGGAAACTAAAAAAATATTTTAAAAAATACAAGGGAAATTAATATATGATAAAGTGGAAATTCCAAATCAGTCAAGGAAAGCTGGACTCTTCAATTGAAAACCTATAGACAAACAGGGTAGTCAAAATAAAGTTATATCCATACCTCATACTTTATAGCAAAATAATTCCCAGATGGACGAAATATGTAAATGTTTAAAAAAAGAAACCACAAAATACTGAAAAAGCAGTGGAAGACTTAAAAGATCATTTTGGAGAAGGGGAGGAACTTCTGAGTGTGGTACAATATCCAGAAGCCTTAAAAGAAAAGGAGAAAATGGTACTACATAAAACTAAACAAATTCGCTATGGCAAAAGACACCATAACAAAAGGAAAAGGCAAAAAATTAGGAAAGAATAATTATATCAACAGAGTCATATTAAGAGAAATGTAAATTAAAACTCACTGAGATAACATTTTCACCTAATAGTTAAGTAAAAATCATTAAATCTGATAAGAGGTTATCAGAGAAATGGGGAAATCAGTAACTTCTTATGTTGCTGGTGGCAATGTAAATTGGTACAACCTCTGAGGAGAGCAATTTTAAAAATATATATTAAAAATTATTTTTAAAGATAACATATGTTTGGATTTATATACATTATTTTGATTTATTTACTCAGTATTCCCTCTTGTATCTTAGACTGCTCTTCTGAGATGATAAACTCAATTTTTACCACTCTCAAGCTTGGAAGATAGTTTTACAGAGTTCATAATTCTAGGTGGACAGTTATTTTCTATCAACATTTGTGAGATTTTATTCACTATCTTCTGATTTCTGTTGTTGCATCTGAGAAGTCTGCTGTCTTTCTAATTGTCAATTCTTTGTAGGTGATCTGTTCTTTCTCTCTGACTGTCTTTAAGATCTTATCTTTGTCTTTTGTGTGCCTAGTTTTACTGAGATGTCTAGATATGAATTTATTTATAGTTATCCTGCTTGGTATATACTGTTTTTCCTGGACCTTTGGTATCATATTTTTCACTAGTTCTACAAATTTCACAGCCATTATCTCTTCAAATATTTTCCATCCTTCATTCTCTCTATTCTAACTTTTAGAGAGCATATATATTAGAGTTTTTCACTCTAACTTCAATATCTTTTAATTATTGCTTCTTTTATGTTTTCCTTCTATTTGTCTCTAAGTTTTGCACCTTTGGTAGTTTATTAACTCCCAGTTTTCTACTTCTCTCTTCATCTGTGCCTAATTGGTATTTTTTTTTTTTCTTAGTTTAATTTTTTTTTTCCTAATTGGTATTTTGTTAAATGAATTGCATTTTTCATTTCTAAAAAAGTTTTTAAAAAACATCTCTTCATTCCTGATAATCCTGATAATCTCTTGTTGCTCCTTCTTTATGTTTTATTATTTTTGAACTTTTCATACATAGCTATTTTGCTTTTATTTTTTTAACTTTTACTTTGAAATAATTTTAAATTTATAGAGTAATTGTAAAGGCAATAAAAGAACTATAGCTTCCCCTTGTGTTACCATCTTATATAAATATGGTATCTTTATCAAAATTAAGAAATGAACATTGATGTAACACTGTTAACTAAACTGCAGACTTTATTAGGAGTTCACCACTTTTCCCCACTCACACCCACTTTTTGTTCCAAGATCCAGTCCAGGACACCGTGATGTATTTAGTCTTCATGTCTCCTTAGACTCCAGCAATCTGTGATGGTATCTCAGTCAGTCCTTGTTTTTCATGACCTTGACACTTTTGAAGAATGCTGGTCAGGGATTTCACAGAATATTGCTCAGTTTGGTTTTGTTGATGTCTTATCATGATTGGACTGGTGTTATGGATTTTGGGGAAGAATACCACAGAGATGACATACCTTCCTCACCACATCATATCAGGGGTACATGATATCCATATGATGAATTACTGGTTATGTTAACCTTGTTCATTTAGTTAAGGTGGTGTCTGCCAGGCTTCTCCGCTGTAAAGTTACTATTATTCCCTCTCCATATTCTATTCATTAGACACCACTTACTAAGTCCAGTCCACACTCGAGAGGAGTTAGGCTTCACCTCTGGAGGGAAGAGTATCAAAGAAGTTGTAGACATATGTTAAAAACAGTATAGTAATTAATTATGTTTCAGAGAAATTACTTTGAGGCTGTAAACATATCCTTTTTCTCCTTAGGGTTTTGCTCACTAATTTTAGTATTTATTTATGGAGCTTCGCTGCAGCAATTTTTACTGTGATGTTCTAATGGTGATTTCCTATTTCACTCAATCCTTCTACATTTACTTGGAATTATTCTGCAAGAAGATTTGTTTCCTCCCCCCCCCATTATTTATTCAATTATTTCCAGACGTGTAGTTTACAGGGTTATAAAAATCACTTTCAAATCAACAGAGGAAAATTGGAGTATTTAATTGAAGGCAGGAAAGGAAAAAAAAAATCAGCAAAAGTGTGGCAAGTAGAATATATAAAATATGACAGTAGAAATAAGTCCTAATATAACAGTGTTAGCAGTAATTATAAATAAAATGCCAGCAATTTTAATGTATATAATGGCAATAGACATCTAGACAGAAACTCTTAGTCTCAATACCTAGACTGTAAGGGACACTGTATTAGTCAGCCAAAGGGGTGCTAATGTGAAATACCAAAAATGGGTTGGTCTTCATAAAGGGCATTTATTTGGGGTAGAAGTCCACAGATACCAGGCCATAAAGCGTTAAGTTTCTTCTCACCAAAGTCCATTGCCACGTGTTGGAGCAAGACAGCTGCCAGCGTTTGCCAGGGTTCAGGCTTCTGGGGTTCCTCTCTTCCCGGGGCTGCATTTCTCTTCGGGCTTAGCTCCTATTTCCTCCACAAGGTCAACTGCAGACGATCAGGTGAATGGCTTGCTTCTCTTCTCCTGGGGCCTTCTTTCCAACATCAAAACTGCTTCTCAAAAGACTATTTCAACTGTCCTTTGCCTTGCCTTTTATATTTGATTCCCCCAACCACCAAGGGGTGGGGCTCAATGCCCTACTGACGTGGCCCAGTCAATGCCCTAATCATAACTTAATCATGCCCAGATTAACAGATCAGTTTACAAGCATGATCCAGTTATATTTTTGGAATTCATAATTACATCAAATTCCCCAACGGTTACATCCCACCCTCTGAATTCCAAAAATACATTACAATTCTCACAAAAAACTTAAATTAGTAACAATTTAAGTACAAAATCGTATCATAATCAGTTTAAAGAAATACAGTTTGTCTTCAGGCAAAATCCCATCTGTTGTAGACCTCTGAAACTTACAAAACCATTTAACTGCTTCCAATACATAAATGGAAAGACAAAAGATAAACATTTTTAATATCATAAGGAGAAATTGGGATGTTAAACATGAGTTATGGATCCTCTACAGTTCAGTAAACCTGCAGGGCATCCTCCATTTGATTTCAAAGTCTGAGAGTCATTTTTAAGAAGATGGTTTCTTTTCCTTGGGGCCACATGGGAACCCACCCTTTCCACAGGCTTGCCCAACGGCCATTTTCTTGGTTCCACCCTCATCAAGCATCTGGGTGTTGACCAAGCTCCAGACCTCACCCTCCAAGAGTGTTGGGGTGATTGCCACACCTTACCCAATCTTTGGGTTAGAGTCTTAGCCCCCCTAGCACAGTGAGGTGAAGACAACATTCCCCCTAACCTTTGGTATACAGGCTCAACCCTCTCAGAGCAATGGGTTGACCACCTGGCCTTCTCTAATCTATGGGGGACAGGTACACCCCTCTCAGACCAATGGGGTGTTGACCTTAACCGCCCTAATCTTTGAGGAATGTGCTTTAACCTCCCTGCACCCTGGGGTGGCAAAACGATTCCTGAAAATAGGGTGGGGACATCCACCCTCTTCAACTGCCGGGGAAAACTCACCCGTTCTGTATATATGGGTGGGGCTCCTCTCTTGGCCCAAGGAGATGTCTTAATTTCAGATCTCTGCTTCCACGGTTTTCTTCTTAAAGCTTTTTCTCCTTCAGTCTCTCCTTTCCATGTCCTCTTTTGTCCAAGCTGACAGTGGTTTTGTTCATACAGCATTCTCAAAAACTTTGTTGGTTTAGCATGCAGGAAGCAGGGGTCCAAGCCATCAGACAGTAAGACTTTCCACAAGTCTTTCCGAGATAATGAAGTGGGACACTTCATCCAGAGAGAAACTCAGCACCCAGACAATGTGTTTAGGAGAGGAACCTTTATTTCCGGCCGGCCGGGGCCTCCTCCAGCAGTATGGAGAGAAGCGACCCCCGGCTTCCCGTGGTGGGTTTTTATAGGGAATTTTAGCAGGGTCAGCATGATAAAGCAACTTTTCTTTGTGTTCAGATATCAGATTAGTTGATTAAAACAAGGTATTAGTTTCTTGCGCCAGAAAGGGTGAGGGGCAGCTTCAATTGTCTTTACTAGGGGTGGGTTTTGCCATCTCCATGGTGGTGTGACTGGTCAGGCACAGATGCATATCCGGGGTATTGTTTTAAGCAGGTTTTGTGGGCCTTAGGAACTTCCATCAGTGTTACTATGTTTAAAAATCTCCATTACAATAACTGCATCTTCAATTCTGAGTTATGAGATCTAAGTTTAGTAAAGTTTTCAAATAGGGTATTTTCATCTGGGAATTTGATTTCCAGAAACTTGGAAGTTCCAGAATTAGTTTCTGTTTTCTTTTTGCCCAAAAATTCAGTCCTTAGTGTATTTCTCTCGTCTAGTATTTTGCTATAAGCTGCAAGGAGAAGCCAAGCCACATTCTCCGAGTTTACCTTGGAAAGTTCTTTAGCTAAATGCTCTGGTTCGCCATTTTAAAATTCTGTCTTCCATATAACACCAAGAGTTAACCTTGTTAAGTTCTCTGCAACTTTAAAACATGGATTGCCTTTCCTCCAGTTTCCAATAAAAGTTTCATCATTTACTTCTAAGGCATCATAGAAAGTCTCTTTAGCATCCATATTGCTATCAACAGTCTCTTCAAAGAGATTGTGGCCTTTTCCATCAAGCATTTCACAATTCCTCCAAAAAATACCACTTACCCATTTATAAAACCATTCCAACATCTTGGTATATGCAAAAGCATTACCCCACTCTCGGTACCAAATTCTGTATTAGTCAGCCAAAGGGGTGCTAATGTGAAATACCAAAAATGGGTTGGTCTTCATAAAGGGCATTTATTTGGGGTAGAAGTCCACAGATACCAGGCCATAAAGCGTTAAGTTTCTTCTCACCAAAGTCCATTGCCACGTGTTGGAGCAAGACAGCTGCCAGTGTTTGCCAGGGTTCAGGCTTCTGGGGTTCCTCTCTTCCCGGGGCTGCATTTCTCTTCGGGCTTAGCTCCTGTTTCCTCCACAAGTTCAACTGCAGACGATCAGGTGAATGGCTTGCTTCTCTTCTCCTGGGGCCTTCTTTCCAACATCAAAACTGCTTCTCAAAAGACTATTTCAACTGTCCTTTGCCTTGCCTTTTATATTTGATTCCCCCAACCACCAAGGGGTGGGGCTCAATGCCCTACTGACGTGGTCCAGTCAACGCCCTAATCATAATTTAGTCACGCCCAGATTAACAGATCAGTTTACAAGCATGATCCAGTTATATTTTTGGAATTCATAATTACATCAAATTCCCCAATGGTTACAGACACACTTAAAACAAAAGGAGAGAGAAAGACTGAAAAGGAACAGGTAGATAAAAGGATATACCAGGTAACTATGAACTAAGAAAATAAGAGCAGTGATATTAATATCCACACACTATAATTCAAGGCAAAACCATCCTAATTGTTCAAGAGGGCTGTAACGTATGGTAAAGTGCTCACAAACATATATGCATCTACGAACAGAGTCTTAAAAATATATAAAGTAACAACTGACGGAACTACAAGAAGAAATATCTCCCTTTGTGGCTGTTTCAATTGCTATTGGAGAGTTTCATAAAATCACCTGCTTCAGAAAGAAATAGTTCAAATAGGGAAAAAAGGCCAGAGATATAGTGATTTGCCTAACTCAGTTCTGGGGGTCCATCAGTGGGGTTGAGAAGACCCTGGTGGAATCCCCTGGTATTCCCTATGGAATCCTCTAAGCAATGAATTAGAAACACATGCTAGAATACTTATTGGTTTTTAAAACATAGTGTTGACTGAAAAAGTGAGAAAAAGAATGAGATTTATTAGCACAGGACAATGTATATTAGTTAAAGGCATATACACATAAAGACATGCATATTTTACAAAGATGCAAGGATACACGTCAAACACATTTGCCTTGGTGAGGTGGAGAGGGATGGGGACGGGAATTGGGCTCAGGCATCAAGAGGGCAAGATAAATAATAAAACAGGAGAAAGCCTTGCAAGCTGCTGCTGCTGATACACATTGAACTGAGGCTGATGAAAAACAGCCCTGTACCTGCTGGTTTCAAAATGATTGCAATCTTTCCTATCAGCAGAAAGGTTTGTGCCTCTGTTAAATGACTCTAGCTGTCATGTGGCTGGGGGACAAATTTTCCCTGGAAAATTGTGGGTGCCTGGGGCCCGAAGAAGCTCTGGAGGTGCATGCATTCTTGGCACCAGGTGCTAAGGCAGCTGTCCTAAAAACTGGCCTGGCTCTGTCTGTGGGGAGGTACAGTACACCTATGGGGGCCATCTGGACATGGCCCCCAACTCAGCTTGAGTTTCTGGATTTCTCAAGGAATAGGTTCGAAATTCTGAGGAGCAAATTTCTCCAGGCTGGACTCCAAGGCTGGGTTCCCTCCCCAATCCCATCTCCCAATACCACAGGAATGTCTGGTCTAGAAGCAGGTCCAGTCCAGAGTTGGGCCACAAGAAAGCCAAGAGAGAAATGGCCCCAAATGACAGCCTTCCAGGCATCAAGAAGAGGAGTTTATAAAACAAGTAAAGCTACCTAAGAAGAGACTGCAAGGCAGATGCATTTCAGTGCAACTTCTACCCCACCCCCTTGGGGGTCTTCCTCTCAGAAGAAAATCTAGGCTGGATGGGAAGGGAGGAGACCTAGATTTTAAAGAGTTCTTGGCCTTTGATGGAAATAGAAATGGAAGGAAAGATTCAGAGCTTTAACGGTTCAGAGTCTGAAGACATCCCTGAGGGAGAACATTTCCTGCCATCCTTTACTGATCAGGATGGCGTCTCTATCCTTCTCCAGGAAGAAAGGCATCGGGGAGACACTTACACTCATGCACAAATGTTCATTCATGTACACCTAGGTACGCGCGCACACACACACACACACACCGGGCTGAAAGCAGTAAGTAAAGCAAACTATTCCATGTCCCTCCTTCCTGGCCGTACCCATTCTCTGCTCTGGGGCCAGACAGGACAGCTGATGATGGCAGGACAGATGTGCAAGCAGAAACCACTCCCAGCTCTTGGTACCTCCTGCAGGAGCAGGAGGGGATGCCATGCCCTTGACCAAGGCTCAGGCTCAGCAGGCTGAGCAGCCCAAAAAGCTTCTGCTGCAGAATTCTGGTCTTCTCCATCTTCTCAAAGATAAATTAAGTTCCCAACCATCTCTAATATTGGCACGGCCAGCACTTCTGTTATCGGTGACGAGTCCCTGTTCCAATAAAAGCTGACCCAGGCCTGCAGCTCTGGGGGCCCACCTGGCCAGTGGCCCTGAGATGGCTAAAGATATGGAGCAGAAAAGATAAGGAGCTGGACTTTGGCTTAGGGAGTCCTGGAGGCTACAGGTAGGTAGCCCTGCCAATGCCAGCGTGTGTCAGGCACTTGTTTCCAAGTGTAGCACAGTGGAGGGGGCTGCTCTGGGCTGGCTATTCTGGTGTTCAAATCTCAGCAAGTCCTTTAATATCTCATAGCCTCACTTCCCAATCCTGTGGAATGGGGATAATACTAACACTTCCCATCATCCATGAGAAAGACCACTACCCATTTGCTCCTTTTCAGTGGAGAAGAGAAAGAGGGTGAGGGAGCTGGTGCCTGGTGCACTGAGTCCTGGCATTGGGAAAGCCAGCCGCTTCTCCTTCCCAGATGTGCCAAAGCGAGAGAATGCTAGCCTGTCTATCTACAGATCAGGCTGCAGGTGCCTCTTCACTGAAGGAAGATAAGTGGAGGTCAGGATATGTCTTGTGGCTGGGGGAGTGCTGCCAGGCATTCTGATCTTCACTGGGGGTCAAAATCTCACCCAGGCATCCTCCATCTTGATATTTTAGCATTGGCTGGGGTAGGGGGCATGGGGTTGATACAGAGAGACCGTGAGCCGTTCTGTGGCCAACCCTGACCACCAGAACAATAGCAAGCCCTAGGAAAGGGGTCAGCCTCAGGACTGGGGACAGGCACTGGCTGGCCCTGATGCTAACAGAAATCCCTTTTTTTTTTGACCAGCTCTAGAGTCTGGGAGTTGCCAGGGAGGACAAGCCCACTCAGCACTCCAGGAACTCCCTCCACTAGAACAAGGCCAACTTCTAGGATGCAAAACCAGCATCATGTCATGTCATGTCATTACTGGGTCCCTGTTAGGTTCCAGGTGCTGCTTGGCACTGGGACTGCACTGGGAGAAGGGCAGGCTCAGTGCTTGCCCTTGAAGAGTGGACGCCAGCCCGGGAGAAGCAGAGCCTTCCCATAAACACACCGTTAATCAAGCGGGACTGAGAAGAGCTGGGGTAGAGGAGGGCAAGGGGACCTCTGGTCTGTTCCTCCACATCAACTGTCCTTTCCTATGTAGCCAACAGGGCTCTGAGGCACAAAGAGCTGGGTCTGAGAACAGCAGGTTTCCAGGACAGGCTGGCACAGATGGGAAGGGCTCAATCCCACCCCCAGGCAGGACAGAGGAATGTGGGGAGGCTGGCTGTCAAAGGTCAGCCTCTGCTGGGGCTGGTGACACTGCAGAACACAGCCAGCGCCCACGTTTTGCAACTTATGTTATCACTATTCATCAGCTTCTCTCTCAAAAAGACCCATGGGGTGATGACAATGATGATAAGAGAGCTCGTCCACTGCTTACAGCTATAAACCAAGGCTCCCAGAGGCCTAAGGACCAGGGTTCTGTGGAGGTTGCGTGGCCAAACCCCAGGTCCCCTGGCTGGCGCAGGCGTCAGCTTCTCCGTTGCAGACACAGGCCATGATCAGGGCTGAGGGGGACCGACTCCTCCAGCCAGGTGGGCCCCCCTGAGCCCTGAGCACGGCAGGGGCTCAGAGCTGGGGCCTGCAGTGAAGGGAAGGCCCCTGGGCAGGCTCAGCCCCTCAGGGCGGGCAGTCACTGCTCCTCTTACTCCAAAGAGCTGAAAAAAAGAAATTACATGCTCTCCACAAGCTGCTGGGCCAGGCTCATAATGGTCGATATGGCCTTATCACGGAGTGGCTCTGGGGCCCAGCTGCCAGGCTTATTAGCTGAGTGCCCTGGGCAAGTTACTTATCATCTCCAAGCCTCAGGTTCTTCATGGGTAAAATGTGGCTATAATAATACTACCTACTTCAGAGGGCTGTTTTGAGAGTTAAATGATACAACTTACTGATGGTGTTTAGTACAGTGTCCACAGATGAAGGGCGTGGGCTTTGGCCATCTGATTTTGAATTCAGGCCTGCCACTCACTGGCCACGTGCTCTTGGGTGAGCTACTTCACCTCTCTGTGGTGTGCTGACCACAGCCCCCTATGGGACCCACTTTCTCACTCCCCCAGCTGCTAGGAGTGCTGGCGGCTGGTGGGTCTCAGCTGGCACTCTCTCTGGGCCTTGCCCTTAGCTGAAGAGAGGCACTTTGCTCACGGCCAGGCCACTGACCTTCTCCAAAGGCCCTTTTGCCTCAAGGCAGGGCAACTCTGAGGGGCCACCCAGCTTCAGTGTTCCCTGGCAGGTCGGCCTGCCGCTCCCTTGTCACTGCAGTGCATGTCACCTCCTCCCTTTACCTGGTCATGGTCCTGAGAGCACTCCCCGGTAAACCTGCACACAAATATCTCAGAATTTGTTTCCTGGGGACCCCATCCTATGACAGCTGGTGTCAGGAATGGTCCAGGAACTGACTCTGAAGTGGCACTTAGCACTGATCACCAGCTGGCTGCCTGGCAGTGAGGACTGCTGGCATGTGGTTGTGATAAAACTTTCACAGGTGTTGAACTGGCTGAGACGCTGGGGACGGGGATGCACGGGGCGGGGAGGTGTGGGGATACTGGTCCCCGTACACGGTGTTGTGTTATGCCAGAGCTGGGAATCAGCCTCTGGGCTGGAGCCTGGCACGGTCACGGCTGACTCCCCACCAGCAGAGGGCTCTGCCCCTGTGTGCCTTGCTTTCTTAATCTGAAAGATGAGGGGTGGGTGAGCTACCTGGACCAGCTGATTCACTCAGGTGCCCTCCAGCTCGAGCTCTCTACACCAGTGAGCCTGGGAGGTGGGCATGCTCGGGAGCCAAGAGTGTGAACAGGCGAGGAGTACAGGTGGAGGGGTCTGGAGGAGGTTTCTGCCTCTGCCCTCTGCCTGGAGCAGCTGTTTGAGCCCGAGCTGAGACTCCCCTGGCTCTGCCACCTGCTCCTCCCAGCCCTACCCCCAGGCTAGTGGGTTCTGAGGTGAGGGCACCTGTAGTTGATACAAATGAACGTGCTTTTCTAATCCACTGCCCTCAGGATTTCCTTGGCTTCACAGACTTTCCCTTCTTCCTCCCAGGTCTGACCAGTCCCTAAACTGCCCACAGCCTGGAGAGAACTTGTGGCCTCTAGGTCACAGGTAGTCGCAGAAGTTGGAGAGTACTGAACCGCAGACACAGGTTTCTTGTCTCCAGGGCTCTGCGTTTGTGCTCAGGCTTGGCCCAGGCAGGCAGGGGCCTTGTGCTCACTGGGCCGTCCACTCCAGATGGCCAGGTGGGCACTGGACTCACCTCCATTTACTCCTCCCAGCCTGCCTGCGAGGCAGACATTTAGGGAGGAAATGCAGGCTCTGAGGGGTTAAGTGACCTCTGGAAGGCCACACAGCCGGGCGTTTTCTCCATCCAGCCCCTGCATCTGCCACTCCCTTTAAGTGCATTTTCTCCATATCCCACCTCTGGCTATAGAAACCTGAGTCATTTATACAGGCCTACCTCTAGTACCACTACTCTGTGAAACCTTCTCCAGCCCTTCCTGTCAAAATCATCTCTAGAGATGTTCATTTCGACCATCGAATGTGAAAGATTAAGTGTAAACATTCACCTCTTCCACCACCATCCCTAAAAGGGAATACAAAGTTGAAACCTGAAAGAAGAAAGAGAGCAGGAGGGAAGATGGTAGCCTAGGAGAAATTGTAGAAGAGACAGCTCTGTCGGAGAGTTTAGTGGAGGAAATAGTGACAAGGAGTAAAAAGAAAAAAAGTTATTCACTACAGGAAAAATTAAAAAGCACAAAGAAATGAAATGTAATCAGAGAGTATATTAAGTGCTGGTATCACAGGAGGATGTAAAAAACGAAATCCTAGGATATTGTAATAGGTGGTTTAAGATTTTTAAAGAATCCCTAAATAGCTGTATACATATATTTTTAGGGTTATAAAATAAATGCCAGAAAATAAATAGCTAACAAAACTGAAAGTGGTTGCCTCTGGAGAGCCAGACATTGATGTTGTTGCTTTTCTCATATGCCTTGATAGAAGACTGTTTAAACTAGCTGCCTGTACTATCTAGCAAAAAATAAAAATTAATTTAAAAGCAAAAAAAAGAGAGAGAAAAAGAAACACTGGGACTGTGAATCCAGTGGAAGATTTTATTTTATTTGTTTGCTTGTTTATTCATTTCAAAATGAAAATGACTTAGTTACTAAAATGCCTTAAATTTCAAAATAGAAAGTTTAGAGAAGAAAGTAAGAATTACCCGTAAATTCCATGAACTGGAGCTAGCTACTGTTAAGTTTGGTGAACAGATTTAAGACAGCTCTGTGTGTATGTGATTTTATGATAACGGGATTGCATACTGTTTCATAACCTGCTCTTTTTACTCAACAATATGTCACAGACATCTTTCCACATAAGTAAATATAGCTCTACCCTGCATTGCACGGCGTGCAGACTACCCCATTGCAAATGAAAGGATGGACTGTCTTTCATTTATTCAATCCAGTCCTGAGGGACATTTAGATTATTTCAAGGTGTTTTTTTTTTTTTAATTCTGTTACAAAAACTCCAGGATGAACAGTATTATGCCTCTACCTTGGCCGTTTGTCCAGCTACTGTCTTAGGGTACATTTTAGCAGGATGGTCTCAAAGAAAAACTTCCTGCAGCCATGGAGGTCACTCTGCTGCCTCATCCCAGTTGCAGATTTTTGTTTCACCAGAAACCTGAGGCTGCTCCCTGAGCAGCCGATGGCTTCTACCCAAGGGGCTCTCACTGCAGGCGCGGCAGAGCCACACGCTCAGGGATGTAGCTTCTTCCTTGGGCAGCTCTGGGCTAGGGGCAGTGAGGAGCCCTGGCTCCCCTAGGCTGTGAAATTTCTAAAGACATGACGATTTGTCCATGTGAATCAGTCTGCTCAGCTCCCTGCTGGAGCCTAGTGCAGCTGGCTGATGGCCTGAAACTCTATTAAGGGCTCTGCTTTACCTTCCAGGAAGCCACTGGGCTAAGCAGGGGGCTAAAGGGACTTGGGACAAAGGCTGCTAATGAGTCAGAGGGAATCTCTGCCATGACGGAGGACTTGACTGGTGTTTCATTGATTCACTCAGTTATTCATCCTTTTATCCAGTAATCCAGGCACTGGGTAGGGGCTGAGTAAGTGGAATCAAAGAACATAAGGCTTACAGTTGGAGAGAGACTGACAGGTCCAGGCAGTGGTTCTCCTGTACTGGCAGGGTAAGGAGAGTTATTGGGGTACAGGATGTGTGTGGGGGGTGTTACACCATCATTGGATAAACCCACACAGCCTGTTTTTAAAATAGGATGAATAGGTGGAGCACAGAGCATTTTTAGGGCAGTGAAACTATTGTGTATGATACCATACTAGCAAATACATGACATTATGCATTTGTTGAAATCCATAGAACTGTCAACACAAAGAGCACCTAATGTAAGCTATGGGCATTAGTTAATAATAATATAACAATAATGGTTCATCAATTGTGATAAATGTGCCACACTAATGCAAAGGAAGCTGTGGGAGAGAGAGTATGGGAACTCTATACTTTCTGTGCAATTTTTCTGTAAACCTAAAACTATTCTAAAAAAGTAAAGTCTATTATTTAAAAAAACATAGGAAGTGAGGATAACTTTCATTATTATGATGCCCCCAGCCCCCTATCTTCTGCATAGCTTTTTGCAAAGGGAAGAGACTTATGTGAACTTGACTATTTTACCCTTTTCAAAGGCAAGGTTTCCTCCCCATCCTGCAGTGTGCTCAGAGTCACAGGGTGGTTTTCTAGGGGTTCAGTAATTTCCAGCAAGGGCTGGGCTTGGGGCCCAGAGGGAGCATTCCACAGGGGCAGGAAGGGAGGATGGACAGAAAGGAGAATCCCAGAGACTTACCATGGGATTCTCACCCAATGAACCTATTTCACAGATGAGGAAACTGAGGCGCAGGCACTCAGGATTTGTCTATGGAGGGTGGATGTTTCCTGAACTGGCTCACATCAGCCTTCTCTCTAACAAGTATGTCATGGTTCCTAGTTAGTGCCTCTGCCCAGGAGATGCCTTCATGAGTGCTTTGGTGTACTTGTCCTCTTACTGGAGGTGCTGCTGAGCAGGACCCCATTCTCCTTCCTCCTCAGACAGCTCACAGAATGGCAGATGCCTAGAGGAGTCCAGCCCAGGTAGGGCCTGTGGCTGGGCCATGCTGGAGGACAATCTGCCTCCATTTCCCATTCCTTAATCACTGTACCCTGATTAATCACCTCCCCTTCTCCAGTCTCAGGTCCTATACTTCTAGGAGACAAGGCTCCACTCTCACCCAGACCCAGGGCTCTAACGTGTGATCCCAGCCAAAGCCCACCCTCACATCACAGAGGTCCACTGGTGACCTGGGTGAGGCCATTAAGAAGGGGTCTCAGGCTTCCCTGCTGGGTCAGCACCAGGCAGGCTGACCTGCCTGGCTTGTGTGTGTGTGTGTATGTATGTGTCTACAATGCCAGCCTGGGACGCTTTCCAGGGACAAATGTGAACCTTAGAGATGGAGGAGCTAGCAGGATGATAAAAGGCTTCTGACAGCTGGACTGAATTATTGCAGACACCTCTAATTCTGTGCTTCAGCAGCTCCTTTCAGGTGAACCCTGAGAAGACAGCAACCCCAGGAGGTAGCCTGCTCCCTTTATGCCCAGCTCTAGGACTACAGCTGAGACAAGCTCTGGTGCTTGATTTTGAGCCACTGCAGGATGTGAAGGGACCCTGGAGACCTTTGGGGCCATCACCACAGATAAGGAAACAGGGGCCCCAGAGGAGCCCTGAGTCCCACGACCTGTTACAAAGCCAGGACAAGAGCTTAGGAGGGGAAGCGGAAGTGGCTCAAGTGATTGAGCTCCTGCCTACCACATGGGAGGTCCCGAAATCAGTTCCCAGTAGTTCCTGGAGAAGACAAGCAAGACAGTGAGCTGGTGTGATGGGCAGGTGCGGCAAGCTGACGCAACAAGGCGACGCAACAAGAAGACACAAAGAGGAAAGACAATGAGAGAGACAGCAAAGCAGGAAGCTGAGGTGGCTCAAGCTACTGAGTGCCTCTCTCCCACGTGGGAGGTCCTGAGTTCAGTTCCTGGTGCCTCCTAAAGAGAAGATGAGCACACAGCAAATGGACACAGAGAGCAGACAACAGCGAATGGATACATTGAGCAGACAGAGAGTGCAAGCAAGGGGGCGGGGGGAGAATAAATAAATAAATAAAATACATCTTTATGAAAAAAACAAAAGAGCTTAGGAGCTCCAAGGGTCTGCCCATGTTCTTTCCACTGTCACCACTTGTATCACTGAGGAGTGCATTCAGCTGCAACCCGAGGAAACTGATGAGCCGACAGGGACTCGGTAGTCCAGACCTGGGTACTGCTGCTTTACCTGCAGCCTTCCCCCTTCCTGCTCTGTTCTCTCATCTTGCAGTCCTTTCCCTCATGCTCTTTGTCCTCTACAGCAAGATGGTTGTTCCATCTTCCACTACCATCTGCTTTCTAGGCAGGAGAGAAGGGAGTAGGGCTAAGGGGTGAAAGGCTGTGCCTTCCCAGTTGGTTCCCTTTAAAAAGATTTCCTGAAATCTGTACCCTGCAACTTTCATTGGCTGGAACCAGGTTGCCTGGTCACCCACAAGTGGCCACTTTCTTAGCAGGGTACATTGCCATCGTGGAAACAAGTGCGGTCCTCTAGAAAGGAAGAAGGGGAGAAGGAATATCAGGTGGCCACAGGCAGTATGCCACGCAGTTGTTTGGATTGGGATCTTGGCTAGGAAGGCCCTGTCCTGCAAGCCACCAGCCCTTCTCTTCATCTCCAATGTCCCGAATGTCAACCACAGTAGAAAATATGAAGTTTGGATTTTCTGCTGAATTGGGAGCTTCTGGGACACCAGAAGATGGGAAGGAGGAAGAGGGGATATCTGGCTACACATATCCTTCAATGCTAGTCTTTGCACTCGTTCCTCTTCCTGAAAGCCCTACTAAAAATGTGTGTGTGTCATCTTTGGGCACGGATGGGGGGCAGCCAGGCCCCTGATGGGAAAGAGAGCGGCATCAGAATGCTGCCCCAGCCCCTCACCTATCTTGCTTGGAGACCAGGGCTATGGGCTAAGGCATCTTCCGGCACATCCTGCCTCTCTCTCAGGATCACAGACTTCTCTTCTCCTCTCCACGCCATCAAAGCCTGCCTCTTCCATGACACTTGCCCCTCCCAGCCTCTTGCCAGTCCATCGGGGTAGGCATGTGTTAGTGTTCTCCTGGGTGTGAGCTCCTGATGTCTCTAACAAAGGTCCTCAGCTCAGAGTGAGGCCCCCTGAGCAGCAGGCCAGCATTACCTGGGAACTTGCCAGAAATGCAGATTCTCAGGCCCCTAGTCCTGCGGAATCAGAAACTCTGGGGGTGGGACGAGCAAGCTGAGCTTTATCAGGCCTTCCGGGTGATTCTGATGCACGCAGAACCACTGACATATAATGAATCTCAGGCTGTGAAATAGCTTCTGGCCTGTTAGGGGGAAACCAAAGCTAGGAAAGGCAGAAACTTTTTAAAAAGCTGCTCTGGCCGCTCTGGCGGCTCTGGCCTTCAGTACAGGCCAGATAATAATCCCGTGAAGACCCTGAGGTTCTTGAGTCTAAGAATCACATTAGAGCTGGAAACCACTGCGGGAATATCCAGCCCCCTGTTGTCTAGATCTGTGCGGCAATGGAGAGATGACACCGGGGCCTGGAGTGAAGGGAGAGAACCTCCACTCCCCAAGGGAGAGCAGGGCACTGCGAGGACTAGCCTGGGCCTGTTCACCTTGAGTGCAGGCCAGGAGCACCTGTGAGGGCTACTGGGATGTGCTCCCCATCACCTTCCCCTCTGGTGAATTAGCAGTAACCTACCAAAGAAAAGGGGCAGGTGGCTTATTTTGGAGTCACAGGGCAGAGAGCAGTGGTGAAAGTTGCATCTTTCTCTGTCCCCAGTCCCCAGAGGATGGACACCCAGGAGGTGAGGAGGTGGAGGCAGCTGGGATGTGAGGAGGCCGGCGGAGGCCCTGTGCGGCCAGGGAACCAGCCCAGATTGTAAAAGGGGGACAGGGCCTCACTGGCTGGGGCCCACAGTGTTCCCTGACTGCCGGCTCTGGGAGAACAGGCTCCGAGAGGAATCTGCCATTCTGGGTGGGGCAGGGGGGTGGCCTAGGGCAGGTGGGCCTTGGACCACCTAAGAAGAAAAAAACGATCCACAGTAGACAGCTTCTATCAGAATCCAAACGTCAGCTTGTGCAGGGTTGTTTGGCTTTATTTAAAAAAACAAACCCTGCTGTCACCTGACAGTCAAACGTCACTTGCACAGCACTCATGCGGGCCATACCTTTCACGGCTCACAGTGCAGGTTTCTCCCCGGACCACACGCTGGCCCAGAGTAGCCACACAAATACATTTTTCAATGCACAAATCTCACTTAACAACAACAATCAGACAATCATTGGGTCAGAGAAGAGCCGCCCGATTCACTGGCCCTCTGCAGTGAGGAGGGGACCAAGCTGGCAGGTCGAGCTCCTTCTGGCCCCTCACAGGTGGGGTGCAGGTGGCCCCAGCATGGTGACCAGGACTCCTTGGGATGGTGTGGCTACTGACAGGAGCTGCCAGGGCCTCCCTCGCAGTGAGCGCTAGAAGGGGTCCGTCCCCCGCCCACAGGTGGAGGCGAGCCACCGGAGCAGGCCTGTCATCTAGTCCCTGAGGCCCCCGCAGACCGGGATGCAAATAGCTCCAGGCCCACGCTGGCTCCCAGTCTGCTGACAAGCCTGCTTGCTCCTGTTTCTTCTCTTTTTATTTCTTTTAAGGGAGCCAAATTCAGAGGAAGAGCTGGCAGTTCTGGAAACTTTTTCTCTGGCTTCCCAGACAACCATGGCAATAATGGAAAAGAGGGAGGATTCTTTCCAGGCACTTTCCAGTGACTCTTGCAAGGGATGAGAAGGGGGGGACCCTTCCTCTGAAGTAGGTGGTCCTCGGGCCCAGCAAGTGCTCACACTGTGGGGAAACAGGGTTCTCCTAGTACTTAACCAGGCCTTTGGCCTTCTGACAAAAAGAGTGGCATCTTCCCACCCCAGCTCCTCATGGGCCCTGCGCTGCCTCAGAGGCCTGGGCACCCCCTGCTCCAGTGCCTGGAGCTTCTTGGGGTCTCCTGAGGCTGACCCCTTCGGTCTGGAGGCAACTGCTTCTGGTGGACAGCCAGGAGCAGGCTGAGGAGGGGCGGTGGGGGAAGGTAGGGGATAAGCTGAGATTGAGTCCAAGGAGAGAAGCTCAGGAGCGGAGATTCCAGCTGACCCATCCTAACCCCAGGACCAAGCCTGGTGCAGCTAAATACCTGGAAAGGCAGGACACACAGGAGCAGGCCCTGCTCTGAGGCAACAGATAGGCATCTGGGCAGGATTGTAGACCTTTAACCCTGCACCACGTCCCCCACCTAGTAAAAATTTATAGCATGAAGCATTTTCTGCATCCAAGGATTCCTTGAGGGCTTCATCCCTGTGGTCCAAATCCGACCTCCCCTTGCCCTCCCCCAGCCAGCATAATCAGGCATGCAGTGGGCCGGGACACACCAAACCACACAAGACAAGGACCAAGGGCCAAATGTGCCCGGCAGCTTTGGCTTCTTGGCTGCAGCCTGGTCTCCAGCTCTGGTCTGGGCAATGCCTCGGTGGACAGATGCAGTGTCCTCTGGAGGGAGGCTGGGGGTGTGGAGCCTAGAGGACAGACGGAGCAGGGGCAGAGGGGAGGTGGGGGCGTGCAGATCCACAGCGGGGGCCACGGTGTCCATTCCCTGAAAGGGCAAGTGGGAACCGTCAGGAGAGGGGCCAGAAGGCCGCCTTGCATCTCACCAAGCCCCACTGGGGCGCCTCTGCATGGCAAGCTCTGCTCTCCCACAGAGAGGACCGTGTGGGAAGCCGTGGCTCAGCCTGTTTCCTTGGTAACTGGACTTTTCCAAGCCCAAGACTGTGAGGCTCCATATGTTGGGAGAGAACCTGCATGGGAGCGGGCCTGCGCCAGCCTGAGGGTGGGCAGGCGCTGGGAGGGGGCCAGCTCAGCTGCGCAGGTAGTGGAGGTGGCAGGTGGTGCCTGGGAGGCAGGGGGCTGGGCTCCTGCATCGGGACCTGCTCACGTCCAGCTCGAGGTTGGGGACTTTTCTTTAACACTCGTCTTCATTCCAGTCCAAAGCAATCATCGAAACTTCTCTTCCGTGTCGGAAATCGCAGCTCTGAGGCACTCGGCGGTTTCTCACATTTCCTCTCCCATCACATGTCTCTTCTCTGAACAGTGTTAACCGGATTTACCGAGGAGAACGGCCTTATTTATAGAGATTTCTGAGTAGGTTTCCATTCCAGGGGAGGGTGAGGCTTGCCCAGAACTGCTCTCAGAGGGCGGGCGGGAGGAGGCCGGCAGCGAGGGCCAGCGGCAGCAGCAGCAGGGCCCCGGGGGCGGCGGCCGCTGGGGATGAAACACAGCACTTAAGGCCTCAGAGCCTTCTGTGGGGCCCACGGGGACTCGGACTCACGGGCAGACTTCATGGAATGTGTTTCTCTGTACTAAACTTACCCCAGGCTCCATCTTTCTGCCCTATTGAAGTGTTCCTTTCTCCTAGTTTCTTTACAGATTATATGCACACATTTTCATGTAATTGCCTCAAATCCTCTTTGGACTATGATTATTGACATTTATATTAATTATCCAGGTAGGTTTGGGTTACACAGCCAGGGTTTCTGCCTAGAAGTGTCTGCAGCCTCCCGGGCCAGGCCCTCCTGGGACACTTCACCTTGATTGTGAAATGGCAGCTCTGGTTACCAGAGGGCCCTTCAGTTCACACGAGGTTTTCCGGTAGGGGAATGCGGCTTCTCCTCCGTGTGGTGCACAACTGCCCCCTCCCCCGCTTCTGTGGTGGGTGGTCCTACCTGCACCAGAGCACTGCTGGGACAGCATCCCTTCCAGCGAGGCCACGTAGTTGAGGCCCAGCCAGTCGCGGTACGTGGTCTTCTCCCCCACAGGCACCACGCGGATTGTGGCGTCCTTGAAAAGCAGGTCTTGACCGTGATAGTCAGAGGAGTCAAATATTTTGAATCCATTCTTATTGTGGTCATCTCCGAACAGGTCCTGGGAGCAACACATAGACTTGCCTTTCATCTGGGCTCAGAAATGGCCCAGGGACCACTTGCTGTGGCCAGGGACCAAGCAGCAAGTAATTTCAGAGTGCCAAGACTCTGATTTAAAACCATAAGCTTGACAACTGATCGGCCCCTGTCATTCAAGGGAATGAGATAACTATCTTAATATTTTGAGATATTTACTCACACACATTACATCAGAAGTAGTTTGTTCTTGGATGCAGAACTGCAGCATGAGATTTACAATTGAAAGACCCCTGAAATGAAGGGCAATGGGGATGACGGAATGTTTTGCTAGACCTGGAAGACCTGCTCAGCATTTTCCAACCTTTCCTACAACGCTTTCTCACTCTATCTTATGGGTACCTTTCCCAGAAACCAAAACGATGGCACCAAGAGAGCTTTTCATCCCGTCACCAGTAATAAGTAAATAACAGGAGAGTTGGATATGCCTTTGCTAACCCACCTCCTCCTAGCATCCTAGGGAGTCTGCTGCTACCCCCTTCCCTGATGACAATGCCTGGATTGAATGGCCAGAGCTACTAAAAAGACCAAAAGTAGTATGAGAAATTATAAATACATAAATAAGAGGACATCTGGAGAACATGGATAAATGCCCATGTTCAGCGTTTAAATATAGATCAAAGGGGAATGAAGGAGTAAATTGGCCATCAGATTTTTAGAGGGACTTGTGGGGGCTCTTGAAGAGCTGATGAAAGCTATTGAATTTCTCCCCCCAAAACGCACATTCACATGGGTTCTTTTACTCCAGAAGATTTAGGGACCCCTCTCTCTCCTGCCCAGAGACCCAAGAGCTCCTGGGATAGACGGATTCCATGGGAGAGATGGGAAGAGCTGCCATCATTTCAGTTTAGGCTTGCTCTGCAATTCTGGGTGCTGGTGGTGGTGGGGAGGGCGAGATCAGCCTAAATCACTGGGGGCTCGAGGAGTAGAGGCAGGTTAGGGAGCAGAGCCCCATTGTCAGAAAGCCTGGGTAAAAATTCTAGTCCTGGTAGTGGAGAAGGTGATGAGTTCAGATCAAATTCCAGATGTAATGTGAAAGTGCAGCCAACAGATTTGGCTGATGATTGGATGTAGAGTGTGGGAGGGAGGCAGGAGTCGAAGCTGATGCCTGAAGGAGTTGGGGTGGGGGGGAGGAAGGATGGAGGTGCTATGAACTGAAGTGGGGGTGACAGGGAGGAACAGGAGTGCAACTTTGGACTTGTTTGGTTTCAGATGCTTCATAGAAATACAAGTCAAAATGTCAAGAAGGCATTTGAGGAAGTACAAGTCTGGAGTTGAAGGGAAAGGCCTGCGCTGAAGGTGTCAGTTTAGGAGCCATCTGCACATAGATGAAATTTACAGACATGGGCCTGGATGAGATCAACAAGGGCATAGGTATAGACAGAGAAGAGGGCTTAGTGCTGAAGCCTGGGGCACTCCAGCATTCACAGGCCAAGATAGGAAGAGGCCCCAAAGGAGACTGAGAGGAGCAGCACAGAGGTAGGAAGAGAGCCAGCAGACGGGGAGTGTGCTTCCAGGGAGGGGCGTGGGCAGCTATGTCCACTGCTGCTGGAGGTCAGGGACCTTGGGGACTGAGAGACAGCCACTAGAGAGGCTGGGGAGTCACTGTGACCTTGGCAAGGGCAGCCTCAAGGGCCTGTCTGGAGACATAGTTATCCTTAAGAGAGGCAGAAGAGAGAAACTGGTGACTCCAGAGTAGACAACTCTTAGGGAGGAGTTTTGCTGTAAAGGGGAATGGAGTAGAGGCTACAGGAGGATAGGAGACCGAGAGAGGGCTGATTTATTTTTTAAAGGTGGTACAAATAAAAGCATGTTGATGGGAACGATCCAGTTGAGAAGGAAATATTGCTTCAGGAGACAGAGGGGTTAGTTGTTAGAAGGATGTCCTTGGGTAAGTGAAACAGAATTTCCCCCAGCTCCCTCAGTTCCTCCCTGAGGGTTGGTCCAGGTGGGTGGAGGCCTCCAGTGGGCTTCGCTCACCCCTGTTGTCCCCCACCCCAGGAGGCAGCCCTGGCTCACCTGAGCCTTGTCCAGCAGTCCATAAACGGTGAAGATGTTGGTGTCAGGCCTGACCATGACAGCGTGGGATGGCATCTGCGCCAGGTTGCAGGCTGCGAACTGGGACACCTCAGCCCGGGCCCCATTGGGGCACAGCAGTTCATAGTCCTCCAACCTGAGCGCAGCAGCCCAGGGCTCAGGGTTGTGACCTGTGGGACAGAGGAGACAGATTGTTACTGCCCTCCTGGATCCGAATCTGTCACTGAGGGGAGGGGCGTGGCAATATCTGGCCAGCTCCCCAACACTCCCCATTCTCCTCCTGCTCTAGTACCAGAGCAGAGACCACACTTGTGCTCTTAGTATTAGCAGAAGCTACCATCACTGAGGAGTAGGGTGTCCCTGCTATGTGACAAGCACTTAAAAAGCACTGCTTGATCCTCATGGTGGTATTGCAAGACAGGTAGGATGAGCTCAGTTTCACAGGAGAGGAAACTGAGGCTTGCAAGCACTACTGGGCAAGAATCCCACTAGTCATTCTGAAGTAGGAGGGTGGTCCTGGCGCATCCTGAGAAATTACATTGTTCACTTAGTATCCACTCCATAAAAGGGAAGTGAGCAGCACTGGGAGGTGGGACAAGAAGCCAGGATGCCTCACCACAGATGAACATACTGCAGGACTCTCCAGCTCCCTGCCCCTCCCCTCTGACCCCATCCCAGATCACACGGTGGGCATGTCTGGGCTCACAGGCTCTGAAGGAGCCCAGAGTCCCCTCCTGCCTGGGGGATGGACCCCACTGTCCTACTTGGAGGCTGCACAGGGGAGAGGGGTTATGGCAACACAGAGGGCTCCAGGCCCTGGTCGTACTCATGAAATAGTCATGTTTTTGCTGTGCAGGTCTTGCTTGCCCTTGGCCACCCCCCACTGTCCCCTTTTGGCCAGCTTGGCCTTTCTGGGCTGAGTCTCCAGGAAGGAAAGTGTTAGGGCAGAGTGAGGACAGAGTCTCCAGTCTTTGGGGTTTCAAAGCCTGGGGAGTGGGTGGGACACACAGAAAGTACAAACAATAGATGTTGGAGGGAAACTTCTTCAAAATAAAGATTCTCTGAAGAGGGAGATAGGGCTGGAGGCGGAGAAGCGAGGCAAGCTAAGGGGCCCTCCACCCTGACAGGACCCCAGGTGTCGGTCCCAGGTTCCTGCAGTGAGCTCTCCTGGCTCCTTTTCCTGGGTGGAGCCCAGGAAGGTAGCTCTGGGGGGTGCTCTGCCTCACAAGGCTTGGGGGCAGCAGCGATTTCCCGTGCTGACAAGGACCGGCATACACCTTGGAACCGATGACCCTGTAGACCAGAGGCCCTGCTACCCTCACGCCTCGGCACCTCATAATACCCCCAGAAGGGAGTCTCTCTAAACCGACCAGGATGGAATTTCTACCCTTTTGGTGGAAGGTGGATTTGAATTCCAGACCTGTAAAGACCATCACGTGTCTTGCACACCTGGTCTGTTCTTACCACAAAGGCCCTGGGGGGTCCTCAGGCTCCCCAAGAGACAGAAGCTTCTAGATCCAGTCTCTCCCAGCCGCTCAGACCCCCAATCCCAGAGACTCCGGGTGCCTGGTCCTCTGGCCCCATACATACCATTCGTGTTGTCAAAGACGGTGGTGTGCTTGATGAAGGCGACGTCCCCCGCGTTCTCAACCAGGCACCTGCCAAGCAAGAGGACAAAGCTTGTGTTTGGAAGGAGGGTCCCAAGGCTCTGCACCAGGCCCCAGAGCCACGTGGCTGCTGCTCGCACCTGAAGGCGCCGCTGTAGCCGTAGTACCTCTCCTGGCTGTTGCCCACACACTTGTTACGGCCTTGCTCGTCGCCCACGCACAGCTCACACAGTGAGGACGGGTAGTTCTTGGGGTTGTTGACGGGCACACAACTGGCGTTGAAGAACTCGCTCACCGCTGGGGTGGGAGGGAAGGGGCAGTGATGAGGGGCGGAAGGCAGGAGGTGTGGGCCGGGAAAGAGACGTGGGGGCCACTCCCTCACAAATCTGCGCGACCCCCCCCACCGCTGCACCAGCTGGAGGGGCGGGGTATCTCCTCTTGTCAGAATCTCAGGGAACAAGGTACAGGAACCCTATCAACCACCTTTGGAAAGCGGCCTCCAACCTGTGCTTGGACTCCCTCAGGGATCTCCTAAGCTATTCTGTCCCAATCAGGGCAACTGCTCAGCTGTCTATTCCCCATGTGTACTTGGGTGGGTGGTTAGGACAAAAAAACTTTCCTGGGAGCAGATGTGGCTCAAGCAGTTGAGTGCCTGCTTCCCACATGGGAGGTCTGGGTTTGGTTCCCAGTGCCTCCTAAAAAACAACAACAAAAAAAAACCAACAGGCAAACAAATGAAAAATCCAACTCAGGGAAGCCCATGTGGCTCAGTGGTTGAGTGCCGGCTTCCCACATACGAGGTCCTGGGTTCAATCCTCGGGCCCGGTACTTAAAAACAAAAAAAATTCTTTCTTTTTCCTGAGCTGCCAGTCAGGACAGGGGTATGTGCCCTGCCAGCCCAAGGCTCTCACCAGCTTCCTACTGCCTTCCTTGCACCATGAATGCTGCAAGAGTTAACACACGGGAGGGGCCTCCTGTCACACCAGGCATATGGCAGGTGCTTGGTAAACGTTTCCTCTTCTGCCCCCGCTCCTGACTCAGTGTACAGGTGCCTGAGCACTTTCCAACAAGGTCACCAGATGCGAAGACGCTGGGGGAAGGGGATCGTTCCATGACTGGAGGTAACCCAGCCAGGCCCAGAGCCCACGCACAGGCCCACTCCCCTTGTTCATTAAGTTACTTCCCACCCACTGATAAGGTGAGGGCCAGGCTGGCTCTGGGTGACATAGCGGGTAGGGGACAAAGAACTACCAGACAGACACCCCTGACTGTTATGGATGTGGCCAAGAATATTTCCCAACCTTTCCCACAGCAAGGATCAAGTCAAGGAGGAAAGGAAATCTCCCAGGGTTGCCTTGTCTGGGGTCATGCAGGAAGAGGATCCCTGGCCCTCGGAACTGGCCACCGGTCCCCAGCCTGCCCTTAAAAACAATCCACGGGGGTAGGTACCTGTGAGGACGTCACAGTCCTTGGGCCGGAGGAAGCCCCTCTGGATGAGCACGCCCACGGGGACGTCCCAGCCGGCAGGACTGCCGAAGCCCGAGTGGCAGGAGCGCTTGCCCCACAGCTCGTCCAGCGTGAAGGCGTAGGAGCTATTCCGCTTCACCACGGCCACCGCGAAGTACGAGTTGCTCCTGTCCTCCGCTGGAGGGAGAGGAACATCACAGGGCCCTTCATCTGTGCTTTCCAGGCCTCAGTGCGGGTTCTTTCCGCGAGTCCCCAAGCAGCTCTGCCTGCTGCTCCACTCATCAGGGCTCATCTCCCCCACCACGGCTCTCACGCCAAAGGGATTCCTCTTTCCTTTCTTTCCTGCACCCCTAAAGAACAGCTGGGTTTCGGGGGTGCTTAGGAGACCACGCCCTCCTCAGTGTACCCCTGGGCTGGGAGGACAGTGGATGCCCTGTGCACCGGGGCCTGGGTCCTTTAAGCTCAACAGCAGAGCCCAGTCCTTACACCCAGGTGGCATTTTTCTCATGTCCTGGGAGAAAAGTGTTGGCATAGCTGAGGCCCACAGAAGCATTTTCCCTGAGCCCTGACATTTTTCATGTCCAAGTGGAAGGGACCAAAGGCCTCCACTCAAGGTCACCACTTAAGAGGACAGAGAGCCAAAGCCCCATCTTCCACGGGCTGCTGTGGTCAGGGTTGGCAGAAGCCGAGGAGCCCCTCTAGCACAGGGGTTAGCAAACTACACAGCCTGGTTTTGTACAGCCTGGGCCAGTCAGCTAATGGGTTTTATATTTTTAAAGGGTTGTGATAAAGAAGAAAAAGAAGAGGAAGAGGAAGGAGGAGGAGGAGGAAGGGGAGAATATGCAACAGAAACTGTATGTGGCCTGCAAAGCCTAAGCTGTCTACTCTCTGGCCCTTTCAGAAAATTTGCTGACCCTGCTAGACTTTCTCTTTGAATAGATGGGGAAACTGAGGCCTGGGGCAGGAGGGTTTTGCCTGGTGACAGACAGCAACCAGCCCAAGGAGAGAGGCACGGAGTGAGTGGTGGGTTCACCTGGGCTCTGTGGCTGCACCTCCACCCTCATTCCCAAGAGTGAGGGCCCTCCTCACGCCATCCCCAGCCCTGCCCTGCTCCTCTGCCCTCAGCTGCTGCAGGAGCTGTCACTTTCTGCTGCCCTCGGGGACGTTTCACAGCCACTACCTCCTGGAGCCAGCAGCTGACCCAACAAGCTGGCTGGAGCTTTTGAAAGGGTCTCAGGGAAGGGGGATGCAGGGAGGGGGAGACTATATCTATACCTTTTTCTATATAGACACAGACACAGACACAAATCTCAGCACCTCCCAGCTGAGGCCAGGCTAGCCCCGCACACACCTGCATAGAACTCCCCAGCTGCTGGAACCAGGCCGTATGTCTTCCCTGCTTTGTAGACGTCCTCACCCCTCAGGGTCACAGCATCGATCTGCCCGGCCTGAGGGGGACAGAGAGAGTGACCCAGCTGGGGTGGGCCCCGGACAGTGCTGGACATCGGCCGGGATCCCGTTGGGGAGCCAGGGCCTGGTCTACCAGGGGTGGGGAACATCCTGGCCTGCCTGGCCTTGCCCCCTCTGCTCCTTGTGAGGCTGCGTGGTCAAGAGGGATGTGAGCGCTTGGGGGGCAGAGGGCTGAAACCAACCAACACAGACACTTCCGTTCTTGGGTTTCTGGTTTACTCTTCCAGCAAAGCTGTAGTGAGGGCCTCCTGTGTGCCAGGCCTTGTTCTGAGCAAAACAGCACAGTCCCTGACCTCAGGCTTGGCACGGGGTCCCCTGGCCACCTCTGCTGGGTGGGGACTATGTACTGTGTGCCAGCACCCGGCCACGGGCTGGACCCCAGCACAGCGCAATACAGTGCACATTTGTTGGATGCGTGTTTGAGCAGATGAATGAGCCAGGTCTTAAGAGATGGCAGAGTCTCAGGGCCTGAAACTCCAGAGCTGAGGGATAAGCCAGGCCCAGCTCTTCCTCTCTCTGACCACTGGAACCCTGCAGGTCATGTGCACATCCCCTCTATCCTGCCCGCTGGCCCATTCTGAAGCCTCTTGAAGGGTGGGCCCCCAGACCCTGCCAGGAGCTGACACGTAATCAAGCCATAGTTGTGGGACAAACCTAGGGAGAGAAAGGGGGCTCCTGCACCCCCAGAAGGTGCCCCACGCCCCTCAGGCCCAGAGGCTCCAGGTTAAGAGGGTGGTGAACAGGTACTGGTGCTGATGCTGTGAGCCTGAGGGTACATTTCCAGGCCCCTCATTTCCATCGCCCCAGCCCCCCTCCTACACACTGTTATATCTGGGAGGACACATGGGCCCTGGACCCGCAGCCCAGGGCCCCCTTCCCTGGGTCACTATGGCTGGGGTGGTCTTAGATCCACTCTGGACACCATCTCTGAGGGCTCTGGAAGCTGGAACTGAGGGTCTTTAAGCCTCTTGCTGGGATTCTGAGAAACTGCAGACTGCAAGACAGCCCCTTCCCTGTCTTGCCCAGGGGCTGCTGAAACCTCCCTCCCAGCACCTGCTCTGGGGTCCCTGGGATGAAGCCACCCCAACACAGGACAGCTTGCCAGGCCTTCAGAGATAGAGACTCCCATCCTCAAGTCTCCCCTTCCTCAGCTCAAGCCGAGGCCCCTCCTCCATCATGTCAGCTCTGCAAACAGATTTCCATCAGCCCCTGGGGAACGTGGCTCCTCTACCCCTCCCTACCCTGATGCCGGGCAAGTTACTTCCTCCGCCTGTCTCAGCCCCAATGTCCATATCTGAAAATGGAGAAATTAATCATACCCATCCCAAATAGTTGTTGTGGGGTTTCGAAGAGAAAACCCACGTAAAAGGCTTCACCTGGCGGGCACCACAGGATGTGTTCACTATTATGAGATTGTTGTCCATCACCATTCTGGCTGTCCCTTTTATTCCTGTCAGTTCCCCGGCTGGGGCAGGGTGCTCGCTCCTGGTGGGCTGTGGCCTGCCTGGGCTTGGGCACTGCCTGAGGTGGGGTCCTGGGAACAGCTGGGCCCATCCATCAGGCCCAGCTGCTTTGCTCTTAGAAAGCAGGAAGGGAGCAGTCCAGGACCCTGCGGCTGATGGGCCTGGGTGGGCCCTGGCCCAGGCTGGACACCTGTGACCATGTAGGGCCTCCACAGTGTGGCCCCAACCTCCACTGAGAGAATCAAAGCAGGACAGAGCTGAGCAGGCCTCAGAGACGGGGACCAGTGCTTTTAAACTGGGCAAGCCTATTAGTGGATGCCTCATCAATTTAATGGGTCATGACAAGCATTACAAATTAATAAAACAGATGAGGATAGAACACAAAGTAGAATACCAGTATACACTGTACTTAGTAGGGTAAGTATCGTTCTGTGAAACTTTTGCACATCTCTCTCTATAAAGAATATATATATATATATATATATATATCACATATTTAGAACTGAAAGAAAAGTTCTTGTGTACTAGATTGTGATATAAAATACATTTCTGACTGAGGCTGGCTGCCAAAGAAGTTTAAAAACTTTGATTCAAGTTAAACCCCCCTCATTAAGCACAAGGGGAAACTGAGACTCCGAAAGGGGAAGGCATTTACCCAAGAGCACAAGGCTAGTCTCTCAGGCTCAGTGAGGAGTCATCCCTGGGCTCCCCGGGGGTAGGGCGGCTGTCCCTGTGGGCTCTTCCTCCTCCTTCCCTCTGGGGGGTGGTCACAGGGGACCTTCTCCTCCCCAGGCCACCCTGTATCCTCCAGGCCACCTGCCCCTCCCCGCCGCGGTCCCCACCTGGATCTGCTCCATGCAGTGCTGTGGGGACTCGGCCGACACGCACTCGATCTCCGGCTTGAGCCTCTGCCGGCTGAAGGCCACAGCCATGTCCCCACACTTCTGGATCTCGGGAGTGGACAGCACGCACCAGCGCAGGTAGTGGGGCAGCCCTGTGGGGTGCAAGCACGAGCTCACCCAAGAGCATGGCCTGGCCAGTCGCGGGCTGTGGGAGCTGGTAGGTACCTCAGTGGGAAGAGCCTGGTGTCAGACAAGGGAAGTCCTGGCTCTTTTTGTTAGCTGTGTGGCTATGATAAGCTATTTACCCATTTGATCCTGTTTCCTCACAGAGAAAGGGGATGGCTGTGAAGCGGCCAGAGGCAAAGCCCAGCTGTCGGATATCTAACAGACAGACCCCAGCTGCATTATCCCACCGCCTGGAGCAGCTGGGGTAGAGCAGGCCTGGCAACTCCCCAGAGGCTTCCTCCCCAACCCCTGTGGGCCTGCTGGGGTGAGCACCCTCCTGGGGCTCTCCAGAAAGCTCCACCATGCCTGTGGCCAGGCTGGGCTGGAGCTGGGAGGAGAGGAGCCAGGCAGACTTACGGGTGGGGTCACAGAGGAGACCCTTCAGGGCGTGCAGGTACTCATGGCCCAGCCATGCCTCGTAGGTCTGCGTGGCAATGGGCACCAGCTCCGAGGTGGCGTCTTTGAAGAGCAGGTTCTTTTGGCCATAGGCCTCAGAGCTGAACATCTGGAAGCTGCTGTCCTCGTGGCTGAACAGGCGCTGTGTGTCAAGGGGATGGGGTTGGGGGCTGGTGAGGGGCTGCGGGGGGCTGCCCACACCCCGCCGTCCTTCTCTCCGCAGTTCAGCCACCACCTCCTTCCTCCTGTGACCTCAGGCCCCAGGCGCCCCCTGCCAGGACCAGGCGAGGCACCACCCCCTCCGTGGAGCCCCCTCACAGCCCTGCTCTCCTTCCTCTGTCCAGCCAGTGCACTCTGCCTTGCCACACGCAGTTGTCTGGACGCACGATTAGGGCCTGGGTGTGGGGTGGTACTGAGGACAAGCACTAGGACTTGGGGCCCCAAGAAGACCAACCCTAAGGATGGAATCCTTCTAGGGCAGGGCAGGAACCCCAGGTGAGAGCTGAGTTGCTGGCCAGGCCCAGACCCCAGCTCTGCGCCTCTCAGGCTGGCCCCGGCTGGGCCCCTAGCCCCTGGCCCTTTCCAGCCTGGGGCTCTCTTCATCCTGTTCCTGGCTCCCGACCTCCTCTTCTCTGGACCAGGAAAGGTCAAATGGAGAGGGGTGGGAAGGCAGTGAATTCTATAGGCTCTGCCAGTTCTCTAGGATCAATTTTCATTAGTTTCATTTTGGTAATTTAAAAATCCTGAACATAAGCTCATCCTGGATCTTCCAGATGACAATTGGTACCAGCAAACAGCGTCAATGTGTGCATGTGGGTTGGTGTCAGGGCCTCCCCAGTCCACTCTAATTGCCACACGACAGTTCCACCAGGTGCAGAACCAGGGTGCCCACAGTGTCTGGCACTCATTGAGGGCAGAGGTTAAGTCCTGGAGGCACTGCCTGCAGGTCGACCCCTGGCTCTGCCACGCGGGCAAGCTACTTAGTCCCAGAGCCTCGGCTTTCTAGCTCAAAAAGGAACATACTATTATCACCTGCTAATAGGTCAGGATGGAGCACAGGGTCCAGCTTGTAAATGGCTTCTTTGATAATTATTATCACGTGGCAGTATGAAAGGGGCAAATCTAAGTAACACAGGCACCCCAGCAGTCAGAAACCTATTCCTGCGTTGTAAGCAGTGATGTCAGCAGAACATTATTCACCACATTTAATTCATGCCATAGTTTGAAATTTTTTGGTTTTGTCATTTTGTTTATTTGCTAATATGCTCTGGTTTGGGGTTTAAGAGCCAGAAGTACAGGAGCGTTCTCTGAGGGGCAGGGTCTCCCACCCCCAGCCCTCCCTGGCCAGTCCTCCTCCCCGCCAGCTAGTTAGGGGGGTCCCTCCTTCATACAGAGGCCTGTTCCCTGGCTGTAGTCTGTCCCAGGGGCGGGTCTCTGGGTCCTGCCCCTCCTGGTCCGGCCGGCCCAGCCCCAGGATGCTGTTGTCCTCAGTGGTCACCCTAGTGAGAGACGAGAAGGCCCAGCAGCACCCCAGGAACCTGTGTGGGGTGGCCTGGACTCACCTGGCCTTCGTTGAGCAGCCGGAAGATGAGGCCCCCGTCCATGTCGGCCCGCACCACCACAGCATGCGCCGGCACCCGGGCCAGGTGGCACTGCCTCCACTCGGTGACGGCGGCCCGGCTGCCGTCCCGGCACAGCAGCTCGAAGTCCCGTGACAGCAGTGCCTGGCCCCAGGAAGGCAGGGTTCTCCCTGGACAGACAGGAAGCCTGGGGTGAGCCAAAGCCTGTCCTGGGAAGGCTTTGGGAAGGCCCAGGAGAGGGAGCCTTGGGGCCAGAACCCAGAAGGAAGAATGAAGCAGAGCTTGCCGGCTCCATCCTCCAACACCTGGCCTTTCAGCAGACTGTGCCTTTTTACTTATGTTGCATACCTGCCACCTATTTCTATTAATAAAATGAACTTGAGGTGTCTGACAATAATAGAACACATTTAAGCCAGATTATTTATTAAAGATAGAAAGACTAAGAGAAGCTTAGGATGAAAGAGATGAATGTACCAGGAACCTAGTATGAGTTCACCATTGCCACTGGGCACTAAATTTGGCTCTAAGCACAGGGCAGAGGGTAGAGAGCAAAAGGCTACGGTAGAAACAAACCCTGACAGAATCCACCCAGAACCATGGCCCAAAGAGAAAAGGGCAACTTCCCACAATTTTCTCTATCCCCCAACTATTAATATTTTGGTATATTCCTTCAAGGCTTTTTTCCTAAGTATTTACATTTTTAACATGGTTAAGGAAATACCCGATCAGCAATTCTGCATCCTGCTTTTCTTTCACTTAACCATTATAAAGTATTTTCCTATATTATTAGAAACATTTCATGAAACATATATTTCTTTTTTTTTTGTTTGTTTTTTTAGGAAGTACTGGGGATTGAACCTAGAACCTCATACTTGGGAAACAGGTGTTCAACCACTGAGGTACATCTGCTCCCTGATGAAAGTTGGTTTTTTTTTTTTTGTTTATTTTGTTTTCAGAAGGTACTGGGGATCGAACAGAAAGCAGGCACTCGACTACTTGAGCTACCTCCACTCCCCCTATATATTTCTTAATAGAAAACAAGCTTTATTTGATAGTGTGACTATCAACACCAAATAGGAATATTGAAAAGACTAAGAATAAGAACTGCAACTGAACCATGCCATAAAATATGCCGCAGATGGTCCTACGTGATATTTTTTAACTTTTCAAATGAGGGGGAAATCCTCTGTTAGGAAATAGGAGGGGAAAAGATTATTTGTGGGATATTGAAAACTTTGTTCACTCCAAAGCTATTTATAAAAATAAAAACAAAAAACAAAAGAGTAACAGTTTGGAAAACTCCATAAAGGTCATTTTTAATGGCTGCATGATAGTTTACAGCACTCTTAACAATTACTCAGTGCAATTCTTCCCCTCTTCCCCAGCTCTTCTCTATTTTTAAACTACTGCAAAACATTTGTTGAACACAACTCCTGTGTATCATTTGGCCTTCCCTTGAAACAAATGCATTATATAGGTATTTCTGCCTTTTTTTTTTTTTTTTTTTTAGGAGGTACCAGGGATTGAACCCGGGACCTCGTACATGGGAAGCAGGCACTCAACCACTGAGCTCTAGGTATTTCAACTGGCTAGGCACAAAGTCCTTTTACTTTAATGCTTTAGACATTTACTTCAATTCTATTCTTTTTGCTCTTATCTTCTTGCATAAAGACTCTTTTAGAAATTATTTCCCTAGATTTCCTTAGATTACCATCAAAGCTTTTAAAACATTTAGCCCACTACATCCCTATTTGTTCTCTTCCTTCAAAGTTCGCCTTTGCTTGAATTATCTTGGGGCCTCAGTCCAGGGCAGCCCATCTTCATAATATTGTCCTGCTCTGGGGACGGCCAAGATCTAATCTCAAGTCCTATGTGCCTCATCCTGTTTTAGGTCATTCCTCCTCCCCCCCTTCTGAAATCTGGTTCATGTTTGCCTTCATGAAGGTCAGACCTTATGACTTAAGGGCAATGATTAAGAATAATAATAATAAAAGGCAATGTTTTAAAAAAGACAATGATCAGATGTTCTGGAATAGGCAAAACTATTGAGACAAAAGCCTGATGGGGCATTGCCAAGATGGGGGTGAGGGAGGGACTGACTGCAAAGGCAAAAGGGGCGCAAGGGGATTTTGGGGTGATTAGTCTGTTTTAGATCTTGAATGCGGTGGTGGCTAAACAACAGTATATTTTTGGCAAAGCTCATAGAATTGTACTTCAAAAAGAGTGAATTTTGCTGTCATGTAAATTACACTTTAATTTTTAAAAAGTAACAATAAGTGGACAAATCCAAATTAAGGAACATTCTACAAAATCACTGGCCTGTACTATTCAAAAAGGCCAAGGTCATAGAAAATAAAGACTGAGAAACTACTGTAAATTAAAGGAGACTAAAAGAGACATAACAACTAAATGCCACGTGTGATCAAAGATTAGATCCTGGGCCTGAAAAAAACTGCTGTAAAGGATAGAATTGGAGCAATTAGTGAATTTGGAACATGGACTGTAGATTAGATAAGAGTAGAGTATCAATGTTACATTTCCTGAATTTATAACTGTACCCTGACTAGATACATGTCCCCTTGATCTTAGGAAATATATACTGAAGTATTCAGGGGGCGGATGTGGCTCGAATGGTTGGGCATCCGTCTCCCATGTGGAGGGACCTGGGTTCAATCTCCGGGACCTCCCAGTAAAAGAAAGAAAAATATAGAAGGTGCACAGGCTGCCAGGCCCCGCGCATGGGCACACCGCCGGGCCCCACCGAGCCACGCAGCAAGATGATGACGTAACAGGAGAGTGACACAAGGGAAAGCGAAGACGAGATGCGCAGAAAAACCAGCAACTAAGGTGGAGCAGGTGGCAGAACGCCTCTCTCCCACATCGGAGGTTCCCAGGATCAAATCCCAGTGAAGACAGGAGGAGAAGGATGAGAGGGGAAGGCAGGAAACAGACACAGAGAATTGCCCAGCGAATGGACACAGAAACAGCAAAAATGGGAGTGGGGGTGTTTAAAATGGATAAAAGTAAGTAAATAAATAAATCTTAAAAAATAAATAAAGTATTCAAGGGGTATGACATAGGCAACTGCACTCTCAAATGGATCAGAAAACACACATGCACATACATAAAGAAGGATATTTCAAATGTGGTTGGTCCTAAAACTTGGTGAGTGTGGGTAAAGGATTTAAGCTTGCACTTCTACTAAAGCTCCATTATTTCAAAATAAAAAAAAACACATTTTAAATGACAATACTATAACAATCGATGCATAACCCCAAATGGGGCAGGCTGCCATCTTTCTCAGGATGATTTTACTAAGACCTTGTCAAGGGGTTAGAAATGGTTTCTTCGGGTAAGAGGAGAAAAATGCCAGAAGGGGCCATAGATTTTGCAAACACTTTTACAAGCTGAACTGAGGCTTCAAGTGGAATCAGGCATGGAACCCAACGCCATGTACAAAGCAGAGCAGAGCAGCACCTGCAGAGCAGTTTGAGACCCCCTGGTGAGACCCACCTCTTCTTTTGTACAGAAGGGAGTGCTAAGGTTCAGAGAGTGAGGGACTTGTCTGAATCACCCAGAGAATTCTGCTCCTACTCCCGGCCTCCATCATTCAGGGACCCACCTCACCCAGCTCCAGCCTTTTGGTCATGGGGAATCTCTTCCTGGGACCCAGCTTCTGCCCCAGCCACCCTGGGGCCAGCCCCCCGCCCCCACCACCTCTGCTCACCGTCTGTGTTCTCCAGCACTGTGCTGTGCTTCACGAAGGCCACGTCCCCTGCCCCTTCGGCCAGGCACCTATGGAGAAGGAGAAGCCAGTGACAGGTGGGGCGTGCTGAGCTCCCAGGGAAGGGGGGACCAGCTGCCCCCAAGCCCCTTGGCCCTGCCCCTCCTGGTCTCTGTCTAAAGAAACCTCTAGAGGTCTGCCCAGGTCATGGTGGGCACGGGCAGGGAAAGCTTGGGTCTCAGAATCACACAGTCTGGTTTCCAGCTCCCAAACTTTTTGGCTGTGGGGCTTTGCCAAATTGTGCACTCTTTCTAGCCTTGAGAACCCAAGTGTAAAATGGGGATGACAAAGCAGCTCTCTGTAGGGCTGCTGTGAGGATGAGAGCTCTTTTCTAGATCCTCAGTGATTATGCACAGCTTACTCAGGTCCTGCAAGGAGCAGGCACTCCCAAGGCAGCACCTATCAGTAGTAGCCTGAACACACGAGGTGGTTTGAAGATCATTCTGCCCTGAAGCAGGGGATTGGACTAGAAGACCTTTTCATAACATACCAAAAATTCCTGAGTGGGAGAGACCATAACTTTTACTAATTCTTTATTCTGCCCAATGAGGAAGGCAGGTCAGGGCTCTGCTGGGCAAAGGGGCTGCCTGAAGTTGGACAGGGAGGGACACCTCCAGGAAAATGCTGAGAGCCAGAGAGAGGCTGCTGGCAGGGAGAAGGGCACCTGGGAGGTGGGGTGGGCAAGGGTCTCCCACTTGGAGGTGCTAGGGGCTCTGTCTTCTTTCTCTATGCTAGAAAATGCATTTGCCAGGAAATGTGCCCTCTTCCAGGTGGAAGCCCCAAGGCCAGGGTAGCTAAAGGGACTCAGGGGGCTTTGGTTCTGCTTCCTGCTGAGTGGGTGTCCTCATCTGTGGATTGATGGAATTGGACCGCAAGCCACTAAAGACTCTCCTTGGATCCCTGGGGATTCACCTGAAGTGCCAGCCTGAACCTGGGGCAGAGGCAGGCCGGCCCTCGAGCATCAGGCCTTGGGGGTCCCTGCCACCCTCCTTGCTGCCTTGCTGGACTGAGGGAGTGGGGAAAAAGGCTGTCATTTCCATTTTCTTCTCTCTGAGCCCTCTTTTCTCTAAATACACCACACTTGTTGATTTTGTGAGCAAATCCATCCTGGCATATTCCAGTTGGATGTTTTTAAGCTAACCAAGGAATATAAACTATATAAAGGAAGCTTTGACGAGATGCAGCCAACGGGCCATGCCCCTCTCGATGGCCCTCTCTGTGTAAAGGTGCTTCCAGCCCTGTGGCCTCCGTGCCTCCCTGATTCAGCAACCCCGTGCCCAGCAGACCCTCCCCAGGCCCTCTTACCTGAAGGCCCCGCTGTAGTCATAGTATCTCTCCAGGGGGCTCTTGTCACACACCCCCTCCCCAGTGCTGTCACCCCGGCAGAGACGACAGAGGGACTCTGAGTAACTGGTCTCTCCTGCCCCCGGGACACAGCTGCCCCCAAAGTAGTCACTGACAGCTGCGGGCAAGAGGTAGAGGGAGCTGGTCAGCCCTGCGGCCAGAGCCCTGGCCGGTCCCCAGGGCTGCAGGCTGGAGTGAGGAGGGGCCTGGGCTCTGTGGGGCACTGGTCTGGACTCCGCTGAGAAAGGCGTCACCTTCTGTCTGGAGAAAATTGGGGAACTGGATCAGATCAGCAAGCTCCGAACTGGTTCACAAAAGTAGCAGCGGGGTCTGGGAGGGAGTGGGTGCAGCTATTTAAAAATGGCTCAGGAGAATAAAACTTTTACCCATAAATGGCCTCACAAGACAACCAAATATCAACTAAATATGGTTCTCATTGTAGATTTCATTTCAAAATCAGTTATGTTTGTACCTGTCCTGTAAGTTTCAAAGTTTTTCAAAATAAAAAGTAAAAATAAAAAATCAGTTATGTGATCAATAAAAGTGAGAACTAAATGATGACTTGATGAGTATGATTAATTTGATGGGCAACACTTCTCAAAACACGAGCAGGGAGGGAAAGAGTAGAAGGAGGCCTTGATGGTGAAGAAGCAGGATCTGCTTTCTGGATAGTGTCAGGGTCCCTGCCAGCACTGAGCCTGCTATCTGCTCCCTTGGTAAATATTTATCCTGTGCTGAGGAGCTGGGCAGCCTCGTGCTGTGTAAGATGGCGACACATGGGCTCTGCACCCCAGCAGTCAGGCCATACTCATCCCTGGTAGACTGAGCTCTTCTGTAGAGAAGCTTTTCTTGGTCTTCTTTTTGTATCTTCCCAGGGGCGCAGATATTTAACGAACGTGCCAGGAGACTGGACAAACCTCCACGCCTGGCCTCCATCTGACAGCACATGGCTTCCAGGCTCTCCTGGGCTGTGCTGGTTTACACAGCTGGTCAGGTTTAGTGCTTCTGAATCAGCCCCTTTCCTGTCAGGGCCAAATGGGGGCTGTGTGTGCATGTGTGTGTGGACATATGAGAGCATGTGCACCTGTGCGTGTACACATGCATGTGAGTGAATGCATGTGTGGACATGCATGCATGCATGTGTGCATGTGTGCGCAAGCATGTGCATGCATTGTGAGTGTGAATGTGCATTGTGAGCACGGGCTCATACGTGTACATGCCTGATGTGCATGTATGCATATGTGAGCATGCATGCATGTGTGAGAATGTGAATGTACATGCATGTGTGAATGTGTTTGTGCATGCATGTGGGTGTGTGTGTGCATGTGAGTGTGTGTGCATGCAAGTGTGAGCGTGTGTGCGCATGTACATGTGAGGTGCCCACCAAGAGCTAGGAGGATGGAAGCTGAACCCAAGAGCCTCCCATCCTGAGCACATACCTGGTACCATGCACTGGGCTAAGACGTGGTGTAGGTGATCTCCTTGTCACCTCACACACTGTAAGGCAAATGTTCACGTGTAAATTTTCCAGCCAAGGAAGCCGAAGTTGAATGTGGTAGAGGAACCTATCTGTGAGTAGGTCATGGCTGAGGGAGGCATGAACCCCCATCTGTGTGATAGCCACGTCTGAGCTTTAAAGGACCATCAGGTTCTCCTGCCTGCTCCCTGTCCCTCACCTGCCCCTGGGAATCACCTGTGAGCCAACCAGGAGGGAGCACACACGTGGACACCAGTGGAATTCCAGCAGGGCAGGGTGAGAATGTGTGGCATGCCACAGGCTGCCTATCGCCTGTACCGTGTCCTCTGTGGTAAAAGACAGACACACGGGAAGCAGGAAGAGAAGCTGAAAGCATGGAGGGCAGGGCTCCTGCCAGGCAGCGTGGCCCTGGTCGCCAGAACTGCACCGGCATCCCCAGGACTTCTGTCATGCTGCTTCATCATCAGAAGCCCCTCTGCTGGCGCTCGACCCCTCCCACAGGGAGCATGTGCTGCCTCCCGCCCTCGGCATTGTGTCTGCAGCACAGGGACATCCTGGCTGGAAATCCTCCAGTCAGGGGACAGTCTAGCATCTATTAGCCACTGTGAGCTTTCTGGGTGCAGGTCAGAAGTTTGGTTGAGTCCTGAAAAAATAGAGTTTCTGGCCCTGTAAAGCTGAGCGTGAGATTCTGGGAACAGCGACCTATCCAGGTGTAGTGTGTGCGAGCCCCCTCCTCGTGATTCATGGGCTTACCCCCCTCCCCGTGGGGTCTGTGCCTGGTTGTGTTGGGTGGGACATCGTGATGCGTGAGTGAGAGACATATGCCCTGGAGCAGCCCATCAACCAAAAACTCAAATGGTGGCAACCCAGGGTGAGAATGAGGGGGCAATGCCACTGCTATGCATCAGGGAAGTCTCCCTGGAGGAGGGGGCTTTACTGCACCTTAAAGGGGATGCAAGATGCAGGTGAGGCCAGAGGAAGGTGTCCCAGGTGCAGGGAAGAACACGAGCAGAGGCAAGGAGAGGGGAAAGTCAGAGCCCCTGCGGGTGCCTGGCCCACCCTGGGAAGTCTCCCCGGCTGGCCCAGAGGCCCTCACCTTTGAGCACGTTGCAGCCCATCACTGAGAGGTGGCCACTCTCCACCAGGTAGCCCACGGGGACGTTCCAGCCCACCGTCCGGTTGATGCCCGTGTGGCAGGACTTCACGCCTTTCAGGTTGTTGATTGTCACGTGGGAGCGTCTCTTGACCACAGCCACGGCATAATAGGAGGTGCCCACTTCTGGAAGGAGGGGAGCAGAGAGGCGTGAGAGGTGATGAGGGAGCTGGCAGCCCTGCCTGGGACAGGCTGTGGGAGGAGAGTGTGTGTGTGCATGTGTGTGTGTGTGGTGCAAGGCAGTGCAATCCAGTCTCATGTGGTAGATGATACCTTGAGATGTTAATTTTTTTCATTTTTTTAATTACAGTTGTGGGCTTATAAAACAATCGTGCACAATGTGCAGAATTCCCAGGCATCAACCCTCCACAGCACCTTACATTGCTGTGGAATATTTGCAACAGATTATGAAAGAACATGATCAGACCATTACCACTAACTAGGGTCCATAGCGTACACTTGGTATATTTTTTCCATACACCCCGTTATTAACACCATGTATTAGTATTGTACATTTGTTACAGTTCTCTTATTTGTACTGTTAACCACAGTTCATCTTCCACCACATGGCCGTGTTATACAGTCCCATGCCTTTTTGTACAGTCTAGCCAAAGTGTACACTCAGTGGTTCTCACTTTCATCACAGAGTTTGAAATGTTAATTTATTAATGAATTTCCCCTTCTCCTTCGCAAGCCAGCTGGCACTTAGCTGGGTCTACATTTGGGCCCCTCAGGGGAGCTCTGCAGCTGGACAGAAAGCAGAAGTAGCTGGTGAATCTTTTGCTTTCCACGAGCCAAGGCCATTAGGAGAACTTGGCAGGTTTGTGGGACAGGTCTGGTGGTATATGGGGAGGGTGGTTGAGAGGAACAGGGAGGGGGACACAGGGAAGGGACTTCCCTAGGTCAGAAAAAGTGATTTTCCAGGACTGAGGGGAGATGAAGAGACAATGAGCTCCAAAACACTTAAAACCCTGAATGGCTGTGGGGTACCTGTGGGTGGAGAGGGCCCTATGGCCTTGCAAGAGATTCCCCCAGGTTATGTGTAGCCCAAAAGGGGCCATTCAGACAGGACACAGATGACTCATCTGCGGGGACTGAGGACCAGAGGGCATCACCCCCCGCCCCCACTGTCTGGGCACTGGTAGCCTGGTGGAGGGATGCCATGCTTGATTCTAGAAAATCAAGCCACTGCTATTTCTTGCACACTCGAGTCTGACCCCTGAAAACCTACGCAGCTTCTTCGGGTTCCACCCTGAGTCACCCACCATATACTTTTAGTTCTTTGAACACACGGTTAATTCCTGGAGACCTTTGTCCTTGTAACACTCTATCCCTGTTCTTTGCATGGTACATTCCATCTTTTCCTTCAGGCCTCAACTTAAATATTCCACAGGGAAGCCCTCCCGTCCATTCTATTTTGGAAGGTCTCTCCACCTTATTTTTTCTCTCACAGCCCTTCTTTCATTTTCTTCATAGCACTTGCCACATTTGTAACTGTGCTTTTGTGTGTCTGCCCTCCTTGAGGGCAGGAATGGGATCTCTTTGATTTACTACCTGCCCATGACGAGCCTGTAGTTGGTGCTCAATAAATGCGTTGAGTTAATTGAAGAGGAAGAGCTGTGTTGGGGGCCCATGAGGCAGGGCTGTTTCTGGCCTTTGGGTGGACAGCCTGGCTGGTTTGCAGAGCTGGCCTGTGACCTGGCCTGTCTCCCAGGCTCACCTGACATCATTATTTCAACGGGTAACCAGCCAATGCCTTCTCCAAGCAGGCCCCTGTGCTGGGTGCCACAGGGCATGCAAAGAGGAGGACCTGTGGGAGGGTGCTCTGTAGAAACGGGGAAAGAGAGCATGACAGAAGGGAACGGAGCCGCTGCTGCTGAGTGAGGGGTACTTAAGTTTGGGGGGTACCCAATGCAGGCAGACACTGGGCTGATGCCTTATTCACTTCAGACACATTCAGCTCCATGCCCGACACTAGAGCAGGCACGGGTGGCCCCTCAAAAGAGCTTAGTGGGCTCAAGTCCCGGGGCTGCTGGGCTCCCCACAAGGAACAACAGACTCGGGGCAGTGGTCTGCGTCACTGGCCCGCCCGTCCCTGAGGAGTTCCAGAGAGACGTAGAGGGAACCTCACAGGGTTTATCTGGCTCTGGACTCTAGGGCTGCTCTGTGGATGGGGTTTCCGATCAGCCGGGAGCTGGGGGGTCGGGTCCAGCAAAGACAGAGTGGTGAACCACACCCCTGGGTAGCAGTGGGTGGAAGAGCCCTCTTGCCTCTCCCCATCCTCCTCCTACACCTCCCTCTCACCTTGATCATACACTTCGCCCACCACAGGCTTCAGGCCATGTTCCTTCCCTGCCTCATAAATGGCTCCTCCATCCAGAGTGATGGCGTCAGCCTCCTGGGCCTGGTGGGAAATAAGTGGGTTAGCCAGGCCCAGCACCCCCGGGCTGCTCAGTGAGGAGCTCAGGGACCCCCCACTGGTCCTCCTAGGGTCTCTTGAAAAGCCATCGATGCCTGTACTGGTCCTATTTGTCTGGCCAAGGAGCCCTGCCCCGATTCAGCCATGATTCCCAAGAGGCCTTGCAGGGTTCAGGAGTCTTCCCTGGACCAGGCCAAAGGTGACAGTTCCCCTAGGCCAAGGACCTGCCTCATTTTCTAATTATGTTATTTTTCAAAACTAATTTACAGGACTTAGTAATAAACGTAGTTTTTTTCTTCTTTTTTTCTAAGGGAGGTGGGTAGACATCGTTTTGAAAAAAAAATCAGATAATACAAAATGGTATGTAGTGAAAAGTGAGTGACCCTCCCTGTCCTCGGTTTCACAGACCCCAGGATCCAGAAATCACTACTACTGATTTTTTCTTTCTCTTTCTCTAAAAGAATCTATGCAGACCAAAGTCTATACATGTCTTCTTTATTTTTTTCCTTTTTATGTTTAAACACAAATGGTCGTGTACTATCAGTGTGTCCTGGGGTCCATGGTTAGAATTATAGATAGTTCAGGACCACTGGTTCCTGCTCTGGCCACATGTGGGACTATGGCTGGATTAGGTCTGAGCAGAAATGAAAACCCAGGTCTCCCTGTTCCTGATACTGGGTTCCCTTCCACATCGTCCTGGCTACCAAAGGCCTCTGAAGCTCATCCTTGCCAATTTAGCTGATCTCCTGCTACTCAGACCTACTTTCCACCCCTCAATCCCTCCCAGGGCTTCAGCCCCTGCTCCTCCTTCCTCAGAAACCGCACAAGCCCCATCCTGGAAAACTCCAGGATAGAAGGAGTAACTGTCATGGGCCACTGAGGGGTCACCACTACCTGGGCCCCCTGGGGGGCAGGGGTGGCCTCACTCCAGCAGGCGCTTTGTGGTAGGAAAACTGCCTCTCAGACACCTTTCCCCATGGCACCCATCTGAGCAGTGGCCCGCCCCAAGGCCTCCCACCGCCTGGCCCGGGCCCCTTTAGGAAACAAGCCCGCCCTTGTTGCCGGGAAACTCAGGAGATCCTATCGCCCGGTCCTGGCAAGGGGGGTGCGGGCCCGTCTTTCCCAGTGAATGCAGCTGTTGTGCGCTCCCTCCTGAGTCAGAGCCCCGTTGTCTGGGCCGGCGGAAGGGCAAGGACTCACTGTGATGAGCTGGACGCAGTGGTCGGCCGAGGTGCCCTGCACGCAGAGGAGGGAGGGCTGGATGCCGGCTTCCTGGAAGGCCTTGCTCATGTCGCTGCATTTCTGCTGCTCCGGGTCTGAGGTGGTGCACCACCGCACCTCCATCACGCCGAGCGCTGGGGGTAGGGACAGTGAGGCCCAGCTCCCGCCTCCCTGGCATCGCCAGCCCAGGATTGCCACCGTGGAGGCAATGCTTCGGTTCTGCTGTGCTCCAGCAGCTCCGTGTGACCCCATCAGCACAGACAGCTAGGCCTCTGCAACAGCTGTAACCCCCCTCCCCGGGAGGCACACAGGCACAGAGAGATGCCACGGAGATAGGGAAGGGGCTGGGCTTGTGGGCAAAGCTGTGCCTGGGCTCAGCACACTGGGCCGGGGACTGGGCCATTGGCAGAGCCTGGCCCTTTTCAGAGGAGAGGCCAGCAGAGCAGCTAGGCTCCCCCAGCTCTCCCCGCTTGTCTAGGGTACATGGCAAGTTCCTGCCCCCCCTGGGTCTCCGTGTCCTCTAACATGGGGGTGCGGCATGGGCTTCCTTTACTCAACAGTGTCCCTAGGCCTTCCTCATGAACTGGGACAATGAGACAGACAGAGAGAGCTGCAATGAGAAGCCCTGCACCCCTTGCACCTCTTGGGGCGTCTGTGTTTTGCCGTCCGCAGACCCAGACCCACCCTCAGTGGGTACAGCACCTGGCCACTGCCAAGAGAAGGTGGCCCCTAAAGAGGGGAGGCCCAGGAGCTGGTAGGTTGGGTTCAAGTTCCTGTTCCCTCAGCTGGTGGCTTCAGGCAACGTATTTGACTTCTCTGAGCCCGTGTCTTCATCTAAGAAGCACAGATGAGAAAGCCCACTTTCTGTGTTGCTGAAGGTAACAAGTTGCTTGTAGAGTCCAAGACACACAGGTCTTCAGCGGACTTTCACTTCTGCCCCTGCTCCTGGTTGGGACCCTATTGGGTCCCGTGATCTGTCCTGGTCAGAGTCCCAGAGAGCTCCCAGTTTGGGGGCCCAACAGAAGAGGCTCCACAGTTTCCTGGGGTGGATAACTGAGGACCTGAGCTCCCGCATAACTCATCCTGCCCCAACATGGATTGCCAAGGAGGCCTGTGCTTCTGGAAAACATGGAACCAGACTACCATAGGAGTGGCTTTGGGCCAGTTCCTGCCCACAGGGCCCAGGCCACCCTCCCATGGCAGCCTGTGCTCCCCATCCCCACCCCAAGGATCACAACTGTAGGTTTTTCCACAGCCTGCCCTCCCCCCTAGCCCTGGGAGGCACCCTGGAAAGGGGAACTGCCCCCTCCTGAGTCCTCAAAGACGGCATCCCGGAAGGCTGCCAACTTCAGGGTTCTGACCAGAGAGTGGCAGGTTCACCCTCAGCTGTCTCCACCCAAGACAAGCAAGCTGCTCCTTGAGGTCCCACCTCACAGTCACAGGCCCTGACTCTCCTGGGAGGGGGCGTTGGTGACACTTGTGTCCCCTAAACCCATGTCTGCATCATCAGGATGCCCTGAAGCAGCCTCAGGGCGGTATTCTTGTGCCCCAAATCCTTCTGAAACTTCTCCTGCAACCCCGCGAACCTGCCTGCCTCCTTCCCCGGTGGGGATTCAGGAGAAGTAGAGCTGCCCTGGCCCCCCAAGCCTTCTCTGGCCTCACGATGGCGGAGAGCGTCTGCACGCTGGAACCTTCTCCAAGGGCCAGGGCCACTCCAAGGCTCTCCCCACCACTCCTGACCCGCGCCTCTGTCCACTACGCTTCTCACCTTGGAGCAGATGAGAAGCTCCAGGAATTCTGTTTTGTCAAGGCCTGGCTCAATGCCGCCTCTTCCAAGAAGCCCTCCGGGCCGCGTCTACGGATTCCCTTTCCCAACATTCCTGTCTGCCGGGTTAGTGCTAATTCCCTCCACAGTCCTCACTGGGCCTCCCGCTTCGCCACCTCTTTCCCATCTCCTGGTGACGTGGGTTCAGACACGCTTTCCAGTCCCCGGGACCTTGCCTGCGCTCCCAGGGTCCCTGCTCTAGCGCCTTACTCCCGCGGCCGGGTGGAGGGTCCTCACCGGTGCGCAGAGCCAGAAGGAGCCACAGAGCTGCGCTCAGACCCCACATGGCGCCGGCCGGGGCTGGCTGGGGCCGGGCTGGGTGTGGGCTGGGTCCGAGTCCGGGTCCTAGCGGTCCGCGGCGGCAAAGGCTTTCCCCCTCTTTCTTCCCTCGCTCTGGCCAGCAGCTACTTAAGTGCGGTCCGGGCGTGTCTTGGCGATGCCCACGCCCCTAGGACGCACCCCTAACTCCAGACCCGACACCTGGGTCGACCAGACTGGCCTTGGCCTTCGCTCTGGCGCCCCCTGCTGGAATCCCGGCACGGCCCAGTGGCGCGGCCCGCCTTCGATCTCGGACTCTCCCAGCCCTGGGCACACTCTCCGGGGCCTGATTTCCCCAGTGTTTGGTCCTTTCATCCGGGGACCCTGCACGACTGTTCCGGGGCTCTTTCTCCTCAACAATCTAGCCGGCATTTCAGAGCATCCTCCCTTCCTTCTCTCCGACTGGAGTGGGAAAAGCTCAGGTTTGGGAGGAGGAAGAGTTCAGAATCCCAGAGTAGGGACCGGCAGGAAGCTCGAAGGCCATCCAATTCACTCACCAGCTTCCCTTTACACACGCATAGCACAAAGGATCTGGGGACACAGAAGTGCACCCAGTTAGACGTGGCCCTGGCTGGGTAGAAGCTGGAAGTGGGAGGGATCTCAGTCTAGGCGGCTTCCTCTCCTCAGGCTTAGGAGAGGGCCAGTGACTTGCCCAGGGCCAACACATTTAGTCAGTGGCAAGACTGGAACTAGAGCCCAGGCCCCCGCAGAGCTGGCTCATTCCATCATGCTTTGAAAAACGAGAAGCAGACCAAAGAAGGGGGAAGGGAAGAAGCAGCAAAGAAAAGGACAAAGAGAGAGATGAGCAAGAATGAGTGTGAAGGTGAGGGATTAAAAGAGGGGTTATCTATTTTTCTAGGCCAGTGGTTCTCGAAGTGTAGCTCCTGGATCAGCAGCAGCACCTGGGTATTAGAAATGTGAATTCTGGGGCCCAACTCAGATCCAACAAACCAGAAACCCGGGGATGGGTTAGCAACTTGTGTTTTTAATTCCAATGCATAGTAAAGTTTGAGAACCACTGTTCTAGGCAGACCAGAGCTGCAGGTTTCCTTTGGTGTTGGACTGGGGCATGAGGAATGGACCGCAGAGACTGTTAGTTATCTGCCTCCATTTATATCCTCACCTTTTGTCATCATCTGGGTACCCAGAAATGAGATCCTCTCTCTATGCCAAGTGGAAAGGAGACGTGTAAAAACAACAGAGTGGGAGAGAACGGGTCTCTGGGTCTGAGTTTGTCAGCCCCTGACCTACCTGTTCTGCTCCGTGGAGGAGGAAGCCCCGGCTCCTCCAATTGGGCCATGAAGCTGCGGCTTGTCACACATGGACATGATCAGTGGAAGGCATATGCACGGGTCTTCAGGAGACCTGGCACATTGTGTGACCTTGGCACATTGTGTGACCTTGCGTAAGTTACTTCTCTTCTTCGGGCTTCAGTTTTTTACATATGTAAATGTACATCATTATAGCTCTGACTATGCTCCTCAGTCTCCAAGAGCTGTCTCTGGGGAACTGCTGGGCAGAGAGAATCTGAGGGGATGTGTATGGTAGAAGCTGTTTCTTCATCTCCAGCTGATTCCATCAAGAGGAGGGCACCTCTTTCTAATTTGCACAAAGCTGCCATATGGACCAGCATGCAGTCTTGTCAGAGGGGCCTGGCAGGCACACCTATCCTAGGAGGATGGAGTAAATAATAGCGTCCTTAGCAAGCCTCACCCTCCTGACCAAGAGGATGAAGAGGCTCATCTTAGAAGATTCCAGGAGCAACCAGAAGGTTATGGCAGGATCTGTGTTCATTGACTAAATTGTTCCTTTGGTAAAACACCAGGTGACTGATATGGGGTGTCAGAACAGGTAACCTCCTTCACAGTGAGGTCCTTCCCCTTACCTTCTGGGGCCGTTCCTCAACTGTGGCTCATAAGCAAATGCGCTTCCTGTGGGCTCCTATTTGTCTGGCCTCAGCGTGGACATAGCTGAGAACTGTGGGAACTGTGTTAATGGGGAACTCTGTCTTAGCATGAGCCTGGATCCTGCCATATCTGGAGTGCAGATATACCTGGGTGTGTCAGAGGAGTGGATGAGATGTAATGAGGGAGTAATAAACTAGTAATTTAACCAGGAAGCTTTGGGGGAAAATAGAGGAGCAGAAGCTCTGAGAACAGTTTGGTCACAGTATCTGAATCCTGGGCGTTGGCATAAGAAAGGAAAGAGCTGGTTTTACTAATCCTTCTGTAAAATGTTGGGGCCTCAGCAACACTGCTTTGGGACGTCCTGACCCTGACCCCACCCCATAACCTGAAACACAAAATGCTCTTCTCTTCCACTCTGCCAAAGACACAGCATGGAACTACCTTGCTTATCAGGGAACTAAAGACTAGTAGCAGATGCCCTGAGATGGAACTCACTAAAGATTGCCTCTGGGGACTCAGGAAGGAGAGAGGGCCCTTGACAGGGGCTGAGAACCTGTATTGGCAGTTGGGGCTAATAAGCCAGCAAAATATGGAGGAACAACTTCTTTATAGCAGCTGTCCTGTGAGTCCAGAATCTTAGGAAAAATTCGTATTTTCACATGTCAACAAGCCATAGTTTCTATGGGCCACAATGTCTTTGACTAATGAAGAACAAGTCCAGTTTTTATTCTGGGGGACACTTGGGAGGGCTGGTCTGTGCTGAACACAGTAGAAACGGTGAACATTCGTAGCAACAAGCATACCAAAACATATGATGCCCTTATTCCTGACATCATTCAGGATTGGTTGTTACATTTAGTTGGTGTATTGAGAACAATGGTAGACATATTGAGTAAGTTTTGTAAATAAACACTTTTTTGCATTTTATAAAGTATTTTTCCAATGAAGCTGGCCTTAGAGGAGGCCCTGTCCAGTTGAGCTACATCATATTCTTTGTGTAAGCTTTTCAAAGACAGATTCTGTGCTCTTTCTTCTCTGCACTCATCCCAGGGCCTCAGATGCGGCAAATGACTTCTAAGTGTGAACTATTATGTTTTATGAAGTTATTAACTATTGTTGATAGTATCTGATGCTGTTGTAAGGGAAAGGCTAAAAAGAGCCACAGGAATTGGGGAATAGAGGCCCCAGAGAGCTTTTTCTGAGCAGTTTCAGTGGCCTGGCCAGGGCAGAGGCTTGGCCGCGCTGCTCTTGGGTGTCACCAGGAGGCTGAACTTCGTGAGGGCAGCACTGGGGCCTTGGCCACCACCATTCCCAGTGTCTAGCCTTATGTCTGGAATATAATAGGTGTTCAATAAGTAGTTAAGGTATCATTTATTATAAATGAATGGAAAAGTAAACAGAGTGCCTCCTTCAAGATATTTGGCTAAGAATGGATGAAGTGAGGGGTTGTTTGAGGGGAATTCAGGATGAAGGGAAAGGTTTTATAGGAGAGATTTGATCATATAGTCAGAGCACAAGTAGCCTCTGGAGGGAGGAGACTGAAGATACAGAAAAAGAGGGTAACTAAAGAAGATGTAAAAAATAAGATCAGGAGGACAAGAGAAGTGTGTAGTCTTGAGAGGAGAAGAGACAATGCTTCTTTCTCAGAGATGATAAAGAAGAGGAAAGAAAAAGGCCCAAACTGAGCCAAGGTTGCATTCAAATGGAAGTCCCTCATCTCTGAGCTCAGTCAATTATTTTAATTATCAAACCACAAAACTTTCTTTTCCTGAAAAATTTCCTTGCAGTCTAGACATTAAAATATAGGTGTATAGGGGAGTGGGTGTAGCTCAAGTGGTTGAGCGCCTGCTTCCCATGTATGAGGTCCTGGGCTTGGTTCTCAGAACCTCTGAAAACAAAACAAACAAAAAAACCCAACTCTCATTGGGGAGTGGATGTAGCTCAGTGATTGAGTGCCTGCTTCCCATGTACGAGGTCCTGGGTTCAATCCCCAGAACCTCCTAAAAAATATATATATATATATATATATATATATATGTGTGTGTGTGTGTGTGTGTGTGTGTGTGTGTGTATAAAGGACTGGAGTTATAGTCCTAATCTCCCAAAATTTCATTGAATATAAGATTTAATTTGAATAGAAACAAGTACAAAAGGAGGTAAACTAAAGAAGTAAAATCAAGAATACTATATTTGGGCTCTGTAAGACTGAAAGAAATTATTTATACCCTAATGCTTGAGGAAGATAAAATAGATACAAAAAGAAAAATCAGAAAGCGTTTTTTTTTTTGGGGGGGGGTGAAGTGGGAGATGGGATAAGGTAAAGTGTTTATTGTACCAGGAACCAGAAATGAAAGAAAGACTATAATTTTTTAAATTGGCTGATTCTGAGGTTTATAGTCAGACCTATTTTATCCATCCCCGCATTCCACCCACTCCATCCCCTCCACCACCAATTTGCAAATGAAGTCACTGCCAATACTTATACAAGGCTGTTTTTAGCCTATCAAAACCACAGCAGTGAAGACCTTACCAGCTAAAGAGTAAAACAGAGGTCCACAGATTCTGGAGAATTCGAGTTGCTGAGAAAGGGAATCACAGAAGGTGCACTCAGATCACCTGCCATGGTGCTGCATGGGGGGCAGAGGAATACAAGGAAAATGCCACCGAATCTGAGACAAAGCATACACCTGAAAAGATGATGGCTCCACAAGGAACACATGCTCAGCATTAAGTGGATGCCCAATAAGTACTGTAGGAATTCAGAGGCCACAGAAAGCATCAAGGGCTATAATTGGGAAGGCTTCTGGTGGAGGAGGAGAAATATAGGGTGGTCCCTGAAGGAAGGTAGGACTTTGATAAGGAGACTTGAGTAAGGAGGATGCAACAATTGGGAGTGGTGATAACAAGGTTGCAAAGCAGGAACTTGCATCGTGAATGGACACAAGACCAGTGCTGCAGAGGGTGTGTGAATAAGCGCTATGGCTGGGAAGGTAGTTGGTGGTAGATGAGTTACTGACAACATGCTATATTCCAGGAACTATACTCTAAAGGTGACTTAACTAGTTTGGACCTAGAACCCATGAAGGTCATTGAGAAGAGCCATCCAAGTTGCACTGAATGTAGGGGAGCAGATTAGAGAATGGGAGATGATTTAAGGGCCCACTGTTATTATCCAGGCTATGGGAGGTGGGGGGAGGACCTGGATAAGAATCATGGCAGTGGAAATGATAGCAAGAAATCATATGACACTAAGGAAGAATGAATAGTTTTTGGTGACTGATTAGATGTTAGGGAAAAAGAAATGTCAAGAAGTACTAAGATTAAGTTTGGATGACTGAGAGAATATTCTATTAAGTACAATCATTCTTAGTTATAAGGTAGAAAAATAGCTAAAAGGCTGGGAAAGCTTTTTTCCTGAGCAAGTGTAAGTGAGGAATGTCTGATAAACTATATCTGAATTAAGCACTGAACTGTCAGAGAAAGAAAGGGATCTGTCTCCAAGAGATGTCTTCTTTAGTCTTAAATATCCCTAGGGAAGTAGATATTTTTGATCAAGTGACTTTCACAAGACAGAAAGCTTTTTTTTTTTTTGGTAGAGATTCATAGTGTGGAACATATGGGAATTTCATATCATATACTTCATCCTGTCTTTAGCCATTCCATCTGTAAGGTAAATGAACCTAATTATAGATATCCTAAAGAAGAAAGATTACATCACTTATTCTAATCCTTATTTTCTCCCATCAGAAAATTCATTATATCGTAAGTTCCACATGCTAATTGAGAAGTAGCATCCTTCAACTGTAGTTTAAAACTGCCCAAATGAAATTGCTTATTAAGTTGATTAGTAGAAATAAGAATTGTTAAAACAAACCAATTTTATTGATACATATTAACAAAGCATACAATTCACCCAAAACATACAATCAATGGTATTTGGTATAATCACATAGTTGTGCGTTCATCACTTCAATCATTATAAAAGCATTTTCCTTATTTCAATAATAATAATAATAAACAAAAAATAGACAAACACATCAGAAAATTCCTTACCTCTCAATCTCTGTTTTCCCTGCTGTACATAGCTGCTATTTCTGGCTATTCTTGCACAATTATTTGTTTATTAAGGAGTTTTATTGAGAGATATTCACATACTATACACTCTATCCAAAGTGTGTAATCAATGGCTTTTAGTATGGTCACAATGCTGTACATTCATCTAAAAAATTTTAGAACAATTTCATTACTCCAAAAAGACTTCACACCCCTTAGCATTCCTTCCCCAGTCCTACATAACCACTAATCTAATGTCATCTTTATAAATTGATTTATTTTACAAGAAAAAAGAATTTTTTCATGCCAACCAGTGAGGCCAGCTCTGATTCAAGAGTTCCTTAAGTACACTGAACTACAATTAGATTTCTGTTAATCATATAGTGTAAGCCATATTTTAAATGCCCAGCTTTTACCACCTAAAGAAAATTGGTAGTTAATAATTTTGAAAAGCAAACTACAGTCATTTGCTTGGAGTTCAACAAACCAGATTTTCTTAAAAGATCAAGGCATTGTCTCCATGGAGTGTTTCCTAAACTATAAGAAGGCTACTAGACAATACTGTGTTTAACAAATGACTTGTTTTCAGTGTTTTCTCAGAACTGTTTCTTCTCATTTACTATTGTCCTGAATAGACTAAATTTATTTCCCTTAAGACCACAGTAACGAGAACCTGGCACTAGTCACTGGCACACCCAGCTATTGGATCATCTGAATGTTGTTCCTGAGGGTTTGAAATTCTAAAAATTCTAAATTGCTCATTCTTGTAGTTTCCTACTTCAGGCACATTTTTTCCCCCTGTAAATAGGCTCTTGAGATCTAATTTTCTGCATTTAAAGTTTATTTTAGGATGATAGCCTCCTGTGCAACCACCAAAATGTGTGGTTATCAGGGTGGGGGCAGGCCTGCCATGACTTTCAGCATCAGAAATCCACTTTTTGATTTCCAAAGGTTGCTGCTTCTTGTCCCTGAAGGTTGAGGGTGGAAAAGAAGTATAAACATATAGTAGGAAAAACAGGAAACAACCCAAATGCCCTTCAACCACTGAATGGATGAACTGTGATAACATACATAAAACAGAATACTACTCAGCAGTGAAAAGGAACAAACTACTCACACATGCAGCAATGTGGATGGATTTCAGATGCAGTTTGTTAAGTGAAAGCAGCTACATCCAAAATGCTACATATTATACAATCCCACTTATATACATTCTGGGAAAGGCAAAGTTGTAGGCACTGAGAATAGATTAGTAGTTGTCAGAGGTTGGGGGTGAGAAGAGACATGGACTGCAAGCAGCATGAGGGAATTTTTTGGGATGTAATAGTTCTGTATTCTTGACTGTGGTCGTAATTACATGGCTCTATGTGTCAAAACTCATCGAATTGTATACCACAGAGTGAATTTTAATGTATGTAAATTAAAAATAAGAATCAGAAAATTAAGATACTGCTACATCTATGGCCACTTGAATTTTCACAAGTATGCCAAGTCCACTCAATGGGGAAAGAACAGAATCTTCAACAAATGGTGTTGGGAAAACTGGAAATGCACATGGAAAATAATGAAGGTAGACCACATACAAAAATTTAAAACTGATCAAGAGACTTAAATATAAGAACTGAAACTATAAATCTTCTAGAAGATGACACAGGAAAGCATCTTCAGGACTTTGTATTAGGCAATGAATTCTAGCCTTTACACTGAAAGAATGAATAATAAAAGAAAAAAATAGATAAATTGGACTTCATCAAAATAAAAAACTTTTGTGCATCAAAGGACATTTATCAAGAAAGTGAAAAGACAATCTACAGGATGGGAGAAAATATTTGGAAATAATATATCTGATAAGGGTTTAATAACCAGAATATATAAAAAACTCCAATTCAGCAACAAAAAGGCAAATAACCAAATTAAAAAATGGGCAAAGGACTTAGACATTTCACCAAAGAAGATACACAAATGGCAAAAAAAAAAAAAAAAAAAAAAAAAAAAAAATCACATGAACAGATGCTCAACATCCTTAGTCATTAGAAAAATGCAAATCAAAATGAACAACAATTCCACATCCACTTGAATGGCTAGCCTTAAAAAAAAAACAGAAAATAACAAGTGTTGGTGAGGATGTGAGGAAAAAGAAACCCTCGTGCATTGTTGGTGAGAATGTAAAAGGTTGCACCACTGTGATAAACAATTTGGCAGTTTCTCAGAAAGTTAAAAATAGAATTACCATATGATTTGCAATCCCACTTCTGGGTATATACCCCAAAGAACTGAAAGCAAGGACTCGAACAAATACCTGCAGACCGATGTTCATAGAAGCATTATTCACAATTGCCAAAAGATGGAAGCAACCCATTAATGTCCATCAATGGATGAACAGATAAAGAAAATGTGGTATATACATACAACGGACTATTATTCAGCTGTAAAAAGGAATGAAGTTCTGATACATGCTACAACATGGATGAACTTTGAAAACATGTTGAGTGAAATAAGCCAGACACAAAAAGACAAATATTTTATGATCTCATGTTTATGAAACAATTAGAACATGCAAAATCACATGTAAAAATTAGACTATAGGTTACTAGAGGCAGGGGTAGGGTGGGGAATGGGGAGTTAATGCTTAATTGGTAGAGTTTCTGTTTGGGGTGATGAGAAAATTTTGGTAATGGAAGGTGTTGGTAGCATTGTGAATGTAATTAACAATACTGAATTGTATACTTGAAAGTGGTTAAAATAGGAAATTTTATGTTGAATTTATCATCATCATCATCATCATAAAGGGTAGTAGCTTTCCTTAGGGGTGGGGTAATGCTGGAAAGGATCTGGCAGGGAATTCCAGGGTGCTAGTAGTGTTCTATTTATTGAGCTACACGCTGGTTACATGGGTGATGCTGGTTTGTAAAAATTCATTGGGGTGTATGTACAAACACACAAACACAATTTCTGTATGCAATACTTCAATAAAAAAAAAAATTTTTTTTTTTTTTAAAAAGATAGTGGGAAGGAATTCTAGCCTTTTCCAGTCTCCTTTCCCTGATTTTTTCCGTATCAGTTTACTACAACTATAGGTAAGAGAGACCACTAGAAAAATCCTCATTGTGAAACTCCCTGGTTAGGTTTGGGACCTGTTCCCAAAAGTCTCAAATAGGAATGCCAGGTTACCAGGTCACCAACTCTGTTCACAGTTGTTTAGCAGATAAGGATTTATTGTCAATTCTCAGGTAACTGTATTTGGGAGCAAGATGGCGCAAGAGCTGGTGGTGAGCAGAAAGTAAACGAAAACTTAATGAGTTAGTGACTATTTTATTTTTCAACAGCATTGAATGAATGAAAATGTATTTTATCTGCGCAATTTATCTTTCTTACTGTCTCAAGCCTCTTTCTAAACTCTCAGCAATTAATATTCTGTTGAACTGCTAGGGACTGTTGGGTCTGGGACTGTACAGAGATATGAGAATGGCTTATGAAACCTTGGAGATGGCTTCCAGTTTCATGGCTAAGGTTGGATTAGGGCAGGTCACAAGTCACATCTCTCACCAAAAGGAGGCTCCTTGGAAGGAGAGATGAGGAAGCATGATTTATAGGAACTAAAGTGGGAATAATTTTTAACCAAGAGTCTGTTAAGAATCTCTTAACTAAGAGAAATTTTCTCTAAGGGTGATGAAGAATGGTGGGTCATGATTCTTCTCTCAGTGTTCTGCTACCAACCACAAACATACTCCAGAGTTAAGGGGAAGACGAGGTCAGATGCTGTGATACATATTTTTCACAAAATACTTTTTAAGCCCTTGTAACAATCCTGCAAGGTAGTTATTCAAATTCCATTTAAAATATGGCAAAATTAAAGCTCAGGTTAGTCTACATAAAGAGGCTAGAACTGAATTCTAGGCCTGATTTCAAAGGAAAAGGGAATTAACTTTCAGAATATAGTTTGTGCTAGTCCCCTTTATTTGCAATCTTACTCGTCCTCAAAATATCCCATTTCACAGAAAAGGAAACAGTAACAGGGATGAAGTGACTTCCTCAAGGTTAGTTACATAACAGTAACAGTGACAGCTGGCATTCAAATCCATATATGCCTGAATCCACAGACTGTTTTCCATAGTACACTGCTGCCAAAGCCAGCAAGAACTATTCCATGCAACTTTGGAGGGCGATGAATGGCATTTTAAACATTGGACCAAAACACCAGATGATTTAAACGTGGGCCAGAAAAGTGACTTTCATGTTTTATCCTTACCTTTCAAAATGCAAATACATTAATGAAATATCATAAGTTCAGTAGTATTTTCTTTTAATCATTAACTCAAACCTTTAGGGATGGACCAACCTACTAAATTCAGTTCACAGTATAGGAGAAAAGGAACTGCTGTGGTAGAAAAACCACTGTTCCAGTCCAGGAGTTAAAAGTTCTATCCTGGCTTTGACCTTGATTTGCAGTGTAATCTTGGTTAAGACACAGGGATCTTTGGACTTCCATATCACCACCTGTAAATTAAGAGTATTTAAGGCCAGAATATTTTGGAAGATAATGATTTGCTCTAATTCTTTAGAAAGAAAATTTTCTTCATTATTAAATAAGCCTCCAAATTGTGACCTTTGGAGTGGTTTGGCAGGTATTTGTAAACCACAGCGTATTCTACTGGAATAAGCTTTGCAAGCTTGCTCCCATGGTTTATTGGTAAAGAAACCAGAAATGAGTAGCAACATTTCAGAGGCATTTTTGTCAACTTAAGGATATTATTAAGAGGCATATTAAAAAATAGGGAGTATTGCACAAAACATTTGAAATACTATTATTCCCTCTGAATTACAATAGTGAACTTTTTTCCTAATGAATACTGTTCCAATTTCGGTTCTAAAGAGGTTCTTTGTATGTCACTGTTATCGTGCTAGGCTGACTTGTTTTCCAGGAATGGCCTTTTGAGCTGTGGTGGAAGTGATTTGTTCTGTGTGTCTGTCCTTATTAATTGTGTGACTCTGGGCAAAGATCTTCATCTAAGTCTCTTTCCTTATTTATAAAGGGGAGATAAAATGAGGCATCATGGTGTGTTGGAAAGAACATGTACTTAGGCAAGAGATTTTGGGATATGAATCCCAAGCACTGCCACTTATTACAGTCATCGTGGGTAAGTGATTTTACATAAGGTTTACAGTGGGACTAGTAACACCTTAATGCTTTCTTTTGTCTGATAGTGAGAATATACTTAACATAGTTGCTAAATAGTAGTACTCAGCAATTAGTAATTTTATTATTACTAATCCTATACAATCTAGAAAGTTGTGTAAAAGTTAGTATTTCTTGGGAAAAAAAATCACTTAAGGATATCTTGACAGCAATGTGATAGATATTTTAACACATGAACAGCATCACTTTATAACCTCTTGATATTTTACAAGGGACTATTTAATAAATACTTCAAAATGGCTTATGCTGGGTCATTCTGTAAAGTGACTTTTGGGGCTCTTAAGATCATTCTGCAATTTTCTTTTACTATTTTATGTTTGGTAACAACCTACTATATTTAGTGTAATAGCAATATTACAGACTCCAATGTTTAAACACAGTCAATTCCAAAACCCACAGAAATTTGATTAGGTTGCCTAATGGCTTGTGAATTCAGTTTACAAGTTACATGATATCCCAAACTGTGCCAAGAAATATTAGTGTGTAAAATAATTTTTTTTTTTCAGAATTCAAAACACATTCAACATAATAGATTTTACAGTAAAGTTTATTAGCCGTTCTCCTCTTTCTCATAAATGGAATGGATAATGTTGATAATTCTTTACAAACCAGTGCTCTTTTAAAGAAACAAAAAATGATATGAGGAGGTTGTCAAAAACATGTATTTAATAAACAACTTCAAAAAGCAATAGGAAGCTAAACAATATCATTAAGATAAGGAGCAGAGAAATTGATTTCTGAAGTCATTTCTACCTTTCACTAAAATTTTTTATAATTGCTCAGCATCAAGATCTGTGCAGAGCATCTACGTGAGATGAGTGGTGTGCAGCTGGAGGGGAAAACACACACATAAATGGTTTTTTTTGCCTGTTTTCCTATTAATGGAAGGAGGAGAGCTGGAGAGAAAGGCAGAAGACCAAAACAAACCCCAAAACAAAACAAAACAACAACAACAACAACAACAACAAAAAAACAGGAACCATTTGAAAATTTTCATAGAAAAGAGGAGAACATGTCCATACTTTTACTTGTTATCTAATTTTCCCCAAAGGTTTCTCCCTGCAACCACCATATCCCCGCTTTTCAGTTCACATGATTAAGGAAGATAAAATCTAATCAATTAACATTTAATTTAAAAACTAAACAAAAAGTTAGGAGTAGGTGGCAAAAGAAAAAATATATTTTAAATATATATATGTGTGTGTGCAACTATGTAAAGAAAATAATTCCCATAGTTACAGAGTTTAAAGAAAGTTTTATATATATTTATATATATATATACTTTATAACAAAATAGGCAGTTATTATGGGTAAAATATTCATTAAAATCTGACCCCTAAGAATACATTTAAAGTTTTAGACTATGAATTGGACTCCTTTTCCATTGCCATAATGATTATGAAGTCACCACTGTGATGTCTGTTTTGTCTGTATTTATGACTATGAAATTTTCTCACCTTACATGTAAAAGGTGAGCTCTCCTAGCACCTAAACAAGGCCTTAATTCAGAAAATGTGATGATTATATCTATAAACTTTTGTAAACTACAAATAGTGTTGCACAAGTAGATTAAAAATATTTGAACATAGTTATTCCTAGTGAATGTATTGGGGGAAAAAGCCTCAAACAATAAAAGACTTTAAGAACTCTTATGAAAAATGAATATCCTTATAAAATTATGAAAGCTAATTCAGACATTAATTTTGAAATTAAAGAACATATATTTTCCTTTATCTATAATGAATTATTTGCTTTGATAACAGAAGTCAATTCAGAAAAGGACTTGAGCTAACACATTGGCCAAACCATGCTATTATTAAACGTGCATAGTTGCTCAGAGTTTACTAAATCACTGATTAAGACTTTTCTTTCATTTATATTGAAAATTGAAAAGAATGTATATAAAGCTTTCCTGAAAATCTCTTAAAGTTACTTTCCCTTAAACATTAAGGAATTTTACCACAATCTCCTCATCTCCCCAAACCCTTAATAGCTGGTCAGGCCATTCCATTTACATTTTTGAAAAATGGCCACAAACCAATAATGACATAAAATAATACAGATGATGCATCTTGAAGGAGACATTAGATGTAAAAAATAAGTGTAACTGTAGACCATGATGAGTGGGATATGATTCAGTATGGAAGGAGTATTGAAGGCAGACCCAGAAGGAAAAGGCAAATAAGTATAAAATAAAGGAAATGAGATTGTGGAAAAGAGAAACAGAGAACCATCAGTCTTCATAACTTTTCTTTTGCTGGGACCCAAATATAAGGACCAGACTGTTCTTCTATAATCTGCTTTACTTGGTTGTAAATGTCTTCCAGCGTATCTCCTTGCACAATAGCTGTAATGACAGAAACAAAATCAGAAAACTCAATTAATTGCCTATCTTTGCCATTATAATTATCAGTGAAATAGAAGTTAAATCTTAGAAATAATTCTTCATCCAGGGAGAGTCACCATTTATGTAGTTACATATTGTTTGCTTAGCAAAAACTCCTCATTAACTTTCCTATACAAATGGTGATTTTTACTTTGTTTTGTTTATTGTATCATTTTGTTTTATCTGAGCATGCATTAGTTTTATTTTTAAAAATTATGCATTTCCGTTACTTTCCTGATACTTCCATAAATGAATTAAAAAAAGGGAAAATGTGGAAAATGGGTACAGTACTAAAATGAACCAGCATGGCTATCTTTTTGTTTTATTTTATTATTTGGGGTAAGGTTTTAGAGGAGAATGGTTTATTAAAGATTATTTGATACTAATTTTTTCAGTGTGCTAGTAACTAACTCTCAGGTACTGTAGTGTAGGTGAACTGAGATAGACAATCTGGCTTTTTAGTGGCTAGAAACTATTAAAGTCAATGTTAGGTGATTTATTTGCTGCCTGAAATAATATAAGCATAATAAAATGGTAACAATTCCTAACAAGTTATTCTTTGCGGGTAGCTGGAGCCCCAGGGGTCTGTAAGGAAGTGAGGAGGAGTTAATAAAATGAAAAGTAAAAAAATGTCCAGATAGCATTAAACATGAATAAATTTTTAAGAAAATAAGAAAAATGTTTATATATAAATGAGATAAATGAAAGAATTCAAAATTTTAAGTCAAATAAGTCCTCCATGAAACTAAAAACAAAAAACAAAACAAAAAACAAACAGGCCAGTCATTTTTGAAAAGCATTAAAGATGTAGATTTCTACGGTTTCAAAATCTTGGCATAAAATATCAAATAGAGATTTCCAAGAAAACTATTTGGGAACTGTGATTATGCATGCATAATCAGGAGGGTGTATGATGTTTATATAAGGAGGGCTTATTTTATTTATAGCTAACAATGCCTGAGCAACCAAAAATTGTAAATAACACAAATCCAATGGTAGCAGCTCTGTGAGAGTTCACATTTTGATCTAAATATAGAAACACTTCAATTCCCCCAAACACAGTTCATTTTACAAACACCTGGTTCACCAGTTCAGCATCCTGATGCACTCCAACAGAATAGCATCCCACAGTATTTCATAGTTTAGGCTGACAACTGCATCGAACGACTTATCTTAGAGGGAAAGAGTTACTCAGCAATCGGCCTTGGAAACATACATTTTGCTTAGTTTGTAAATTCATTTATGGAATGGTTAGTCAAGAGGATTCTCCTTGCCAGGAAAAGGCTGCAGACAGTTTAACCAAGTGATCAAAGTACCAGTAATGATACAAATTGACATCATGTATCCCTTGAAAACAAGGAGAAGGATACAATAGCACTTCTTTGGTACTCCTGCCAAAAATACTTCATCTAAATCTAATCATGAGGAAACATCATCAGACAAATCTAAATTGAGGGAGAGACATTCTTCAAAATAACTGATTTTTAAACTTAAGTCAAAATCATAATAAGAAGGAAAGACTGAGGAACTGTTCCAGATTAAAGTAGATTGATCTGTAGTGGGATTAATGTTAAATTTTCTGATTTTGATAATTGTACTATGATTATGTAAAAGAATGTTCTTGTTTTTAAAGAAATAAACAAAGAGGAAAAATATAGAGATAAAGGAGCAACTTACTCTAAGATATTTCAGAAAAAATTATGAATGTAAAATGTTAACATTTGGGGAGTCTTGGTGAAGAGCATATTAGAATTCTATGTACCTGTAACTTTTCTGCAAGTCTGAAATTATTTAAAAACAAAAATGAAAAAAAGCACGGGACTTAAAACTATGACAGTTACTGGTATTCAGTGTGAACACCAAATATATGTTGATCATCATTTCGAACAAACAACATCAACAACAAAATCCTGTCTAAGGATATCTAAGGACTAATTTAAAGGATAAAATGAATGAGAAGACTATTTGGGAATTGCTACACACTTTTCATTTTATTTTATTCTTTTGGGTATATATTAGAAGTGGGATTCCCAGGTCATATGGTAATTCTATTTTCAGTTTTCTGAGAAACTACCAAATTGTCTTCCACAATGGATACACCAATTTAAATTGCCACCAGCAATGAAGGAGTGTTCCTATTTCTCCACAATCTCTCCAACACTTGTAATTTTCTGATTTTTAAATAGTAGCCATTCTAGTGGGTATGAAATGGTATCTCACTGTGGGTTTTTGTTTGCTATAGTTAAAAAAAAAAAAATTTTTTTTTAATAGAGAAGCTGTGAGTTTACAAAGCAATAATTTATAACATATAGGATTCCTATACACCTCTCTACCACCCATACCTTGCATTGTTGTAGAATATCTGTTACAACTGACAAAAGAACATCCAAATATTACTACTAACTATAGTCCATAATTTACATTAGGTGTATTTTCCCCATAAACCATCTATTATTAACACCATCTATTAGTATTGCATATTTGTTACAGTTCATGAAAGAATGTTCTTATATTTGAACTGTTAACCACAGCCTAACATCCACTTCAGGGTTCATATTCCCATGTCATTGTGGTTTGGATTTGCATTTCTCTGATGGCTAATGAAGTTGAGTAACTTTTCATGTGCTTTTGGCCATTTATATATCTTCTACGGAGAAACATTTATTCATGTCTTTTGCCCATTTTAAAATTGGGTTGTTTGCCTTTTTGCTGTTCAGTGGAAGGATTTCTTTATATATTATTGGATGCATGGTTTCCAAACATTTTGTCTAATTGTGCAGGTTGTGGTTTTACTTTCATGATAAAAGTCCTCTGAGGCATGAAAGTTTTTAATTTTGATAAGGTCCCATTTATCCTTTTGTTTTCTTTTGTTCCTTGTGTTTTGGGAGTAAAGACTAAGAAACCATTACCTAACACAAGGTCCTGATGATGCTTCCCTAAGTTTTCTTCTAGGAGTTTGATAGTTCTGGCTCTTACATTTAGATCTTGAATCTATTTTGAGTTGCTTCTATATTTGGTGTGAGGTCAGGATCCACCTTTCTTTCTTTTGCAAATGGAGAGCCAGTTTCCCCAGTACCATTTGTTGAAAAGACTATTCTTACCCAATTGAGTGGTCTTTGCCCCCCTGTCAAAAATCAGCTGGTGGGGAGTGAATGTGGCTCAAGTGGTTGAGTGCCTGCTTCCCACATGGGAGGTCCTGGGTTCAGTTCCCAGTGCCTCCTAAAACAAATAACAACAACAACAACAACAAAACAAAACAACTCAGGGGAGCCAATGTGGCTTAGTGGTTGAGCACTGATTTCTCACATACGAGGTCCCAGGTTCAATCTCTGGTCCTCGTACTTAAAAAAAAAAAACAAAAAACAAAAAACAAAACATCAGCTGGCCATAAATGTGAGGTTTGAGTTCTGAGCTCTCAATCGATTCCAATGGTCTTGTCCTAGTACCAGTACCATGCTGATTTGATCAGTATGGCTTTGTAATAAGTTTTAAGATTGGGAAGTGTGAACCCTCTAACTTTGTTCTTCCTTTTTTCCAAGATGGCTTTGGCTATTTGGGCCTCCTTACTCTTCTATATAAATCTGATGATTGGTTTCTCCATTTCTGCAAAGAAAGTTTTTGCAAGTTTGAGTGGGATTGTGTTGAATCTCTAAATAGCTTTGGGTTAAAATAACATCATCTTAACAATATTTAGTCTTCCAGTCCATGAATATGGAATGCCCTTATTTAGGTCTTCTTTGATTTTAGTAATGTCTGGTAGTTTTCTGTGTACAAGAGTCCTGTACATCCTTGGTAAGATTTATTCCTAGATATTCTTTTAGTTGCTATTGCAAATGGAATTTTTTCCTTGATATCTTCTTCTGATTGCTTAATGCTAGCACACAGAAACCACAACTGATTCACTTATTAGTTCTAGTGCCTTTGTTGTGGATTTTTCAGGATTTTCTGTATATAGGATCATGCCATTATCCACAAATAGGGAAAGTTTCACTTCTTCCTTTCCAATATGGATGCCTTTTATTTCTTTTTCTTGCCTATTTTGTCAGGCAAGAACTTCTGGTAAACTGATGAATAACAGTGGTGACAGTGGACATCCCTGTTTTGTTCCTGATCTTAGAGGGAAATCTTCAGTCTTTCACTATTCAGTAGGATGTTAGCTGTGGGTTTTTCATATATATATGTCTTGTATCATGTTGAGCAAGTATCCTACTCCTAGTTTTCTAAGTGTTTTTTTAATCAGGAAGGGTTACTGAATTTTGTCAAATACCTTTTCTGCCTCAATTGAGATGATCATGTAGGTTTTTTATTTCATTCTGTTAATGTGGTGTATTACATTAATTCATTTTCTTATATTGAACCACCCTCACATACCTGGAATATGTGCCACCTGGACACTGTATAATTCTTTAAATGTGCTGTTGAATTCAGTTTGCTAGTATTTTGTTGAGGATTTTTGAATTTATAAGGGATTAATGGTCTGTAATTCTCTAGTGGTATTTTTATCTGGCTTTGGTATGAGGGTGATGTTGACCTTGTAGAATTAGGGAGTGCCCCTTCCATTTCAATTTTTAGGAATATTTTGAGCAGGATTCTTCGTGGAAGGTTTGGTAAAATTCCCCTGTGAAGCCACATGTTCCCAAGTTTTTATTTGTTGGAAGGTTTTTGATTACTAATTCAGTCTCTACCAGTTATTGGCTTGTTGAGATTTTCTGTTTCTTATTGAGTCAGTTTAGGTAGTTTGTATGTTCCTAGGAATTTGTCCATTTCATGTAAGTTATCTAATTTGTTGGCATATACGGTTGTTCATAGTATACATTTATAGTACTGTTTATTTCAGCAGGGTTGGTAGTAATGCTTTGCATTTTTGATTTTCATTATTTGTATCTTCTTTTTTTCTTATAGCCCTTTTTATTTCAGTGAGGTTGGTAATAATGTCCCCCTGTTCATTTCTCATTTTAGTTATTTGTGTCCTCTCTCTTTTTCTTCATCAGTTTTAGGTAAAGGTCTGTCGATTATGTTTTTTTCAAAAAAGCAACTTTCAGTTTTATCGATTCTTACTATTGGTTTATTACTCTCTATTTCATTTATCTCCACTCAAATCTTTGTTATTTCTCTCCTGATCACTTTGGGTTTAGCTTGCTCTTCTTTTTCTTGTTTCCAGTTTTGAGGTTGGGTCTCTTATTTGATGTGTTTCTTCTTTTTTAATGTAAGCACTTAGAACTATTCATTTTCCTGTCAGCACTGCCTTTGCTGTATCCAGTAAGTTTTGGTATGTTGTATTTTCATTTTCACTCACTTAAAGATACTTCTAATTTCCCTTGTGATTCCCTCTTTAACCCATTGGTTAAGAGTAAGTTGCTTAATTTCCACGTATTTGTGAACTCCATGTCTTTCTCTGTTATTGATTTTTAGCTTCACTCCATTGTGATTGGTGAAGACAAGTTCTGTGATTTCAGTATTGTTTTAATTTATTAAGACTTGTTTTGTGACATAAAATATAGTCTATCCTGGAGAACGATTCATGTGCACTTGAGAAGAATGTGTATTCTGTTGTTGTTGGGTGAATATGCCTCTTAGGTCTCGTTGATTTAGAGTATTAGTCAAGTCTTATATTTCCTTACTGATCTTCTACTTAGATGTTCTATCCATTATTGAAAGTGGTGTACTGATACCTCCTTCTATTAATGTAGAACTGTCAATTTCTCCCTTCAAATCTCTCAAGTTTTTCTTAATGAAATCAGGGGTTCTGCTGTAAGGTGCACATATATTTATAAGTGTTACACCTTCTTGTTGAAATGACCCTTTTATCAGAATATAATGACCATCTTTCCCCCTAGTAACTGTTTTGACTTAAAGTCTATTTTATCAGATATTAGTATAGCTACCCAGTTCTTTTTTGGTTACTACTTGCATGGCATATTTTTCCCCATCCTTTCACTTTCAACTCACTTACTTCTTTGACTTTAAGGTGAGTCTCTTGCAGACAGCATATAATTGGGTCAAGCCTTTTTATCCATTCTGCTAATCTCTGCCTTTTGATGGAGTTACTCCATTTACATTTAAAGTAACTACTGATAATGCAGAACTTTCTTTTGCCATTTTACTATTTAGTCTTTTTTAAAGTCTTATACCGGGGGTCGGATGTGGCTCAACTGGTTGGGCGTCCGTCTCCCATATGGAGGGACCCGGGTTCGATCCCCGGGACCTCCCGGTAAAAAAGAAAAATAAATAAATAAAGTCTTATACCTTCTTTGTCCCTCAATTCTTCTGATAATGACTACTTTTATATTTATCTGATTTTTTGTACTGTAACATAATCAGTCTCTTCTCATTTCTATCTGGATATATTTTCCTTGTGGTTACCATGGGGTTAAAATTTAACGTTCTAAATATTTAACCATATTTGATTAGATACCAACTTGACTTTAACAGCATATATATACACTGTTCCTATAGTCCTCTGTCCCCCTACCTTTTTTGGTTCTTGTTACTAATTATATCTTTGTAAACTGTATGTCCCAAACCATAGATTTATCATTATTTTTTATGTATTTTCATTTTAGCACCTGTAGGAAGTAAGAAGTGAAGTTACATACCAAAAACTACAATACAATAGTATTGGCACTTAAAATTACTCAAATGGTTACCTTTACCAGAGGTCTTTTTTTCTTTATGCTTGCTTTGAACCACATCTAGTGTCCTTTCCTTTCAGTTTTATGAACACCCTTTAGCACTGCTAGTAGGGCAGGTCTAGTGGGGAGGATCTCCCTCAGCTTTTGTTTATCTGGGAATGTCTTAATCTAGCCTTCATTTTTGAAACAAAGTCTTGCCGGATATAAAGATTCTCGGTTGGCAATTATTTTCTTTCAGCACTTTCAGAACTTTCCTTGTTCTCTGCATTCAGATCAATATGTATATTTTTCTCCAAGTTTATCCAGTTAGTGTTCTCTGGGCTTCTTGGATGTGCATATAATGTCTTTTGCTAAGTTTGGGAAGTTTTCTGTCATTATTTCTTTGAATATTCCTTTTATCCCTTTATTTCTTCTCCTGGGATTCCTGTAATGCATATATTGGTATGCTTGATGGTATAACAGAAGTCTCTTAGGCTATTTTTGCTTTTTACAATTCTTTTTTCTTTTGGCTACTCAGCCTCACTCATTTCAACTGTCTTTGAGTTTGCTGATTCATTCTTCTGCCAGCTCTAATCTGCTGTTGAAACCCTCCTGGGAATTTTTCATTACAGTTATTGAGGTCTTCAACTCCAGTAGTTATTTGGTTCCTTTAAAAATTTTCTATTTCTTTATTAAGATTCTCATATTGTTCATTCATTGCTTTCCTGATATCCTTTCTCTATTTTCCTTCATCTCCTTGAACATATTGAAGATCATTTTTCTAAAGTCTTTGTCCAGGATGTTCTTGGTCTGGATCTTTGGTGATGTTTTCTGGATTTTTATTCTCTTCCTTTGGATGGGCCATCATTTCCTGTTTGTCTTGTACTCTTGTTGCACACTGTACATTTTAATATTTTAAAATGTTAAATCTAGGATTTAATCCCTGAGTTGTCTGTTTATTGAGCTGGTAACCAGCTGGTGATATAATAGATTTTCTTGAATGTCAGCCCTCCTATCAGGAAGGTCTGCCTAAGGTGAATACAAAGTGCAAGGTCCTCCCTGTCTTTTCTAGGCCTGTGTCTTGTCCTGGACTTGTGCTTGCTAGTGGTTTAGGGATTCTCTTGTTTACTGGAGTACGAATGCTTCCTCTACTTTCCAGGAGAGACCTTCTCCCTCTCATGGGTGTTCCACTGCCAGACTTAAAAGAGGTGAGCCTTTGCCCAAGTTCATCCACCTCAATTCTTTCTTACATGGCTTTTACTGTCTCAAGCTGCTTTTGACTGAAGGGCAAACTCTGGGAGAGGGGACACTCTAGTAAAGACTTTCCCATGTCAGCCTGTCTCTGCAAGAACAAGGCCAGGAACCCACAAAGGGGGCAATGGCCATCTCCTGACTGCCTTGGAGAAGGGATGAGGGAGGGGCCAGGAAGGCTGGAAGGAGCTTCTTCCATGACTTCCTAAAGCTCTGGCTTTCTTGGCCTGCCCAGCAAATGTAGCCCTTCTGCTGTCTTCTGCAGCTCTGAGAGAAGTGTATCATCTTTGAGTCTTCTCTGTTGCCTTAGTCGGGCAGGTTGGAACAATGAACGCCTCAGAGGTGGGCCTCAGTGATCTTAAGTCACTGTTATGAAGTGATTCGCCTGTGCCCATCTCAGATCTTGGGGAAGGGGATTTTTATGCCCCTTACTGGCATCAGCAAGCTATACCATGGCTGGACCCCACTGTGGTCTGCTGTGAGAGTGGGGGATTGGTGCTGGTAACTGCCATGTGGAGAGAGCAATTTACTGGTATTCACTGTAATTTACCAGCTTCTTACTCCGCTCTTCCCTGGAAGCTGTACAGCATTCTACTGGACTTTGGAGTTTTGAAATAGTTGTTTCAGATAGTGCTTGTCTGTTTAATAGCTGTTTTGGTGGGTGGACTGATTCCTAGAGCTTCCTACTCTGTCATTTTACCACAGTCCTCCCCTACTTTTCACTTTTTAAACAAACAATATTTAAAAATGTATCAAATTATAAAGGATAAGAGAAAAATCAGAATATCATAGGAAAAAACCAGGTCGGAATCTATTTTTCTCTGGTTGAGTATGAATTATTCCTGTACATGCTGTCCTAATCAACAACCTAAGAAACACTGAATTTCAAGATTCTTCATCACCACTGCTTAGTCTAGATGAATTTCCCAAAGAACAAAACCAGAGACTTCAAGGTTTTATTCTCACTCCCCATGATAGTACTAGTTACTATTTGTAGATACGGGCATAGTCTAAAATCATTTAATGTGTCAGTTAATGTGGCTTCAAAGCAAAATTCTATCATAAAGGGCACTATCACACATGATGCCAACCTGTGAAATGTTCAGTAAACTCTTGTTCCAGTTTCATGGCTCTCTCAAACGTTTTTCTGGCTTGTTCTTCTGTGAGACGCTTATTCATTTCCCTATACAAATAAATTGAGAAATTGATAATTACTACATTATATATATATATATTTTTTTAAAAAAGATGATTGAGAGAAGACAGATAAAACATAAAAATACAAAAAAGTGAAGCTCTCTTGAGAATATGAATGTCATTAAAAACTAGATTCTATCACTGAAAATGTTGCTTTATATGTGGAATGACAGAAGGGTTTCAATACATCTGTGCACTTGTTCAAAGCAGCCCCCAAATCTAAACATTGTAAATCTATGGCAGTTTTGATATTTTGATGAAAGTTTCATATTAAAATATAATTTCTAGATCTAACTACAAATTTTTAGGAAAGAAAGGGGACACAGGAACATCATAACACCTTGAGAATATAATCAGCAATGAAAAGACCTTATTGGATCTTGATTCATATAAGCAAATTGGAAAAAAAAACAACAACAACATTTATGAAACAATCAGGAAAATATGAACTATGTGAGGATATCAACGAATTGTTGCTAATTATTTTAAGTGTGATAATTACCATGGCGATGTTTTTATAGGGAATTCTTATCTTTCAAATATATACTGAAATATATGAATAAGAAGATACAATGTCTGGTCTTTGTTTCAAAATAATCTGGAGTAGAGGGGTAAATAGGCATGAATGAAACAAGACTGGCCCTATATTGATAAATATGTTGCAGTTAAATATGTCTGCTCTTGTAAATGTTTGAAATTTTCCATAAAGATTATTTAATAGAGATAAATCTCCATCAAGTTGGGAAAAAGATGATTCTTCCAGGCCATATTCTAAAGAGAAATAATTATAATAACTTAAAAAAAAAAGATTATTTAAGAAAATACTTATAAAGTTAATATCCTTGGCCATGGGTCATATACTATATGTAATATTCCTATACTAGATGAAAAATTCTTCTTTAATTAAAGAAGGTAGATAACAAATTTAAATAAGATTTAGAATTAAACTAGTGAGGTAGATAAGGAAGACATTACTGTATTTTATGGATAAAAAAGAAAATTCAAGTACCAATGTGAACATCCAAATCCATGTAAAAGTTTCTTATTTGTGTCCTTAAGTCTGATTTCTTAAGTTCTGGAATAAGACCTATATTTTGCCAATGACCAATAATGCTAGGTAGTTTTTTTTTTTTTTTTTTTTTTCAAAGATTTTATTTATTTATTCATTTATCCCCCACTTGCTGCTCATGCTCACTGGGTCAGCTAACCACACCGTGCGGGCAGGCATGCCTTCACCAGGAGGCCTCGGGAACCGAACCCGGGGCCTCCCATATGGTAAACGGGAGCCCTACTGATTGAGCCACAGCGGCTTCCCTGCTAGGTAGTTTATCTTCCCCTCACATAGTGCTCACTTTCTAGATAAGCCAGCTGGTACTTTGCATATAATTATCATATTCTAGGGAAAATATGAACAATTATGATAGAGGATAGGAGGAAAAGGACTGAAGAAGCAAAATGGAGTTGTTTGACAATAACCTTGCCTATACCTTGCAAAGGGTGCAAATATGCTAAAGGAGAATATGAAAATAAATAAGCAAGATACTACATACTTTTTTCTCTATTGTAGAGAGATGATCAGCTCTATCTTATTGAGCATACTGCTGTGCAGTCAGTTCTCAATTGAAAGCAAGTGAACCAGTGGTAAATAGAAGGGATTCAAGAGCCTAGGTACAAAGCCTAACTTAATTATTTATTAGCTGTTGGACCCTGGGCAAGTTAAGAAACCTCTCATTGCCTTAGTTTCTTCACCTCTTAAAACTTGGGATATTAACAGTATTTATCCTAAGAGAGTTTTTAAGAAGCATAAATAAGTTAATATACATAAAGCATGTAGAAACTCTCCCTGGAAACTCTCCCTAGAAACTAGCCCAAATATAACAGGATCAGACTTTGAAGCAATTTATGTTCAAGAACATTGTTCAAAACAATAGCACAATCAGCCTGCAGTTCATGGAGCCTAACAGTTGAGAGTGATATCAACAGACCCAGATAATTTAACAGAGATCAGGGAAAGAGATATTCAAAGAGAGCCTGCTAAAACCATTTACATCTCAGGGTGACTGTGCACATGCCAAGCTGGACCCCCTGAGGTGTGACATCAGAGATTTCAACTAGGGGTGGTGGGGGAACTGCACTAAAATAGTCCAGAGAAATTACTAAACAAATAAGCAAACAGAAGAATAAGCCCCAGAACTAGAAGTGCAGAAGAGGGGAGAGAAGGATCAGGATCAATATCTTATTAGATGTAAAGAAACAAGAAAGAGTAATCCATTCACAGGATAAAAGAGCAGGCAACAGAAAATGTCTGTGAGATGACCCAGATATCAGACTTAACAAAGACTTTAAAGCAGCTATTATAAATATGTTTGAAGAACTAAAGCAAATCATGCTCAAAGAAGTAAAGTATTATGAGAATGGCACATCAAACAGATATCAATGAAGAGAAAGTACAAAAAAGAATGAAATATAAATTATGGAGTTGAAAAGTTTAACAGCAGAAGAGAAATTCACTAGAGGCACTCAATAGTAGATCTGAACTGACAAAAGAGAAATCAATGAATTTTGAGACAGAGTGATAAAAATGATATAATCTAAAGAAAAATGAACAAAGCATAAGAGAAAGTGAAACAATATATGCATAATGGGAGAATTAGAAGGTGAAATGAGAAAGAAGCAGAAAAAACATCTGAAGAAATAATGGCTGAAAACTCTCCATATCTGATGAAAAACATTAATCTATAATCCAAGAAACTCAACAAACTCCAAGTAGGATAAACGCAAAGAATCACACCCAGACATATCATGGTAAAAATGTTGAAAGCTAAGGGGAAAATCTTGAGAGCAGTAAGGAAAACAAAACAAAACAACAAAAACCCCTACAATTTGTCACATACAAGGGAAACAGATACAATTAATGGCTGACTTCACATCAGAAACAATGGAGGCCATACAGCAGTGGGGTGACACATTCATAGTGTTGAAAGGAAAAACAAAACAAAACAAGAGTCAACCAAGACTCTTATATCTAGTAAAGCGAACTTTCAAAAATGAAGGTAAAAAGGATTTCTGGTGGACCAAGATGGTGGTGTAAGAAACTCCAGGATGCCATTCCCCCACAAAATCTTTTAACAACTAGCAAAAAACTGGCAGAGCCATGTTCCTCAAAACTCTGGAGAAGAGTTAAAGGGTTGCAGTAGCTAGGCAAGTGCCGAGTCAAGAAAAAGCAGCTTGCTAGACAGTGGATCAAAGCAGCATAAAGAAATAAAGACTTCCAGTAAAGGTAACCATTTGGGTAATTATAAATGCCAGTATTTTTGTACTGTATTATTTGTTATATAACTCCACTTATTGCTTTACACAGGTGCTAAAATGCAAATGCATAAAAATATGATAAACTGATGGTTTTGGACATAGAATGTACAAGATATAATTTGTAAAAAGTACATAAAGGTGGTAGGAGGAGGAGTTCTAGGAACAGAGTACGTGTATGTCATTGAAGTGAAGTTGGTATCTAATGAAGTATGATTGTTACACATTTAGGTTGTTAAGCTTTAACCCCATAGTAACCACAATGAAAATACATGAAAAATACATTCAGAAAGAAATGAGAAGGGTCTCAAAATGGTACAATACAAAAACCAGGTAAATATGGAAGTAGGCATTAATGGAAGAATTGAATGTCAAAAAAGGTATAAGATTTAGAAACACAAAATAGAAAATGGCAAAAGAAACGCCTGCATTATCAGAAGTTACTTTAAATGTAAATGGATTAAACTCCCATTTATAATCAAAAGGCAGAAATTGGCAGAAAGTATAAAAAAGCATGACCCAACAATGCTGTTTACAAGAGACTCAAATTCAAAGACATAAGTTGGTTGAAAGTAAAAGGATAGAATAAACTATACCATGTAAGCAGTAAACAAAAGAGAGTAGGGCAGCTATACTAAAATATCAGATAAAAACAACTTTAAGTTAAAAACTTATGAGGCACAGACTAAAAGGGTCATTAAATACTGATAAAGGGGTCAATTCAATAGAAGACATACCACTATAAATATATGTAAATCTAATAGCAGAGCCCCAAAATATATGAAGCAACTATTGACAGATTGGAGGGGAGAAATAGATGGCTCTACATCAATAGAGATTTCAATACACCACTTTCAATAATGGATAGACCATCTAGATAGAAGATCAATATGGAAATAAAAGACTTGAATGATACTCTGAACCATCCAGACCTAACAAACATTTATACAACACTTTACCCAACAGCAGCAGAATACACATTATTCTCTAGAGCACATGGATCATTCTCCAGGATAGACTATGTATTATGTCTCAAAACAAGTATCAATAAATTCAAAAGTACTGAAATAATACAATGTATCTTCTTTGACCACAATGGAATGAAAGTAGAAATCAACAGCAGAAGAAGAAATGTAAAACCCACAAATATGTGGAGATTAAACAGTGTATTCTAAAACCACCAATGGGTCAAAGAAAAAATCACAAGGGAAATTACGAAATATCTTGAGGACAATGAGAAAGAAACAAAACAACAAAACTTAGGGGATGCAGCTAAGGCAGTGCTGAGAGGAAAATTTATAGCTCTAAATGCTTACATTAAGAAAGAAGAAAGATCTCAAACCAAAGACCTAACATCACAACTGAAGGATCTAGAAAAAGAAGAGCAAACTAACATTTTTACTGAAATTGTTTTGAATTGTTGAGAACAGCAATATCATTAAGTGTAGAGCTTGCTGAAATTTTACAAATGTACACTTACTCATTTGCCCAGCACCTAGATCATGATACAGAGCATTACCAGCACCTCAGAATCTCAGTGTGTTCACTCCAGTCACCAACCCCACCCTCAAAGAGTAATGTCTATTTATCTTCTATATGCAATGATTTATTTTGGCTGTTCTTGAACTTCACATAAATAGAATCATTAGGGTATGTTTACTTTTGGGTCTTTTTTATAAAATTCAATTCCAATTATTATTATTTTTTTAAAGATTTATTTAATTAATTTTTATTTATTCCCCTCCTTGCTGCTTGTGCTCGCTGTGTCTATTTTGCTATGCGTCTTCCTGTCAATTCCAATTATTTTTATGAGATTCTTCTATACTTTGGTGCAGATATATTTCCAGTGTGGATATATCAATTAACACTCTTCCCAGTGTTATGAGCTTCAGTTGCTCCACATCCTCGCCAACACTTAGTATTTTCTTTTCTTTTCTTTTTTTCATTTTAGCCGTTCTGGTGTGTGGTAGTAGTACATGACACTGTGATTTTAACTTTTATTTCCATAATTGAGCACCACATCAAATGTTTATTGGCCTTTTTGATATTTTCTTTTGTGAAGTGTCCATGTTGTTTGTCAATTTTTCTACTGGGTTGCCTCTGTTACCTTTTTAATGTCTACTGGCTATGTAGTGATGTCCCCTTTCATTCCTAGTATTATTTATGTCCTCTTTCTTTTCTTGATCATACTTATTGATTTATCACTTTTATTAGTCTTTTCAAAGAAAAAATTTTTGGCTTTGTTGATCTTTTCTACTGTGTTTACTTCCTTTTGCATTAATTTTTGCTTTCCTACCTTTGAGTTTAAATGATTGATCTTTTTCTAACTTCTCAAGATCTTTTGTATTCAACATTTCTTTCCTAACATAAGTAATCTAAGGCTGTGCATTTTCCTTCCATAAGGCTACATCCCTCAAATTTATTTATATATTTGGCAATTTTATTACCATTTAGTTACAAACATTTATTAATTTACACACTGTGATTTCTTCTTTGACTCATTCAAATGTATAATGCTTAATATTTTAAATATAGGGGAAGATTTTCTAGTTATCTTTTTATTATTATTTTTTAATTTAATTCCATTGTAGTCAGAGAATATCTGCTTTCAATCATTTGAAATTTGTAGTCCAGCATACGATCAGTTTTGGCAAAGGGCCCATGACTTGAAATCAGTGTGTATTTTGCAGATGCTGAGTGCAATAACTCTACACGTTTAAAATTTATGTTGTTCTATATCCTGATTTTATTTTCTTATTCTATTACTTACTGATAGGTATATACAGTCTCCTACTTGTAATTATTTTTTTTCCAGTATAGTTGTCAGTTTTTGCTTTATGTATTTTTAGACTATGCTATTTGTACATACAACTGTATAAATATATCTTCCTTGAGTAAACCTTTTATTTTTATGAAATGCCCCTCTTTATCTCTAGTAGTACTTCTTGCCCTAAAACACAGAATCAGTTTACTTTTGGTTAATGTTTGCATGGTATGCCTTTTTCTATTCTCTTACTTTCAATCTTTTTCTATCTTTAATATTTAAGGTATCATGAAAGCACACATACTTTTTTCCTTAATGCATTCTGACAATCTTGTCTTTTAATTGGACCATTTAGTCTAACACTTACTGAAATATTTGCAGTCAATTTATAACAACTTAATATCTGTGTCCTATTTACCCGACCTGTCTGCTTCTTTTTTCTCTTTCCTATCTTCTCTTATTATTATTATTTTTTTGCCTTTTATTAGGTAAGTACTTATACATTCTTTTATTCTCTTAATGGTTACTCTAGAGCTTTACTTCCTTATTCAATAGCCACTAGCATCATGTTAATATTTAAAGTTCTACTACATGCTTTTTAACCACTTTAGCAGTAATAACTGATGATGATGATAGCTAATATTAACTGATAATGATGATAGTTAATATTAACAGTGCTTGTTTAATCTCAAACCACCCCTATGAGGTGGATATTCTATTATCACCTCCAGTTTACATATAATGAAACTGAGATGCAGGGAAATAAACTACTCAAGCTAACAAGTGATATGGATCGGATTTGTTCTCAGAGGCTGTGCCTTTCTTTCACCCCACTCAAAGATACAATATTTATTTTGTTAAGGTCAAGCAGGATGATCTGTTGATAGGTTAAGTGTTAAGAGGCTACGTCTTAAACATTAATACTTACATGATATTTTCCATGGATTTGGGTTTAATAAAAATGGAGATTGGATAAAGTTGTGCAATCTGTAATCTCTTTATGGCATTTCCGGACACATCGAGAATACAATGTTTACCCTAAAATAGGAGGAAGAAAGGAAAAAAAAAACCCCACATGAACTAATTCTTTTTAATTATATCATAAGTACATTTCTTACAGGGACAAAAATCTGGATTTTGATATGTCTGTGTTCTTGTTCACCTTGAAAAAACTTGTCATTTCTCTTAGCAAATTTTAGGAGATTATGAATATGATTATGAATTAATATCATTCCCAAACATTACATTAAAAAAGGAATGAAAATATATTTCCTCCACTACTAGCTTTCATAGGCCAGTAATCTTTCAAAGTGGATTTTGGCAACCAAAATAGGGTTCATACCTTTTATTTTGCTAAGAAAGGGCATTAAAAAAACAAATGACCACAAACTACCATCTCACCATAATCATTCCATAAAAGGACATATGATCAAAAAGAAAGGAAAAAGGAGAAAATCTTAGAATAGGGGAAAATCTTTCAAATTGAATAAATTTAAATTTATAAAAACTCACTACCATTACTCTATCTTATTTCTCATTTTGTTGTGTACCGGCAAAAACACATTACCAAATTGGCATTTAGGAACTCAAGTTCTGAATTAAAATGTCAACTTCTCTAACGTGCTTAAATTCATTGACAAGGGGAGCAGATGTGGCTCAAGTGGTTGAGCGTCTGCTTTCCACATGGGAGGTCCTGGGTTTGGTCCCCAGTGCCTCTTTAAAAAACAAAAACAAAAACAAACAAAAAGCAAACAAATGAAAAAACCAACTCAAGGGAGCCGATGAGGCTCTGTGGTTGAGTTCCAGCTTCCCATTTACGAGGTCCTGGCTTCCAACCCTGGCCCCGGTACCTCAAAAACAAAATCAGACAAACCAAAATACACAAAACAACCACAAAAAACAAACAAACAAAACAACTAAATTCATTGATGAAGGCCATTTAAAATTTTCAATATAGAGGAGCATGTTAAATAGGGTAGTACTTAAAATTTATCAAACAGAATATGTTTACTATAAGATATTTTAAATCAGATCCTTTTCCATAATGCATCTTCTAATCTAAGGGGTTGAGTCCACTTCAAGTAATGATAATTTCAATTTAGTAACCATATTTAAATTAAAAATTTAATATTGTAAAATACTTCAAACATACTAAAGGTAAAGAAAATAGACACCCATGTACCTACCACCTAATTTTAGCAGATATTAATATCTTACATGATTGTCTACGATTTAAAAAACTTATTTTGAAATGATTTTAGACTTTTAGAAAAGGTACAAAAATAGTACAAAGAATTCCCATATAGCCTTCAGTCAGACACTGAAATATCAACATTCTGTCATGTTTGCTTTAGTTTCTCACTCTCTCTCTACACGTACATAACTATTTGAGCAAATTACAGACATAATGCTCCTTTACAACATTAATTCCTAAAAGCAATGCCACTTCTCAGATAACCACAGTAAAATTTCAGGTCTTAATCTATTGTCCTTTTTGAAAAAGAAAAAAGAAAAAAGAAAAAAAAAATCCTGGTCCAGGATCCTGTCCAGGATCACACACTGCATTTAGTTGCGATACCTCTTTACTCTTGAGTCTCTGTCAATACAGAACAGCGTTTCAGTCTTTGTCTTTCACGGTCTCAAAATTTTTGAAGAGTGCTGGACATTTATTCTGTAGAATATGCCTCAACCTGGGTTTCTCTGATGTTTCCTATCAGATTCAGGTCACACATTTTTGGTAAGATTACCACAGAAGTTATGTTGTATCCTTCTTAGTCCATGATATCAGAAGGCATATGAAAGCTATTTATCCCATTACTGGTGATAAATTTTGGTTACTTGTTTAAGATTGTCTGTTAGGTTTCTTCATTAAAATTACTATTTTTCCCTTTGAAACTGATTAAGTATTTTGGGGAGATATGTTGATACTATGTAAATATCCTGTTTCTTACCAAATTTTCACTCATTAATTTTAGCATATACTGATGATTCTTGCCTGAAACATACCATACTGGTTGATGAGAGATTTTCTAATTTCATCATTCCTTCTACTTTATTACTTGACATTCTAATATAACATGAAGATTTCCCTTGTACCCATTTATTTGTCCATATATTTTTACTTAAATCAATTCTTGTCGTGGATTCTTATTTTATTCTGTATGCTATAATCAGTTACTATCATTATTTATTTTGATATTCAAATTATTCCAGATTTGGTCAGTGGGGGTCCTAAACGTTGGTTCTTGTGTCTTTTGACATATACTCATCATTCTTTGAGCACTTCCTTATTTTCTGGCACAGCAAGATGTTCTAGGATTATGTTGTACTTTCCCCCTCCCAGCCCTGCAATCAGCATTTCTCCAAGAAGCCCTAGATCTTTTTAATGGAGAATGATATTTAGAAACTAAGATCTGGGCACTAGATTCTCATTTCTCACTAGGGTGTCATTGTTTTTAAGCCCTCTTAGTGGAAAGAGCAAGGAAACATATGGATGTATGTATATGTACACATATATATTTCTATGGATTCATATTCATATCTCTAATTCTAATTCAATATCACATACTTCATTTTAAGTTTTTCCCCTTATCCATATTTATAAATTCCTTCTCTGACAGTAATATTTATGTATTTGCTCAGTCTTAGGATATACATTAAGTAGTTTCAGAAATGCCAGTCCATACCTCTCTGAAAAACAAAGCTATTAGAGTTCAATATTTGTTTACAGATCTTTTTGTCTTTAGCCTGTGTTAAGGATTACTGGGGTTAAGTCTTTTCCTTTTCCCTCTTCAGTGGCGTCAAGTTATTTGAAATAGTTTAGGTTCATTTTGCTTTTCCTTTATCCTTCCTTGTTGATTGTATATAAATTTTTTGAGTATATGAAATATTAACATAGTTCTAAAAGTCAATATTATACAAAAAAGTATACTCAGGGATACTCCTATTCCTTCTGTCCTCCATACTTTCTACCTACTCCCATGATTCTGCATAGTTTTTCAGGTACTATTATATAATCTAAAACTAGAGATCATTTTACTTCTTTTCCATTTATTAAGCATTGGATTGAGTTTTCTTTTCTTATTAGCACTGACAAATACTTTGAGTAAAATACTGAATAGTAGTGGAGATATTGAATATCCTTGCCCTGTTCCTGATTTTAATGGAATTGCTTCCAGTGTTTCTCCCATTAAGGATTTAAAACCAAGAATACCTATTCATCCAGCCATCCTTCTGTCTTTCCATCTCAATCCCCATATTCTTGCTTCTTTTTAAAAAACAAACACCAATTTCTATATTCTTGAGGTATTTTTTTCCTCCAGGAAGGGGTGCTGAGTTCTGCCAAAGGCATTTTCAATATCTATGGAGAGATGACTTTTCTCTTTAGTTCTGTTAATATGGCAGATTACACATTAACGGAATCCCCAATATTGAGTTGATCTTGAATTCCTTCAATCCCATTTTGGTCGTAGTGTATTATTTTTATAATGTGGTATTGGGTTCTGTTTACTAAAATATTTAATAAACTTGCATTGAATTTTTTTCATATTCAATATTATTGATACATATTAATAAAGCATAAATCCATCCAAAGTGTACAAATCAATGGTATTCTGTGTAATCACATATTTGTGCATTCATCACTTCCATCATTTCTAGAGCACTTTCATTATTCCAATAATAATAATAATAATAATAATAATAATATAATAATAATAATAAACGGAAACAAAAAAAACCCATCACCTCTCAATCTCTCTATGCTTCCCCTGCTGTACATAGCTGCTGCTTCCTTCTCCCTAGTATATTGGTATTTATATTTTGTAAAAACCATCTTATACATGCAATATCACCCATCCATATTCATGTTTTACACGAAGTTTTACTATCTTCCATAGTCCAATGTTACAGTTTTTAGCTTTCCTTCTAGTAATATACATGACCTTAGACTTTCCCTTTCAACCACTGTCATGCCATTGCTCTGCAAGTCACAAACACCATGATATTCTTTTACTGTTTCCATTAATTTCCAAAGATTTACAAACAACATTCTGCACAGATTAATCCTCAGCTTTCCATTCTCTACCCTCCTTCTATTTTCTGGTGACCTATATTCTATTAACTCCATGAGTTTACACAGTATATTTAGTTCATAATAGTGCAATCATACAGTATTTGTCCTTTTGTGTCTGGCTTGCTTCACTCAAAATAATGTCTTACAGGTTCATCCATGTTGCTTTAATTTTGAGGAGGTCCCATTTATTTATTTTTTCTTTTGTTGCTTATGCTTTGGGTGTAAGGTTTAAGAAACTACCAACTACCACAAGATTGTGAAGATGGAACTCTCTTGCTTGCAGTTGCAGACTCTCTCTGTTCCTTGGGATGGGTGCTGTTTATCACCATCACCTTATTAGTTGTCCTGGGTGAGTCCAGTGAACTGGAGAGTAGGTGCTGCAACTCTGCTGAGATTCAGGGCCCAACTGGCACATGGAGAGGCCAAAGATTTAAGTCCCTTGGACATATACCTATTAAGTATAGTACTAACTATAGGTTCAAATAGACAGGGCAGAACCACCATGTGTAGGGAAACCACAAATGATTCCATCTCTGTCTCAAATTCTCTTCTTGAGTGAGCTTTAGTACTGTGTGTTTCAAAGAATTTGTTCATTTAAATTGTTAAAATTAGTGGCACAAGTTGCTCGTTGCTCCTAATATTGATTATTCTTTTTAATATCTGTAGATTCTGCCATGTCTCTCATTCCTGATATTGGTAATTTGTGTCTTCTCTCTTTTTTTCCTGATCAGTCTGGTCAAAGGTTTTTATCAATGGTTTTAACCTTTTCACAGACCCAGCTTTTGGTTGCAGTGATTTTATCTATTTTATGTTTTCTATTTCATTAGCGTCTGCTGTGATCTTTATTATTTTCTTCTTTCTGCTTACCATACAATTCCTGCTTTTATTTCTATGTCCCTCCTTTCTCTTTTTCTAGTCTTTTACCTGGGAATTTATTTATTTTTATTCTTTCATTTTTGTTTGTAAAAATTTTTAAGGCTATGACTTTTCTTTTGATTATTGTTTTAAATGTATCCTATAGATTTTGATATGTATTTTCATTATCATTATTTTTAGGAAAATCTTAAAGTTCATTTTGTATTTCTTCTTTCACCGAAGAGTTGTTTAAGAGGTGGTTTTGAAATTTTCAAGTTAGCAGGGCCTTTTTGCTTTTGATTTTCTAGTAATTTCTAGTTTTATTGCATTGTGATCAGTATTATTTGTAATATTTCTATTTTATGGAAATTCCTGATATTTTTCTTGGAACCTAATACATGATGATCACTTTTGGAGACTCTTCCATGTGTGCCTGAAAAGGTGTATTCTCTATTATCAGAGAGTAATGTTTCATTCTGATTTTATGTTGTTTAGGTCTTCTATATCTTTATTATTTTTGTCTTTGTCTTGTACTGAGTATTATGTTAAGGGCAACTTTCCCTTTCTAATCTTTTGTTCCCTGAAGAAAAGCCTTTTCCAACTGCCTTCCTTTGAGTACCTTATGTGCTTTTAGATCCCTTCTTTTTCTCTGATCTACCAGGACTCTCTTTCAGCATTTTTGCACTTAGGGTGGACCTTTTCTTTCTGTCAGTGATTTTAATTTTAGGACTACTATCTGTTTTCCTCTCCTCTCTTCCATGCAGTTTTTCCTGGACTACCCTTGCTCTTCACAAGGTATACATATACATACAGGGGGAACAAAAAAAGTAGCTTGCTGGAGTTTGGTGTTTCCTTTCTATACATTGGTAATTTGAAGTTTGGATATGATCTGTCTTCTAGTGATGCTGAGGGTATGGGTTTTTAAAAAAATTTTTTTAAAGACAATATTACCAATAAGCTAAAGCTACAATTTCCTTTCTTCTCTTCTTCCTCCCAAAGAGATAGAGGTTGTAGACACACCTAAAGTAGATGCTTATCATTCCCACGCATGTTTTTATGTTAAATAAATATGTATCCATACAGTGTTTTTTTTTTTTTTTTTTTAAGAAATTTACATAAATACTATCATAATGTACATATCCTTTGCAACTTGATTCATTCAACATTACAATTTTGAGATTTATCAATGTGGATACACCTAACTAGCAGATATACTAGTTTATTCACTTTAAGTGCTATATTCTACTGCATGAATAAATAGCAGTTAATAATCTGTTCTCCTTTGTTGATTTCAATTTTTCACTATTATAAAGTGATACTATGAACATTCAAATAAATGATTCTAATGTGTGAGTCTTTACTTAGATACCAAGAAGTAGAATTTCTGAGTCATAGGGTAAGTGCATTTATTAGGTATTGCTGCACTGTTCTCAAAAGAAGTTCTATTAGTTTATTCTCCCAGTAACAATATCTAAGATTTTCCATTTCCTCATATACTTGCCATCACTTATATGACATTTCCATCCTTTCACACGGAAAAAAGAAACTAATGGTTATCAACCAAACCTCTTATAGAAAAAGTAGTTTTTACAGATTGAAAAACTGACATGCAGAATTACTGTTTTATGTTTTGTAAGTATGTCATGACTGAATCATAAACTACTACAAGTATAAACAACTTGTTGATGTTTGTTTTTTAGGCTCAAAAAGTGATTGAACATAGCTGTGTACCTTTAGCTGTAGTACACTGTCTTGGCCTCCCCATAAAACTGCTTTAACTCAATGTCAACATAACATCGGACTAGTCTGAAAGATGCTTTCTGAAAATCTATTGTTACAATGTTGTTGAGGATTTTTTTGGTACAATGTCTTAGTTTCCCAGTTCCTAAAACAAATACCATACAATGGGTTTGCTTAAACAATGGGAATTTGTTGGCTCATGGTTTTGATGCTTGGAGAAGTCCAAAATTGAGGCATCAGCAAGGCGAGGCTTTCTCCTTGAAGCTTGGGGAGTTTTGGGGGCTGGCTGCCAGTGATTCCTGGGCCCTTGGCTACTCTGTCACATGTCAAGGCACATGGCGGCATCTTTTCCTATTTTGGCTTCCTGCTCCTCTTGAGTAGCTTTCTCTTCCTAATGCTTCCAGTAATATATTAAGGCCCAATCTCTTTCAGTTGGGCCATATCTTAATTAAAAATAGCATCTTCATAAGCTCCTATTTACAATGGGTTCACACCAACTGGAATGGATTAAGATTAAGAACATGATTTTTTTCTATGGTACATAATTCAACCTACCGTACTACCTTTTTTTTCAGAGGAGTTCTCTAGTTTCAGTACTAGGAGGAACTACAATTCTCTTGAATATCTGGCTCATTTTTATTGATGGAAACTGATCTTGGCTCAACTGTGTAGGTACTAGAAGGCTAGGGCCAATCAAAAGGTCTATGTCTAGCAAACTTACAGGACCTTAAAATAATCTCCCCTCTTAGATTCAGCTTATTTCTATTTTCATTTGTCTGCTGCTTTATCATGTATTTTTCTAAAACTCCTAAAATTAAAAGTTTAGTGTAATGAATTCATAACAATAATAATAAATGCCACATCATCTTTATTGATAAATAAGAATTAAATGTGTCTATCCCATATCATTCTTTCATACTGTCAAAGGCCTATCTGATTAGAAACTATATTCTGGGATCACTCTGATGCTTACCTTTTCTGCTACTTCTCGTACAGACTGAACACTTGTTCCATACAGGTGGTTGTTATATTGGCCAGCTTCAATGAATTTATGTTCCTGGATATCTTTTTCCATTTGTTCTCTTGAAGTCACAAAATGATAATCTCTTCCATCTATCTCATAATCTCGTTTTGGTCTAGTTGTATCTTTAATAGAAAAGAACTTAGGGAAGTATTTAATATTTACAAAAACCACAACAAGTCAATTTTCTATTTAAACTATTTTTTGTAAAGTTCAACACTACAGATAAACTAAAATTTGAAAAGGGAATAATATGAAGGATGGAGAAGTAAATCATAAAAAGGACAAACCATTAAAAATGAGAAAATTTCTGCCATAAGCAATGAGAATGTTAAGAACAATAACGTTTTTTTTTGTTGTTGTTTAGGTTACTCACGAGGTACACATGATCCAAATTTGTCAGGAAATTCTGAGATCAAATCATCGTTTATTCTGTCTTTCATAGGTCCCAATATGATCACTGGTCGAGTATAATTAACTATAAAGATAAACTCCATATTAAATGGAATAAACACTCAATAAACATCAATGTATTTTATTTCCCCAGAGGACAAACATATCCTTAATTGTAATGAAGAAATTTTTTTCTTTTTCACCACCAACCAATGATACTTAACTTACTAATGTACAAACCTTTACCAAGATCCTAAACTCGAGCCAATCTCCTGGTTCAAAGTCATAAATTTGATAATTCAATCAAGTTAAATTCAACATTTTAGCAGATAATAATGTTTTTATACACTGCTAACATCATTTTGTTGCAAATAAGAAGACAAAGCACGATGTTTTATTGATGCTTTTTCAAGTAGAAATTGTAAGGTAGCAGAGTAAAGAAGGGCACAAAATAAACTGGGTGTATGTAGTGATATAATCACAGGAGTGATCTAGAAAGATGATCTAATAGATGTATATACATTGGATTGGAGGGGACGCTGGAAGCAGGGAGAGTGGCAGTAAGAATCAGAACTAACATTGTGACAGGAGGTATAAAAGGAGGTCATAAGAAAGAAAGATATGACAGAAGTAGGATAAATAGGACCTGGAAACTGACTGGATGACAGGTATCAAGAACAGAGAAAGGTCAAAGATACTCTTAAGATTTTGAAGAAGGGCCACTGAAGGACAGTGATGCTATTACGAACACTTGAAAGTTTTTAAGAAATAAATACCAATATAAACGGTTATTTCAATTTCCTTCTTTCATCATGAGCTAATCTGTGTCTCATAAAACCAATATTTAGAGTAAAATTCTAATATAACAATTTTTTTGTATTTGAGGAGTTAGACCTATTTTCCCAACTAAGAACTATATTGTTCAAGAACATGGGAAAATATCAATAGGCTTCACAAACCTTCTTGTTGGTTCACTGGTTCATAAGATAAGACATATTCTTCTTGACCACCTATTAGAAAGTTAAAATACAGATGAGAAAATCTGTAAAGATAACTAATGCTAATTTAATTCTTTATATATAACATATAAATTACTAGGACTTTTCTGAGAAAATAGAAAAGATGCAGAAAAGTTGTTTCACTTCCTAAATTATTTATGACAGGTTTCAGTAAAAAAATGATAAATTATCATAAGTTTGATAAACGTAAAAACAAAATATAGATGTGCTATTTAGTCAATAACTAGCATTCCATCATTCTGTTTATTTTACAAGATCATCAAATTTATTTAAAATCTTCATTTATGAAATCAAGTATGCACTTTAAATTTTTATGTGCTTTTAAGTACATGAAGAATTTAATAATTATTTAATCTTTTAAAGATTAATACTTAAATGAATAGTTCTAAGTATATTAGGGGCAATTTACTGCTAAAAGAAAGTGTGACTTTTTGGTTCCAACAGGTATAAAGTTTAAGAGTATGTAAATATATATGTGTGTGTAAGTATATATACACATATATATCAATGAAATTCTATCTTATAATAATTATAAATACAAAGGTGAAACTCTTGTCACTATATTTCACTGATAAACAAATTGAGATTATTCAAAGAAATCATAATTTTTAAAAAACAACTCTAGATAAAATTAAATCCTTCCCCTCTAACAAAATGAATCACAGTGAGAATGAAGGAAATAAAATATATTTTGCTTTAATTGTAAAAGCACTTTAGAGGTTAAGGTAAACCCTTTGAAATATATTTAAAGGGTAAATTAAATGTTTAGAACTTAAGAAATACTTGAAAAGAAAAAGAGTTAAAAATTCCAGGAGTTCTTACACACACACACACGTGTGCACATAACCAAGCAAATATGGAGAAAACAAACTAGAAAAGACTGTAAATAATTCAAGTGGTTAAATGAAAGCCACTGATAGTTAATAATGTATTTGGGGATTTCCTCCTTGATTATCAAGATTCTATAAACAACTTTTCAGTTAAACTGTCATTGATTTACATTAGATATATGCAGTTGCAGATATTTTAAATTCATATATTGGCATAAATATTCTTTCCTATTTTAAAAGTGTATTTCTTTGTTTTCAACTTTACTATAATAGTATATAAAAACATATTTTAAAAGGTAGTTTTAATTCAAATTACTGTATGTAAAACATGGTTTACATATTAGCACAAACATGCAATTTGAATATTCCACACTTTAATTCATGCAAATGGTTGAGAATGACAGTATATACTTTCATTACCTCTTTTTAGTCTAGAAAACCACTCAACTATTCTAATAATGGGCTGTGCTAATAAGTTAATAAAATACTGAAATATAAGGAATCACATTCCCATACCAAAAAAAAAAAAAAAAAATTAAGTAAATATTTTGTAGAAAAAATAGCCACCAAATGAATGAAGGTTAAAAGTATATATTGTCAACATGAAATTTAGAGACTGATATTAACAGGATGGACCTTTTGAACAGCCATACTCATCTGTAATCAAGATTACTTTCATATTAGACAGCAGTAAAAAAAAAAAGTTAGAAAAGGAATTTTAATTTTTAAGGTGCTACAACCAATAATATTTATGTACTCTCTCCTCCTCCCATGCCCAAATCTGTTTAAAAACTTCACATGCTTTTATAGTTCAATTAAAAGTAAGAATACTATAAAACACCAACTGGCAAAAGAAATTCTAATTGCTGTGTGAGCAACCACTGAAACTTTTCCCTTCATCATTTTTTATATTCACCAAGACCTGGTGATAAACAATGATTTGATCCAAACTAGTTATTGGGTACACAGAATAAAAAGGAAAATAAAACTAATTATAATTTAGCATAACTGAAAAATACTCTTTTAATGCTCATGGTAAAAACAGAATTAGAAAAGAAAATGGTAAAGTATAAGCTTTCCCTCCCCCATTTAACTAGATATTCACTTCTTATAAAGACACACACACACAATGTACACAAATAGCACTGTTTACAAAAAGGATCTTAGGATTTTATGAAAATTTTGGAAATTGACTTCTGTATATATAGTATGATTTTACTTGGCTTGCCTGATTTTAAAATATTAAGCATCTAATTTTCAGTTTTTAGAACACATCACCAAGGAAAATAAAAATCCAAAGGATACTTGATATTAAAAAACAAAACAAAACAAGTAACTTAAAACACTTACGGTAACTACTTTCACTATCGCTGGCATTAGAAGTTACATGCTCTGAAATTGCAAGACAATGGGAAAAAAAAAAGGAAAACATGGTGTTATGAGTTTAAAAAGTAAAGTTGATAAAAAGCAAATTATCAAAATAAAACAAGCCAACATTACGAAATGTTGAAATATAAACTACATATAACCGAAGAACTTGCAAAAGGTATTTTTTATTTTCTTTGAAAAGTTTAATTTTTTCAAATAAATAAATATGAATTAGCCAAAAAACTCCAAACAAACCTCATACAATCCTGTAATTAAGGACAATGGCCCCATTTTTGTACACATGGTTTATCAACAAAATCTGTATTACAAAAATCATGGAGAATATGACAAAGAGAGGCCAAGTGATCCTTAATTAGTCCAATTTTAGATGTAAAATCTAAAAGAGAAAATGTAGTTGGCACCACTTAATTTGGATTACGAAAAAGTAATGACTGACAAAGAGACAAGTTATATCTGAGCAAATGCCATATTAATGAAGGGATGACTCTGTAATTAAGAAATACATAGATGATCTTGTTTTTAGTCCAGCTTCTCTCTCTGTAACTGAAGAAAAAATGAAAATCCCTATTTCTGAGATCATACAGATAAAAAGCAACTTAGACGTCATAAATCCAGATGCCTCAAAAAATAAAACAGAAGGGAATTCTGGAAGGTGAAATTGTGTTTTAAAATAGACTAATAATCTTATTTATCAAAACTGAAAAACAAAAATTCTGATGGGAGAGAGGAGAAAACTAAATTTCTATGACAGGATATAGAAAAATAATTTTTCTGAGGATAAGGAAAAAGTCTGAGGATAAATATATGTTATACCACACCACTCAAAGGGCCTCCTAAAATCACAGAGCACCACTGAAAAGCACAGAGAATGTGTAACTTAAGATCTCGAATAAAGAAAACAGTTTTTAAAAAATAAGTCTGTTCTCCTAAACTGCAAAGACAAGATATAATTTTCTTAATCATAATGATGTATATTTTAAATGAAGCAGGAACTTTAAAAATTGCAAGTAGGTTTGAACAATAATAAGTACCTGTAAAAATGGTGTTTTAAAAATATATTTAAAATTTTCTTTCTATGTCACCACAGGCTTCAAAGCAATCATTTAAAATTGTTTTATAGTATTTTATTGGATTGATAAACCATGGTTTACCTTACTATTATTTAGACATTTTAGTTTGCTTTAAGTTGTTTTTCAAAAACATCAATAAATTACTATGAATGCCTTCATTTATAAGCTATTTACCTTTTGAACTATTATCTTAAAATTCATCCCCAGAAGTAGAAACACCACATTAAAAAAAGCTTTTAAACTTATATTAGGAATGGTATTACACTCTGCAAATGTCTTGTTTGAAAAAGAAAAAGAATAAGAAAAAGAAAAAAATTAGTTATTGCAATGGATAAGAGGGAAGGAAATAGGTGGGAGTATAGAAGAAGCAAACTTAACCACGAGTTGATAAGTATAGAAGCTGAGTAAATGAATATTTGTGGGATTTACTTTACTTTTCTTCTACTATTGAATGTCTGACATATTATAAAAAGTTAAAGTTAATATAATTTCTCTTCTATCATTTTCTGGGACTTCTACTCATACTGAGTACTCTAAGATTACCAACATATATTCAGCAATCAAGTTCTTTCAAGTATTCTTTTACTCGAGTTCTCTACTCTAAACCTTACTACTCGAAGTATGCAGGTATATTTATAACAGCTAAGTGATGGACCTTGGCATCATCACTTGGGTGCTTATTAGAAAGGTAAAATGATTTTTTCCTGATAATTAAAAATAATCCTTTACAGAGCAATTCAAAAAAGATATCCAAATAGCCAATAAATATATAAGAGAAATGCAAATTAAACCACACAGATATCTCTCTCACTTATCAGAATGGCTAAAATGGAAAAAAAAAAAAAAAAAAAACAAAAACCCAAAAACATGCCAAGTGTGGGCAAGGATATGTAGCGACTGGAACTCATAAACTGGGGCTGGGGTAAGGGTGAGTGAACTGGTACAACCACTTTGCAAAATCATTTGGCAGTACCTACTAAAGGTGAATATATGTAATATGCAATGTTCCAGCAATTCCTTTCCTAGGTATATCCTCAACGAAAATGCACACATTATATATGTTTACCAAAAGACATATATAAAAATGTTCAAAGTAACAATATTCAAAATAGTCCCAAACAGGAAAATACCAAAATGTCCATCAACAGAATGTAAAACTCAACTGTGGTATATTTATACAATGTTATACTACTACAGCAATAAGAAGGAACAAACCACTGCTATACACAACACAGACAAATCTCACAAACATAATTTTAAGTGAAAGAAGTCAAAATATTATATAAAGTTGAAATGCAAGATTAATCTATGCTATTCTATCTATGTTGGGATAGGAGTGTTACTCTTTGAGTGGAGGGTTTGTGGGACTAGAAGGGGGTACAAGAAGTCCTTCCAAGGTGCTGATAACTGTTCTCATTCTTGATCTGGGTGCTTGTTATACAGGTAACCACAACTTTGTAAACATTAATCAAGCTGTGTACTTTTCGGCATGTAATACTTCATTGAAAAGTTTACTTACCAAAAAGTTCACTAATGAAGTATCAGAAAAAGAAGAAAACAAATAATCTGTATCTTAAAAAAAAAAATAACCCATGCATGTGCTTATTTACAAATAAGTACAATATAAGTATAGTTTTATGTATTTTATTTTTTCACATACTGTGAACACTTTTTCATGTTATTATTTTTCTATATGATTTTCAATGGCTATATAATATTAAAAGTATGGATAAATCATACTTCATTAACCACTCCCTAATTCTAAGACATTTAGGATGCTCTTAATTATTTTCCTATTTCTAAATAATATTAAAATGAGCATCCTGATATATAAACCATTATCCACATCTCATTACTTCCTTAGGATAAATTCTCTAAAGAAGAATCAGTGGTCAAAAGATATGCTTTTCCAGAAAGGTTGTACCAGTGTACACTCCTAATAACTGTATTAAAAATAACAATTTCACAGAATCCTATCACTGGTTTCTCCTTTAAAAGAAAAGTCTGCCAAGGTGATGGGTTAAAACATATCATTTTTACTGATAACTAGGGACTATAAACATGTTTTTAATATGCTTATTTTATTTGTTTATTTTTTGAGCATTCTTATCATATCCTTTGTCCAGTTTTCTAATGGAGAGTTAGTCGGCTTCTTATTGATGTGTTAGAAATTTACAGCCTAAGGATCTGACATACATGGTACAAATACATTCTTCAAGTTATTTTAATTTTAATTTTATGATATCTGATGACCATGGCTATTTCAAATCTCTTTTATCTTTCTATTCAAACATTCTTCCTGAGAAAGTGTATCGTATCTTATCTCTCTGCTGTAACTGAATACTATATCATCAATCCTAAGCAAAAATACTACTCTTACATATTACTCTTAACACAAATGAAAAAAAGTTCTGGTTTTCGCATCTAAGAGCTCTGTATAACTCTTGAGGTCAAAGATATATAAAGGGAAACCAGTGTGCTTAACTGAGGAAGTCTTTCAGGTGTTCTGCAAAATGGAAAGCTGTAAAAATTTAAAAGCTACATATAAAAGATAGACATGAACCTTGTCTAAGACTGTACATTATTATTTCAAATCTGAATACTCTATATATCCCCTCATGAACTGTATTTCCTTTTAGTCTCTGTTAGAGGAATCTTACCCAGTTTCCCCCCACTCTCCTGAGCTTTTTCAAAATTGTCTCCTTAAAATGGAAAAGTTGTACAGCTTCCTATTTCTAGCTTTTCCACAGACTATGTGAATTTAGTTTGCATTCTCCTAGAGTTCGATTATACTCTAATTAGTGTTCTGTTAGTCTAAGTTAGATTTGGAAAAGAAACTTCTCTCATTGTTGCCTCTATTGTCAACAGGGTAAATCAATAATTTATTTGACCCTCTTCTTTTTAGAATAAAGAAACTCTAAATTCATGTTTATGAAAAGTATTCTACTGTGTCATTTGTTTTTCTCTGTTAATTTAAATACTCTGTTTTTCATAGGGTGTGTGAATCTACATGCAGATTACATCTTTCTTGGCATTCAGTGTTACTCGTCTACATTCGTTCAACAGGCATGTTTCTCTGGAATAATTTATTTTTCTGAGTCCCTTCATGAGTCCTGTTCCAAAAAGGCTTGATTAATACTACATTAGATCACACTTTTATATATATATATAAATTGCTTAGTTTAATTCCTATATTTGGAACTTAAGAATATAGTTAATTGAGGCCACAAGTAATGTCTTTGACCCACACCCTTCTCAGCAGTTTCTATTTTATAATGATGAACACCTTGCTCACAGTAATCTGTTTTATAGAACAACTTCCATCATATACAGTTTTAGAATTTTACAGTTTTCTCCTTCAACACTTTTAGAATAAAATCTTCTTGATTTGATCATCAAATTATCTGATGATGAAATTTTTTAGTTCTTGTGAGATGGAATACAGAAACTTATCATTTAAGGGCTCTTAAGTCACTGTCCAGAAAAATCAAATATCTTTCTAAATTATATTACTATTTACTATTTCTCATACTGTTACTATTCCCAAGTCCCAATCCTCACTTGGAATCAAAGACAGAAGATATGATGTGGTTAAGATACAGTTATTATCCATAATAAGATCAAAATGGAATCAACTTCTCTAGTTTTTTTTTTTTCCTGCAAGTTTTCCATATGTGTCTGTTGATTAAATGATAATAAAAATTTGGGAGTCTATTTGCTGATCTGTATTACCTCTAAAATATCATTGAAGATTTTCAATGATAATTTTTTTCTAATGTAAGAGATAAAAGAAAAAAAAACAAACAAAAAGGTGCCACTAGTGATGTAGTGATGGGAAATTTGTGGCCCTCAACACATCCCAAAAAGAGGTATGAAAAAATAAAGTGTGTCTAAAAGAAACACACATAGAGTTTACTGCCTTCATTCTGATACAAACCCTTAATCCTTAAGGGTGAAATAAGAGAAGTGACAATATTTTAGACTAAAATTCCAGTATAAACTTAGCGTATATCAGGGGAAAAAAAACCTGTGAAATTTAATGTTTATTTAATCTTAGAAAGTTAGTCAAATATTGGCTATACCCTTAATGATCAATAAATTACCAAGTAAGTTTAAAAAATGCTTAAAATGAAACTGAAAAGAACCACCCAGAAAAAATTTAGCCTAAAAGGTGACTTTTAATGAGTCACTGTCACCTAAAATTACTTATTATTTCAGCCAAAATATTTGGCAAATTTCCACATTTGAGCAATTTAAAAAACACAAATTAAAAAAATTATTTCTTGCTTCATTCATTCATTCCAACATTTATAGAACGCCTCCAATATATCAGATTCTGTGTCAAGACTTTACATAAAGATAAAGTATTGGCTAGATAATTAAACAAGAATTACAATGACAAAAACCAAAAGCAGAGACACCTTGGTTAAAGGAAAAAAAAAATTATTCTCATAACGAACAACCTCCTTAAAAAAAGAAATATGCAATTTTCCTCCTAAAATTTAGGATCTATTGTGTCTTATACTTTCACATTATAGCAATGCTTTTCTAACATAGAACCAAGGTTAAAAAAGGGATAAAGGGGGACACAAACCTGCAATGAAGCATATTTTCCATATTTCAAAAACGAGGGCAGATATACTAAAAAAAAAAAACTACTTTTATTTAAAAAACCACTAGTGATTGTAACTGTTATAAAAATTACAAAAAGAAAAATGTAATTATGAGCATAGTTTTACATGTGACATGAAAAATGAAGCATAAGAAAAACAAAAGGTGTGTATTACAGAAATAAAAATCCCAAGCATGTTATTAACATGAATAGTCTAAAAGCAATCCAAATTCGACACCTCCTCTTACCAGAAGAGCACTACCATGAATCTCAAAATGTATCTGAAAAAGGTAGTCTGTAGATGGAGGTTAAAAAATAACTTGGGAGTATTTTGATCACTTACTCAGGCCTTTTGATCCCATGTCGTCAGGGATCTCCTGTAGAGGGTAGTCCCCAGAGAGCAAGCAATAAAAAGATAATCAAAGAAAATAGTTGTCAGTAATGTATAAAATTGGTGCTACAATTAGAGACAGTTCCAAGACCATTACAGGTATACATTATCTTACAGAGCATTATTGTAGATTGCTAAAGGTTTGAAATGAGCCAGAAGCTATATGTCATTTACCAGAAGAATGAAGGGAGCTTGGTCTATCTCAGACATTAAATAGGGCAGAGAAGCAACATTTGAGACTATTTTTTGCTATTTTAAAAGTAAAATTTGCCTCATTTTAATTTTAACTTAAGTGATCTTTCTAATTCAAAAGCTATGTTCTTTATGAATACCACGCATGGGGGTAAAACTGATATTAAAACTTTCTGCAATAAAAAAAAAAGAATCAGTTTAAGTCACTTAATCATTTCAAGTTTATTTTGCATTCTTTAGAAATAAGTTTGAGAAATTTAAGAAAATTGTGTTTTCACTAAGTTTTGCATATCTTTTGTTTTGCCATGTAAATTCCCTTCTTTATTGATTCTTTTTTTTTTTTTTTTTTTTTTTTTTTTTACCGGGAGGTCCCGGGGATCGAACCCGGGTCCCTCCATATGGGAGACGGATGCCCAACCATTTGAGGCACATCCATCCCCCTTGATTCTTGATTAAAGGAAGGTTAAGATAAAATGAATAGTTTATTTGTATTCTCGTACCAATTACATGGGAATTTGAATTTCTGTCTTTGGGTTTTGTTCATTTCTGTAAATGATGGCATAGTTAGGTGAGATTTTGTTGTTGTTATGGTATCTAAACTCACCATTTGGTCCTCTTTAATCTTTGAGGGTTTCAATAAAAACTGTTCACTAAAAAAAAAAAAAAGTAAAATTCAGATTGTCCACAGAAAATCAAAGTAAGGGATAAGCTGGATTGATTCTAGATGATCTATTATCAATGACTGGCCATACTACACCTAGAAATAGTCAGTAGCTTCTCAGGTATCCATGTTTTTGCTCTAAAATATTCTTTGTGTCTATAAATGTTAAGTGTTTCTCGTTAAGAGCCCTCATATCAAATAATTGTAAACATATAATTAAAAGCATTGCTTACTTTAACGTAAGAATTCCCAAGATGCCATAAAGAGTTAAGACTGGCACACAAGTAAATTTATGCTTCTTAAGTTGCCCTGGTTAAGACAATCAGAAACCTGTTGCAGCTCTTGAAACTGTCTCCATGGTAACAACCAACTGCAGGGCAGTAGGTCCCTCTACATTTATTTTCAGTTGACTGCTGGATCCACATACTTACGGTCAGCATCACTTGTTTCTTGCTCACTCTGGTCCTTGTTCTTGTAGAAGGGAAATTTTCGGGAAAAGAGGTTCTTTTTACGCTTGTCATTGAATGACTGCTGAAGAAGAGAAGGAGGGGCAAAACAAAGGGATGTCTACTGTCTGTGTGTACAAAGGCCCAGCCTAGCAGCTCTGTGGAAGCTGACTCCTGTGACCACAGTGTGCAGTTTGTATATGAATTTTACTTTAATTGCATTTAATGAGAATTTCTGATTTTGTATAAACTCTCTACTTCTAACTTTTACAACTCAAAATATTAAAAATGTTATACCTAACAGTTATACCTAAAAATAAGGTATAAGTGCTACTTGACTGAAAAAGGGAAGAGTAAATCAGATTAGCTACCACTATAGTACAAACCAAGCTAATTGATCTGTTCATATCAATTCATACTTTTCTAGAAAAATGTCCAGGTACTAGGTACTCTATAGCAAAAGTCATTTTAAATACTCTAGCTGCTCAATTTTTAAAAAATACATTAGGTAGTAACCTTCATTTTCCTTTGGCATTAGCAAAATTTTCCCTCCCTCCCTTTCCTTCCATTTTCCTTTTTTTTTTTTTTTTTTTGGTGTGTAGCTCCAATAAACTAAGAAAAAAGCCACCATTAACAAAGAAAGCCAAAACAATTATAAGAAAGGTGCTACTGCTGAATACTAAAAATAAAACAAAAAACTTATTTTTGGAAGAGGAAAAAAAAGTAACTAAATGCTTATGGCATGAATCAGAATATGGAAAGAAACCAGAGGTCCATCAAGAATATTTTTCAACATTCTCAGCCAAGGAAGAGGAATTAGAAGTGTCCTGACCAACTCTAATGATATCACAACTGATTCACTTGTCTTTAAGTCCCACTGTATTTATATATTTTATAAAGTATATCTATATCTATATCTGTGTCTATATCTATATACATGAATAGAACCACATCCATTAGCACTGGGTCCCAAATAAAAATTAGCTTGGTATCCATAAAAGCAACAAAGGCAATTAAGATTCTAATAATTTACAAAATTGCTATGTGGGAGCCGAGCAGCTGATTTAATGTCCCTTATTGCACAGATGTTGGAAATGAATTTCATCCCTTCTTGAACGTCCTATTTGGCAATTCATAGTTTTAAGAGTATGTAGCACCAAGAATGATGAGGCCATAAAAGAGAAAGAACTTCTGTAATTGCTCTCTGACACAGGGATCCATGTCTTGGAGAAAAGGGCCTTACCTACCTGTGACACCGGGAACTGTTATAATTTTTTGTTTGTTTGGAAGAGTGAACAATATAAAATAAGTTTTGTTCTGATTTTTCTTGAGATCATCCATGCCAAAAGATGTTATCATTATTTTGAAGCATATCACCACCAGGCAGGATGCTTCCAGCATGCTCATAATTTTAAGTACATGATATGGATGATTAAGGTGCTGAACTAGATTAAAGCAACTTTTAGCTCAAATTCCATGAACTGAAAGGATTTATTTGGTAATGATCTTTACGAAAACAAAGTTAAACTTCCATTTTTACCTCTTCATATAAATAATTCCTTCATATCAATAATTCAGGATTAATTAGTTCATAGTTCATAGCCACAAAGATTGTCTCATTTCAACCTTAAAATTTCAAGGCTATGCCTGAGGAACTGGGTAACAAAGAACTCTGACCAGAAGCTGAAAATTCAGCTGATGAAAAAAAAATACTGTAGAGAAATCTGGGTTTGTAACTATTTTATAAACTGTCAAGTAGCATTATTTAAATAAAAATCTTTGCTTGAATCTAAATTTTAGAAAGAAGAAAAACATTTAAGTTTCATTAGAGAAAAATTTATGATAATGTAATTTAGGGAAGGACTAACTCTTTCCAATCATGACAATCATTGGTTTTTGAATTCAGTGATAATTTTTATGATATCTGATAAAACTGATACATTTTTAAAACTTAGTTATCCCTCCTACTGCATATATAGTGGTCAGAGTCAGTTTCACAGCAAACAACCAAAAGAAACATGAAGTTCAAAATGTCCTAATTTTTGATATCTTTGAAGTTAGTCAAAATGAGATATCTTAAAGATATCATAACATAAGACAGAAAGAATTAGTTAAGAAGTATATTAATTGTATTACGTTTAACATCCTCAAGGTGAAGAATTTAAAAGGAGAAATAGCACAAGCAAACAAGACAAAAATGTGTAGGGAAAACACAAAATTGAAGAGACATGCTACCTCCAGTTTCTCTATATTTCCAATAAAAAATACATTTTTGTCATTAATGCTATGTTGCAAAAGAGACACTTAGTGCAATATAAGAACTGACAAAATATCACAAATTCATGATAAAATATTAAATATCTAAATATGTAACTTTCATGTAGTATTTCAAAACAGTTAAATGAGTGTAAATATTTTAATGAGAAACTGAAATGTTGTAAGTTTGTAATGGAAGTAAAGTTCACAAACCACCATTTAAGGAAAAGAAAAGGAGAATTTAGAATGGGAAATGGTATTACAGAAAGAAATGCAGTTCTATATCAATGGCAAGCGTATTTTTACCCCACTTAATATCATGCATACTTTTGGTGCTGTGTTAGAACACAGTGACTGTGTATAAAGTTGATTACAGTGTATAAAGTTGGTTACAGTCAACAAACAAGACTAAGATTTAAATGTCGTTAATTCAGTTAACGTCTTACAGTATGAAAGAAAAGTTACAACATGCAACCTTTTTTTTTTTTTTTTTCAATTTTCAATTCACTGACAGTTATATTTTATTAAATTACATTTAAAGACATATTAAACAAGAACAAAAAGCACTGTACATATTTCAAATCCTGATCATTTATTAGGGGTTTTTCCTGTAATAAAAATTTCTATTTTAAATATTGCTTCTGATCACACCAAATAATTATTATTTTCTGAAAGCTACAAATCAATTTTAAAGTAATTTATCTAAAATAATGAATACATTATACAATTTACTCAGATTTAATTTATTTGATCAAGGACCATATTTCTTATCTTTTTAATGCTAAAGCTTTTCATTTGAGTGTCTTGTCATATCAGAGATGTACGGAGAGTAAATTTATTTGCCGAGTTAACTTTCCACATTCATTTGAAATATGATAGAAAGACTTGTAAAATTTTTGCTTTAGATAAAAAACAAAAAACCAAACCAAAACAAAAAACAAAAAGCAAAACAAAAGCACTGCTGTGTACAGTATTTCCATACATCATGTGTTCAGCTCTTTCTTCACGATTACTGCTAGTATACTCCATTCCATTGTAGTAAGCTTAGGATAATTGGAAATGATACAGGAAGAAGCCTGTAATATCTTTGTAATCTACTGTTACCCCAAATTTTCAGATCCAGGCAGGACTTTTAAAATAAATGAAAATGCAGGGAAGCGGCTGTGGCTCAATCAGTAGGGCTCCCGTTTACCATATGGGAGGCCCCGGGTTTGGTTCCCGGGGCCTCCTGGTAAAGGCAAGCCCGCCTGTGCGGCGTGGTTAGCTGACCCAGCGAGCACAAGCAGCAAGGGGGGGATAAATGAATAAATAAATAAAATCTTAAAAAAAAAAAAAAAAAAGAAAATGCACATCTAAAATATGTATGAAAGAATTCCAATATATTTTTTTACCAACTACACACCTCTTCCTCTTGACTACCCCTTTCCCTATTTTGCTACAAATAAAAATTCATATTCATTTGAACATTAAAAGCATAAATTCTAATATGAAATTGTATCAGGACTAAAACAGAACAACGAGGAAAGAACAAGGAAATTTTCATGAATTCACCCTTGCAACAACTCATAAACTTACTTTATGAACTAGTTAACTTTTTTGGCCATTTTCTCTGAAAATTCATTTTTAAATGATCTATCATGCTTAATACTGGTGACACAAATTTCTAATTGGACATCTGAAAGAAGGTTGAATCCATTTCATTTATAAAAGCAACTTTAACCAAAAATATGTTACTAAGAATATACTAAATGACAGTTTTGATATTTTGGAAAGGTCTGTGAAATTGGTGCTTTAACTTAATAAATACTTATTTTAGTGGTTACTATTACAAAGAACCATGGCAAACACTGTTTATAGTTAGTTCTTATGACAAAATCCTTCTCATTTTAATAACATAGCTCAACTAACAATTATGAAAAGGTCTACTGTCCTTAAGTATTAATTTCTAGAAATAAGAGCTTTCACATACTCACCCCTTTATCTCCTCTTGTCTTAGAATTGAATTTCACTGTTTTTAACCGGGCTCTTTCTTTCTTCTCAACTCTGTCAAAGTACAGAATATTATTTTTTAAGTATATCAAACACACAGGGGTCTTACTGGAAATCACCAGAACTGATACCTTTATATTGGGCATTTTTGTATTCTAAAACCTTCAGGAACCATCTAGGCTTGCATCCCCAAATTAATTATAATTGTTGAAAAATGAAAGAGAGGGTTCATTTTATATGAAATAAAACCACTTGTGAAGTATCAAAATATAGTATAAATATGTATGTATGTGTTTATATGCACTCAGTTCCATAATACTACTGCACTAATATGAGGCACTGCTTCTGAGTTTCTGAGAGAACGCAAATGTGGCAAAATGTTAACTGATGAAAGTAGGTAATGGGTATATGGGTGTTTATTGTAATATTTGTGCATTTTTAAATACTTATTTTTCTAAAGAACTGCAATTTCTAAAAATAAAAAGGTGAGGAATAAAGAAAAAAATTAAGCTTAACTTCACTGACATATATGTGTAAATATAAAAAGTAATCACTAATTTTATAGTTAAATTATAGTATACAAATTAAAAGTTTGAAAGTATCTTAGAAAGGATATATAAGAACTGGTAACTTTGATTATCTTTTGTGAAGATGAAATAGGTGCCTGGAGAACAGGGATAAGAGGAAGCCTCTTAACCTGTTCCAAGTGTTACCTATTGAAAATAAGCAAGGAAAGAAAACCACAAAAATAAAACAAATGTTCATGTAAAACCAATATTAATCTCGTAAAATTTCATGTGAATTAAGCTAAATAAATCCAAGGATTCAAAACAGTAATTATGTTGGTATATAGCTGAAAAACCTAATAAAATGGCCTATGAATAAATGCATTTATTTTTCCTTTATCATCTAGCTATATAGTTTAGTAAAGGTATAGCAGTCCTTTAATATTCAGGGATTTAAAACTTAGGTTTTTTACTATCCTAAAGAAATCCCGAGGGTTCATGATACGCATACTTTATAATTTTGCCTAGGCACTTATTGAGGGTAATACAAAACTAGCATTTAGTGGGTGAGCATTTACAACTCACTTTGTTTTCTAATCATTATCTTGTTCACTAAGTAGCTGAGTGACTCAAACTGTGTTTATCTGTAAATAATGCTCCTGAAAGAAATTGTAGGAGTTAAAATTCCTTTTGCTATTATTAGAAGTAAAGAGGCCTAAGAAAGAGAGAGTTAAATTCAAGACAATACAAGTTTTGAATACATTCAAGGATGAAATGGCCTAATTTGTTGTGGTTTCAAACTGTATTTTATGGGAGAAAAATTTTATTCTATAATACTGCTATGATTTTGGGGATTTGAAGAGGTCTCAAGATATATCTCTTACATCTTCTGTTACTTTATTATTATTTTTTTTTTACCGGGAGGTCCCGGGGATCGAACCTGGGTCCCTCCATATGGGAGACGGACGCCCAACCAGTTGAGCCACATCCGACCCCTCTTCTGTTACTTTAAGTCCCAATCTATGGAACTGTTATACAAAATGAAAAAAATCTCTCTCTGCACCAAAAAATATTTCTCATCTGTTGTAGGCAAATGTTAAACCTCTGTAAGATAAGGGACTCCAATGGATAAACCAATTATTAGGAACTCTGACCTTGATATTCAAGATGTGAGGTTTCTACTAACTCAACAAGGCATACAGGGCATAAAAGAAGTATTTCTGTATCTAAAGTAGACTATTTTCTGTTTTAGGAAAAAAGTAATGCTGATGGTCGTATCATTAAAAAAGGATTCATCATCAAATACAGCATTTAGCCAAATATTTGATTCCTGTTAAATACAGATTGAGACAATACTCATAACCCCCACACCATAATTATAAATCTTAGTAACATTTAAATGGTATTAATTTTCAACTTCTTACTTATATAGGTAGAGGTCTATAAACAGGTATATGATATTTATCAATTGCAGAGGCTCCAACCTAATAAGTATAAACCCAACTCATTAACAAGAAAAGAATGAGTTTATTGCATTATAAGCTTGATCTGAAATGAATTAAATACCTATAATAAACGTCATGTTGTCTCATAAAAAAATATTTGCTGACTACCTTAAAATTTAAAAAGAGTTTTAGCCAATAATTTGGAAGAATCAGATCTTATAAATATACATCTTGGGGAATTATGAATAGATATTTTTATACCTTTCCCACAAAAGTAGAGACATTTAACAGCATTTCAGAGGCCTTAGAGGGGTTTATAGAAGCTAGGATGATCCTTTATACAACAGCTTGCATTTAACTACTTAGGCCACTAGATGGTAAGTATGCACCAATGAATGGCTAAAATAGCTAAGAGCAATGAAGACAGACCTTTAAATTAAACAAGGAAAAAAAGATGTGAAGCACATTACTAGATATTCTAAACAATATTCCATTTGATCACAACATTTCCATGTGTTAATAAGCCCCAAAGAGGCAATTTACACATTCAAAAAATCCAGATTTGTTTTCAATTCACTTTCATTTCTCTCTCCCTCCAGTGGTATAAATACATGGCACAGTGACTTAAAACATACTTTTGTTTTTAGCAACTAGAAGCTTTATAGAAATATCAGCTTGGGGACATATTATCTAGATATGTCACTGGCTACAATGTGAATAAAATTAAATGGTAGTGAAGCACAACATGGAACACCAAGCATTAAAACCATCATTTCAGTAAAAGAAATTTAAAGGAACAGCAATTTTTGCATATGTTGCCCAGTTTTCAAATGGAAAGACTGTAACTGACTTATACTTACCTTCGTTTACTGGGAATCACACCAACTTCATCACTCTCACCCTCTGGTGTAACCTGCCTGGCTTGCCACCATTCATCATCAGAAGCATTAATAACATGGAGGATGTCTCCAAATTTGAAGTTCAATCCCTGACTGGGAAGGCCACTGTCTTTAGTCTTGTCATAATCAAAAAGGGCTCTAGATTGAGAAGAAAAAAAATTCCATAAATATTTGTTATAATGATATTATAGATAATGATATTAACAAATATTAAATATAGAATTATGAAAATGTATATTCTCTGGATAGATAAATAATATGGAATGGTAGACAAAATAATGCTAAGCTCAATTCTGCACTGCATATAAGACAAAAAAAATAAAAGATAGCAAAATTAACTTGCTATGGTAATAAGTTTGTTTTTGGGTAGGCTATCTTATTTCTTTCAATATTGAAGAGAAAAAAATGCTTTTGGTACAATCCAATAGCAACCTACATTGAACCCTAAAATAAAGATAAATCTAGAGAGTTGCTCTAAATAAATAAAAAGTAAACATTAAGAGATTACTCTTGGGAAGTGGATGTGGCTCAATCGATAGGGCTCCCGTTTACCATATGGGAGGCCCCGGGTTCGATTCCCGGAGCCTCCTGGTGAAGGCAAGCCAGCCCGTGCGGCGTGGTGAGCTGACGCAGCAAGACGACGCAACAAAGGGAGACAAGTAGACACAGAGAAAAACGCATAGCAAATGGACACAGGGAGCACAAGCAGCAAGGGGCGGATAAATAAATAAATAAATAAAATCTAAAAAAAAAAAAAAAAAAAGAGATTACTCTTTTTTTTGGATTAGACATGCATGGGAAAACAAATTTTCTGAAAGATTTGATTTATTAGTTGTGGATTTTAAGACTAAATCACCATAGTGCGGGGGTTCTTAACCTTTTTTGTTCCACGGACCCCTTTGCCAGTCAGGTGAAAACCACGGACCCCTTACTAACTCCACACTATTCTGTGTATTATTTAATAAATATATCACACCCACATTAACAGTCCCCACAAGAATAATGTTTTTTTTTTTTTTTTTTTCAATTCCAACTGAAGCTCACAGACCCCTTGTTAAGAACCCCTGCCATAGTGATTAACCTGTCTCTTAATTATTCCTCTGATTTGTTCACAAACCTAGAGTTAACAGGGCAGAGCCAAGAGCAATGGTGAAAACTAATGATAACTATCAACTGCCAAATATTTTAGAATTAACTTAATTGGTAATTGCAACATAACAATATTTTTAAATTTGGTAAAAAGAAAATATTGTGTCCTACCACTTGATTAATGTAGAATATTTAAATAAATTAAATTCTAAAGTCCAGAGGAGCTCTCTAAAGAGTGTAGGAAAAGAATCCTAGCAATTACATTTATATACGATTTTGTTCAGTCTTTCCTCTATTTGGCAAATGTAATAAACACTATCCAGCTTTTAAGAACCTACCTCCTAAGTAAAACTGAAGAGGGATGGAATAATTTGATGGCTAAATGAATGAGCTAGTGGTTAATGGTTTTCAGATGTGTTCCTTCAAGTCCTTTCAGGGACTAATGGTGTGAGAGATACAGGGAGGAATCAAAAGTAGGAAGACTCACTTATACATATATTAAAATATATATAACACATTGGGTTATATGTGAAGAAAAAATTCTACAGTTGAAAAAGGAAGATTCTAGATTATATAAATGTTAAGCCATAAAATAACTTCAACTACTAAATTCTGAACTCTAAGGAGCTACCTTTCTATTAGAAAAATACAGCCAACGCAAACAATACAAAGGTGTGATATAGTCAGTCACTGATTAACTATTTACTTAAAAAGGCAATGAAGATAAAGATGACAAAGAAGATAAAGATGCAAATAAGCATTAACATAAAATAAAGCACTTTAAGAGGTGGAGCAAATGCCAAAAGACATTAATAAAAAGGAAAATACTATCTCAACATTTATATGATTATAAATTAATTTTTTGAATTACAAACTATAACTATATTATTGATGAGTAATGAACAAAAGAAATCCCCTATAATCACTACCTAAATTAATATTTGCATGTTTGCTTTATCTTTTAATAGATATGATTAAGAAAAAAAAGAACCCATGAAATACATATGTGAGTCATTAATCATAAGACTGTAATGAACACCTGTTAACCTTCTAGCCAACCTAAGACTATACACACTACGCTATTAACAGTAACTCACATTTACCCATGTCTATTCCACCTGATCCTGCCTCCCTGGGATCTAGAGTTAACCACAATTTGAATACAGTATTTATTATTTCCTTGACTTTATCATAAATATATCTATAATATATATTATATACATACACACAATTGTGGTTTTGCTTGTTTCAGAGCTTTATTAAAAGGTTATCACACTGAATGTAATCTTTTGTAGCACTGATTCTTTTCTTTTTGAAACTAAAAATAAATATACTAAAAAAGAACAAGACTTCTGGTTACCTATGACAAACTGGCTACATATGTCTATTTCATCTTCATGCTGAAACTCACTAAAATAACAACAATAATAATAATAAAAAAAAGACAAATAGAAGAGAGATAAGACAACAGGAGAAAAATAAATTTTAAACACATTTTTGGGTGTTGGTAACTAAACTTAGCATAGTGGAAGAAGCTACAACTGGGATGCCAAATGAGTAGGATCCTGAAACTAGATTTATTCCACAGGACCCTAGAAAAGCTCTTGAATTAGAGATGTATGGTACTGAGGCAGGTAGGGATGAGTTATAGTACTGAAAACAGAAAGATTAATGGAAGCATTGTATATAGCACTTAGCCCCTCCAGGTCCCTTTTCCTGTCCCCAGACCCATACAAGGCCACAGTTTAGTCTATGGAGAAATTGAATTTCAGATGCCCTGTACTCTGAAACTTGGTGGGGAGGAAGAAGGTGCTGGACTGAAAACACCTGGAATAATAGGAAATTAAAATTTTTTCTTTTAAACAAATCAATTTTATAAATAAAGCATAAATCCATCCAAAGTGTACAATCAATGGTATTCGGTGTAATCACATATTTGTACATTCATCACTTCAGACATTCTTAGAGCACTTTCATTATTCCAATAATAATAATAATAATAAACAAAAACAAACAAAACCTATCACCTCTCAGTCTCTCTATGCTTCCCCTGCCGTACACAGCTGCTATTCTGTTTCCTTCTCTGTAGTATATTGGTATTTATATCTTGTAAAAACAATCTTATATGTGCAATTTCATCCATATTTGTGTTTTACATGAGGTTTTACTATCTTACATAGACCCACGTTACAGTTTTTAGCTTTCCTTCTAGTAACATACATGACCTTAGACTTTCCTTTTCAACCACTGTCATGCCCATATAATAGCTCTGCAAGTCACAAACACCATGATATGCTTTCACTGTTTCTATTCATTTCCAAAGATTTACAAACAACCTTTTTACCAATTCTGCACAGATTAACCCTCAGCTTTCCATTCACTACCCTCCTTCAATTTTCTGGTGACCTATATTCTAATTATTAACTCCATGAGTTTACATAGTATATTTAGCATGATAGCACAACCATACAGTATTTGTCCTTTTGTGTCTGGTTTGCTTCACTCAACATAATGTCCTCTAGGTTCATCTGTTTTGTCATATGCTTCATGATATCATTTCTTCTTACCACTGCATAATATTCCACCGTGCATATACACCACAATTTGTTTATCCATTCATCAGTTGATGGACACCTGGGTTGTTTCCAACTTTTGGTAATCGTGCATAATGACACTATGAACATATGTGTGCAGATGTCTGTTCGTGTTTCTGCTCTCAGTTCTTCTGGGTATATATCTAGTGATGGTATTGCTGGGTCACATGGCAAGTCTATATTCAGCTTAGGAACTGCCAAACAGTCCTCTACAGTGGCTGTACCATTCTACCTTCCAACCAATAGTGAATAAGCATTCCTCTCTCTCCACATCCTCTCCAATATTTACAGTTTTCTGGCTTTTTAATAGCAGCCAGTCTACTAGGTGTGAAATGATATCTCATTGTAGTTTTTTTTTTTTTTTTTTTACTGGGAGGTCCCGGGGATTGAACCCAGGTCCCTCCATATGGGAGACGGACACCTAACCATTTGAGCCACATCCGTCCCCCTCATTGTAATTTTGATTTGCATTTCCCTAATCACTAGTAGTGTTGAACATTTTTTCATGTGTTCATTCACCATTTGTATTTCTTCTTTGGACAATTGTCTTTTCAAGTTTTTGCCCATTTTTTAATTGAGTAGTTTGTCTTTTTATTGTTGAGTTGTATAATCTCTTTGTGTATCATGGATATTAAACCCTTATAAGAGATGAGACTGCCAAATATTTTCTCCCATTGTGTTCGCTGCCTTTTCATCCTTTTGACAAAGTCCGTTGAGGTGTAAAGGTGTTTAATTTTGAAGAGGTCCCATTTATCTATTTTGTCTTTTGCTGTTCGTGCTTTGGGTGTAAGGTTTAAGAAACTACCGTCTACCACAAGATCTTGAAGATGTTTTCCTACTTCTAGGAGTTTTATGGTTGTCACCTTTATATTTAGGTCCTTATCCTTTTTGAGTTAATTATTGTATAAGGTGTGAGATAGAGGTCCCCTTTCTTTCTTTTGGATATGGATATCTAGTTCTCTCGGCACCATTTGTTGAATAGACTGTTCTGGCCCAGCTGGGAGGGCTTGACAGCCTTGTCAAAAATCACTTGACTGGAGATGTGAAGGTCTATTTCCGAGTTCTCAATTCAGTTTCACTGGTTAAAGTGTCTGTCTGTATGCCAATACCATGCTGTTTTTACCACTTGTAGTTAAGTAATATGCTTTAAAGTCTGAAAGTGAGAGTCCTCCAGCTTTGTTCTTCTTTTTTAAGATCATTTTGGCTATTTGGGGTCCCTAACCCTTCCAAACAAATTTGATAATTGGTTTTTCCATTTCTGCAAAAAATGCTGTTGGAATTTTTTATTGGTATTGCACTAAATCTATAAATCAGTTTGGGGAGAATTGATATTTTAATGATACTTAAGTCTTCCAATCCATGAACATATAAGACATCAACAAACCAATCACAAGTGAAGAGATTGAAACATTCAGTCATCAAAAACTTTTCAAAGATGAAAAGCCTGGGACCAGATAGCTTCACAGGTGATTTTTACCAACCATTCAGAGACGATCTAACGCCAATGTTGCACAAGCTCTTCCAAAAAATTGAAGAGGAAGGAACACTATCAAACTCATTCTATGAAGTCAACATTACCCTAAACCAAAACCAGATAAACATACTACGAAAAAAGAAAATTACAGACCAACATCTCTAATGAATATAGATGCAAAAATCATCAACAAAATACTTGCAAACAGAATCCAAAAGCACATTAAAAGAATTATTCACCATGATCAGTGGGTTTTATCCCAGGTATGCAAGGGTGGTTCAACAAAGAAATCAATTAGTGTAATAAACCACACTGAGAAAATGAAGGAAAAAAGCTCATCATCTCAATTGATGCCAAAAAGGCCTTTTACAAAATATAGCACCCTTTTTTGATAAAAACTCTCCAAAAGATAGGCATAGAAGGAAGCTTTCTCAATATGGTAAAGTGCATTGTATTCAATGGTGAAAGACTGAAAGCTTTCCAGGTGAGATCAGTAACAAGACAAGGATGCCCACTGTCACCACTGTTATTCAATATTGTGTTTAGAGGTTCTAGCTAGAGCAATTAAGCTACATAAAGAAATAAAAGGCACCCAAATAGGAAAGAAGTAAAACTTTCACTATGTGCTTATGATAGATCCTATATCTAGAATCTACTGAAAAATCCACAACAAAGCTACTAGAACTAATAGACTAGTTCAGCAAAGTGGCGGAATACAAGATTAATATGCAAAAATAAAAAACGTTTCTATATACTACTGATATGCAATCTGAGGAGGAAATTTAAAAAAATCTATAATAGTAACTAAGACAATCAAATATTTAGGAATAAACTTGACCAAGGACATAAAGGACCTGTATTCAGAGAACTACGAAACATTGCTAAAAGGGAATTTTAATTTTGACTGGCTGCTCTTTAGGCTTGCTGAAATTGAAATTCCAGCAACCTGGTTTATACTGCAGGCAGGAGATGAAGGATAATTCTCTAGAAATATTTAATAATCCCAAAGAAAATAATGACAGGGCATGGGAGAAAGCAATGAAACAGCCAATTCATTCCCTCCCCCCTCTCCATTTTCTTCTAGTTACATCTACTAGTTTCGTGTCTCCATTCACAAGAATTGAGAGCAAGGATCATCAAATATTTAAAGAATGCCTCAGAATTTGAAAAAAACTGGGGAAGAAAAAAACCAAAACAAACAAATTGGAGAAAAGGAATACAGAGAAAGCAGAGAATGCAAGAAGCAGAAGAAAACTCCAATTAGTATTCTCAGATAAATAAGAGACATTATACCCATGAAATACAAGAGGATGACAATAAAGGAACAATCAGATAACAAGAATGTGCTTTTGGCAAAAAAGAGAGAGATGGAAATAAAATTTTGGATATTTCCTAGGAAGAAGGTAAACATACAAAGATATAAAAACAATAAAGGAAAAGAGAATAATATTAGATGCCAAATATCTGACTAATAAGTCCCCACAGTTTTGCAAGTAAAATGATTTACACTTTACTTGCTATAATACACCCAACTAAATTCTCAATTAAGTAGAAGGCAGAATAAAGTCATTTTCAGACATGTTATGTAATCAGCACACACCACTCAGAACTGTGTGGGAGAGAGTGTGGTCTACGATGTGAACTGTGAGTGTGGTCTATGGTCTATGGTTGGTGGTTTGTGTGGGATGTGGTGGCTTGTGTGGGAGGTGGGCAACATGGGAATCCCCGTGGGTTCCGTGTAATATTTTGGGTAATCTAAGCACCTCTTAAAATATATTTATATATATATATATATAAATAACATTTTTGTAAGCAAATGCACATATATGCATAAATATTTATATATCATTTTACAAAAAAAAAAAGTACCTCCCATGCACCCCTTTCTCAGGAAATTACAGGATGTGCTCTAGCAAAATAAAAGTAAACTGAGAAAGAAGAAAATGTGGCATCCAGGAAACAGACTCCAACATAGTACAAGGCCAAAGGGAATAGGATAGTGACAAAGGGAAGTCCCATATGGGAGCTATACAGCAAGTCTACAGAGTAACCAGTTAAGACTGGAGAAGAAAGAAGGAAAAAAAACTTGATTATTTTGTATGACAGACCATAAACGTGGCCATATTGTTCATCACGTGAAAAACTCTTGAGAGGCTACTGGAAAGTAAAAAGGAAGATACTTAGTAATAAGTACAGGAAAAATTTAAGCAAATGAAAATGTGGGGCATTAAGTGCAGGAAAAATGAAGGATTACAGGAGAAAGGAGCCATAGTATAGGTATTACTAGACTGAGTAAAGACTGATATTACATGACTATAATTGCTCTTAATTATACTAAAAAAAAAAAAAGTGATGGGACTATATTTGACAGATAGGGAAAGAGGAAGAATGAATGGTCTGTATGGGGAGAAAAGAGTTCTCATCTACCACTGCAGTAACTCCATAACGTTCAAGTTAGTAAACAAGAAAATAGCAGTAAAGGTATATTATTTAGAAATCTGAACGTAGAGGGAATACAAACAGCTAGAAAACTAAGGGATGACTGTTTCTGGAGAATGAAAACGGAGGAGCTGGTGGTGGTGGGGGGGGCAGTTATTTTCCATTATAAGCCTTTTGATAACATATGACTTTTTAAAAACAGAGTATTACTTTTATAAGAATAAGAATTAACAACAAGAAGTGAAGGTAACTCATCAAACATACCTAAAACAAGTAAAATTTAATGTGGTTTGATTTTTATGCCTTTGTAAGTCTTTAATAAATCACAAATAAGATAAAAGACAACATCTGTTAATTATACTTAAATTAGAAAATATAGAAGTGAAAAGAAGAAAATGAAAAAAATAGTAGAAATAAATCTCTATATGTTTTTCTTTTTCTGTGGATGTATGTGTATAAAACACTTTTAATGACTGGGACAAAAGAGCTTAATAAGTATTGAGGAATTGGTGGAGGAGAGAAAAATCTGATACATTCAGGATTCCCAGATCACTGGTAGAGTGAAGGAGTGAAAGGGACAGAAGAACTAGAGAAGAAATTGAGAAACGTTTCCTTTTACTATTGTTTGAGAGTATAAAATTCTTTGAGATAATACGTCATGATGTATAAATAAGTATAGAGTACATGCTTGTACACACACATATAAACATGCACAGAACACATGTCTATTTTATATAGCATATATGACCTCACACCAGGATAAACAAAACACAATAGGAATAAGCCCTCCCAATAGGATCAGGAGGAACGACAGAATAATTAATGAAAAATGGTATAGATTACTTAAGGTGCTCAAAGTTAAAAAAAATATATATATATAAATTAATGGGAGCTCTGTTTTAAGTCTGATTAGTCAATGAAACAAAAAAGAAGACTATACCTACTAATATTTTTATATCCATGTTGCCACATCAATTTTATATGTTATAGAAAAAATATGTTTATCTTCTCCCAAGTGTTTAAAAAGTATATGTAGAAATTTCTGAACATATATTCTTTATCGAGGCTATTCTTTTTTTTTTGAGGTGCCAGGGGCGGGGACTGAAACTAGGACCTCTCATGTGGGACGCAGGCACTCAACCGCATGGGATGCAGGCGCTCAACTGCTTGAGCCACATCCACTCCCTAGGCTATTGACATTTTTTATTTTTTATTTTTTAAATTTTTACCGGGAGGTCCCGGGGATCGAACCCAGGTTCCTCCATATGGGAGACGGATGCCCAACCACCCGAGCTACACTCATCCCCCTGCTATTCACATTTTTAACTATCATTTGTACATTCTCTCTTGGCAATTATGAGTGAATAAGGAAGATTTTATTAAAATGACATAGGTAAGGGAAGCGGCTGTGACTCAATCAGTGGGGCTCCCGTTTACCATATGGGAGGCCCCGGGTTCGGTTCCCGGGGCCTCCTGGTGAAGGCAAAGCCTGCCCGCACGGCGTGGTTAGCTGACCCAGCGAGCACAAGCAGCAAGGGGGGGATAAATGAATAAATAAATAAAATCTTAAAAAAAAAATAAATAAATAAATAAAATAAAATAAAATAAAATAAAAATGACATAGGTAAGTAAATGTTGGATGATATATGTAGTTAACTCAGTAAAACATCAATCTAAAAAACATTTCTGGTCCAAATTTAGTTCTTTTATCATACCATCATTAGCCTAGGGGTTATATAACTTTCACTGATAAAATTATACTAGATATCCCATCTTTTGAAAGACATATTGTCAGGAAATCAATTATAAAGAAAGCTGAAAAGTATTTCATTGGTTTGCAATATATATTTCCATATAAAAACTAAGTATAGTAAAAAATATGAAAGATTTCAAATGCATAAATAATTAAGGATTGCCATTATGAGAAGTAAAAGAATTTACCTGACATAGAGGGATCGCTTCTGGCTAGTTCGAAGAGAACCTGATCCTGAACTGATGCTACTATTCATCATCTGCTCTCTTAAGTCATGTATTTTAGCTTCAAAACGACTGTATTCTGATGGAAGAAAAAGAGAAATTCATATTTGATATTCTAAAAAAATTAATTCCTTGAAATTAAGTGTTAAATATACAAATCATTTTTTAACTGATTAAATGCAGTTAGAACCTCAAGTTAATGAAGGGCATAAGATTGTTCATTATGAAAATTTCAAATTAATAACTTCTAAATATCCATAAATGAAAACTAATTGAGTTAGAATTTTTCCATGTGTTATCACATTTTATCAATTAAAAAACAATTTCCATACTTCAGATAGCAATAACAATCTCACAATACTGTCTAACTTAACTGCAAATTTTTAAAAATCAGGATTTATTCCAAATGTTTTGATTACTGAATTTTTCCTTGAGGGAAGCAGTTAATCTTATATTCTTAACTATAGATCTCATTCAGAGTCAAAAGTAATGGCAAAATATGCCTTAAAAACGGATTATAAAATTTAATTCATAATTTACAAAAAGCCAAAAAGCCAAAATAATGGCATAAAAGCAATCTGAAGTAATAATCATAAACATTTATTTAAAATACTTTTAATAAAAAGTATTATTTATAGAAAAATGAGCACAATTTTGAAGATGGACTATTTTTAACTAAATCATACATTAAAAACTACTAAATCTATTACTAACAAAAACCTTAAGCACTTTTTCAAAAACGCTGTAATTATATGTAATTAGATGTACTTATTCAGAACCCATCTGAATTTCTTATAAAGCCATTCTTCCATTCGTACAGCAACAGCAAAAACTTGCCTGGAAGTTTGTACAGTTTAAGAAGACAAAGTATGATTATTGTTGAGTTTCTCTTCCTTAGTTAATGTTTTATGGATACTAACATTAATTGAAGAAACAATTCATCAAAAAACTCAAATGCATTTGAGAGCTCACATTAATACATAATGAAATGTTTTTATTTTCCTCTTTAAACATATAATAGAAAATTAGAAATATAAGCATTAGTAAACTCTTTAGTATAATGTACCCTTTACAATTAAACAATTCTCAACTCATGACCAAACTTCTTTAGTCTGTGAAGACACAGACAGAATGATGGATGGAGATATAGATAAAAATATAACTACATAATGAATTTACACTGGTTTTTCTACTTAAAAATTAGGACCACTGGGTTTTTACTTAATCTCTTCATTTTACATCAGTATCTGCTTTCTTTGCATATGAAGAATTTTGGTTCTCAAGATACTGGGATTAAGAATTAGAATACTACATGATAATTTACTTGTTTTGTCCAATGAAATAACATTTAGAATAATAACACCAGCAACACTAACATCATGATATGATTACAAAAACAGTTCATTTTTTTCCCTAGTTATTTTTATTCTTAGGATGTAGCCCATTAGGGACGTACAATTGAATTACTGTGTTTTAAAGTCATTTGGAAAAGTTCCTCCCTGGGTGGTAATGCTGCCTGCCAACTGAATACATATTTAGGTTCATTTGTTCCTTTTTATTCTCAATTTCAAATTTCAGGGATTGCTTTTTAAATTTTTCATTGTTTTTAACTTTAGGCAAAAACTTTTAGAGTTCCAAAGTCAAATCTGTAAAATAAGGCTATTCAAGAGAAAAATAAAAATAAAAGTCTCTCGTCCATTCTCCCATCCTATTCCCTTCTGGTCCTAATATGTAACCATCTAAAGATAGGTTTATTTTTCTATTTTTAATAATATAAGCAGATACATGACATACATGCAAATATATTTAAATATGTATTTTCTACTATTTTTATGTGCATATAATATATAACGATGTATAAATATCTAATTAGGCACAGGTGTGTACATATATATGTACACACACTTATGTATTTCCTGTCTTTTTAGATAAATAGTAATAAAGACATTTCTCCACTTTGCTTTTTTCACTTAAGAGTAGTTATATTTTGATTATCACTCCATAGTAGTATACAGATGTTCCTCCTCCTTCTTTATAGCTACACAGTTCTTTTATTTTTAAATGTTACCTCTTTGTTTTAGGCGTGTATCTTAGAGGCTGCAGAGCTGGATTTTGCTTTATTAGCAAATCTGAAAATAGCTTTCTTTAAACAATGAAGGTAAAATAACTTTTGATATGGTCGAGGCTGATCTCAGTTCTATTCATACTGTTTTACGCTGTATTTACATATATTGAAATCTTTTATATATATAGCCTGTGGCAGATTATATTTTCTAAAAATGCCTGCATTCCACATATTCTTCTACAATGTGTCACTCCCCCATCAAGAGGTGGACACAAAATGTCCTCTCCTTGAATCTGAGCTGGTACCATGACTCACTAGTAAACCAGTAATGGAATGTGGTAGAAGTTACTTTCAACGTTAGATAAGAAAAGGCCTTGAAGCTTTTGCCTGCTTTTTTAGGATGCTTGTTCTGAGGGAAGTCAGACACCATGCAAGAAGTCTAATTACTCTAAAACCACCATGCTGCAGAGCTCATATAATGGTGATGTCATCCCAAACTTTCCAGCCAGAATCAGCAAGACATAAGACAAGGTAGGTGAAGCAATCACGGGCCCTCCAGAGCAGCCCATCCACCAACCACTAAGTGATCTCAATTGATGCTACAAGGAGCATAAGAACCACCCAGCCAAAATCATGCCCAAATTTCTAACCTACAGAATCCATAAAATATTAACTGTTTTAATCCACTAAACTTTGGAGTAGTCTATGAAGTAAAAGTAGCGAACACAGTTTCACTGTGTGGTTAATTTTTTTCTTTTAAGCCTGTGTGTCTATGATCTGTTCTTTTGTTCTAATGGTAACCTTTTGTTCGGGTATCTTTTGGTTCCCTATTCCAAGCAATCTCCCCAGCATCTGATTTGAAATAATATAATATCCCTTTTATTTCCAGTTAGTAATTACAAAACAATTAACACACTTATCTTATTTTCATGTTATCTTTGAATTCTCTCTCCCTATTTTCTGATAGCTGAACTTTATCCAAATTGTCAGAACACACAGCCATTTCATATAGCCATCTTAATTAATTCTAACATCAATTCTATTCAATATCTCTCCATCATTTTGGATAGCTGAAATTTGTTCTCTTTCCTCAGGAAACATTTATAAGAACAATACAATCCTAATTCTTTGTTGGTAAATTTGACTGCTACCTTTATATGGGAAAATCTGTTTGATTCCGTATCTTTCTCTGAGTATGTTAACTCCTTTGTCTCCTACAAAATTCTGCTGAAATTCTGAAGAAAATCTGATTTTCTTTCCTTTTAAGGTCTTTCTTTTTTTGGGAGGAGGGATGTGGGGAGGGACTGGATTTCCAAAGAATTTTTTTTCCTTTAAATGCCAACACTGGGAGCCAGTGTAGCTCAAGTGGTTCAGCACCTGCATACCCCATACAAGGTCCCAGGTTCAATCTCTGGGCCCTGGTACCTAAAAACAAACAAACAAACAAAACCAATACTTTTTTTTTTTTTTTAAAGGAGGACCTTAAGGATGATCTTGTATATGGGAAGCAGGTGCTCAACCACTGAGCTCCATCTGCTCCTCTAAATTCAAATACTTTCATTAGAATATTTCTCATTGTTGGTTATTATTTTAGGTACATGGGATGTCCTCTCAATATATAATATGAAAAAAATTTTTATTTCAGAAAGTTTTCTTGAATACTTTATTTATTTAACTTTATTTTGTACATTTAATAATTGAAAACATAAGCAATAAAAAAACTAAAAAGTAAACACATATGAATAAATATATACATTTCTCAATTAAATGTAATGGATACATGTAAATTTTTTTGTTGTTTTGTTTTTTGTTTTTTTGTTTTTTTGGTGTGTGTGAATCAAACAATATATTACACAATATATTTGGTTCATAGTAATGCATTCATACAGTATTTGTCCTTTTGTGTCTGGCTTGCTTCACTCAACATAATGTCCTCCAGATTCATCCATGTTGCCATATGCTTTATGACTTCATTTCTTCTTACAGCTGCATAATATTCCATCGTGTGAATAGACCACAGTTTGTTTATCCATTCATCTGTTGATGGACACCTGGGTTGTTTCCAACTTTTGGCAATGATGAATAATGTGGCTATGAACATTGGTGTGCAGATGTCTGTTCGTGTGACTGCTCTCAGTTCTTCTGGGTATATACCCAGTAGTGGTATTGCAGGGTCACGTGGCAAGTCTATATTCAACTTCTTTAGGAACTGCCAAACAGTCCTCCATAGTGGTTGTACCATCCTGCATTCCCACCAACAGTGAAGAAGTGTTCCTCTCTCTACACATCCTCTCCAACACTTGTAGTTCTCTGTCTTTTTAATAGTGGCCATTCTGATAGGTGTGAAATGATATCTCATTGTAGTTTTGATTTGCATTTCCCTAATCATGAGTGATGTTGAGCATTTCTTCATGTGTTTTTTTTGCCATTTGTATTTCTTCTTCGGAGAAATGTCAATTCAAGTCTTTGGCCCATTTTTTAATTGGGTCATTTGTCTTTTTATTGTTGAGCTGTAACATCCCTTTATATATCCTGGATATTAAACCCTTATCAGATATGTGATTTCCAAATATTTTTTCCCATTGAGTCGGCTGCCTTTTCACCCTTCTGACAAAGTCCTGTGAGGTGCAAAAGTGTTTAATTTTGAGGAGGTCCCATTTATCTACTTTTTCTTTTGTTGCACGTGCTTTGGGTGTGAAGTCCAAGAAACCACCACCTACTACAAGGTCTTGAAGATGTTTCCCTACATTTTCTTCCAGTAGGTTTTATGGTCCTGGCTTTTATATTTAGATCTTTGATCCATTTTGAGTTGATTCTTGTATAGGGGGTGAGATAGGGGTCCTCTTTCATTCTTTTGGTTATAGATATCCAGTTCTCCCAACACCATTTGTTGAAGAGACTGTTTTTTCCCATCAGCGTGGGCTTGGTAAGTTTGTCAAAAACCAGTTGACTGTATAGGTGAGGGTTTATTTCTGGATTCTCAATTCTATTCCACTGATCGATATGTCTATCTTTATGCCAGTACCATGCTGTTTTGACCACTGTAGTTTTGTAATATGTTTCAAGGTCAGGCAGTGAAATTCCTCCCACATTGCTCTTCTTTTTTAGAATACTTTTGGCTATTTGGGTGCACTTACCCTTCCAGATGAATTTGGTAATTGCCTTCTCTAATTCTGTAAAGTAAGCTGTTGGGATTTTGATTGGTATTGCATTGAATCTATAAATCAGTTTGGGCAAGATTGACATCTTCACGATATTTATTCTTTCAATCCATGAACACGGAATGTCTTTCCATTTGTTTAGGTCTTTTTAAATTTCTTTTAGCATTTTTTTTTTTTAGTTTTCTCCATGTAGGTTCTGTACTTCTTTGTTTAAATTAATTCCTAGGTATTTGAGTCTTTTTGTTGCTTTTGAAAATGGAATTTTCCGCCTGATTTCTTCCTCAGATTGTTCAGTACTACTGTACAAAAACATTGCTGATTTTTCCATGTTGATCTTGTATCCTGCCACTTTGCTGAACTCGTTTGGTAGCTCAAGTAGCTTTGTTTTGGATACTTCGGGATTTTCTAAGTACAGGATCCTGTAATCCACAAACAGTGAGAGTTTTACTTCCTCTTTTCCTATTTGGATGACTTTAATTTTTTTTCTTGTCTAATTGCCCTCGCTAGAACTTCTAGTACAATGTTGAATAACAATGGTGACAGTGGGCATCCTTGTCTTGTTCCTGATCTTAGGGAGAAAGCTTTCAACCTTTCCCCATTGAGTATGATGTTGGCTGTGGGTTTTTCATATATGCCTTTTATCATATTGAGGAATTTTCCTTTTATTCCTATCTTTTGAAGTATTTTTATCAAAAAAGGATGTTGGATTTTGTCGAATGCCTTTTCTGCATCTATTGAGATGATCATGTGGTTTTTTTCCTTCAACTTGTTAATGTGGTGTATTACATTGATTGATTTTCTTATGTTGAATCAGCCTTGCATACCAGGAATAAATCCCACTTGGTCGTGATGTACAAGTCTTTTGATATGCTGTTGGATTCGATTTGCAAGTATTTTGTTGAGAATTTTTGCATCTATGTTCATGAGAGAGATTGGTCTGTAATTTTCTTTTCTTGTGGAATCTTTATCTGGCTTTGGTATTATGATGTTGGCTTCATAAAATGTGTTGGGTAATTTTCCCTCCTCTTCAATTTTTTGGAAGAGTTTAAACAGGATTGGTGTTAATTCTTTTAGAAATGCTTGGTAGAACTCACCTGTGAAGCCATCTGGTCCTGGACTTTTCTTTGCTGGGAGATTTTTGATGACGGATTCAATCTCCTTAATTGTGATTGGTTTGTTAAGTTCTTGTACTTCTTGTTGTGTCAGTGTAGGTTGGTTATGAGTTTCTAGAAATTTGTCCATTTCATCCAGGTTGCCTAGTTTGTTGGCATATAGTTTCTCATAATATCCTCTAATGATTCTTTTTATTTCTGTGAGGTCATTTGCAATTTCCCCCCTTTCATTTCTGATTGTATTTATTTGCATCTTCTCTCTTTTTTTCTTTGTTAGTCTAGCGAGGGGTTTGTCAATTTTATTGATCTTCTCAAAGAACCAGCTTTTGGTTTTGTTGATTTTCTCTATTGCTTTTTTGTTCTCATTTTCATTTATTTCCGCTCTAATCTTTATAATTTCTTTCCTTCTTTTTGCTTTGGGATTGGTTTGCTGTTCTTTCTCTAGTTTCTCAAGTTGTTCAGTTAAATCTTTGAGTTTAGCTCTTTCTTGTTTCTTAATATAGGCATTTAGGGCTATAAATTTCCCTCTCAAGACTGCCTTTGCTATATCCCATAAGTTTTGATACGTTTTGTTCTCATTTTCATTTGACTCAATATATTTACTGATTTCACTTGCAATTTCTTCTTTGACCCACTGAATATTTAGGAGTGTGTTGTTCAGTCTCCACACATTTTCAAATTTCCTTTTTTCCTGTCTGTTATTGATTTCTAGTTTCATTCCATTATGATCTGAGAAGGTGCTTTGTATAATTTCAATCTTTTTATATTTATTGAGAGCTGTATTGTGACCTAACATGTGGTCTATCCTGGAGAAAGATCCATGGGCACTTGAGAAGAATGTATAACCTGCTGAGTTTGGATGCAGTGTTCTGTAGATGTCTTTTAGGTCTAACTTGTTTATCATATTGTTCAAGTTCTCTGTTTCCTTGTTGATCGTCTGTCTAGTTGTTCTATCTAATGATGTGAGAGGGGTGTTGAAGTCTCCAACGGTTATTGTAGAAATGTCTATTTCTCCCTTCAGTTTTGCCAGAGTTTGTCTCATATATTTTGGGGCACCCTGGTTAGGTGCGTAGATATTTATGACTGTTATATCTTCCTGTAGGATCGTCCCTTTTTATTAATATATAATGGCCTTCCGCATCTCTTTATCACTTTTTTTGCATTTGAAGTCTGTTTTGTCTGATATTAATATAGCTAGCCCTGCTCATTTCTGTTTACTACTCGCGTGGAGTATCTTTTTCCAACCTTTTACTTTCAGCCGGGTTGTATCCTTGGGTTTGAGGTGAGTTTCTTGTAAGCAGCAAATGGATGGCTCATGTTTTTTTATCCATTCTGTCAGCCTGTATCTTTTGATTGGGGAATTTAATCCATTCACATTCAGTGATATTACTGAATATGCACTATTTATTTCCTCCATTGTATTCTTTGGTTTTCATATGTCATCTTATTTTTGTCTCTCTTTTTACTCTTTTGGTTATCCTTTCTGCTTTTCTTTCTTCTATACTCTCCTCCAAGCCTCTCTCTCCTGTCTTTTTCTTTCACGTTCTAAGGCTTCCTTTAATATTTCCTGCAAAGGTGGATTCTTTTTTGCAAACTCTCTTAGTTTCTGTTTGTTTGTGAATACCTTATATTCACCTTCATATTTGAAGGATGTTTTGCTGGATAAAGAATTCTCGGCTGGCAGTTTTTCTCTTTCAGTTTCCAATTGTATCATACCCCTCTCTTCTCGCCTCCATGGTTTCTGAAGAGAAATCTCCACAAAGTCTTACTGGACGTCCTTTGAACGTGATCGTTTGCTTCTCTCTTGCTGCTCTGAGAATTTTCTCTTTATCTTTTACATTTGACATTCTGAATAATATGTGTCTTGGTGTAGGTCTATTTGGATTTATTCTTATTGGGGTACGGTGTCCTTCTTGGACATGTAAGTTCATTTCTTTCGTGAGAGTTGGGAAATTTTCAGCTATTATTTCCTCAAATACTCTTTCTGCCCCTTTTCCTTTCTCTTCTCCTTATGGAACTCCTATGACACGTATGTTCTTTCGTTTAGTGTTGTCTTTCAACTCTCTGAGCCGCTGCTCAAATTTTTCCATTCTTTTCTCTCTCTGTTCTTTTCTCTCTTCAATTTTAGCTGCTCTGTCTTCAGTATCACTTATTCTTTCTTCTATCATTTCGAGTCTCCTGTTGTTTGCTTCAAATGTATTTTTTACTTCACCTATTGTGTGTTTCATTCCCATGCACTCCGTTACTTTTCTGTTCATGATTTCAAATTCTTCTTTACTTTCGCACAATGACTTCTTGATGTCATTGATCTCTTTAACTATATTCTCTTTCATCTCATTAATTTGATTTTGGAAATGTGTGCTCATCTCACTGATTAGTTCTCTCAAATTCTGCATCTCTTCTGGGACTTTGCTGTATTCCTTTTCTTGGGCCATGTCTTCTATTTTCTTAGTATGGCTTGTAATTTTTTGCTGGTGCTTAAGCATCTGGTTAGTTTGTATTTTGCTTAGAGGTTCTATCTCTTTCTCTTTTATGGGGTTTTAGTGGCAGGCGGCTGTGAGTTACCACAGCTCTTTGATTTTTGGCTCAAACTTAATTGTTAGGATTGTTCTGCTGGTTGCTCAGAACTGGGCACTGGACCCAGTAATTGGTTGTAGAGTCGTTTCCTAGGGCCTTGGGCAGGGAGGCTATAGAGGCCAGGAAAAGCCTCTCTTACTTATTAATTTTCTTATGTGCACTTCCTTGGTCTGCCAGGAGATGGCGCTTGTTGGCAGCTCTCAATTCAATGCCTGGTTGGAGCGTATTTGTTGTGACACAGACCAGATCAGTGTGATAGAGCTTCCTGTCTGGGGGGCTAGGAGCCCTGTGATTCAGACTTTCTGAGATAGTTCTCCAGACTTCTCTCGTAGCGCCCCCCTTTTCCCAGCTAGGAAATATTTCCACTCCCTTCTGAATCCTCAACAATCAGTCCCTGTTAATAGAGGAGGAGATTGGGAGGTTTGTGTATCTTTAGCCCCTTGCAGGCTCCAAGGCAAACAATGGCGCAGCCCCACCCAGCCTGGAAGGGCTCTTGGGACAGGGTAGACCAAACCTGGGAGTCCAAAGCAGGGTCAGCCCCAGGCTCTCTCTCCCCTCTCCCATGGTGTCCTCAACAATTAGTCCAGGCTAGAAGTGAGGGAGGTTGCAAGGATCGGTTTCTCCAGTCCTTTCTAGGCTCCCAGGGCAAACCGCCGTGTGGAAGGGTCCGTGGGGCTCTGCAGCCCAAATTTCAGATCCGAACCTGAGTCAGCCTAAGGCTGTATCCCTCTCTCTCCCCTTTCCCGGAGTGGCAGATCCCTGAAGCCCCCTTTGTCTGTGGTCGCAGGCCTAGGGGCCCGAGAATTCTGAAGAGTGTGGGGGAGGGTGCCAGCAGCAGCAGAAGCTGCTACTTGCAACTCACAGTTCTGTAGTCGCGATTTCCCTCTTCTGTCCCTCTCTCTTCTGGGTGGTGTGCAGCCTTCACCTGGTGACCTAAACCCTAGAAGATCTTTTTCGGGGCTGTTTCGGCTTGCCCTCTAGCTATTTTTCTGGAGTTGAATACTTTTTTAAAGAAGGTACTAGGGATTGAATCTAGGACCTCAAACGTCGGGGGGCAGGCACTTAACTACTGAGCTATATTCGCTCCCCTTATACACATATTTTTACTTTTTCTGTTCCATTACTTTAGTTTTCTTCCTAGGGTATTCTTTTTTTTTCAATTGAAGAATTTATTATTTTTTATAGATACACAGATGGCATGATTATAGACCAGTTTTGATATATAGTAAAACTCTTCTGTCCACCTTTCTTTTTTGCTAAATGAATCATCAAAATCAGTTTTACAAATTTTAAAACAATACATAGCTTTCTTGGGCTGAAGCAATCGCAAGAACATATTGGTACTGGTATATTACAGCTACTTAGAATGTTTAAGAACAGCAATGGGAAAAAATTATTTAAATATTGATTTCATATACAGTAAATGCAATGTTGTTAGTTATATAATTTGCTGGACAGTTCCTTCTTTTCTAAATCAATTTAAAATAAAAATAACTTCGATTCAGACTACTAAACTTCTTTCTGAAAATTACACAGTAGGTACATGTGTAATTTGTACATGCTGCACCTACTGATTTGGTGAAGTGACCTCTTTTGTTGCAGTTGTGAAAGCAAACTTTGCTATGTCAGGAACTGATTTCCAATGGAGTAGCACTTTCCAATTTCAACCCAAAAGGGCCTCTGAGTAAGGCAAGGCCATGGGAAGACATCTGTTTCTTTGTTATCTGGGAATGTAGCCTGCAGTTGGGGCTGGCTGCATTTGACAGCTTTTGAAGTATACTTCATACACAATGGATGTGTTGCTACCTGAGCTAAACTGTCTTTCCAGGTTTCTTTTGTGCTTTCCAAAGAACAATTTTCACTATGACTCAGAATTCAGTACCAAATACCACTGATTAGAACTGGATATCACTGAAGCAACCACTTATCCACTAATGTCCACAGACCTCCCCCCCCCCAACCACTTCAGCCAAATGCCACACATAAGCATGCAGACTTTTCTAGGGCCAAATTAAAAGTTTAAAGCAAAAGAAGAATAACAAACACTAAAGATATTAAAAAAAAATAAAAATAAAAACAACAAAATAAAAACATCAGACCCCTTCCAAATGATAATTATTCAGTCTCTGAATTTGATTTTCTATGCGAAGGGAATGATTCCCCAAGAAGGATGACAAATCAATGGTGTGGCATTTTCAAGAAGTCCAGTCCAGAGTTCCGGTTTTTGCTGCTACTTGGAAATTTACTATTTCTTCTTTTCCTGTGTTACCCTAACATGAGTTCTGTGGTCTTTTTGCTTAACCTAAGCCATGAGCAGGACCTAGGGGACTCTTCTTATATGTATGTTGTATATTCTTTGCCCACCTTTTTTATCTGTCATTCCCAAATCCTTTTTATTCTTTCATTTTTTTTCCTGCAACCCGCCCCCCCCCTGCCTTTTTTTAAAGGAGGTACCAGGGATTGAACTTGGGACCTCATACGTGGAAAGCAGGTACTCAAACCACTGAGCTACACCTGCTCCCTGTAATATATTTTTAAGGAAACTGAAGCAATAACAAACTTTGTTTTTCCTGAACAACTGGAGAGTAACTTGCTATTTTGCTATCTCATTGCCCCTGAACACTTTAGTGTATCAGCGTCTATTCCCTATAAACAAAGATATTTTCTACATAACCATACAACAATCACAATCAGGAAAGTAACATTAATAACTATCTAATGCTCAGATTCCACTGAAGTTTTGCCAATAATGCCCTTTATAGCAAAAGCATCCAGTTCAAAATCACAAGTTGTTTTTAGTTGTCATCTTTTTAGATTCCTTCAGTCAGGAACAGTTCTTCAGTCTTACTTTGATTCTTGCTATTTTGATACAGTTGAAGATTATATACCAGTTATTTTGTACAGTGTCTCTCAATGTGGATTTGTCTAATGCTTCCTCATGATTAGACTCGAGTTATGCATTTTTGGCAGGAACAACACAGAAGCGATGTTATGGTCTTTCCAAAGCACTCTATCAGATGGGACATAATTTTGATTTGTATCTTACTAATGTTAGTAACTTTGATCACTTGATTAAGGAGGCATCTGCCAGGTTTCTCCACTATAGTTATTCGTTTCCCTTTGCAAATAGAAAGTATATTGAAATTTATAGGTTTCCCCATCTTCACCAAACTTTCAATTAATTAATTAATTAATATTAGTATGGACTAGTAGTCTCCTTATTCCAAAGGTTATAATCTTGTACTACCATTAATTTGACGCTTAAACTGTTGTAGATTTGGCCAGTGAGAGTCTCTTTGAAATGATTCTGTGTCCTTCTGACACATCTCCATCACTCCTTGAGTACTTCCTTGCTTTCTGCATGGGATATGACAGAATAATCCAGTACTTTTCTTGTTCTATCCCTGGAACGAGCCATTTATCCAAAGAACCTTGGTAATTCTAGTTGGGAATAGTATTTAGAAGCCAAGATCTGGGTGCTAGATATGGTAATTGCTATTATGGTGTCACTGAACCCAGTCCCTCTCAGTGAGCAGAGAGAAAACACACATATAAACACACACATTTATATCCAATTTATATTGATATAAATTGAAAACCATGAATTCATACCAATTTCTCCAATTCTAATCCAATATTATTTATATTTAGTTTTATATAGTTTAATTCCTTTCCACATTTTTAACTCTCTTGTCCAAGAGTGAAAATCATGTATAACATTGCCCTTAACACATATACTCATTGGACCAATCTCTCTCTAAGTAACCAATCTTCCATCTTCACCCTCATCAACTTTCCTGATTAGACTCTCACCATCCCCATGTGGAAGCCTTCCTCACCCTGGTTGAATTCTCATACCTCCTCATGGGCCACAATAGCTCCCCCCACCCTTTTCCCACCCACTCAGTGTAGACACCTACTTTGCTCTGCTCCAATGAATGGCTTTAGGACTAATTATCAGGATGTGAAAGGAGAAGAGCTCTTTATTTTTCATTTGAAAAAATTTCCTCTTTTTAACCTACTTCAAGGAAATATGTTTAAGTTAAAAAGTAAATTTTGGAAATAATATTTTTATTTCTAATAATTTTCTGAGTTCTACCAACTCATTGATGTTGTTCTTTCATATATTCTATCATTGTTCTCTAGCTTGTTTTGAAATAATGGGTTTTCATTTGTTTTGTGGGATGTCTTTCTGGTATGTTTTCATTGTCTGCAGAGAAGTTATTCTGATCCTGTTTTCATTTTTCAGAAAGCTTTTCATGGGATTCACTCGTGATTCTTTTCTGTTGTCATTTTTATGAGAAATTAGCTTTCCTGAATTTTTTATATAGGAGTTATGGGTCAGAATAGCCTTTCTAGCTAAACAGCTCTCAAGCCTCCTCTTTTCATTGTTTCTGTCAAGTGTTCAAAGATAGTATCTTATACACTGTGACATTTTTGCCATTGTACTTTTCTCCTACCCAAACTTTCTATATTCTTTGTCCCTTTTATTCCTATCCTGCTCTATTTGTATTTTCTTTCCAGAAGTTTTTCCTTTATGTAGGGCTCTGAACTGAAAGGGAGCTCCAAATTGGTGAATTGTATGAATTTACAAGGCCAAGGAAGCTCCAGGTCCTTCAACACCTTATTGCACATACAGATTGGATTCTGCAAAACCTCGCCACCTTGATTTTCTATGGAGTACTGGTTGGCTTTTGGGCTTCTCCTATTTCTTCCCCTTCTACAGATGGATATCACAGGATCATGTAGTTGGTTTGTTTTCATCTATTTGTATTCTGGAGTTCATGGGGATACCTTTTCATTTAGTTTTGTCAATGGGTTTTGGTTTTGTGCTCCTAATGAGGGGAAGGCAGGGTCTGGGAGATTTGACTTTAATTCTATTATCTCACTCTGTATTTTCTATTTGTCCCAATTATTCTGTTTCTAGTATTTTAGCAGTTACCCTAGAAAATTAGGAAGTGATGGATTTTAAATATTTATGTCTTCAATATTTTAATATTTTGCATGTAATTTATTGTACATTTATAATTAATTTTTAAACAATGGCTGTATTTAACAACTAGTTCACAAAATTCGCGAAAATCTAACAATTTAACAATCAGTGCAAAGCCAGTACACCATTGCACTTAGAACAAACGTGACTTTGCTCCCTTAGCTCTCTGAGTTCCTAATTCCTCTCACTTTTTGTCTGATAATTCCTTACTGCCTTAACAGCTTTGTGATGCTTTTAACAAGATGTTAATTATATTTCATGTAGCATTAACTGTTTGAGCAGTTTTGCTAATCTGATTAACAGAAGTCCTAATGATTTAAAAGATTCTACATTTTAAAAATTTGAGGTAGAAAACTATTATTTCCTAAGAAATAAATTACAAAAAACAGTTAAAGTTTCAGATATTAAACATTTGAGATAATGGAGGGCTAAGGCAATTTCTTACACTTCTTACAGTTCTACTTTGTGTGTGTGTGTTTAAATAAGTGAATGCTTAAATTGTTAAAAACATTAAGGTCAAATTTTCACATGATTTGTGCCAATGTTTCTGGTGTGTATGTGTGTGTGTAACTAATCATTATCTGTTGGTAAGCTTTGCTGCTTGTCTCCATCTATTATTATTGATATTTTTATATTAATGCTGGCCAGTTACTTTCAAATTATTTATTACTGGGCGAGTTGGATTTTGCTGGACCTATTTGCTGTCACATTCTAAAGTTCTGCCACCACTGAGCATTTTAGACATTCCGTGGTTTTTCTCTTCCCTTCTTTCCATGTGGTTTCTGTCAGAACTCAGCTGCTTAACCAGACTTTGCCTATATTATGTTGTCTAGGTATTTGTCTTCTTGGTTTTACTTAATACGAGGTATGAGTTGCATGTGTATGCTTAATTTTCCTTTTTTTTTTTTTTTTTTGGTGTGTGTGTGTGATTTCTGGGGAGGGCAGGGAGCAGATACTGAGTTACTCAAGTTTAATCATAACTAAAAAGTACATATTCTTTATATACATAAATATGAAAGGCATTCTCTAATACTAAGCAACCTGTGATTATAACTCAGATTCCCATATAGTATACCTATGGGATGGGAATGTGTTGATCAGAAGATAAAAACATGTATGGTCCCAATGCAGCTTTGTTTCTCAGAGAAATTAATAAATTGGCATTTGGACTTCATAGGCATTTTTACCCTAATTGTTAGGTTAATGTGAATTCATTTGGAATCTACCCTCATGTAAATAAATTTACTCTTGTTCATGTTACTGTGACTAAAAGTCTGAGTTTTACTTGGCAGGTGGAACTCAGTACATATTACAAAACATCAGGCAATGTTCAATATGCTACACTGATCAACTAAAAAATATATTAGGTTTTGTTGCAAAAATAAATTACACTCCAAGAAAAGAATAATAAATGTAATGGTTACTAAATTTTAGAATGTTTTACTTAGCTCCTTTAGAGTTGCATAATTTTTTTCCTTTTACATCTTGTTTATATAAAAGTTAACCTATTTTATGTATGAATAATATACTTCAATAAAATTTTATTAAAAAAAAAAAAAAGTTAACCAGTATGCTACATGTTCTTTTGGGTGTGTAAGCTTTAAATCCAACTGAGGTTTTACTGGAGAAGTGGTTATGATGATGCATGGTTTTCTCATAAATGTTTAATATGGCATGACCTCAATTCTTCCATTACCACCTTCTTCCCCTAGGAACTTAGTCAGGTCATGTCCATGATACTTCACTACCTAGAAACATGGAACATCCAAAAATGCATTCTTCTATTTTTAATAGTAATGATGGCTACAAAAAAAACATATCGCAAATCTTGATATTAATAAATATAAACAAATTCAAAAGCTATAAAAATTTGATGACAACTTCCTTTGGCAATCTTTGCTTATGGTTTTTATAGGTTGGATAAAGGCCAGATTTTAAAACATTAACACTTGAAAATTAATCCAAATAATGGTGCAATGGTCAAAACAGAGTTGGTTGTTGCTAAGTTACTATATCCTTTTTCACAAACACTTTAGACATGAAGAGGTTCAGACTAAACAAATACTAGATTAACAAATCAGATTACAACATTTAAAAAAAAAAAGCATGTAAAGTTAAACATTTATATGAAGATGACAACTTTTAAGAACTAAAATAAACAATAAACAGCAAGAATTTTAGGGAGTGGAGGTGGCTCAAGCCATTGGGTGCCTCCCTCCCACATGGAAGGTCCTAGGTTCGGTTCCTGGTGCCTCCTAAAAAGATGACAAGCATAGAACAAACAACACAGAGAGCAGATATATAGCGAAAAACAATGAGGGTAGGGGTGGGGAGAAATAAATAAAATAAATCTTAAAAATCTTTTTTTGTTACCTTCAGGTCGATACTGTGCAACAATTGTGACAGCTTGGCCAGCATTTTTCAATGCGGCTGCTGCCTGTTCATGGCTGGCTGCTCTGAGGTCAACACTGTTTACCTGTAAACCAAACCAAATCTCAATGTGAGAGAAATTAATCATAATTATTACAAATCACAATAGTTAGTTCTTTAAGCTAAAGTAGTTCAATGTTAAAAACATTTTGTTGCAATTATTTTATTTTATTTTATTTATTTTATTTTATTTTTTGCAATTATTTTATCACCAAAATATTTCTTATATGGATTTACTAAAAATAAGTAAAACAAAAAAATTACATCATTCAAAGCAACTTTATTCACTAACACTACTTTGCTTAATGTTAAGTAAGCAAAATCAAAACATTTCCCCCAGATGTCATAATTTCATGAATTTCACATCACTAGTAATTCAATAAATGGGAGGGAAATTCATTTCATTTGTAGCATCCTTTCACCTCCAAGCACATTCTCATCCTTACTGCTCATCTCAGTTCCAATTATCTTCTTTCATTTTTCAAAATAAGGTTCCAATTCTTTTAGTTTAATAAGAAAATCAATTACTTACAAGTATTAAAATAGCTCAGATTTCAAAGACTATCATTTAAATAAAGGAAATGTTAATTAAATGGACAAGGAGACTTTTTAAAAATAAAGGGCATCTCCTTGGGTGAAATAATTACTGAGGTGATCAATCCCACTCTAGAAGAATAAGCAATTTGACTTTTACTTGTGAAAGACTGCCAACTTCTAGTATATAATGCAAGGTAAACTATCTTGAAAAGGATCATTTCTTTTTCATTATAAGACAAACTCAATAGGACATTTGTGGAAGCATTACACTTTCATGTAATAAACTTTAAATGTTGATGTATTAAAAGATGGAGCAATGAAGAGAATTCAGCAATGTTTAGGAACTTCACTGAATATTTTTGGAAAGGAAGATCTGTTATGGAGATTTTATGTGAAGGCTTATTTTGCCAAGACTAATCTAAAACCTGTTAAGGATTGCATATCTATCTTGAAAAGTTTGAGGATAATCCCAGAAATTCCTAGGATCATAAAATTTGCAAAAACAGTAAATTTTAACCCTGTAAAGACCTGCAATTAAATTAAAACACACAACTCCTGAATTTGAAACCCAAGATTTTAAAACCTAGTCAAAACAAATATAACAATGTGGTTATGAGAGAATATCTCTAGCTGAAGATGACATTAGAAAATTCAGCACAATGTATATAAAGTTCTATCTTGAGCATAAAGAAAATTCTCCTAATACCCCGGAGAGTAAGTAAGACAAGAAATGAAAGGAAGATAAAAATCTCCCACATCATAGAGATTAAATTTAGTGAATTACTCTTGTGCATCAAATCCTTCTGCTACAAATAGGATTTGAATACAACTTATAAACTCTAAAACAGTACAATTTTGAACAAAACAACAAATGACAGATTTTCTAAAATATCACTGAAAATTTTAACAGAAGGTTTATTATCAAGAATAATTTCTTGCCTTGAGAAACTTAATAGTATAAATAGCTGTAAGGTCACTTAAAAAAAAAAAAACACACATTAAAAAAAAAACCCGAGATATATGCGAATATTCTCGCTGTCCTGATTTTGTGATAATCAGGGTAGGCTAAACATTCGCTATATTAGAAACCATGCATGTGTCCCCAGATCTAGTTTTTCTCCCTAAATCTGGTATTTGGAATGCTGGTGATAAACTAAGACTGATTTATTATATGATCATCCTGTATAGGAAAAGACTAACTTTGGTATCTTTGGCCAACCTTAAGAGATATAACAGAGGGGCAGATGTGGCTCGGGTGGTTGGGTGTCTGTCTCCCATACGGAGGAACCTGGGTTCGATCCCTGGGACCTCCCAGTAAAAATAAAAGAAAGATATAGAAGGCGCGTGGGTCACCAGGTCTCACAAGCAGGTGAGCTGCCAGGCCCCGAGTGCATGTAAGCCACAAGGCCCTGTCCACAGGTGTGCTGCCAGGCCCTGCGAGGTGAGCCACGCAGCGAGATGATGATGTAACAGAAGAATGACACAAGGGAGAGCCAAGATGAGACGCACTGAAAAACCAGGAAACCAGGAACTAAGGCGGTGCCTCTCTCTCACATGGGAGGTTCTGAGGACTGAATCCCAGTGAAGACAGGAGGAGAAGGATGATAAGAAAGGGCAGGAAATGGACAGAGTCGCCCAGCGAATGGACACAGAAACAGCAAAAACTGGGGGGGGGGGGGGGGAGTGGTAAAAATGGATAAAAGTAAATAAATAAATAAACCCTTAAAAAAATGTATAGGGGAGGAAGATATGGACTATAGTTAGTAGTAATACTTTGATGATGATGCTCTTTCATGATTTGTTAACAAATGTTTCAAAACAATGCAGGGTGTTTGTGGGGAGTGATGTGTGGGAGCCCTGTATGATGTTATGCATGTTTGTTTTGTAAGTTCACAATGTTTACTGAACAGTTATAGTTTATGTATGTTCATATATGAATGATATACTTCAATAAATTGTTTAAAAAATAAAAAATAGAAAACTGAGATATAATTCACATAGCATTAAATTTACCTGTTTAAAGTATACAATTCAGTGGTTTATGGTATATTCACAAGTTGTGCAAACATTACTCCTATATAATTAAAAACATTTTTTTATCACTCCAAAAAGAAACCCCATGCTTATTAACAGTCATCCCCTGGCAACCTCTAATCTACTTTCTAACTCTATGGATTTGCTATTCTGGACATTTTCTATAAATGGAATCATACAATAAATATGTGGCCTATAGTGTTCGACTTTTTCACTTAGAATGTTTTCAAGGTTCACCCTTGTTGTAGCATATATCAGTACTTCATTTTTTATTATGGATGAATATTACACCATTATATGAATATATCAGATTTTGCTTATCCATTCATCAGTTGGACATTTGGGTTGTACCCACTTTTTGGTTATTATAAAAAAAGCTCCAATGAACATTTCAGTGCAATTTTTGCATGAACATATGTCTTCAATTTTCTTGTAGGGAAGTGGCTGTGGCTCAATCAGTAGGGCTCCCGTTTGCCATATGAGAGGCCCCGGGTTCGGTTCCCGGGGCCTCCTGGTGGGGGCGGGCCCGCCCGCACGGCGTGGTTGGCTGACCCGCCGAGCAGGAGCAGCAAGGGGGGGATAAATGAATAAATAAATAAAATCTTAAAAAAAAAAAAAAAATTTTTTTCTTGTATATATATGTAGGAGTGGAATTGGTAGGTCATATGGTAACTCTATGTTAACTTTTTGAGGAGCTGACAAACTGTTTTCCAAAGTGGTGGCACCATTTTACATTTCTCCAGAAATATTTCAGAGTTATTTATCTACATTCTCACCAATACTTGCTGCTGTCCAACGTTTTGATGATTGCCACCTTTGTCGGTATGAAGTGGTATGCCACTGTGGTTTATTATTTTTTTTTCTATTAGAGAAGTGCGTTCATGGAACAATCATGTATAAATACAGAATTCTCATGTATCACCCCCTATCATTAACCCCTTGCATTGGTATGGTACATTTGTTACAACTGATGAAAGCATATTTTTATAACTGTATTATTAGCTATAGTGTGGATTAATTTAGGCTTCACTGTTTGAGTTGTGCAGTTCCACATATTATATATATAATAACATATATATACAACTTAAAAATTTCCCTCTTAACCACATTCAAATATGTAATTCAGTGCTGTTAATTATACTCACAATGTTGTGCTACCATCAACATTACCCATTACCAAAACTTTTCCACTGTTTGAAATAGGAACTCTATACATTTTAAGACTTAATTCTCTATTCCTGATGCCCACCTTGTACCCTGGTATCCTGTATTCTAGATCCAAACTCCATGAGTTTGCTTATCCTAATTATTTCATTTCAGTGAGATCATACAATATTTGTCATTTTGTGTCTGGCTTATTTTCTCAACATGATGTCTTCAAGGTCCATCCATGTTGTCACATATATCAGAATTTCATTCCTTCTTACAGCTAAATAACATTACATTGTGTGTATATATCACATAGTGTTTATCCTTTTATCAGCTGATGGACACTTGGGTTGCTTCCATCTTTGGCAATTGTGAATAAAGTCACTATGAAAATTGGTCTGCAAATACCCATTTGAGTTGCTGCTTTCAATTCTTTTGGGTTTATACCTAGTAGTGGGATTGCCAGGTCACATGTTAATTCTATACTTAACTTTCTAAAGATATGTGAAACTTTACCACAGTGGCTGCACCATTTTACAATCCCAACAGTAATGAATGAGTGTTCTTGTTTCTTTTTTTTTTTTTTTTTAAGATTTTATTTATTTATTCATTTATCCCCCCCTTGCTGCTTGTGCTCGCTGGGTCAGCTAACCACGCCGTGCGGGCAGGCCTTCACCAAGAGGCCCGGGGAACCGAACCCGGGGCCTCCCATATGGTAAACTGGAGCCCTACTGATTGAGCCACAGCCGCTTCCCAGAGTGTTCTTGTTTCTACACAACCTCTTCAACATTTGAAATTTTATTTAATTTTTTAAATAGTAGCCATTCTAGTGGGTGTGAAATGGTATCTGTGGCAGTTTGAGATTATCTATGAATCCCAAAAAGAGAAGGATTATGTTTGTAAACTAGTCTGTTCTTCTGGGTGTGATAGGTCCTTTGATTAGATTAGATTTGGTGAGGGGCCTCTGATTAAATTTACTTGATAAAATCAATTTAGGGCTTCTGATTAGGCTACATCAGTAAGGTGTTGCTCAGATTGAGTCCTATCCCCTTTGGTCTATATAAACAGACACTCACTCAAGAAGACACACAGCAGATACAGGAAGAGAGAGAGCTGTCATGTTTGATCCTGGGGCCCAGAGAAAGATAAGCCATATCACCTGCAAGTTTACAGCTGACCTTGTGAAGAGACCAGAGCAGCTGAGCAGCTAAGAAGGCCCGGAAAGAAACAAGCCCTATGACAGCCTTAGCTGAGAGAGAGGAAGGCTGGACCCTCGCAGAGATCTGCATCTGTCTTACTTCAACACGTAGCAACTGACTTTGGTGAGAAAGCAATCTTGAGATGGACTCTTTAGGGCCTTGTAACTGTAAGCTTCTAACCAACCCAAATAAATACCCTTTATAAAAGCCAACAGATTTCTGGTAATTTGCATCAGCACCCCTTTGGCTGACTAATACAGTATCTCATTGTGGTTTTGATTTGCATTTCCCCAATAGCTAATGAGGTTGAGGATCTTTTCATGTGTCTATGTGTTACATGTGTGTCTTTTCATATGGCCATTTCTATAACTTCTCTAGAGAAATGTCTATATAAGTCCTTTGCCAATTTAAAAAATTGGGTTGTCTTTTTGATGTTGACTTGGAAGGATTTCTTAATATTGTGAATACAAGTGGTAAAAGTGGGCATACTTGTCTTGTGCCTGATTTCAGAGGGAAAGCTTTCAGTCTTTCACCATTGAGTAGGATATTAATTGTGGGTTTTTCATATATACCCTTTATCATGTTAAGGAAGTTTCCTTCTATTCTTAGTTTTCTAAGTGTTTTTATCAAGACAGGGTGCTGGATTTTGCCAAATGCTTTTTCTGTATCAACTGAGATAATCGTGTGGTTTTTTCCTTCGTTTTGTTAATGTCGTGTATTACATTAATTGATTTTTTTAATGTTGAACCACCCTCACATACCTGGGATAAATGCCACTTGATCATGGTGTATAATTTTTTAATGTGCTGCTGGATTCGGGTGCTAGGATTTTGGTGAGGATTTTTGCCTCTATACTCATAAGGGATATTGGTCTGTAGTTTTATTTTCTTGTGGTATGCTTATCTGGATTCGTATGAAGGTGATGTTGGCTTCATGGAATGAATTAGGGAGTCCTCCCTCTTCTTCAATTTTCTGGAAGACTTTGAGCAGGACTGATGGTATTTCTTCCTTGGAATGTTTGGTAAAATTCCCCTGTGAAGGCATCTGGTCACAGTCTTTTCTTTATTGGGAGATTTTTGATAACTGATTCAATTACTTTACTAGTTATTGGTTTGTTGTGATCTATTTCTTATTGAGCCAGTGTAGGTAGATTTCTAAGAATTTGTCCATTTCATCTAGGTTATCTAACTTGTTGGCATTACAGTTGTTCACAGTATCCTTTTATAGTCCTTTTGATGTCGGTGTGGTTGGTGGTAATGCCCCCCTGTTCATTTCGGATTTTAGTATTTTGTCTCCTCTCTTTTTTGTCAATCTAGAAAGGTTTGTCAATTTTACTGATCTTTTCACAGAACCGATTTTTGGTTTTATTGATTCCCTTTATTCTCTATTCCATTGATCTCTGTCCTAATAATCTTTGTTATTTCATTTCTTCTGCTAGCTTTGGGTTATGTTTGTTCCTCTTTCTAAAGATCCTCCAGTTGTGAGGTTAGGTCGGTGGTTTAAGATCTTTTTTCTTTTTAATGTAAATACTGAGAGCTATAAATTTCCCTCTTAGGACTGCCTTTGCTGCATTCCATACATTTTGGTAGGTTGTGCTTTCATTTTCATTCACCTCATGATATGTCCTAATTTCCCTTGTGATTTCTTCTTTGACCAATTGGGTAAGAGTATGGTGTTTAATTTCCACATATTTGTGGAATTTTCCAGATCTCCCTTTGTTATTGATGTCTAGTTTCATTCCATTGTGGTTGGAGAAGACACATTGTATGTCTTCAATATTTTTGAATTTACTGAGACTTATGTTGTGACCTAATATATGGTCTATCCTGGAGAATGATCCATGTGCATTACAGAAGAATATGCATTCTGATGGATGAAGTGTTCTATATAACCCATTTAGGTCTCGCTGGTTTAGAGTATAGTTCAAGTCTTCTATTTCTTTATCGATCTTCTATCTAGATGTTCTACACATTATAGAAAGTGGTATATTGATATCTCCTACTATTAATGTAGAACAGCCTATTTCTCCCTTTGAATCTGGCAATATATATACTTTATATATTTTGGGGCTCTGATATTAGGTGCACATGTATTTGTAACTGTTATATCTTCTTTTTGAATCTACTTTTTATCAGTATATAATGACTTTCTTTGTCCCTCAACACTTTTTGACTTACAGTCTATTTTATCTGATATTTTAGTATCAGGTCTCTTTTGTTCACTATTTGCATGGTACATTTTTTCCCATCCTTTTACTCTCAGCCTACTTGTGCCTTTGAATTTAAGGTGAGTCTCTTATAAGCAACATATAGTTGGGGCATGACTTTTTTTTTTTTTTTTTTTACCGGGAGGTCCCAGGGATCGAACTTGGGTCCCTCCATATGGGAGACGGACGCCCAACCAGTTGAGCCACATTCCACCCCCAAGGGGCATGACTTTTTTAATCTATTCTTCCATCCTGTGCCTTTTGATTGGAGAGTTTAATACATTTACATTTAATGTCACTAATGATAATGTCATTAATGATAATGTCACTTCTGGCATTTTGCTACTTGGTCTTTGTAAGTTTTTTACCTTTTTTATCCCAAATTCTTCCATTAATGCTTGTTTTCATATTTTATTTGATTCTCTCCCAAGATGGCTCCCTCATCAGTTTTGCTTGTTGTTTGCACTTCTTGTCTGCTCATTGTTTTGCTTATTGTCTGTTTGTTTTTTCTTCAGGAAGCACTGGGAACTGAACCTGGGAGCTCCGATGTGGGAGGCAGGTGCTCAACCGCCCGATCCACACCCGCTCCTGATTTTTTGTATTGTACCACTTTGAGACCCTTCTCATTTCTTTCTCTCTATATTTTTCATATATATTTTTTTAGTTACCATGGGGCCAAAATTTAACATCATAAATCTATAACAATCTTATTTGATTTGATACCAACTTAACTTCAATTGCATATATATATATATATATATATATATATATATATATATATATATATACTGTTCCTATACCCTCCCTGTCCCGTCCCCTCATCTTTTTTGTACTTGCTTCCATTTATATCTTTGTACATTTTATGTACAAAATCATACATTAATCATTACTTTTTATGCATTTGCATTTTAGCACCTGTAGGGAATAAGAAGTGGAGTTACATACCAAACAATACAATATAATAATACTGGCATTTATAATTACCCATAGGGTGATTTTACCTTTACCAGAGGTCCTTATTTCTTTTATGCTGCTGAGCCACTATTCTCAATAGTGACTCAATAATGAGTCACTATTGAGAATCCTTTTCTTTCAGTCTGAAGAACTCCCCTTTAATTGTAGGGCAAGTCAAATTGTGACAAACTCCCTCAGCTTTTATTTATCTGGGGATGTCTTAATCTCACCTTTATTTTTGAAAGAAAGTCTAGCTGGACATAAAATTCTTGTTTGGCAATTATTCTCTTTCAGCACTTTTAAGTATTTTGATCTACTGCCTTCTTGCAAATTGGCACTTAATTTTATCAGGACTTCCTTGAAAATAACATGTTGCTTTTCGCTTGCAGCTTTCAGAACACTCTTCTTGTCCTTGGCATTCAACATTTTGATTAATATGTGTCTGGGTATATTTCTCTTCAAGATTTTCCTGTTTGGGATTTGCTGGGCTTCTTGAATGTGCATGTTCATGTCTTTTGTTTAAATTTGGGATGTTTTCTATCATTATTTCTTTAAAAAAAAAAAAAAAAAAAAGATTTATTTTATTTATGTATTTCCCCCCACTTTGTTGTTTTGAACTTACTGTCTGCTCTCTGTGTCTACTTGCTGTGTGCTTTTCATGTCTGCTTTTCTCTTTAGCTCTTTAGGAGGCACCAGGAACCGATCTTGGGACCTCCGGTGTGGGAGAGAGGCACTCGGTCACCTGAGCCATCTCATCTCCCCCCATTATTTCTTTAATATTCCTTCTGCTTCTTTCTCTCTTCTCCTATATATATTGTCATCCTTGATGATGTTCCACAAGTCTCTTAGGCTATCACTTTTTAAAATTCTTTATTCTTTCTGCTCCTCAACCTGACTTGTTTCAATGGTCTTGTCTTCAAGTACACTGATTCTTTCTTCTGCCAGTCCCAATCTGCTTTTGAAACCCTCTAGGAAAATTTTCATTTAGTTATTGTGTTTTGCAACTCCAGAGTTTGTCTAGTCTCCTTTAAAAGTTTTCTATTTCTTTATTCATATTTGCCTATTGTTCATTCATTCATTATTTTCCTGATGTGCTTTAGTTCTTTCTCTGTGTTTTATCTCCTTAAGCATACTGAAGATCATTGCTTTTAAGTCTTGGTCTTGTATAGTCAAAGTCTGGTGTTCTCTGTTGATGTTTTTTGGATTTTTATCTTGTTCCTTTGGAGGGACCATCATCTCCTGTTTGTGCATTTTAATATCTTAAAATTGTTAACTGTGTGTCCCATATTTGTAATAATCTTTTTTTTTTTTTTTTTAATGTGCTACTGGAGATTGAACCCGGGACATCTCATACATGGGAAGCAGACACTCAACCACTGAGCTACACTCACTCCCCACCACATTTGTAATAATCTTGATTTGAAAGCTTCTTTCTTCAATTAATTTAAATATTTCAAAGAGAATTTATATGAAACCTATTGTTTATTTCCCTGTTTTCTGAAATAACTTAGAATGTTCTCAGTAATATGGGGTTATCATTAAGTACATCAATAACAACAATATCTTTGGATCAGTGGTTCTTTAAGTATGGTGCTAGCACCAGAAACATCACAATCTACTAGAGACTTGTTAGAAATGTTTATTTTCACATCCTGCCAAAGTTCAACTGTATCAGACATTTTTGGGAATTGACCCAGGAATCTAACTTTTAACTTAAAAGGCCTCACCAAGAGAACCTGATATAAAGTTTGAAATCCACTTCTAAATTCTGTCTAATGAGGTACTTAAATGTGTTTGCTCTGGAATTTCCTTTGTTTTGTTTAGTTTTAAATATCTTTTCTCACATTTTCTCTTGCTCCCAAGGCTTTTTGCTACTGCTTTCAGATAATGGCCTAATAAAGCTTAGTAAACACTAAAAAGTTAAGGTTTTTGATGCATACTGCAAAACCTAAGAATGTACTTAAACTCATGTTAGGGTTAGTAACTGCCATGGACTGTCCTGGATGTTCAGTTTATAATTCAGGCTGAAGGGATTTCCAGAAAGGGGACTTTCAGTGTTAAATCTGGGAAATTCCCAGTCAAACCAGATTGTGTTGGTCAGCCTAACACCCTCTAACAGTGTGAGTGACCCATATAATGTGTTCTTACATGGACAATTTCAAAACATCTATCTTTGATTTGAGGTTCTCACACTTAACTCTAAGTCAACTGAAATTTATTTTGATACAAGGTGTAAAGTGGTGCTCTAAGTTAATTTTATTCCTTTAAATAACAGGCTAATTTTCCTAAAAGCATTTATTTTAAAAAAAATCTACTTATCACTAAACTCTCATCATACTAAACCTATTTTGAAAAAAATTTTAAATTATAACTTACAAACAACAAAATGTGCAAATATGAAGAGTTCAGCTGGAAGAGTTTTGACACTTGTTTACATGCATTAAACCACCACACAAAACAAGCTATACAAATTTTCCATTAATCAGAAAAGCTCCATTGGGCTTTTCTAGTCATTTCCAAGCACTGGCATATGTCCCAATGCCAGAAGAGCATAAGTCATCATCCAGCACCATAGCTGTCCCTCTCGGCTGAATGTCTCCTTGGAAGCAAACCCATTAATGGTCATCAGGCTTCTTACATATCCCAGAAGCAACCCTCAGGACTGGCTCTCCCAAAAGCAGACTGTGGAGAATAGTAAAACTGCCTCAGAGGCTGTAATTTCTTTAGTAATATCTGTGGCAACCTAAAGGTCTTGGAAAACTGGCTCCCCAAGAGTGAGAAATAACACCTTATTGTTACAGAGTTTCAATGTAGAAAGTCTCAAGAAACCATTAGTCTTACCCTATCAAAACATTCTGGATAAGTTTAGTAAAATTAAACCCATCAGAGAACTAAGGATTCAAAGAGATCCAAGTAAAATAACCTCCAGAAAGGAATTAGCCCTACTTCATAGGAGAAAAGACATGCACGGCACCAGTCATCCTTGGTAGAATGGTGGGAGGAAGAGGTGCGGAATACATAGGGATAATGAGAAACTAGGACTATCTTCACCCAACTTGGCATAGCCACATGTGGACTTGCAAAACAGTTAAAAATTCTGAGAAGCCTCAGAAAGTCTACACCTACTTGCCAAATCTTTCCCATGGGTCTTCACTGAGTGCTCAGAGGCAATACACTAAAGGTTGGGGATGAAGCAAGGAAAATTGAGAGAGATTCACTACTGAATCATATAGAACATCCCCCCAATACAAGGCAGCTGCCCACTAAAAATGTAGGGGACCTAGGCCACAAGATCTGTGGAAATTTACCCAAGCACTCTGTACTTTCAGCTGCCAAAAGATAGAGGAGTTGGGCAGGAGAGCTGAGGTAAAGCCCTATGAGGCTCTGTAAGCAGAGAGAAATCTCCCAAGGTACAGAAATCCTACAGGAGGTACAGAGCAAAGAGAATCCAGAAAACAGAAAGTTTTGAAAGTCAGTGGCTCAACTGTGAAACACAAAGAGATCTTGGAAATCTCACCATTCTAAGCCCTTCAGAAGGAAAAGTCTTGATCCAGTCTCAAATCACTTCAAGCAGTGTGAACTGAACAAAACTAAAGCTGCAACAAAATCTAGTTCCTGCTCACTATAGATTATATTGATATAGTTCCTCAGTCTAGCAGCTTGACACAAAAAAATTATTCCCTATTCTGAAGGAAATATTATTTATTTCTACTGTTATTTTATCCAAAATATCTAATTTATAATTAAAAATTAAAAAAACCAGCAAAGAGGGAAGAAAATGTAACTAATTGTCAAAGAGAGAAAGTAGTTAATAGATGTAAAGTTAAAGATGTCCCAAATGTTTGATTTTTCAGACATGGAACTTTAAAATAATGATGATAAATTTACGAAAATGCTAAAGCATCTGGGGGAAAGGTAAATAATGCAGATGAAGAGACCGGATAATTTCAGCACTGCCAGTGACACTACAAAAATGTCATTCTATCCAACTACATCTGTAGATCCACTGCCATATCAATTGAAATCCCAGCAAGTTATTTTGTGAATATCTACACACTGATTCTAAAGTTTATATGGAAAGGTGAAAGACCCAATATAGCTAACACAATACTGAAGGAAAAAAAGTCAGAAAACTGACACTATCTGACTTCAAGACTTACTACAAAGCTACAAGACAGTGTGTACTAAAGAAAGAATGGACAGATATATCAATGGGACAGAGTAAAGAACCCAGAAATAGGCCCATACAAATATAGTCAACTGACTTTTAAAAAAGGAGCAAAGGCAATTCAATGGAGAAAGGATGGTGTTTTTAACAAATGGTACTAAAACAATTGGATATCCATATGTAAAAAAATGAACCTAGACACCAGCTTTACACCTTTCACAAAAATCAACTCAAACTGGATAACCAAAAGCATAATTCATGAAAGGAAAAATTGAGAAGTTGAACATCACTGAAATGAAAAAGTTGTGTTCTGAGAAAGATACTGTTAAGAGAATGAAAAGACAAGCCACAGGCTGGGAAAATATTTGCCTAACACATATGTGATAAAGGATTTGTATCCATCATATACAAAGAAATCCTACATTTATGTTTAAAAATGCAACATAAAAATGAGCAAAAGAGCCAAATATACACCTTATTAAATAAGTTATACAGATTGAAAATAAGCATATGAAAAGATGGGTCAACATCATATATCATTAGGGAACTGCAAATTAAAACTATAATGAGATGCTATTACATACTTATTAAAATGGCTAAAATACAAAAATATTGGCAATATCAAATGCTGGACAGGATATGGAGCAATGAGATATGTCATTCATTGCTGGTGGGAAAGCAAAATGGTACAGTCACTTTGGAAGACAGTGTGACAGTTTTTTAGAAAGTTAAACACAGGCTTAATAAACATAGGTTTATCAGCAATTACAACCCAAATGAGCTGAAGGCTTGCAAACAAAAACCTGTATACATAGGGAAACGGATGTGGCTCAAGAGGTTCGGCGTCCGTCTACCATATGGAGAGACCGGGGTTCGATCCCCGGTACCTCCCAGTAAAAAAAAAAACAAAACCTGTATACATAAAAACTTAAAAAAAACAAAACAAAAAACAACAACAAAAAAAACCTGTATACAAATGTTTACAGCAGCTTTATTCATAAAATGCCAAAAATTGGAAGTAGGCAAGATATCCTTCAATAGGTGAATGGATAATAAACTGTGGTACTTCCATACAATGGAATATTAGTCAGTGATAAAAAGAAATGAGCTATCAAGCTATGAAAAGACATGGAGGAATCTAAATGCTTATTGTTAAGTGAAAGAAGCTAGTATAAAAAAAGGTATGTACTATATGATTCCAACTATATGACATTCTGAAAAAAGCAGAACTATAGGGGTAGTAAAAAGATCAGTGGTTGTCAGGGGTTCAGGAGAAAGGGTTAGTAGGTTGGAGAAAGGGGATTTTTAGGGTGGTGAAACTATTCAGTATGATATTGTTATATTGGATATATGGCATTATACATGTGTCAAAACCCATAAAACTAAGAAAGTTAACTCTAATGTAAACTATGGAATTTAGTTAATAACAATATACCAATATTGGTTCATCAGTAACAAATGAACCACACTAATCCAATATGTTAATAAGAGGTATGTGTGGGAAGTAGAGCTATATGGGAACTTTGTACTTTCTGGGCAATTTTTCTGTAAACTTGAAACTGCTCCAAAAAAGAAAAAAAGTCTATTAATAATAGAACAAGCAGACAAGAGATTAAAGTATAAAGAAGATCTGATCTGTACTACACAAGTAACAAGCTTTAGTTAAAAGGCATATATAAAACCTTGCAGACAGTGAAAAAGAGAATTGAAGCACATTTATAAAAACTGACCCCTTACAAGTAAAACAGTAAAAGAAAATTCATCATGCAGAACATGTTCTCTGATAACACTATAATTCTAGAGTTACACTGTAAAATGGTAAGAAGATAAATGAAATATCCCCATGACATTTAAGATGTAAAAAACGAAATAAAAAAATAAAAACCCATGTCTAATAATTAATAGGTCATAATTAAAATAATGAAAATTTTATTATCTTGCTTAACACATCCTACCGATATAATACGATCTCCTTTTCGGAGCTCTCCACTAAGATCAGCAGGTCCTCCAGCCAATATGAAGGAAATAAATATGCCTTCTCCATCTTCACCTCCTACAATGTTGAAGCCAAGGCCTGTTGAGCCACGATGAAGAACAACTTTTCTAGGTTCCCTGGAAAAAAAAAAAAAAAACCTTAATTTTATATAAAATATGACATCCTATCAATGAGAATTCTTGACTGATACTTCTTATATTATCAAACTATAAATAAAGAGAGATACTTTCCAAGTTTAGAAATTAGGTTTAGAAATCACAAAGAAAAATCCTAATAAATAATTTTATACAAAAGCTAATAATCCATATTAACAAAGAAATATGAAAACAAAATAAAAGGAAGAAAACAATAAATAATAATATAAAGAGCCTGCTCAAGAAATACATATACTTATGAAAACAGTTAATGTTGCAGACACACTTTATTGCCTACAAAGCAGTCACTGCCTTTACTTCTTCCTAAATTTTGTGAAATGCAGATATCCTTTTATTTTAGGAAAGGTAGGCCCTTTCTCCAGCTCACAAATGATGAATCATGATTAAGCTAAGCCAGTCACTGCAATTCCATTCCTCTTTGCTAAAGTGAGGCTGTGGCTTATTCTGGACTCAATAATAAAGGGAAATTTATGGTCACTTTCCAAAGGAAGACAGACTCTAACAAGGACATAGCGTTTTTGCCACATGCACCAACCACAAACAAATGAATAATAAAATTCCTTTACTGTTTTGGATATATTACAATTATGAAGGGCAAGACCAAAAGAACACCATGGCCTAGGGCTACTACACCAACCTTGAAATTGCCCATCTCCAAACTGTTTACTTTGTGAAGTAATTAAGTATCTATTGCTGAAGTTACTATTAGTGCTTTAAAATTTTTTTTCATTTACTTTTTTAAGAGAAGTTGTAGGTTTACAGAAAAATCATGTAAAAAATACAGTGTTCTCATACATGGAGAACCATGAACACTCTGCATTACTGTGGTACCTTTGTTACACTTGATGAAAGATTAGAATTGTACTATTAACTATAATCTATAGTATATATTAGGGTATATTTTTCCCCTATATACCACTCTATAATTAATATCTTGCATTAGTATGATATATTTGTTATAATTCATGAAAGAACATTTTAATAATTGTACTATTAACTATAGTCCATCATTTACAATAGGGTTCCGTGTTGTACCTTTCAGTTTTTATTCATGTAACATATATATGACCTAAAATTTTCCCTTTTTACCACATTCGCATATATAATTCAGTGCTGTTACTTGCATTCATGATGTTGTGCCATCATCACCACCACCACCACTGTACTTGGTGGTAGCAGAAAGCATTCTTGTGTTTGTGGTATTTCAAAAAACACAATAATTGCTAAAAATATTCATGTATAAAATATATGGTATAAAAGGAATGATTTGAAAATGATCTGTGGCAATAATAATATTTTAAAGAATTATTTCCTGAACAGTTCATAGGATATTACTATAATAGTTACATTTTACATGGAAATGAAGAAATAGAGTAAAATATGTTTTAATATAATATATTAATATAATTAAAACAGTAGATCGAAGCTACTGTATTTCCTTTATTCTAAGATGCACATCCCACACTCTTACCCCCAATCCAAGGGATAAAGGCATATCTGTTTTTCACTGATTCTTAGATATACCTCCACCCGCCCCCACATTTCACATTTAAAATCTCTGAAATCAGAATGCATATTATACCTGATAATGTTTCACAATTGCTGGCAATTGAGACCTAATTGTGTGAATACCATTCATACCTTCTGGTAAGAATTCCAAGTGCAAGTAGTAGATGATTTTTAGATTTGATGAAATAAAGATTATTATTTGAGATTATTCTTAAACAGAATATAGCATACTTAGTGAATACTTTTAAAATTTAATCTGATTTTCCTAGAACACTGCAGAACACTATTAGTCATGAAAGACTTAATAGATTTAAATATTAAAAAAAAAAAAGAATTTTAGAGATCTTTCCATACAGTAGGAATCCTTCCATAAAATGTGGAATTAATCCTCTTAAATCTGCTGCTCAAAACTTAAAATGTTGTTTTCAGTATTATACAGGAATTTATCATTATTCAATTTTGCCAGGTCACTTATGGGATTCACAAAATTTTCTTGTCAAAAGTAGCAAAGGTAAGGACTATATATGTATATATACATGAAAGATAAGAAGTAATAATAGGGAAGCGATGTGGCTCAAGCAATCGGGCTACTCTCTACCATATGGGAGGTCCAGGGTTTGATTCCCAGGGACTCCTGGTGAAAAGCGGGCTGGTCCGTGTGGAGTTCTGACCCTTGTGGAGTGATGGCCCACGCAGAGTGCTGGCCCGCGCAGAGAGCTGGCGCAGCAAGATGACGCAACAAAAGGAGACACAGAAGAGAGACAATGAGAGACACAGCAGACCAAACTGCAGGAGGTGGCACAAGAGATTGAGCCACCTCTCTCCACTCCAGAGGGTCCCAGGATCGGTTCCCAGTGCCTCCTGGGGAGAAGACAGGCAGACACAGAAGAACACACAGAGAGCAGACAGCGAGCGCAAAAATAATGGTATGTGTGTGTGTAAATAAGTAAATAAAATCTTAAAAAAAAAAAAAAAGTGATAAAATTCAGAGAAGTAGTTATCTTAGAGCAGTACAGGAAAAGTAGGGGTTGAATCAGGGGAACAGGCAGGTTTCATCATATTGGTGATGTTTTACTTCATAAATGGTGGATTACGAGTCCTATTATGTTCTAAAACACACGCATAACCTATATTTTTTCATGCATCAAATAAAACATTGCAGTATTTCCAGAAGAAAATGCATTCTGATATTCAAATTACATAAATTAAAATGAACTTTAGAACGATCAACTGTTTGTAGGTTGGAATTTTTTTTGGTAACGTGAGATGATAATCTTAGAAAGACTGCTTTGGGTCAAATTGTAGAGAACTAATGTTAGGTAAATATTTTTGTACTTTATCAAGGAAAAGGGGGATGATTATAAAAAAGGAGTGATAAAATACACACCATTTTAGGAAGATTGACTTATCCTGTAATCAACTACTTGATTTCCACAGAAAAGTATGGGAATGGGTGGACCGGTTATGTAATATTTAAACATTCAATACATTATTCTAGGTAAGAGATATGCTGCACAGTAGGATGGAGGTTAGCAGGAATTGGAAAAAAAATACAGATTAAGAAGAAAGAGATTATAATTAGGAGCTATCTGAATATGGTATACCAAAGAAACAAATTTCAAGTTTAGGAAAGAAAAGAAATAGAGTCATCCAAAGTGGAACTGACCTAATGGAAAGAGTGCAGTTTTAGACATATGAATTTGAAGAATGATTCAAGTAGGAATGAAGATGAAGGGTGGATACTTAATGGAGAAAAAAATGATAGAAGTTAGGATTTAGTAGTTGTTTGCACAGTAGTTATTGCTTACATTATAAAAATTGATAAGAACTCCATAGGAGATAATGTTTTAAAAAAGCATTAAAGTGCAGGTAAGCAGTTAAAGTACTACATAGTAAAAAAAAAAAAAAAAAAAAAAAGTAAGAGGAAGCAGATATGGCTCAAATAGTTGAGCACCGACCTCCCACACGGGAGTCCCAGGTTCGTTCCTGGTGCCTCTTGAAAAAAACAAAAACAATCAATAAGCAAAACAAATGATAAAACAAACTCAGAGGAGCCAATGTGGCTTAGTGGCTGGGCGCCTGCTTCCCACATATGAGGGTCCTGGGTTCAATCCCTGGCCACCAGCACCTCAAAAAAAAAAAGAAAGAAAGAAAGAAAAATCTGGAAAATATCTTAAGGGAAAATAGTGTTTTAACTTACTGCTTTCTTATAGATAACTTTAAATCCAAAGAAAACAAATAAAATATCTGAACGTATCAAATCCAGGAAATACCTGATGAGTACCACTGTCACAAAAACTGTACATATGATATCTTTAAATCCAAGTAAAATAAAGAAACACACACAAACATCCTAGTATAATATATTTAGGAAAATAACACGTAATATATTGCCATCACAAACATACAAGAAAAAAGAATAGGGCTTTATTTATTCATTACAAAATTAAAAGAATTCTGAAAAAAAAAAAAAAAAATGATACCACCCTTTCTGAAAAATTTCTGTGTTTTGACCATCACAACTGAGATAACCATTTCATATATTTTAAAGTTATGTTAATTTTAAAAGGTGGCAATGATTTCAGGAGAATATTTGCAAGTGAGAAAATAAACAAGAAACAAACAAAAAAAAGATTACTAATAAAGGGAAATTAAACTGTGATATGTTAACAAAGATAGGAAAATGAGCACATATGCTCTGATTAAACAAAATACGACCTAACTGAAAAGTTACGAGTATGGACAAAGCATTTTTGTTCCAGACAAGAATAGGTGGAAAAGGACAATGTGTTAATACAACATATATTTCATTTTCATAAAATATGAAAAGAAATTAGAGAAAAGACAAAATAAGCCATTAACTATTTTTCTCTTTACTTCTATAAACAGGAACTATTAGAACATAACAAAAATAAAAGGCCATAATGGGTCAATGTAAGAGAACAGCCTAAAGATGAACAATCTTAAATATTCATATCACAAATCAAGAATACTATTCTTTCTGATATTTTGCATTGCAAACACAATTTCTGAGCACCTATTAAGTTCTAAACATTGTTAACCCGTGAAGAAGAAGACCAAGACAAACACCCTATGTGTCCTTAAGAAGATCATTGCCTAGAGTCAATAGTCAGACAAATAAAGAATAATTACAATGAAGGTTGAAAAATAATAATGATAACAATAATGCATTTAATAAAAACATAAAATAGACATTAACTGACACACATTTAACAAGTGATAGAATTAATCTGAAATACTTCTCCAAATTATAAAACAAACAGTACAAATACATATCTTATTACTATATTGAATTAAATGTTAAAGATCTAAAATACCTTTCCACTGATTATTTTCTACCTAGTTAAGAGTTCTTGGCCCTAAAAGGACACTTAATCTACAAATTTCCATACAGTTATAGATGAGAATAAATTACAGGTGTCAGGATATAAAGGAAAATGCTAGTCTTGAATTCTGAACATCAATCAAATAATTCCATAATATTTTATGGTATATTTCAATATAAAAGGAATATATAACATGTTAGTCTTAAATATGCATATGAAGTATATTCCTAATTTTAGTTTTACCTAAACTAATTTCTAAGGATAATTTAGAAACCCTTAAAAACAACAACCTCTCTCCCTTAGTAATATTAAAAATAAGGAGCCAGGATTTATTTGATCTATAAAATATTTTTACATTTCATGGTCTTCAATGAAAACACCAATGAAAAAAATAAGGTTTAAATTCATCATCTACCAATAAAATTTCTTAGCCCTAAAACTGGCTATTTTAAAGTAGCTGATTAAAACTCCATACAATAGTAAACTATTTAAAGGTGAATGTTCAGTTGTTTACCTTGTGATTTCATCATCTCCGAGCACTGCTTTTGAAACTGGTGAGTATCTGGATGGTGATGCAGGTGTTTGGCCCAAGTAGGAAGATGGGCTAACATGGTTATCAACAGGCTGAGAAGAAGCTTCAAAACAAAGAAAGTGTAAATACTTAAAAAACGAAACATGCTATTCAGCACCACATTTGTGAATTATTAATTTCAAGGACAGTTAATGTATAATTCATATTCACTTATTTACATATCAGAATTTGGTAGAGTAGATTTATGTATCAGGTAAAAAATCAGACAAGTTTAGTTTCTAGGTAAAAATGACTTTAGGTATTCAGATTAATAAAGCAAACTTATCCTATTTGGTTTCTTTTGAGAAACTAGAACTAAAAAGGAGTTTTACATTAACTTGCACAATGGAAACCAGGAACAGTCATATAAAAGATTCTCATAGAAGACTAAAATAAATCAATCTCAAGTACAATAATTTTTCTGAAAAGTTTATTTCATAGACTCCCATTTTGAAGAAGTATATACTCAAAATCTGTGACTAATGAAAACCAGAAGTTTAAAAATAGGCATAATAGCCTAATCTCATGAGGTCAGATATGTCAACCCAATTTATTTTTGTATACTTTGTAGTGCACTCAGAAAAGAATGGAAACGTGTTAAAAAAGCAAAAACAAAGAAACAAGCAAAAATTATCTATTCTTTCATTTCAGTCATAATAAATGGCATAGATAAGTTGCTATTCTAACAAGAGAGAAAATTACAAAGCTATGCCCTGACCACGCTTTCCAAAGATCCAGGTAAGCAACACATTTCAGTTGAGCTTCTGAAGACACAACTCATTTGAATTATTACTGAAACACACAGAAAGCAATATTTAACTTTCTTGAGGCATTAACTATGATAAATTTACAAAGCACTTCAAAATTAGCTGTAAAATTTATTATTCTACCATCAGTCTTTCATCATATTACTGAGTGTCTTCAATGCAAAAAGCACTATGCTACACATTGGGGGTACAATGATGCAGGGACCATTAATTCACATTAATACAATCGCCAGGGAGGTAACATAAAAAGAGTTAAATGACCTGAGGAAAGACTATAGGAAATGACTGGAACAATGGTATAATGGAAAAATGCATGCTCTATCACAAGGAGGCAGCACCTATATATCTCTATTTATCTGTAACCATATAGAAAGGAAGTTTATGTTTCTAACATTATAGGGCTTATAGGTCTATTATATCTATTAATATTATATACTTGCAATGCCCAACAGCAATTGTTTCCTATCCAATTTACATATAAGATGCTCTTTTGTATTTGAGCCAAGGATTTTCTACCAATGGCTCTTCTTTTTTTTTTTTTTTTTAGATTTTTTTTTATTTTTTCTTTGGGGGGGCCCCCCCGCTTGTGCTCGCCGGGTCAGCCAACCACGCCGCGCGGGCGGGCCCGCCCCCACCAGGAGGCCCCGGGAACCGAACCCGGGGCCTCCCATATGGTAAACGGGAGCCCCACTGATTGAGCCACAGCCGCTTCCCTACCAATGGCTCTTGACTTTGAATGTTCAAAGTCTTTCCTGGGTGACATATAAGAATATCTGGGATTTTCAAAGGAAATGTCATGCTGCCTTAAGACAACAGACACCAGACTTTTAAAGGCTGACTCTTAAAAATTCCTTTGCTGCATTTTTGGATGGAACAGACAAACAAACAACAATTGGACAAGAAATTCAGCTGAATACCTAAACTAGAATATGTATGTTTTTCATGCTTTTTCATACCACATCCAGAGTGCCCCTTTATTCAGTTTATTCAGAGAAGCTAACTAAATATGTAAGGCTTAGTATCTAAGACAGCAGGGACTAAAAATTAATGTTCCTACCAAAAAAAAAAATGACATAGTCCCAAAGAAGGATCAGTTAAAACAATGCTATATCTTATATACCATATCTTATATAAAAAGATGCCTAGAGGAGTACAAAACAATGGAGTTTTATTTATTTATATCTGTAGATATCAAGATTAATGGTCCAAGCACTAAAAGGTCTAGAAGAGAAGCAAGTGGAAAAAAAATCTTGAAGTGAAAACAGGAAGAGACTGGCAACCAAATCAGAAATTTAACAGGGCCTTACTGTTGAAGAGAATGAAAGGTAAAATGATAAAATACATTATATAATACAAAAGCAATAGCATTGCAATGTTAGCAGAGAAACTATGCACTCCGTGAGGCAAAGGACTTTTTTTTCCCCCTTTAGTTATACTGAGGAGCGGAAGAAAAAAGAATTTAAAAAAAAGCAGAGAGAAATAACAGACCTGTGGAACAAAGTGTATACTAATATATGCATTGTAGGAATCTCAGAGGGAGGAGAGAGAGAGAAGAGCAGAAGGAATATTAAAATTAATGATCGCAGAAAACGTCCCAAAGTTAATAAAAGACAAGGACATGAACATTCAAGAAGCCCAACGAATCCCAATCAGGATAAACTTGAAGAGAAATACAGCCACATATTGATCAAACTGCCGAATGCCAAGGATAACAAGAGAGTTCTGAAAGCTGCAAAAGAAAAGCAATGTGTTATGTGCAAGGAAGTCCCAATAAGATTAAGTGCTGATTTTTCATCAAAATCATGGAGGCAAAAAGGCAGGTGGTTAAAATATTTAAATTGCTGGATGAAAATAACTGCCAAACAAGAATTTTATATCCAGCAAGATTTTCTTTCAAAAATGAAGGTGAGTTTCAGATATTCCCAGATAAACAAAAGCTGACAGAGTTTGTCACAATTTGACTTGCCCTAGATCAGTGCTAAAGGGAGTTCTTCAGACTGAAAGGAAAGGACTCTAGAGGGAGGACTGAAGTGTCATAAAACAAGTAAAGACCTCCGGGGTAAAGGTACCCTCACCCTCTGGGTAATTAAAATTGCCAGTGCTCTTGTATTGTACTTGTTGGTGTGTACAATTTAAATTCTAACAGGTATTAAAATACAAAAGAATGAAAAGTAAGGATAAATCTATGGTTTTGGACACACAGTGTATAAAGATATTATTTGAACAAGCACAACCAAAAGGTGGTAGGAAAAAGGGATATACAAACAGCATATGTGTATGCCACTGAAGTTAAGTTGGTATCAAATCAAACATGATTGTTATAGATTTAAGATGTAACATGTTAGTCCCATGGTAATCACAAAGAAAATCTATGGAAAATTTATACAGAAAGAAATGAGAAGAGTCTCAAAATGGCACAATTAAAAAAAAATCAAATATGAAAGCAGGCATTAAAGGAAGGATTAAAGGAAAAGAAAGGTATAAAACTTATATAAAAGACCAAATACCAAAATGGGAGAAGAAAGTCCTGCATCATCAGTAGTGACTCCAAATGTAAATGGAATAAACTATTTTACATTCATAAGGTAGACACTGACAAAAGGGATAAAAAAGCATGACCCAAGTATGTGCTTTATCAGTCTCACCTTAAATTCAAAGACACAAGTAGGTTCAAAGTGAAAGGAATCAACAACAACAACAACTCATGTAAACAGTAACTGAAATAGAGCTGGGGGTAGCTATACTAATATACTAATAAAATAGACTTTAATTCAAAAACTGTTGAGAGGGACAAAGAAGGTCACTATATACTGATAAAGGAGTCAATTCAACATTTGAATTGTCAATTCAACACACAATTATAAATACATGCTCCTAATGGCAGAGCCCCAAAATATATGAAGCAAATATTGACAGACTTGTTGGAAGATATAGATGGTTCTACATTTAGAGTAGGAGATTTCAATATACAACTTACAATAATGAATAGAACTACACAGAAAATCAATAAGAAATAGAAGATTTGAATACTAGAAAGCAACCAGATCTAACAGACACATATAGACACTTCACCTAACAGCAACAGACTTCATATTCTTCTCTAGTGTACATGGATCATTGCCCAGGATAGATTATATATTAGGTAACAAAACAAGTCTCAATAAAATAAAAAATATAGGAATCATATAAAGTATCATCTGTGAACAAAATGGAATTAAGCCAGTACTCGCTTCGGCAGCACATATACTAAAATTGGAACGATACAGAGAAGATTAGCATGGCCCCTGTGCAAGGATGACAAGCAAATTCGTGAAGTGTTCCATATTTTTATGGGAATCCCGGTGGGTTCCGTGTAATATTTTAGGTAATCTAAGCACCTCTTAAAATATATTTATATATATATAAATAACATTTTTGTAAGCAAATGCACATATATGCGTATATATTTATATATCATTTTACAAATACTGGTAAGTATTGTGAAAATTTTGATTTTTTACCCACAATAAAAAATAAATAAATTAAAAAAAAAAAAAAAAGGAATTAAGCCAGGTATTAATAACAGAGGGAGAAAAGGAAAATTCACATATATGTGGAAATTAAACAATGTATTTCTAAACAACCCTAGATCAAAGAAATAATTACAAGGGTAATTAGGGAAGATTTTGAGGTGAATGAAAAAGAAAACACAATATACCAAAACTTACTGGATGCAACAAAATCAACAATGATGGTGGAATTTATGGTTGTAAATGCTTACATTAAAAAAGAAGAAAGCTCAAAATCAGAGGCCTAACCTCTTTCTCAACTGGATGAGCAACAAGAAGAGCAAAGTAAACCCAAAGCATGCAGAACAAAGGAAACAACAAAGATCAGAATGGAAATAAATTAGAGAATTAAAAATAACAGAGAATCAGTAAAACAAAAAGTTTTATGAAAAGATCGACAAAATTGATAAACCTTTAGCTAGACTGAAAATTAAAAAAGAGTGATCAAACAACTAAAATAAGGGGGGACGTTATTACTGATACTACAGATATAAAAAAAATTATAAGAGGATACTATGATCACTAACTGTATGCCAACAAATTAGATGACCTAGATGAAATGGACAAATTCTTAGAAACATGCAAACCACCTACACTATCTCAAGAAGAAGTACAAGAAGTCAACAGACCAATAAAGGGTAAAGAAACTGAATCAGTAATCAAAAACCTTCCAAAGAAAAGTCCACAACCAGATGGCTTCACTGGTGGATTTTATGAAAGATTCTAAGAAGAATTAACACCAATCCTGCTCAAACGCTTCCAAAAAATTAAAGGGGAGAGAACACTGCCTAACTCATTTTAGGAGGCCAGCATCACTTGAATACCAAAGCCAGCTAAAAATACCACAAGAAAATTATAGACCAATATTCCTAATGAATATAGAAGCAAAAATCCTCAACAAAATATTAGCAAACTTAATACAACAGCACATTTAAAGAATTAAACACCATGATCAAGTGACATTTATCATGGTATGCAATGGTGGTTCAATATAAGAAAATCAATGAATGTAACCCACCACATTAAATAGAACAAGGTGAAAAAAAAAAAAAAAAATCCCACAACAAAACACATTTTCATCTCGATGTAGAAAAGGCATTTGACAAAATCCAACATTACTTCTTGATAACAAACACTTAGAAAACTAGGAATAGAAGAAGGAAACTTCCTCAACATGATAAATGGCTTATATGAAAAATCTACAGTTAAAATCATACTCAATAGTGAAAGATTGAAAGTTTCCCCTCTAAGATTAGGAACAAGACAGGGATACCCACTGTCACCACTGTTATTCTACATTTTACTGGAAGTTCTAGCCAGAGCAAGTAGACAAGAAAGACAAATAAAAGGCATCCAGATAGTAAAAGAAGAAGTAAAACTTTCCCTATCTGTAGATGACATGATTCTATATATAGAAAACCTAGAAAAATCCACAGCAAAGCTGCTAGAGCTAATATATGAATTCAGTAATGTGGAGCAGTTCAATATCAACATGTTAAAATCAGAAGCATTTGTATACACTTGTAACGAACAATCTGAAGAGGAAATTATCTAAAAAATTCCATTTACAATAACAACTAAAAGAATAAACTATCTAGGAATAAATTTAATCAGGGATTTATACTTGGGAAACTACAAAACATTGCTAAACCACTGAAGAAACCTAAATAAATGGAAGGTCATGGACTGGAAGACTAAATATTGTTAAGAAGGTCAATTTTACCCAAAGCAATTTACAGACTCAATGTAATTCCAAACAAATTTCAAACAGCCTTCTTTGTAGAAACGGAAAAGAAATCAAATTTATATGGAAGGATAAAGGACCTTGCATAGCCAAAACGATCTTGAAAGGATGAATGAAGTCAGAGAACCCACACTTCCTGATTTTAAAATTTATTACAAAGCTAGAGTAATCAAAACAGTATGGTAATTGCAGAAGGATGGACATATAGACCAATGGAATCGAACTGAAAGTTCAGAAACCCTCACAGCTCAGTTCATTTTTGACAATGGTGCCAAGTCCACTCAGTGGGGAAAGAATAGTCTTTTCAACTGGATATCCACATGCAAAAGAATGAACAAGGAGCCCTCCCTCATATCATATACAAAAATTAATTCAGAGTGGATAAAGACCTAAATATAAAAACCCAAACTACAAACCCCTAGAAGAAAACATAGGAAAGCATCTTCAGGAATTTGTGTCAAGTCAATGGTTTTGTTGCACAAGGAACAAAAGAAAAAAAAAAAAAAAAGGTGCATCATCATAGGACTTCATCATGAAAGTAAAAACACAACCTACAGAATGAGAGAAAATTATCTGGAAACCATATATTGATAAGGATTTAATTTCCAGAATATATAAAGAAATCCCACAACTCAACAACAAAAGAAAACCCAATTGAAAATGGGCAAAAGATTTGAACAGACATTTCTCAAAAGAAGATATATAAATGGCAAAAAAAAAAAAAAAAGGACATGAAAAGACACTCAACATCATTAGCCATTAGGGAAATGCAATGACATACCATTCACACCTACTAGAATGGCTATTTAAAAAATGGAAAACAAGTGTTGGAGAGGAAGTAGACACATAGGAACTTTCATTCATTGTTGGTGTGAATGTAAAATGGCGCAACCACTGTGGAAGACAGTTTGACAGTTCTTCAGGAAGTTATATGTAGAATTACTATAAGACCCAGCAATCCCACTTCTAGGTATTTACCTAAAAGAAATGAAAGCTGGGACTTGAGCAGATATTTGCACACCAGTGTTCATAGTGACATTATTCACAATGGACAAAAGATAGAAGTATCCCAAGTGTTCATCAACCGATGAATAGATAAATAAAATGTACTATATACATACAATGGAGTATTATTTGGTAATGAAAAGGAATGAAGTTCTGATACATGCAACAACATGAAAGAACTTTGAAGACATTATGTTGAGTGAAATAAGCCAGGCACAAAAGGACAAATTTTGCATGATCTCACTGATAGAAACAATGAAAAACAAATTCATAGAGTCAGCAACTAGAATACAGGTTAACAGGAAGCTGGGAGGGGGTAAAGAACAGTAAGTTAGTGTTTAATTGGTGCAGAATTTCTGTTTGGGGTGATGGAAAGTTTTGGTAATAGATAGTATGATTGTAGCACAACATTATAATGTAATTAACAATGCTGAATTATATATTTGAATACGGTTAAAAGGGGATATTTTATATTGTATGTATGTTATTAGAAAAAACATAAATAAAAAAAAGTCCATAGGACTGTACAATCCAAACAGTGGACCATAATTTAAACTATGTATTATAGTTAATAGTAAACTTATAACAATATTCTTTATCAATTGTAACAAAGGTACCACAGTAATGCAAAATGTTAATAATAGGGCTGGTGTATAAGAACTATATTTTCTGCATGATTTTTCTGTGAGTCTATAACTGCTCTAATAACAAAATTGTTTTTTTTTAAAAGGAGGAAACCCAATAGCATACTGTTAAGTGAAAGACGCCAGTTTGAAAAGGCTAATAATGTATGGTTTCAACTATATGATTTTCTGGAAAACGATTAACTATAGAGACAGTACCATGACAAGTGGTTGCCAGGGGTTGAGGGTGAGATGGGGAAAGGGATGACTAGGTTGAGCACAGGGCATTTTTGGGGCAGTGAAACTATTCTTTATGTAATGTTGGCTATATGACATTACCGATTTGTCAAAACCTACCGAATGGTGTACACAAAGAGTGAATCTTCATGTACACTACGAACTTTAGTTATTTATAATATACCAATACTGGTTTATCAATTGTTGTAACAAATGTACTACTACACTAATGCAAGATGTCAATAAGGGAGACTATGTGCATGAGTGTGTATGGGGGATTATATGGAAACACTCTGTACTCTTCGTACAATCTTCCTGTAAACCTAAAACTATTCTAAAAATAGTTTATTTTTAAAAAATAAACATTATTAGGCACCGATTTTACATATAACAGTAGATGATTGCAAAATATTTCGCCAGAATTTGCAGATTAATATCCCAACCCTACCACTTTCTAGCAATAAAACATTGGAGAAATCATGAAAAAAAAAAAAAAAAAGGAATCAGCAAAAGAAAGACAAACCAATAGAAAAACAGTGAAAGAATTAAACAGACCTTTGACATAAGATGATTGTCCAATGTGAATAAGGGCATGCGAAGGGACCGATCATCAATAATAATCAGGGAATTTCAATAAAACCACAATGAGATGACTCTATAAAGCCACCATTATGTGTGCAATTAAAGAGTGATAATACCAACAGTTGGTGAGGATGTGGAATAACTACAGTATAAACTGCTTTCCAGGGAACCGAGGTGGCGCAGGTAGCAGTAACACCTCTCTCCTACATCGGACATCTCTAGGATCAAATCCTGCTCAAGACTGGAGGAGGAGGATGAGAAGAGATGGCAGGAAACAGATACAGAGAATTGCCCAGCGAATGGACACAAAACAGCAAATGGGGAAGGGGGGTTTTAAAACAGATAAAGTAAATAAATAAATAAACTGCTTTCCAAATTTTGGACATTGTTTAGTAACTAAAGCTTTGTATGCAAGACAAAGTATATACAAGAATTTTAAAAAAGTAGTAAGGACCTTTTCATTGACATAAACGAGATATAAGACACCATTTACAAAATCAAAAATATTTTTAAAATTCTACAATTTAAAAAAGGAACACTCAGAAAAGCAGATTATAAAGAGCTCATTTAAGATCTTTATTATTCTTGGGTGGCTTCATATATAATAAACTCAATGCACAGGACAAATAAAGCTTTCATTTCTTGATGTAAACAAACATTAAAAAAACATTCAAATCTCTTCTTGACTTGTACTTTAAAAAAATGAAAATCAAACAGGAAACTACAATAAATACTTTTATAATAATATCATGCAAAAAAAGGCGTGTACTGCACACACAGAATTAGGCAATACACTAGGAGTTTGCATTATAAAGATAATCTCTGTTCTAAGACAAGAGAGTATAGAGTTTAATGCATGATTTTTGTTCATTTGTTTCTTTTTTTCTTTTTATTATACATGAGTTTTGAAAAGCCTTTGTTTTAGAAATATTTTGAATCAGTGTTTCTCAAAGTGTAGTTCATGAGCCAGCAGGTTGAAGAGAAACAGATTTATCTGAGTGCTTATTAATGAAAATTTCTGTGTCCCATCACAAAAATATTAAAACAAAATAAGAATCTACATTGTTTGCAAATACCCTTTGTTGACTAATATCTACATAAAAATTTGAGAATTGTGGTGGATTGAATTGTGCACCTCAGCTTGGACATGTTCTTGGTCTTGGTCCTGGTCTACAATCTGATGGGCATGGACCCGTTGGAAATAAGATCTCAAGATATTACATCAGGTAAGGTGTGGCTCAACTTAAACAGGCTGGGCTTAATCTGGGTTTCTGGGTCCTTAATAAACAGAATGAAAGCCTGACAGAGAGAAGCCACAGGAAGCAGCCAGAAGTGGTAAGCCAACGGAATACTGCAGAGAAAGGAGAACGTGCCATACCATGTGTCTTGACATTTGACAAAAAGCAAAGGACCAAGGATTGCCAGCAGCCAGCCCCAAAATACCATAATCTTCTGTGAGAAAGCAGAGCCTTAGTGATTCCTTGATTTTGTGTTTCTAGCCTCAAAACTGTGAGCCAAAAAATTCCCATTGTTTAAGCCAACTCATTGTTTTAGCAGCTAGGAAACTGTAAGAATCATCAATGTCTTAAATGTTAAAAAAGTACTGTTATAAAATAGTAAAGGTGGAAGAGGACCTCCCTTCTTATTATGAAGATTCTGATTTCAAATTGATTTTTATACTATTAATTTAATATGCTTAATAATTCCCTTAAAATATTTTCATAATTTAAAAAATTTATTGTGCAACCTTTCATTAAACTGCATAACATCTAAGGAACTAAGACAAATTTAAGCAAACAGACTTACAATTGGTGATATCAGGTGGTGTGTAGCCATCATTCATATACATACTTGTGGGTTTTGCCACTTTCAAATAAACAAAATCAGATGTGTTCTTTAAGGCAGTTACTGCTTCCTCATGAGTAACTTCTTCTAAACAAACACTATTCACCTAAAAGAAAATCCCAAAAGACATTTATTTTCAGTACCTTTCTGCTTTCTGCTTGTAAACAACTGCACCAAAAGAAAAGGAAAATGTGAAAATTTTTAAGGTATGTTAATGGAATAGACAATGTTGATTACAGCCCCTGTTCCTCCCATTCCCCTAGCCTGAACCTCCTCCCATGCTTATGAATTTCAGAAAATGTATGGATATATTTTAGTGTTTTTTTAAACAAATGAAACTATATTAAAGTTTTTGCTTTGCAACTTGGTTTTTAATGTACGACATCTTACAGATCTTTTTATGTTGGGACATGTAGAATGACCCCATTTTTTAAAAACTGTTATGACAAGGATTGTGGGAAGATGGCTGAGTAGGAAGCCCTAGGATTCAGTCCTTTGACCAAAACAACAATTAAAAAGGCAGGAACTGAGGATTGTGGAAAGATGGCATTAGATTAGGCAGACAAGGTCAGCTCTCTTACAAAAACAATGGAGAAAGAGCCAAAAGCTGCCCGAGAGACCTACTTTGGGAGTCAGCAGACCAGGACATTGCTTCACAACTCCCAAGAGGGTGAGGAAAAAAAAGATGAAGAACCCAAAACAACAAACTGTGAGTTACTTAACCTCCCAGCTGCAGAGAAGGTCTCACCTCCCTGACTCCCAACATTAAAAGGGGACAAAACTCCTGGCACACTGCAGCTGACTGAGAGGGGAGCAGACATCTTTCTCTCTGTCAGCTGTTACAAGGGAAAAGGGAGAGGGAGTTGAAGGGGGGCTTTTCTTCTGTGAATTCAGCCAGTGGATTCCACTTTCAATCTCAGCTCTGGCCAGATCCTCACTTTCTCTGATTATAAAGGAATGAAGCTAGAGATCAATAATGGATGGAAAAAGGGAAAATTCATAAACATATGGAGATTAAACAACACTTAAATAATCAGTGGGTCAAAGAAGAAATTACAAGAGAATTCAGCAAATATCTTGAGATGAATGAAAATGAGAGCACAATATATCAAAAACTATGGGACAATGCAAAGGCAGTGCTGAGAGGAAAATTTATAGCCCTCAATGCTTAAATTAAAAAAGAAAAAAGAGCTCAACTTGAAGATCTAACTGCACACTTAGAGGAACTAGAGAAAGAACAGCAAACTAATCCTAAACGAAGCTGAAGGAGAGTAAAGATCAGAGCAAAAATAAATGAAATTGAGAGAGAGAGAGGGGGAAAAAAAAAAAAATATATATATATATATATATATATATATATATATATATATATGGAGAGAGAGCGAGAGAGAGAGAGAGAGAGAATCAACAAAACCAAAAGTTAGATCTTTGAGAAGATCAACAAAATCAACAAACCTGTAGCTAGACTGACAAATAAATAAAATCAGAAATAAGAGGGGGGACATCATTACCATTGAACCCACAGGAATAAGAAATAAGAGATCATAAGAGGTTACTATGAATAACTATATGCCAAAAAACTATAAAATGTAGATGAATTGCACAAATTTCTAGAAACACATAAACCACCTACACTGGCCCTAGAAGAAATAGAAGACCTCAACAACACAATCACAAGTGAAGAGATTGAAACAGTCATCAAAAACCTCCCAAAGATGAAAAGCACAGGACCAGATGGTTTCATAGGTGAATTTTACCAATCATTCAAAGATGACCTTATACCGATCTTGCTCAAGCCCTCCAAAAAATAGAACAGGAAAGAATACTACCAAACACATTCTATGAAGCCAACATTACGTTAATACCAAAACCAGATAAAGATACTACGTAAAAGGGAACTACAGACCAACATCTCTAATGAATATAGATGCAAAAATCCTCAACAAAATACTTGTTAACAGAATCCAAAAGCAAATTAAAAGAAGTATACACCACAATCAAGTGGGTTTTATCCCAGTTATGCAAGGGTGGTTCAACACAAGAAAATCAATTAGTGTAATAAACCACACTGATAAACTGAAGAAGAAAAATCACACGATCCAACTTGATTGATGCAGAAAAGGTACCTGCCAAATTACACCACCCTTTCCTGATTAAAAAAACACTCCAAAAGACAGGAATAGAAGGAAGCTTTCTCAATATGGCAAAGTGCATATATGAAAAACCTACAGCTAGCATTGTACTCAATCATGAAAAGACTGAAAGCTTTCCCACTGGGATCAGGAACAAGACAAGGATGTCCACTGTCACCATTATTATTCAATATTGTGCTAGAAGTTCTACCTAGAGCGATTAGGCTAGACAAAGAAATAAAAGGCACCCAAATAGGAAAGGAAGAAGTAAAACTTCCACTATTCGCTGATGACATGATCCTATATCTAGAAAATCCTGAAAAGTCCACAAGAAAGCCACCAGAATTAATAGACAAGTTCAGCAAAGTGGTGGGACACAAGAGTACTATGCAAAAATCAATATATTTCTATAAACTACTGATGCGCATTCTGAGGAGGAAATCAGAAAAAAATTCTATTTATAAAAGCGACTAAAAGAATAGAATATTTAGGAATAAACTTAACCAAGGACATAAAGGACCTGTATTCAGAATACTACAAAACATTGCTTAAAAAAAAAAACACCCGAAGACTTAAATAAATCGAAGGACATTCTGTGTTCACAGATTGGAAGACTAAATATCATTAAGATGTCAATTCTACTCAAACTAATTTACAGATTCAATGCAACCCCAATAAAAATCCCAAAAGTGTTTTTTGCAGAAGTCAAAAAGTCAATAATCAAATTTATTTGGAAGGGAGCAAGGGGCCCTGAATAGCCTAAAATGTCATAAAAAAGAATGAAGTTGGAGGACTCTCACTTTTGATTTTAATGCATGTTACTTAGCTACAGTGGTAAAAACAGCATGGTATTGGCATAAGGATAGACAGACTGACCAATGGACATGAATCGAGAACTCAGAAATGGACCCTCACATCTACAGTCAAGTGATTTTTGACAAGGCTATTAAGCCCACCCAGGTGGGCAAGATCAGTCTATTCAACAAATGGTGCTGTGAGAACTGGATATCAATATCCGAAATAAAGAAAGAAGACCCCTATCTCACACCTTAACTCAAAAAGATCAAGGACCTACATAAAAACAATAGCTATAAAACTAGAAGAAAATGTAGGAAAACATCTTCAAGATCTTGTGGTAACACAGTATTTTTATGTATCTCTTTCCAAAAGTTTGTCTAACTATGGAGAGCTGCTTAAGGAAGAATTAAAAAAATTTTTTTTCAGTAAAATGTTGAAAATTCACCTCCATTTCAATGTGGTGGTTGTTATAAGCACACACAAGATAAATGGCAGAAGATTGAAGGAGTCTTCATGTACTTCAAGTTCATTAAAAAGTGGATTCCATGCTACCAAGAGCTTAACTACACATTGATTTTCAATCAATAAATGCCACTTTTAAGACCTTAAAAAAAAAAAAAAAGGATCTTGTGGTAGGCGGTCATTTTGTAAACCTTACACCCAAAGCATGAACAACAAAAGAAAAAATAGATAAATGGGACCTCCTCAAAATTAAACACTTTTGCACCTCAAAGGACTTTGTCAAAAGGGTGAAGAGGCAGCTGACTCAATGGGAGAAAATATTTGGCAATCACATATCTGATAAGGGCTTAATTTCCACGATATATAAGGAGATCATACGACTCGACAATAAAAAGACAAACCATCTGATTTAAAAAATGGGCAAAAGACTTGGAAAGACAACTGTCGAAAGAAGAAACACAAATGGCAAAGCAACACATGAAAAAATGTTCAACATCACTAGCAATTAGAGAATGCAAATCAAAACTACAATATCATTTCACACCTATTACCCTGGCTGCTATTAAAAAATCAGAAAACTGTAAATGTTGGAGAGGATGTGAAGAGATAGGAATGCTTATTCACTATTAGTGGGAATGTAGAATGGTACAGCCACTGTGGAAGTCTGTTTCACAGTTCCTAAGAAAGTTGAATATAGACCTGCCATGAGATCTGGCAATACCATTGATAGGTAATACCCAGAAGTACTGAAAGCAGTGACATGAATAGACATCTGCACACCGATGATCACAGAAGCATTATTGACAACAGCCAAAAGTTGGAAACAACCCAGGTGTCCAACAACTGATAAATGGAGAAACAAATTGTGCAGTATATACATGATGGAATATTATGTAGCGGTAAGAAGAAATGAAGTTATGAAACATGACGTGGATGAACCTGAAGGATATTATGATGAGTGAAGCTAGACAGATAGATACAGAAGGACAAATACTGTATGATTGCACTATTATGAACTAAATATATTATGTGAAATATGAATATGGGTAAAATTGCACATATAAGACCATTTTGCCTTTTTTTTTTTTTTTTTTTTTAAAGATTTTATTTATTTATTCATTTATATCCCCCCCTTGCTGCTTGTGCTCGCTGGGTAAGCTGAGCTGGTAAGCCAACCACGCCGTTTGGGAACCGAACCCGGGGCCTCCCATATGGTAAACGGGAGCCCCACTGATTGAGCCACAGCCGCCTCCCAAGACGGTTTTGCTTTGAAGCTGAACAAATGTAGGTTAATACTAAAAAATGTTAGTATCAAACAAAAAACCCCACAACATTATTCTAAATGAAGGAGACCAGACATAGGGTATTACATATTGTATAATTCCATTTATATAAAATATAAATATAAATAAATTTATAAAGATGAAATTTGATTAGTGGTTATGTAGGGCTGGGAAAGGAATGCTAAGGGGTGTGAAGTCTTTCTTTTTGGAGTAATAAAGTTGTTTTAAAATTTTTGAGATGATGAATGTACAGCATTGTGATTATACTAAAAGCCACTGATTATACACTTTGGACAGACCATATGGTATGTGAATATATCTCGATAAAACTGCTAAATAAACAAATAAACAATTATGTAAGAACAGACAGAAATAGCAGCTATGTATGTACAGCATAGAGATTGAGAGGTGAGGAATTTTCTTGTGTGTTTGTCTGTTTTTTATTATTATTATTATTGAAATAATGAAAATGCTTTAATAATGAAATGATAAACGCACAACTTTGTGATTATCCAAATGCCACTGATTGTATACTTTCAATAAATTTTATGCTTTATTAATATGTATCAATAAAATTAATTTGTCTTTTTTTTTTAAAAAAGGCAGGAACTGTCTTAAAGAACTATTTTAAAACTCTGGAAGCCAGAAGAACACTGTACAGCAACCAGGGAAGAGAGGGAGAAAGAGGTTGATAAATTATCATCAAAAACAATGAATTACTCTCTTTGCACAGGGGCTACAAAAGCATCCATCAATGACTCCTGCAGCAGGCCTCTAGGCTTGCTGGTGACAGAAACAGATGTAAAATTCCTCTTCCCCAAAACCAGGGGTGGGCACAGCCAATTACCAATCACAGGTTGTTTTTTATTTATTTATTTATTTTTGAGGCACTGGGGCCGGGAATTGAACCCAGGAACTTGTATGTAGGAAGTCAGCGCTCAGTGCTCAACCACTGAGCCACATCAGCTCCCTTGAATTGGTCTTTTCATTTGTTTGCTTGCAGTTTTTTTGTCTTTAGGAGGCACAGGGAACTGAACCCAGGACATCCCATGTGGGAAGGAGGCACTCAACTGCTTGAACCACATCCACTACCCCCAATCACAGGTTTTGATCAGTGACTTCAGATCCTGGGAGGCCTGGCTCTGAGGGCAGCTATTGCTTCAACCCATCCTGGACAAGGGCAGCAGTGGCCATTGTATCAAATTGCCCTGGACAGGGGTGGCAGCAGTGGAGACTTAAGGATGCTGGGCTTCCTCAGGGTGGTGGGAGATAGCTGAAAGGCTGCATTTACTGGGCAAGCCAAGAAAGCTCAGCTCTGGGGAGCTAGCTGTGCAGGAGGCTCTTGGTATCCTTTCTAATCCCTACTTCAGGGTACTGTGGAGCTAGTCTGGTGCCCTCCCACCCCCCAGGGGTCCTTGGTCCTGTTTTGGCTGGGAAAGACTGATTTGGGAAAGTCCTCTCCAGCGTGCACCTCCCTCCAGAATTTGCTGTCCAGGCAAAATCAGCTTGAGACAACAAAAGGAATACAAGAAACTATAGAGGCAGACAGTCTGAAGCAAATGCTTGCTGGCTTCAAATACCCGGGAGAAGGTCTGTCTCCTGTGAAACAGAGAGAACTACCAAACTCCTTTAGACAGGGGAACACCAAAATAACTAACAAGCAAAAGCCCAGGACAAGATAGGGGACCAGAAAGACAGGGAAAACATTGCACAGTGCATTCATCTTGGGCAGACCTTACCGATAGGAGGGCTGAAGCTCAAGAAAATTTCTGTCTTGTCACCAGCTGGATATAAAATCAAGAAACATACATACCAGAGAATAAATCTCAGAGTTAATATTTTAAAATATTAAAATGTACAGTGTGTGACAAAAGAGTACATGACAAAGAAACAGGAAATGATGGCCCATCCACAGGTAGAAGATAAAAATCCAAAAAAACACCAACAAAGAAGATCTGAATGTGGACATACCGAACAAAGCCTTTTAAAAAATGATCTTAAAAATGCCCAAGGATGGGAAGTGGACGTGGCTCAAGTGACGGGGCTCCTGTCTACCATATAGAGGGCCCTGGGTTCGGTTCCTGGGGCCTCCTGGTGAAAGCAAGCTGGCCTGTGCAGAGAGCTGGCGCAACAACATGACACAACAAAAAAGAGACACAGAAAAGAGACAGTGAGAGACACAATAAACCAGGGAGCTGGAGTGGTTCAAGCGATTGAGTGCCTCATTCCCACGTCGGAAGGTCTCAGGATCAGTTCCTGGTGCCTCCTAAAGAGGAGATGAGAAGAGAAGACAAGCAGACACGGGAGAATGTGCAGTGAATGGACACAGAGAGCAGAGAGCAAGTGTAAGCAGCAGGTGGGTGGAGGGGGAATAAAGAAATAAAATGAATCTTAAAAAACAAACAAATAAACAAAAAAACGCCCAAGGAGATGGAGGAAAGTACAGAGAAAGAACTAAAGGATAATAGGACAACAATGAATGAGCAATATGAGAATCCTGGTAAAGAGAAAGAAATTATAAAAAGGCCACAATAACTGAAATGAAAAATATCCTGGAGGGTTTCAAGAGCAGATTAGAGCTGGCAGAAGAAAGAAACAGCGACCTCAAAGACAAGACACTTGAAATGAATCAGGCTGAGGAGCAGAAAGATAAAAGAAATATTTAAAGTGAAAATAGGCTAAGACATCTGGGACACCATCAATCACACCAATATACACATTATGGGAGTCCCTGAAGGAGAAGAAACCTGTCCTATATTGATCACAGTATTGAATGCAACAGGCAAGGAGAGAGGTCTGAAAGCTGCAAGAGAGAAAAGAACAGGTTATGTACAAGGGAGTCTCAATTAGATTAAGTATGGATTTCTCATCAGATACTATGGAGGCAAGAAGGTAATGGGTTGAAATACTTAAAAGTGCTGATGGAAAACAACTACCATCCATAAATTTTACATCTAGCAAGATTTTCTTTCAAAACTGAGGGGGAGATTAAGACATTCCCAGATAAACAAAAGCTAAGGGAATTCGTCACAATTTGACCTGCCCAACATTTAACGCTAAAGGGATTTCTTCAAACTGAAGGAAAGGATTCTCCACAGTACAATGAAGTGGCCTAGAGAAATAAAGATCTGTATAAAGAAAGATACTTATTTCCCCCCAATTGGTTTCCAGAACTGTCTTCAGCCTGAAAACATTGTATTTGAAAGCAACAAACTTGTTGAAAACTGAATTATGTTATAAATAAATGCAAAATAAAGAAAACTGTTGCATATTATACTATGGTGCGGTTACACCATAATTTCTTAAGCCATTCCCGTTTTAATAGATATGTTATTTCATATTTTTGTTTATATAGGCAATCTCAATGAATACCCTTATACATATTCATTTATGTACACCTATATTTTAGATAGCTAAGTTCCTAGATATTGAATTGAAAACTCTAAGCATTTTCTACTTTGATGAGTAATACTCAATTGCTCTCCAAACAAAGTTTTAACAAATTTACACTCACTACAACATTTATCTGGACAATTACCTGGATCTTTGCCAATACAAAATAAGTCATATTATTTTTTAAAAGTCTGTAAAATGTTGATTTTTAAATTTGTATATCAATTTTTTAAAAACATTGTACTTCAATTATTAACAGTCAAGGTGATTTTTTTTCCAATTATCTACTAGCCATTCAAATGTCTTCTGTAAATTTATGTTCATATCGTTTTCCCCTTTTCAATGTGGTTGCTGTATTCTTATTTAAATAGAGGGGCTCTTTCTCTCTTCTAGAGAGTAATTCTTGGTTATATATATTAGCAAATCGTTTCTCCTGGCTTGTCATTCATTTTCCAACCTTATGTCATGTTCCATTATCTTAGATTGTAATTATTATCAAAATCAAATCTATCAGTTTTCTCTGTTATAAATTCTAGACTTTGTATTCTATCTAAGAAAGGTTTTCTCATTGCAAATGATAAAGACAATCCCCTCTATTTTCTTACAATATTTTATAGCTTGTTTGACATTCAGAGTTTTAATCCATGTACAATACTTTCCTATGTATCTATTCCTATACCAATAAAAGCTTATTTTATTATCCATGTTTTATGTTGTGTCTTAATCTGGTAGGATAAGTCTCTCCTCTTTCAGCCCTTCTTTAAAATTTTCTTGCTAATTCTTACACAGTATCTTTTCCCAGTGAACTTACAGTGAAAGCAGTGTAACTGTAATGCCTAAATTAAAAAAGAAAGATCTCCTAACTGAACACTTTAAGGAACTAGAATAAGATGAGCAAACTAGTTAGCAGAAGGAAAGAAATAATAAAAAGATTAGAGCAAAGATAAATGAAATAAAGAATAGAAAAAATGAAGAAAACCAATGAAACCAAACATGGTTCTTTAAAAAGATCAACAAGATAAACCTTAAGCTAGAGTGACAAAGGAAAAAGGGGGAAGATTTCAAATTACTAAAATCAGAAATGAAAGAGGGAAAACTACTGATATAACAAAAATTAAAAGGATTATAAGAGAATACTATGAACAATTGTACACTAATAAGTGTACAACCTGGATGAAATGGACAAGTGCTTAGAAACCCATAAACTACCAAAAATTATTCAAGAAAAAATAGTAAATCTGAATAGAACTACAACAACTAAGGAGACTGAATCAGTAACCAAAAATCTTTCAACAGTAATAACAACAAAAAATCCTCAGAACACAGATGGTTTCACTGGTGAATCCTACCAAACATTTAAAGAATTAACATCGGGGAAGTGGCTGTGGCTCAATCAGTAGGGCTCCTGTTTACCATATGGGAGGCCCCGGGTTCGGTTCCTGGGGCCTCCTGGTGAAGGCAAGCCCGCCCGCACGGCGTGGTTAGCTGACCCAGAGAGCAAAAGCAGCAAGGGGGGGATAAATTAATAAATAAATAAAATATTAAAAAAAAAAAAAAAAAAAAAAAAGAATTAACATCAATCCTTTTCAAACTCTTCCAAAATACTAAAGGAAGGGAATGTTTCCTAAAAAAGTCTATGAGGCCAGCATTACCCTAATACTGATGCCAGACAAAGATTCTTATGACCATAGATGAAAAAATCTCAACAGAATATTTGCAAACAGAATTTAGCCACATATTGAAAGGATTAAAGGGTTATAAATCATGATCAAGTGAATTGTTCAATATATGAAAATCAAAGTAATGTACCACATTAGTAGGATGAAGTAAAAATCACTTCATAGTTTCAATTGAAGCAGAAATCCAACATTTCAACTGACAAAATCCAACACTCTTTCATGATAAAAGCACTTAATAAATTAGAATTGAAGGGAACTTCCTCAACATGATAAAGGCCACTTATGAAAATCCATTGAATAGATAACAGCATATTCAATGGTGAAAGACTGAAAGTTATTCCCCCGAGATTAGAAACAAGACAAATATGCCAATTCTCGTAATTTCTATTCAACATAGTAATGGAAAGTTCTAGCCAGAGCACTCAGGCAAGAAAAAGAAATAAAAGGCATCCAAATTGGAAAGACAGACCACAATTTTATCTAATGGTGTAATTTTTTAAATAAAGAAGAATATATTAATGTATTTGGTAGGTAAAAATAAATAAAACAATTTTAAAAGGAAAGGAAAAACCAGCAAAGGAATGAGAAACACAAATTGTTTATGTTCTAGTTCTTAGCTGCTAATGAGTTTGCTAGTTTTCATTATATTATAAATAAAAAATAAATTAAGTCAATTAAAACAAAAGAGGGTCATGCATGTTACATCGAAGGATTACAATTAAACAATTCTGTGCATCTGAGTGCCCCTACCCTTCAATGACAAAAAAAACAGATGCACAAAAGGGAACAAAAGAAAAAGACTAGGAAAGGAGAAGAAATGGTAAATAATACAAAGAATCATTTTTCAGGTTTTGACTAAAGTAAGCTTAGTATTCAGTCATTTAAACATGAATTTAAACATTTCAGATATGTAGAATTCTGTCAGAAATAAACAGGCATCGAAATGGCTTAAAAAACAAACAAACAAAAAACAGACTTCTTATACTTACTGCTAAAAGTTTATCTCCAATCTGAAGTTTGCCATCTTTATGTGCTGCACCTCCTTCAATTATTTTGGTTACATAGATGCTATTATCTCCAGGTATATGCTGATTTCCAACACCCCCAGCAATGCTGAATCCAAGACCTGCTTGGAAAAGACTAGTTTTAGAGTCTCATCAGTAAATGCCCAGAAAGGAATGGCTGAAAATTAGAAGGTGATAATTTCATCACACTAATGTTTCTTAAAACAGAAAACAATCTATCTAGCTATCTACTTTTCTCATCCTAAGTATCTGTTCTGCAAACAAGTGGCAATTATAAATATAGGTGCTCCTATAATTACAAATGGCTTCCTTTTTTGAGGGTGTCTTCTCAAAGGCTTTTTGTAAATGGAAATGCCCAAAAAGACACTATAAAATTATGTTTCACTTTTCTTTCCATCTTACTTTTATTTCTTACTAATACTTTTAATACCCTCACAAGATTAAAATAATTGAGAAAAATAATAAAATTGTCTGTTGGTGTTAGACAGACTGATGGGTTTTAGAAATGGTGTATACCTTTGTTCTTTCCCCAATATTCTGTGAAATAAGTTTTAAGTAAGGAGTTTCTGTAATTCATAAATACTAGACAAATCCTCAACTTTCTATTCTTTTTTTAAATTTGTTGGACTTCTGATATCCTACCTCCTCCATAAAGCCACATATTAGAATCACTGTTTCCATTTACCCTCAATATCATCATGTTTTTAAAATGCAGAAATCACATCTTAACAGTTTTCATTACAGATGAAACTGTTCATGACACATCCTTAAATATGTTCTTCTTTTAACTTAGGCTGTGTATCTGTTTCTAATGTACTTTGCAGATTAATGATTAGAAGTTACTTTCAGTACTATATTTGGCTTCCAAATATTCAAGGACAAGAATATTTCATTTCTTTTAATGCTAGAAGTCTTTCACATAATGGTACTTAAGACAAACGGGCAAATCAATTATCAGACTTTCTAAATCTACTTAAGTAGATAATTTAAAATAGATAAATAACAGAAATTCTCTAATTCACAGAAGTTCACAAGACAATTAACCAGTAGTTAAAATTTTTGAATGTGGGTCATAAATAAATTGTTATATTTAACTCAGAAATTTCTTTCTTGCTTCCTTTTTAAAAAATTAGATAAGTTGTAGGTTTACAGAAAAATCATAAATAAAATATGGGGTTCCCTTAGTATGGTACATTTGTTACTACTGATAGCAAATTTTTATACCTGAACTATTAACTATACTCAGTGGTTTACCTTAGGAGTCACTATTTGTTGTACTGTCCCATGGATTTAAAATTTTTAAAATTCTGTTAACATATATACAACCTAAAATTTCCCCCTTTAACCACATTCAAATAATTCTGAGACGTCTTAATAATTTGTCTTGGTTTGATTTATCACATACCTTTAGGGCCTTTAATTAGCTTTATTTCCATTATTTTTTCTGATACAGGTTTCCGTCTTTTTACATATAAGCGTACGATAGACCCTGCCTCTTTCAATGCTTCAACTGCTTTGCTATGTGTTACATCATGAACATCTACTTCATTTACTCGTAATATACAGTCATTGACCCTGAGAAAAAAAATTAAATATTAAAAAGAACAATTTGAAATATCAATTTTTCAGTCTGCCAATTTTTCTTGGCATTATTTTTCAAGGTAAAGAGAATAATTCTTTACTACAGAAAATATAAATTAAGAAACTGTATGTTAAATTCCAATGTATCAAATACTAATATAAATAAAAATATTTCAGCAAAAGGAGGAAAAAAATTAGTGTAAATAGCAGATAACACACACAAAATTCTTATATTAATAATAACTGCTAACATTTGTATTCCTATTGTATGCTTACTATATATAGGCATTAAGATATTTTAGAAAAAAAGTAAACAGTTATTTAGCACTAGCCACATGTGAAGTATATTTAGTGTTTTAACCCTCACAACAATCTATTAGACACATATTTTTATTCCCATCTTTCAGATGGAGAAACTGAGGCACAAAGAATTTAAATAACCTTCCCAAGACCACCCAGGTAAATGAGTGACAGGGTTGTGATTCAAAGATAAGAAAACTGAGGCTCAAATAGACTGAATAACTAGATAAAGGTTACAGAGCTAATAATTAGCAAAACTAGGGACTCACTGATTTGTGCAACAAATAATTTTTTGAACACCTTCTCAACCTAGATACTAGAATAAGGATGAAATTATTTCTTGAAATTAATACAAGTTAATTAGGTCATTTAATGAAAAGGTTTCTTATGTAAATAACTGATCTTAATTTGACATTGTAACAGGTTTTTTAAAAAGTGTGATTTGTTCCTATCCTTAACCTTTCTCCCTTAGTTCAACTGTCAATTTCAACTGCATGGTATTCCATTAACAAAAAAAGGTGGTCATTTCGAATTGGGCAGGGAGGGGGAAAACACAATTAAAATTTTAAAACTGACTATAATAAGCTTCTATATTTAATTCTTTCTCTAGAGTAAAGAAATTCTATATCCAAAGACAGAGATATCATAGTGTAAGTACTGTATTCTTCAGTGAAATAAAGTGAACATAATTTTTACATAAGCAGCGAAAGTAAAAGAAAAGGCCAGTAACAGAAACAGGAAGTAAATGTGAATATTTACGTGAATGGCCAAATTATTAATTCTTATATCTTATTCAATTAATATACTACCTGTCATATTCAGTGAGAAGTAAAGTTTAGAAAATAAAGTCTTAAAATAAGATACTTATTTTAACAAACTATATAGGAATCCTTAGCCCTAAAATCTTCAGACTGCTATCATAAATAAAAACAACAAAGAAATAGCAAAAGAGTCAATCAATCTATGACCAAAAGCAGGGGTTCTTAACCTTTTCTGTTCCATGGACCCCTTTGCCAGTCAGGTGAAAACCACAGATACCTTACTAAGTCCACACTATACTATGTATTATTTAATAAATATATCACACCTGCATCAACACGCCCCCACAAGAGTAATGTTTTTTCGAATTTCAATTCAAGCTCACAGACCCCTTCTTAAGAACCCCTGGCCTAAAGGAACAATGTTGGCTGAAGACATCTTCCAAAGTGGAACACTAAATTTAAACAAGTGGCCAATGCTATTTTTATTTATTCAATTAAAGGTTTTCATATACTTAACTTTTTGTGGTATGGGATATAAAGGATCACATATCTGTTCCATTGTGTCAGATAAATTTATATAAATGTTTCCTACCCAGAAAATAAATGGAAAACATTTTTAAGAATGTATTTGAAATTAAAGGGAAATCTAAGATTTCTATAAATTTGCTCACAAATATTTAAACCATTAATCAACTCTTTTATTCAAAATGTTATAATATTCCTATAACAGAAAACTGAATTCCTTAAATGAAAAGAGAGAAACAATGCTTAGAGTACAATTATCTCATTCATTTGAATGTTGTTTGAACAACTACCCTATGTTAGTTATTATGATGTTTATTATTTGTATTTATCCCTTATCCAGTTTGATTAAAAGAATAAAAGTATGAAGTACATTCAGCATCAAAAAATAAAGTGTAAAACATACCGCAATCTTCCATCCTGGGCAGCTGCTCCCCCTGCAATAATTTTGGTAATGAAAATACTTGAGTCATCTCCAATGTGTGGGTTGTCTGTACCTCCTGCAATGCTGAAACCAAGCCCTGAATTTCCCTGAGGATAGAGAAAAAATCTGGGACTGAATGAAAAAAAAAGATAAAAACTGACTAAAGTACAATAATGTATAAAATTCTGAAAATAATTTATGGACCTTATTTTAAAAACAACACTCCAGAAATAGTAAGAATAATCGTTATTGATAGGTTCCTGAGGTCAATATAGGACCTAGAAACTGTACTAATATAGAAACATAGACAAAAGTGTGATATGGAATATAAAGATTTTAAATTAAGAAATAGACATGTTCCTATTATAAGGAAAGCCCTTGTATTACTGCTAAGTGGATGAGGTTGAAGAAAATGTACTGGGCACTTTTTAATCTAGTCTATGGTTCTTTCTTCAAAAGTATGTACAATATGTCTTTAGGTTAGGCACCTGTTTGCAGAGATGTCACAACAAATCTCTTTCATTTAGACTGCACCTCACCCATGCTGATAAGACAAATTTCTCTTAAAAGGAAAACAGTGAAATGATCTATCTGTTGCTATTATTTCTTAATAGATAAAACCAATATATTATTTCAGCATTTAGAATAAAGGGAGTAGGGAGTGTGCTTTTCTTCCGCTAACAGTGCCATCAGTTTGTTTGAAAACGACCAAATTGTAGCTGCTAAATAACAGCTGCCATCAATCCTCCATGTGTTTAGACAATAAACCTTATTAACAAAAAAAACATCATTTTTTAATATTGGAAACCTAACCTTAGAACTTAACATTGGTGAGCTTTCTTGATAGCAAAATAAATTTTGCAAAAGCTGCCCTATCTTAAGCTTGTTTTACATACAGGATTTCTGAATAACCTTTTCTTTGAAGAAAGGATTCTACTGCTACAAAGCCCTTAAGGACAATTTATTTAAGCAATGGTATTTTAAAAAATTATTTTTGCAAGAATGTTCTAATTCTGGCTTTCAGGCAACCTGAGTAAGCAGATATATCTGCATCTATTACTTAACTGTCAGTATTAAATTAATTAATTTAATGCACACTCTGCCATGATTTATCCTAAAATCCTATTTTAATAAACATTTTTTTCAGTCTAAATTCTTCAAGGATTATTAGAGTCTCAAAAAACACTACCAACAGATTGTGTGAGGTCCCCAAGATACTCAGGTATTCAAGTTTATTCAATCAGTAAAAAATATAATGAACAGTCCTGACTAAATAAAAGAAATTTAAAAGGCACTGGGAAAGGATGAAAAATGAACAAAATAAAAAAGGTTAGACAAAGTTACAAAATATCATATTAAAACGTATAATACATTAATACTGTGCTTACTTGAAAGTTACTCAGGTATCCACCTCATCTGAACTGGTAACCCAAATTCAGGTAAGTCAATAAAGATCAATCATATATGTAGAAGAACTTTTCAAGTTTATTTATTCTCATTTAGAAAATATTCTGACTTCAAACATAAATCTGATTATTTAGGATTTTACTCTTAAATATACAGATATTCAGTTAGTTAGGAAATTTGTGTGAAATACTTCATTTTCCAAAAATATTGGTCAGACAAGGGTGGCATTCTTAAAATATGGTAAAAGTTAGAGCAGATATTCTTAAAGGAAAAATATGTCTTAAGAAAGTTTACAGGTCTGAATTGTACCCATATGTTATTTTCTGATTTGAGGAGTGCATGAAAATAAATTCTCAATACAGTCTTGCCAATTACAGCTGTGGTGATTGTTTTGCTAGGAAAGAAAATTGATTCAATGACCATGTTACTAGGATATTAAATATTTATTTAAGGTAAATATTTCTTATTGTTAAATATAAATAATAAAATTAAAATAAAAAACAAAGAAAGTCTGAGAAACAGTCTAGAGATGCCTAAGAGACAATCTTCTCCTAGAATTCTATATGAAACAGTGATATATTTAAAGATTTCTTTAAAACAACATATTTATACATAAAAACAAGATAATTAATAGCTTTTACCCTTTCAAGTGTGATTTCTTCATATTCATAATCTGCATCAGTTCCATTAACCTATGGGGAAACAAAGTAGTTCAGAAATTCAGGGAGTAAAATTTGAAATGGAAAGACATCATTTTTGCATGATTTATTTATGAAAACTTGTTAAATGTGATAGTAATCAAGTAATATAGTTTGATTTTAATAATTTTAGCAAAGATTTTATAAAGTTGATTTCAGAATAATCAAATGTTTTTGAAAGAATGGAAAAGTACAAACGTGGTTAATAACTCCACAATCATTATATTATGAATCTCAAACACATGAAGGGTAAATTCAGCTTTTAATACAATTGAACCGACTTCTGACTTTACCTTCATTCACACATCTTATCAGTTGCCAATTGTTACTTATTTGAACAACTCAATTTTTCTGAAAACCATCATCTCTTCTCATTTCTAGCACCTTGGTTCAAGTCATTTGTTAACCTTCCTCTGGAATACTGCCAATGCAATCTACCCAGACTTTCAGATTAGTATTCTCTCAACTGCGCTAATCATTCTGTGTGTGTGTATGTGTTTAAAAACAGATCGAGGGACGCGGCTGTGGCTCAATCAGTAGGGCTCCCGTTTACCATATGGGAGGCCCCGGGTTCGGTTCCCGGGGCCTCCTGGTGAAGGCAAGCCCGCCCGCACGGCGTGGTTAGCTGACCCAGCGAGCACAAGCAGCAAGGGGGGGATAAATGAATAAATAAATAAAATCTTAAAAAAAACAAAACAAACAAACAAACAAAAAACAGAACGATATTTCTGAAGTACATGTTTAATATAATACACTTCCTTCAAAATTTTCAAAAACTCCATTTTCTAAAAAATATCCAAACTCTCTGGCTTGTTATTCAAGGCTCTCTATGAACTGACCACAATCTATCACTTCAGCTTCATTTCTAAAATACATATCTCACCTCTTCATGCATTTGAATGACTTTCCTCTCTTTCCCTTACATATCCTGGAATTTCCCAACTCCATATCTGTGCTACTTTAGTGCTTCTGTTACAAATTTCACCTACAGATTTCATGTCCAAATCTGATTAATCATTCAAGATCTTGCTCAAATCTTACAGACCAGGCACTTTCTTGTTCCTTCAGTTTATTTCCTATTTGCTTCTGGAAATATTCAGTCCCACAGTGAGGACCACTGGTGAAGGGTAAGAAGGTCTTGGAATCAGATTAACCTGGGATTGAATCCCTGTGCTTTAACATTTCTAGCAATATTAAGCTGGACAAAATAATCTCTAATTCAAATGGAGATTGTGATAAATTGCATTTCTAAAGATGCCTCACATCTTCTTTCCCACATGCTCTTTTGCAATATGATTGAACCAATTTACCATCAAGAGGTGAGGATATGTCTGTCCTTCCCCCTGGATCTAGGCAGACACTGAGACTAGGTTTGATATAAAGAATGACACAAGTGATGCTGTCTAATTCCCGATGTAAGGTTGGATGATGCCTTGTGGTGTTCGCCTTTATCTCTCCAAATGCACTTTCTTAGAATTGAGTTACCATAATGTAAGGAAGCCCGAAAAGCCTATGGGGAGATCCAAATGGAAGAGAACCAAAGCCCTTGGACCACAGCTCCAGTTGCCCTCGTAACCACAGCCAGCACTGACTACCAGCCATGTGAATGAAGCTGTTTTGAACCTTCCAGCCTTCTCTAGCATCCCAGCCAACACCATGTGAAGTAGAACAACCATCCCGTTAACCCTGAAAATGACAAATAACAGCATTTTTACTAATTCCCTGTTTTTTATGTTCAACCCAGTAATAGCTTTCTAACTACAAAGTGATATACCAAAATTCAAGATTTTATCTATCAATATTCATGACTCATGGTTCATATTAATGCATAATCCCAGGTAACTAAAACCTCAAAGCCTATACCATAAAAAAGCAAGAATCTAAAAATAAAAATGCATTGGGAAGAAGAAAATGTTCTTCCTAATTAAAAATTAAGATAAATAAATACAAGGTATTTGCTTAAAAGCTCTTCCTAAATAATGAATGATTTAGAGTCAATTTTAAAATATTTCATTTATCAATTATACTACATATGGAAAAACTAAAGCATTTTTATGTAAGAAACCTACCAAGAACAAACTGAATATCTCTTACCTTCACTCTTCACAGTTTGTCTCAAGGAAAATAAATAAGGGGAACAGACAGGAATTATTTCAACAAATTATTTTCTTGTCATTATTGGAACCAGTAAGAATGCCAGAGTTTTGGTCACTAATTTGTGCCTCTTCTCTTAATTTTACTCTCTAAGTATACCATTAGAATTCATGGAGGGTGAGGGAATCAATCTCAATGTCAGTGAAATTATAATACCAATAAGTACTTAAAAGTGAACGTAATGTATGATACTTAATAGTAACGGACTGAAAGCTTTCTCCCTAAGATCAGTGTTACAGATTGAATTAGATTGAATTTTGTCTCCTCAAAAGATATGCTTATGTCTTAGTCCCTACTCCCATCAATATGACCCTAACTGAAAATACGATCTCTGAAGATGTTATTAGTTAAGATGAAGCCAAACTTGAGATCAGGGTAGGCCCTAAGCCAACAAGACTGCTGTCTTTATAAGAGGAAAGTGGACACAGACAGTCAGACAAGTAGGGAGGAGAAAAGGCCATGGATTGCCTACTAACCACCAGAAACTAGAAGAGGAATGGACCAAATACTTCCCTATGTACTTGGATTAAAGCATGGCCCAATCGAAACCTTAATTTCATACTTCTAGGCTCCAAAACTGTGAGAAAATCCCTTTGGTTTATAGTGCTTTGTTATGGCAGCCCTAGGAAACTAAGAAAAGTAAGGACAAGACAAGGATGTCTGCTCTTGCCACTCCTATTAAGTATTGTATTGCAGTTTTTCCATCTAGAGCAACAGGGAGGGAGGGATGATGGAAAGGTGGAACGAGGGAGGGAGGGAGGTAAGAGATTATGCAATGGAAAAAGAATAGTTTTTTTCCAACAAATGGTGCTGGGACAACTGAATATTCACATGCAAAAAATGAAGTTGGACCCCCATCTCACATCTTATATAAAAATTAACTAAAAAATGGATGAAAGATGAATGTTAAGAGGTAAAACTATAAAACTCTTAGAAGAAACAAAAGTGTGAATCTTTGTGATCTTGGATCAGGCAAGGTTTGAATAAAATGCACAAGCAACTAAAGAAAAAACCAAACTGGACTTTTGTACTTCAAAGGAGACTATCGTGAAAGTGAAAAGACAGTCTACAGAATCAAAGAAAACTTTTGCAAATCATGTATCTGATAAAGGACTTGTATTTAGAACGTATAAAGAACTCTTACAAGCCAATAATAAAAAGACAACACAACAAAAAATTGGGCAAAGAATACTAATAGATATTTCTCCAAAAAAAGATATACAAATTGCCAAAAAAGCACCTGAAAAAACGTTCAACATAATTAGCCATCAGAGAAATGCAAATCAAAGCCACAATGAGATACCTCTTTATACCCACCAGGATGGCTATAATTTAAAAACACAACAATAATAAAACAATAGGCAAATCCTTGGAAAACAATTGGCAAATCCTTAAAAGGTCAAACACAGAGTTACTAAAAGGCCCAGCAATTCCACTCCTAGGTAGAGACCAAGAGAAACGAAAAGACAACACATAGATATTCATAGCAAGATTGTTCACAATAGCCCCAAAATGGAAATAAGCCAAATGCCCATCAAGTGATAAATGGATAAACACAATGTGGTATAGTCATACTACAGAATATTATTTGGCCATAAAAAGGAATGAAGTTCTGATTCATACCACCAAATGGATGAATTTTGAAAACATTATTATAAGTGAAAGAAGCCAGACATAAAGTCCCCATCTTGCATGATTCCATTTATGGAAAGGTTCAGAATAGACAAATCCATAGCAACTGAAAATAGATTTGTGGTTACCAGGGGTTGGGGGAAAGGCATAATGAGGGATAACTGTTCATGAGTACAGGGTTTCTTTATGGGGTGATGAAAATGCTCTGGCATTATGCAGTGGTGATGATCGCAAAGCATTGTGAATAAACTAAAACACACTTTATTGGTCTACTTTAAAAAGGGTGAATTATATGGTATGTGAATAACTCAATATGAAAAAGGTTTTTAAAAAGTGAAAAGATAAAATATTTTATTTATTAAAATAAATGCAAATGAAAACAATGAGACATTTTAAACACTATGTTCACTGAAGATCAGGAAATTTAATTAACACACTGTACTGGTGACACTATGGGGTAAAAATATATTGATACATTTTTGTTGAAGTATAAATGGGTAAAAATCTCTATGGAGTACAATTTTACCATAATGACCAAATCTAAAAATGGACATACTCTCTGACCTAGCAGTTCTTTTTATATGAATTTATTCTAATTATGTACTTGTATAGATAGACATAAGAATATCTGTTCAAATGTTATCACTGGGGCATTGATTTTGGAAGGAACACTTACATATGCTTGCATATGCACAGAATATTTATAGAAGGTATATCTGAAATAAGTAACTCTATCTGCCTTCAGGCAAGGGAACTGGACAAATGGGAGGGATGGGAGATTTACTTTTCACTGAACACCCTTCCGTATCTTTTGGATGTTGTACAATGTGTATGTATTACTTATTCAATTAATTAATTTTGGGAAGTGTGATGATTGCAGACAGGGGGAAAAACATATTCTAAGGCAGAAGCTGCAATTTTTCTTATTTTTATTCATCAATACAATAGCTAGTATTAATTAATCAGGGAATTAACAAAGGGATAACAAGTAAGACTAAAAACCATTCTGGAATATATATTTTAAATTTCAAATTAAGTTCCCCAGTCTTCTAAAGGTGAAAAGTTGTTTTATCCAAACAAAGCAGAGTAATGATGGCTACATGCTGGAAGAACCACAGAGAATATGGAGGGCCTGCTTGCAAGTTTGGCCCTTAGTTGGCACCTGGGAACCTGGATTTGGTGAGTCTTCCCACCATTACCTAACTGAAAAGGTGGTTTACTGGGCTTAGACTTTGTAAAAACAATGTATTTTATGCTTAACACCTGCTTTCCTTCTGGGAATCTAGAAATTTGGTAGCTGTTAGGCAGAGGGTATCTATGTGACCCATTTCCAATAAAAATCTTGGGTGCTGAGTCTCTAATGGGTTTCTCTGGGTAGCAACACTGCATACACACTTCTAAATTTTCATTTCTAGGGGAAAACTGTGCTTTGTGTGACCCCTCATGGGTGGGAAAGAGTGTACAACAGCTGAACACAGATTCCTCTCTAGACATACAACCCATATGTGATCTGGCTGTAGATCCTTATTACACAGCTATAATAAATCTTAGCCATAAGTAAAACTATATGCTTAGTCTTCTGAGTCCTAGCAAATCTCTGAAAGTGGGGGTAGTCTTGGAGATTCCCAACATAGATTACTTAGCAGGAAAAATATTTTTAAAAAATATGTCATACTGGGGAGATTTTGCTTAAGCAGATGAGCATCCACCGCTCACATGGGAGATCCCAGGTTTGGTTCCTGGTGCCTCCTAAAGAAGACAAACAAACAACAAGCAGACAACGAGCAGACATTGAGCAAAAATGAGCAAGACAATGAGCAGACAACAAGCAAAAACAAAATGAGCAGGGAATGGATATGGCTCAAGCAGCTGAGCACCCGCCTCCCAAATGGGAGGTCCCAGGTTTGGTTCACAGTGCTTCCTACAGAAAAAACAAACAGATAAGCAAAAACAATGAACAGACAAGTGAAAAAACAACAAACAAAAACAACAAACAAAAACAACAAGCAAAAACGACAAGGGAGCCATTTCATGGGGGGGGGTATGCCATTTGAAATTATACAACTTTTACTGTAAGTCTGCTGCTTAGAATGCTAATCTTGCTTTCAATTTGCTGTCATTTCCCCTAAAATGCTGCCTCCATATTTATATTCTTTGTGGATTACAATTTTTTCTGTTATATATTGGCCTTTCCACTGAAATGGTCTTTAAATCAAATTTAACTGCTGAATCTTCCACTAAACAAAATATAAATCAACAAAGAGAACTGAGGTAGAAAAAAGAAAAAGAATGTGAAGAAAGACTAACAAAGTATAAACAAAATTCTGCTTGATTAAGTATTCTGCATCACTGTGAAAGGTAATACTGCATGAAGTGAAGATGTGGTACAGATAGGTAGAACAGGGTTTTGAGTTTGGCATTAAGTTTTATTATTTGAAGTTTTTAAAAAATCTCCAAATATTTGACATATTTCACCCATATTCATTCGCTATAATACACAGATTGAAAATCAACTATAGCCCAAAAGTGGGAGGAAATGATTCTTATAATCTGTAAAATTATGTACCATGTGATATAAACCACCACCACCACTACTACACAAGTACTACTTCTACTTAATCATCTCTAAAGATATATTTCCCTTTGGGGTAAAAGAAGTTATATCAGATTCTGCTTCTGGCTATTGATTTTTAAGGGAAAGAGGGCTTTTTAACAGAGTAGGTTTAGAGAGAAACACTAATCAATTTAAAGTTACAAAATTATAGTTAATATATGAACCTACACACACTTTTAGTTACTAAAAGTCTAGTCACCCAGACTTCTAAAACAACTCTGATTGCTTCTCAGCCTTTTGGCTAAGATCAAGCATAAAATGACTCTTTGAATTTGTGTAACAGTGACCACTGGTCAGAGATAGTTTTGAATGAAAATTAATCATTATTATTTCGAAATAAAAACACAAATTTCTATTTCAACTTGTCTGCTTTACACAATAACAAAAGAAAAGCAGTAAAAAAAGGACAAATTAACTGTATTATTTGTTTCATTTACTACAGTTACAGCTCAGTGATAGCAGTTTTCTTTTACATCAGAAGTATAATGTATTAGAAAATAATGCTATGATCTTTGTACCTGTATGAAAAATTGTGCTATTAAGAAAGTCAGAATTATTTAAGTGTGGGAAGGAAATGGAACTTACATAAGTCGGTGTTTCCAAGCTATCTGTGTTGACCAGTACTGGAGGAGGATTTGCCTTTAAAGAAAGAATTGTAAGTAAGTAAGCTTAACAAGAAAATGAAAATACTGCATATTAACTTTCACAAATGTTAGAAGCATATGAAAGATTTGCTATTTCTTAAATTATATTTTATACGAGTTTTTCATATACTAAAAAATATATCCAGTTTCCAGCACCAAAGGAAAAAACTTAGATATAAGCAGTTAAATTAGATTTGCTTTTGAGAAATGAATTGCTATTTCTGCTAAAATAGACAAAATTTTCTTACCCCTTGCAAAGAATTTCACCAATCTTCTGATAAAATCCATAAATATTTTTAGTACATAAACAATTCTTTCTGCGTTGCTTAGAAATCCTTGTCTTTTCTATTCCCAAGGAAACCCACAAAAAAATGTCTGCCACACATACAAACAAATCAATCTATCTCCAACTTTTAGAATATTGGAAACACTCTTAAAGCAAAAGCCCCCAATTCTTTTCAGTTGCCATTATTGCTCTCCACTTGTTATAGTAGACTACTCAGAGAATAATAATGGTCTATCACAGCACAAAAACATGTTGAATAACTTATATCTAATTAAGTTTGGATTGAGAAAAGTCTTTGTTTTCTGGTTAAGTTAAAAGGGATTAATAGGTAAATGCAACTAAAGAATAAAATGCAATCAATATCAAAACAAAAACATATAAGAAAACTGACATATCTCAAAATTATCTCTCCTGCATATTTCAGATGATAAAAGTATCAATGTGACATTTTAACAGAACAAAAAAATGACCATACTTTAAATCTTAGCAGATAATTTTATAAACATTAATAGTTTTTCTACTCCTAACTAAAGAATTACAAAAAAGCTGTATGAAAGAACATTAAACTCAGAAATATCATTTTCTTCTAAATGTACAGGCTTTTTAAAAAAGTGAATATTCTGAGTTCAAATGTTTTATATTATTTTTGGCAAACTACTAGGTACCAGATCTAAATGATCATATGATAAAATGCTTAAAGAAGCACAGTTTCAGGGTTAAATAATTATACAATATTTATTGGAAGTACCTAAAACAGCTGGTTAAAAATGAGTAGGTAATATTTTAAGTAAACATGACATTAACTACTTTACATGCAGCTGTACCTTTGAATATAATAGTCCATGTTTGAATGTTTCAGTGAAAACCAAACCTCATTGGCAAACATACTATTTGTAAGATTGTTATTTAAGCAAAGCTACTCAACTTACAGATGTTTGAGAATTCATGATTATTGAAATTGTTGATTTCCCAATGACCAACTGGGATTCCTCAAATTGATAATATTTCACTTTATTTAAAAAAAAAAAAAAAAAAAAAAAAGGTAAAAATCACCTTATTATACTTAAGTAATTACAAAGGAGAGCAAGAAAGAACACGTTACTTAAAGTTCCAAAGGAAGTTACCTTCCTCAAAAATTATAGCAGAAAGCCATTTGGTTCCCTGGGCCCATTTATCACCAAACATGCAGTGGAAAAAGTAGATTTTTAAAATCAAAATCTAATTAATACTGTAATTATTACAATAATAGCTATTTATAAGCATCAAATCATCACTGATTCAAGTCATTTAAAAAGACTGAATGATATTAAAATATATATGAACAAAATAATATGAGGTGTCACATTTACTTCAAAATAAAAAATATGAGGAAGGGATGAAAGGGGGGAGCATGGATCAATTATGAGTAGACATGAGTTGTTGACTATTGTAGTTGGGTGATGGGAATTCACTGTACATTTGAGTATTTTTTACCAAATAAAAATATTTATTATTTATTACTAAATAATAAAGTATTTAGTAATAAAAAAGTAGAACAAAAAATCATAGAGTAGTTTGTAAGAGGTTAATTTTTAAGACAGTTGTAAAATACCAAGGGTTAGAGTTGCTAAGATATTAGCATTTACACCACAAAATTGATTTTAATGTTTGTTGATTTCAGAATAAAGAATATATAGACTAATAAAATGACTTGTAATTCTGACTTAAAGATCATCACTAGTTAAGTAATATATGTATAGTAATTTAATTTGCAGATGTATCTCAGAATTAACATGACTGAATGATCATACCTGAAAGGAAACCATGGGAATAAAAGGACTTGAAATTGAACAAAAACCATGAATGCTCACTTTGAGGATTAATGAAGTATTTAATAAAAATAAATGTCAGGATGATAAAAACCCAGCAATTTTTAAAAGATATATCACAAATAAGGTCTAAAAGAAAAGTCTATAGAAAAAAACATAAGAGACATGATGATTTGATTATATCAAGTTTAGCCACCTAAAGTAATGACTGATTGTATCAGTAAGTGGGGAATTAAAACATCTATCTTGGAATAAATTATACACTTATCTACTAATTTGAGATTTTCTGAGATCTCATATTACAAAATTCAAGAAATGGTAAAACTTCATAGGTCTCTAATTTGATGGAGGAGGGAATGGGAATGAATGGGGTAGTACAATTTGAATGGGCTTGAGGGGTATGACACACAATTCAGAAACATGAAAAACAGATCTACCCTACCATCATAACTAAAGCAGAGGCTACCTCAGAAGGAAGAGACACAAGCAGAGGCTATCTCAAAAGGAAGAAACACAGAAAAGCTCAGCCACAAAAAAGACATACTTTCAGATAGCTGGAGTACAGGACACTAAAACTCAAAATTAGAAAATCTGACTAATTTTAAGACATGGGATCCTTAACCAGGACATTAAATAGCAGAACAGGTAACAAAGTATTTATCAACTTTGCTTAGGAGGAAATCAAACAGTAACAATAACAACAATAACAAAAAGACTCGAAAAGAATCTATATGGAAATTATTTCGAGTAAAGGACCAACTTCCTCTGCATCTCATTTTAAGTGACACTGTATCTCAAGACTAGGTTCTAGGTCTCCTTCTACCTCACTCTACCAATTAGTGATATATGACTAAAGATTAACCACAAGTGTTATTGAAACCCATTTTCTCTATCTGTAAAAAGACAGTAACATCTGCCTTTACCCAAGAGGAGCATGGAGTCTCCAGTAAAGTAATATAAAGGAAAACACATTATAAACTATAGTAAGCTGTGCAAATGATTATCTATTACTATGTACTAACAATATACACTATCATGTATGTTTCATCTGGGACAATAAGGAAGCCCCATAATTCATTCAGAGACAGGGGGAAAATATATCCCAGAAGGAAGAACTAACAACCCCCTAGTGATGATGATCCAGCCATTAATTATAAGACTTTAAAAACATAATCCATAATTTTTCTCACCCAACTTTTACTGTTCTACTTCATTAATGAAGGGTCTCATAATGACTGCTGCTATAAAAGACTGAAACGTCCTTACACAATTTGAGAGGGCATATTAAATTTTTAAAAATTCTAAGATCTAGTTATTTTAAAATAGGCCATAAATGTTTAGAAAGTGCTCTTTTACACTGTACACCGAGTCTCTCCTCCTTAGCATTTATCAAAGTTTCATTATGTTATTTGTTTAGTGTCTCTCTCTTCCTCCCCTACTAAACAAGTGTTTTTCAAACACACAACTCAAAAACCCCAGGGAATACATCTTGGATTCTAATTGGAGACACAAACATTAAAAGTTAAGTGCTATCACTTAGGTGATGACTGTGTGTTGAAGTGATTGTAAAAATAAATGGAAATAAGGACACTAGAGTCAGGTATTAGTGCTTAGTTAAAAAAGGGTCATTCAGATAAATCCAAAATATGCTATTATATTTAAGATGACTAGTAAAAGGAAAATACATTAAGTTGTGCTTTAGAATATATGAATGATCCGATGGTTTAAGATCCAATACATATTCTGTGAAACTTGCAAGGTCCTGAGAAACAGGTGTTTTGCTCTGGACACACCTCAAATATAGCTACTCACATGTCATGTGGGAGTTATTTGCTAGCTTTTCTACAGTAGGCTCCTAGAGGACAGGGACATTGTTATTTATATTCATCTTAGTATCTATAAAATTGGAATGAAAACAAAAAAACTGAACGAAAAATAATCCGCTCCAAAGTACATATTTGAATATGAAAATAGGACTTCACCAAAAAAAAACAGCCATAAAACATTATATAATAGCTCTTCACAAATGAGAGAAATAAAGACGTGAAACATCTGGTTTTAAAACAGAATATTTACTCTGTGATGGAAATGAGCCTGTATATTTAATAAATTAGGTATCACAGAGATTATATTACATACCAAATAGGAAGAACTAGCATCTGTTTTTCACCTATTATGTGATCAGTTTGTGTGTGGAGAAACTGAGTCTCTGAGAAGTTAAGTAATTTCCCCACCATCACACAGGCAGAAAGTGATGAGGCCAGAAAGTGGTAGAGTCAGGTCTAACTCTAAAGTCCATGCTCTTTCTACAACTTAAAGCAGCCATTCAATATGTCTTTCTCTGTACCACTCTGCAAAACAAGCATGATAATTCCTATTGTAGATAAAGTTCAAATTATATGGTCAATATAAAAGTATTCAAAAGTATAAAAGAATTCTACAAATATTGAGAGAAAGCATATTTTCTAAAAAATTAAAAAATAAAGAATTGAGATATATTATTTGACCTTCAAATTCATTCTGAATTAGTCAGTTTTATCCCCCACTTTAACAGATGAAGGGCTATAAAACTTAGGTTAACCCACTTATTTGAGTAAAAAAGGCAGGACTAGATTTTAAATCTTGTGACTCTACTTTTATTATATCCTGATGCATCAAAATGTGTCTTCATTTCTTCAGAAGAAAAATTATTTCCATATAATGTTAAAATTGGGTTTTATATTTTTAAAGTATGAATTACGAAATTATATAGGGACAAAATTTTTAACGGGTTATATTAATTTTATAATATACATGTTATACTCAATTAATCAGGAACACCTTTACTTATCCTGGAAAATGAGGCAAGCCCATAGGTTTCCCACACAATACAACATAAACTGTTCAACTATCTTTCATGGATTTTTTGTAGTGTATTTAAAATATGAAATAAGGCTAGATAGGATAAACAGGTCTTCCTCTTGTGCACATACACTCAAAAAATTATGAGAAAACACTAATAATATGAATAGCAGGATCTAAATGCTTACTAGCTGCTGTGCTGTGTACTTCATATGCATTAATTATCTTTTCAATAATTTTAACAGCATCTCCAGTTAATAAGACTATCCCTTTCACTCTTAAAGATGAGTAAATAGAAACTCAGTGTGGTTAAGTAAACTGCTCAAAGTTATATAGCTAGATAAGTGGTAGGACTGGAATTCCAACTCAAGGCAATCTGGCTTGATTATATTTTATTTATAAATTCAATTTCTTCCCTGCAAGTTAGAAGGAATAACTATCTGGATTTGTCTATTCAATTCTTGTTGGTTTTATAATGATTTAATTTTTAATAATTTTCATAAAGATACAGAAATAGCAACATAACTCTTTATAGACTGAATTCTTGCAATACATGTATTTTTCCCTACAATCCTATTTGTATGGAATGTTCTTACTAATTTTCTTTTCTTTTTTTTTAAGAGAAGGGAAGGGGGCTTGGAAGTGATCATGGTTTATATCCTATTTTTCCCCCAGTGTGGTTTATTTTGAAATTGTGTTTATATAAACATACTATTTTTTACTTAGATTTTATTTACATATCAATAAGGGCAAAGATGTCTAAGGAAACATTTATTCTTGCAGTTAATGAGATTGAGATCTTTTACTTCAAAGATGATGTAATTATTATACTTAGTAATATGTCATTATTTTGATTTTCGATGACTCTATTAGAAGAGTAATTTATTTGTTCTTAAGACACCCTCGGAACTAAAGCTGTAAGAAATAAAAATTTTCACATTCCCTGACATTTGGCTATTATTTTTATTTTTTGACTGTTACTTATTAAATTCTTAAAAACTAAACTTTTAATTTTAGAATAATTTTAGATGTACAGAAAAGTATTGACGATATCACATAGGGTTCCCATATATTTCCCACTCATCAGCTCTTATTTCTAAATAATAAAGGTAAAGTATGTTATCTAATGAAATGATAGAAACATGACTATTTCCAAAGAAGACATGTACATCCTGGAAACAAAATGCTATATTAAAAGATACATCCAGTATAACCTTAGGAAAACAATGATTTTTGTTATCTTTAGAGAATAAACAAAACTTTCTAAACAGATTTACAAATAAAAGCATAGCAAACTTAAGGAGGTTCAATATTATAAAGACAAGTTTAGAACATGTCCTATTTCATAGGCAACCTAATAAAACAGCAAATGTTGAACCCATTCTATATTAAATCCCAATGATTTAGGTCCCTAAAACTATCAATTAAAGCCCAAAGTAAATTACGAAATTCAACAAAGGAATAGTTAAAAAAAAATTTTTTTTTAAAGAAAACAAATAAAACATTAAAAGCAAACCAAGTTTTTATAAAGGAAAAGAAACTAATAAAAACCTGTGGTATGGTGGGTAGGATGACAGTATTCTCAGCAGGGACTGGCAGGACAGGGATCACAGGGACAGTGGGAGAGGAGGGAGGTACAGCTTCTGTTGGCTAAAAAATTATCAATGACAAAAATCAGGATAAACACCAAAATAAAAGGAAACACAGAAAGTTGTGACATAAAGATAAATTATGGTTTTTAGAAATAACTGAAAGATAGGTAAAATATAAATATATTGCTACAGTTTGAGAAAATACTCTCTTCAGAAATTATTTTAATAATCATACCGGCAATAATTTAAATGACTGTCATTAAAATGAAAGACTGCTCTTTAAATGTATAAATGAAAACAATAAATGATAATGACTTACAATAACCCTCCTCCAAGAGACAATACACTTATTTCATAGACAGACTGCTAAACATTTTTTGTAGCATTTATTTATTATTACTATTATTTTTTAAAGATTTTATTTATTTATTCATTTATCCCCCCCTTGCTGCTCGTGCTCGCTGGGTCAGCTAACCACGCGTGCGGGCAGGGCTTGCCTTCACCAGGAGGCCCCGGGGACCGAACCCGGGGCCTCCCATATGGTAAACGGGAGCCCTACTGATTGAGCCACAGCTGCTTCCCTTTTTGTAGCATTTAGAATATATTTGACTACATTCACCCTTGCACTCAGAGAACCAAAAGTAATTTTATCAGCCCAAGAGGCAGGTATTAAGATTTACAAAGGCACAAAAAAAGATTGAAAGGACCTGAAACTCAACTCTACTCAGTTTTAAATAATCTGTGCAGATGATCCCCACTATCAATAGTAATAACCTGCCTAAACCAACCTGTACAGACATTCATTAAGTGTCTATTATGTGCCAGTTAGATTCAAGAGAAATGGTTTTATAGAAGAGGTGTCGTTTTGAAAAGTGAAAGATAATTAGGAAATTGCAAGGCAGGTAAGAGATGAGATATTAAAGATATTTAATGCAGGAAGATTAGGTAATCATCTTAAATTTTTAGAAAGATCATTCTGGCAGTAAGGAAAACAAACAGCGTGAGAAGAGTTGGAGAGAATCCCAGTGACACAATTTAAATGAAGTTTTAACATTTAAAGTCAATTACTGCAGGAGCAGATGTAGCTCAGAGGCTGAGTGCCTGCCTTCCACATATGAGGTCCCAGGTTCAATCCAGGGTACCTCCTTAAAAAATTAAATAAAACAAGTAAAGTCAGTTACTGTATTTGGCTTGGTTCAATTATTTTTTTAAAATATAACTGGAACACATAAAAGATGTTTTGTAACAAGAATCAATCCTTATAAACTGGATTAATTCATAAATATTTGCTTATGAGAAACGCTAAATTCAAATAGAGGAAAATGTGCATCAACAGAGAATTACAACAGGAAGAACAAATTGTTAAACTCGAAAATATGCATATGCTCACTATATAAAAGACATACAAAATAAAATTACAATGACCCTTCTGCCTTTTAATTAGCCAATCAAGATTTATAAAAAATGTATGCAAACAGGTCCTTTAACCCTTCTGTCAGATATACAAACTACCAAAATTTTTAGGAAAAGCAATTTGGCAGCAAATATCTAGAGCCTTAAAAATGAGTAAACCCTTTGACCTAGTAATTCTGGAAATCAACGCTAAGGGAATAATTTTAAAAGAAGGTATTTCAATATTCTTAATATATTCTTCTTAGCATTTGTTTATAATTGGGGAAATGTGGAATATCCTATACATCCAAAGATGTTAGAATGGTTAATACTGATAAGATAAATTATACAGCAATTAAAAATCATTTGTAGGGGAGCAGATATAACTCAAGTGGTTGAGCACTTGCTTCCCACGTACAAGGCCCTGGGTTTGATACCCAGTACCTCCTAAAAGCAAACAAACAAATAAACAAACGAAAAAATCGACTCTCATCTGGGAGTGGATGTAGCTCAGTGGTTGAGCGCCTGCTTCCCATGTACGAGGTCCTGGGTTCATTACCTGGTACCTACTTAAAACAACAACAACAAAAACATTTGTAATAGGAGTTTATAGGTGATATAGGATATGGCTTATGACATAGCTTTAAGTAAAGAAGGGAAGGTGAAAATCATGTTCCTGAAAAAAATGGAAAGAAATGTTTGAAAAGTTAATCTTTTAAGGATAGGACTATGGATGGCTTTTTCTTTCTGCTTCTTTATTTTGAGTTCTACTTTTCCAATTTTCAACAATGAACAAGTAGTAATTTTATAATGGTGAGGGGTGGAGTATCTACTGTGCATATTAAGAGAAAGCCTTTTATTACGCTCTTTTGCCATCACATTCTCTGGAAAATAAACTGAAATTTTACTCCACATTGTTTTTAAAAGATGCTATGAATTTTAATATTATTACAAGATTATAAGAGTAGATGAAGCAGCTAGGGATCAAATTCAACTCTTCTTCTTTTTTTTTTTTTTTCAAATAAAGATTTTATTTATTTCTTTATTTACCCCCCACCCCCCGCTGCTTGTGCTCGCTGTGTCCATTTGCTGCGTGTTTTTCTGTGTCTGCTTGTCTCCCTTTGTTGCGTGATCTTGTTTCGCCAGCTCACTGCTCCATGTAGGCCGTTTGCCTTTACCAGCTGGCCCTGGGAATCGAACCAGGGCCTCCCATATGGTAAACGGGAGCCCAACCAATTGAGCCACATCAACTTCCCTCAATTCTTCATTTTACAACTGAGGCTCAGCTTACAAAAGTTGTCTAAGTGATAGGGAATTAGAAATAGAATTTCTGGACTCCTGTTACCTAGATTTCTTAATTCCTGGAGGAAGAGATTTTGAACCATTGGTTTTCTTTTCTCTATCTTCTTTCTTTCTTTCCAATGTTTCTAGTCAAAAATGAACTTACTTAAATTCTTCTCTGAATACATTTAATTCACTCAATAAAAATTTATTGAGCATGTAATTAGATGCCGGGGCCTATACTGGGTATTTTATAATGCTTATTTATAGTTATGATTCAAATATTATTAAAACACAGATTTGTTGAACTTGATATTATTATTTTGGGACAGAGGACTTCTATCATTCAAGTGTTAAGATTTACCCTATTTTGTCCTGCTGGTTCTGTTTGTTTTTTTCACCTTTATGTTGACTTCTTTTGGACTGTTTATTTTTTTCTTATTCCATATTTTCTCTACTCATTTGAAACTTGTTTATTCATTTGTTATTACTTTGGTAGTTACCCTAGAAATGACATGTAAACTTAACTTATCAAAGTCTAAAGTTAAGGGAAGCGGCTGTGGCTCAATCAGTAGGGCTCCCGTTTACCATATGGGAGGCCCCGGGTTCGGTTCCCGGGGCTCCTGGTGAGGGCAAGCCTGCCCGCACGGCGTGGTTAGCTGACCCAGCGAGCACAAGCAGCAAGGGGGGGATAAATGAATAAATAAATAAAATCTTAAAAAAAAAAAAAGTCTACAGTTAATATTTTACTCTCCTCCCAGATGACACAAAGCTCTCATTTAAACACCTTACAATTTGTTACTGTTACCATGCATTTTAATTCTAGTTTTAATCTCATGAGAAACTACTATTGTTTTATATAGTTAATGTTCATTTATATTTTCTCGCATATTTACCACTATTTATTCTTGCATCTCAAACACTGTATCTGATATAAGTTTCCTTATATCTGAGTTTCAGCCTTCAAAATTCTCAAAAGTGCAAGTATGATGGCTATAAATTATCTTTTCATTTATCAGGAAATGTCTTTATTTTACCTTGTATAGAATTCTAGGTAGGCAGTAATTTTCTTTCAGCACACTGAAGACTCCACTGTCTATTAGTTTCTATTGTTGCTGTTGAGGAGGAAATTTCCAATTTCCTGTGAAATTAATCTGACTTGTTTCTTGGCTGCTCCTAAGATTTCCTTTATCTCTGGGTTTCTCCAAATTATACTATATAGACAGGTGATTTTCTAATTTAGCTTGCTTAGGTTTCCTTTGTTTCTTAAATCTATACATTAGGAACTTTCTTCAGTTCTGGAAAATTCTTAGCCATTATCTTAAACACTGCCTTAAAACCCATTCATTCTCTTTTCTTCCTTTGTAATCCTGATTAAATACTATCTTCTGTCTCTTTAACCTCTCCTGTATTTTCTGGCTCTTTGTTTTGTCATTCTGCATTCTGGATAATTTCTTCTGACCAATCTTCCAGCTCATCAACTGGCTCTTCATTAAATTGCTTTTAATTTGTTATTGCCTTTTCATTTAGAGAAGTAATTTTTGTTGTTATTTGCTAAATCTCTAGCATTTTTTATAGTTTGCTTTTCTTACAAATAAATTCAAACTAATTATTTCCTGGAAAATAGCAAATACAGTTGTTTCAGAGTTTATACCAATAATTCAAGTATTTGAAGTTCTCATACATCAGCCTTTTTTTTTTTTTTTTTTTTTTGAGGTACCGGGACTGGGGATTGAAACTGGGACCTTGTATGTGGGAGGACCAGCACTCAGCCACTGAGCCACATTGGCTCCCTTCAGTTGGCTTTTTCATTTTTTTTGTATTTTTTTTTTTTTTAGGAGGCACTGGGAACTGAACCCGGGACCTCCCATGTGGGAGGCAGGCACTCAATTGCTTGAGCCATATTCGCTCCCTGCATCAGCTTTTGTTGATTCTGCTGGTCCTCAGTGAAGGAAGGTGACTTGTTGTTTTGTGTACCAGGCTATTTTTCTGTGCAAGTCACTGTACCATTTATACAGGAATAATATTGAGACCTGGGATGAAGGTACATTTCTCCAGAGAGAAATTGTGCTAGAAGCCTAAGGAACTTCCAGTCTGACCATCTTAAAATAAGCTTAAGGCTTCAGATGTTCTGGACTATCCAGGCACTATGTAGCTTGATTCCAATTCCACATGAGGGCTGGTTTACTTCTGGTTTATCCTTCTTTTAAATATGCAGCCCTTTTAAGATTCTAGCTTAATATATGGGGAGTTTCCTAATAACTCTCCCCATCTTGTTTGATTCCTGGCCATTGACTTCTATCCCCCTTGGCCTATATTCCATATCCAAAATCTCTAGCAACATAATAGAGGGGAACTGAAGACCGATGGTTGGGAAGTTATTTTTATTTTTCACTCTATATATTTTGTACTGTCATTTTGTTTTTTTTTACCATGTGCCCATCCCACTTTATCAAAAAGAAGAAAAAGAAAAGGGAGCAAAAGTCATCAGAAGGCCAAATATGAAAACTCAATAAGAACTAACCTATAGAATAGTAAATTCCAGGAGATTCTTTGAATGACCTTTTTCTTTTGATGGTGGTAGCAATGCATACCCAGTGTGGCAGTTTGGCATTGTTTATGAATTCCAAAAAGAGATATTGGATTATGTTTGTAAACTGGTCTGTGCCTGGGCATGATTAAATTATGATTAGGGCTTTGATTGGGCCACATCAGTAGGATGCCCCCTTGGTGGGCGGGGATTCACAGGGAAAACTAAATGGCAGAGAAGAGAGTTGGAGTTTTGAACTGGAGCCTTGGAAATAAGCACACAGAGGAGCAGAGCAGCTGAGCCTGGAGAGAATCGAGCCCTGAGGAGAAAGACAGAGCTGGTCACCTGAGAGTCTACAGCTGGCCTTGTGGAGAGAGCAAGGCAGCTGAACCCAGAGAGAAACAAGTCCGGAGAAGAGAGGAACCCAGGAAGCCTGAACTCTTGGCAGACGTCAGCAGCCATCTTGCTCCAACACATGGCAACAGACTTTGGTGAGGGAAGTAACTTATGCTTTATGGCCTAGAAACTGTAAGCTTCTACCCCAAATAAATACCCTTTATAAAAGCCAACAGATATCTGGTATTTTGCATCAGCACCCCTTTGGCTAACTAATACACCCAGGGTAGGAATTTCTAGACACAAGTGTAAGAGTTAGAATACATTTTCCCAGAGAAATAACAACAGCTGATAATGAGAGCTGAAGTAGCACATCAAATTGCGAATTAAGCCTCTGTGGGTCTTGCCTGATATTTCAATCACAATTTCTAAAGAAAAAAAAAAGTCTGAATTCCATATAATGACCTTAAGATTAATAACTTAAAGAATGTGTGACATCAGCAAGATGGAGAAGTCGACCCTGGCAAATGAACCCCATTGGAAACAGTAAAGAATGGGCAGAATCTGTCAGAATCAACTGTCTCAGAAATCAGGAAAATGGTAGAGGATAGACAACAAATGATGGATCACCTGTGGGACACATTTCTTTGTCTTGCCTCCACTCACTCCACACCCTGCACTGTGCAGCTGTCTGTGCAATGGATGGTGGTTTGGCAGTTGGGCAGCCCATGTGCATTTAAGTGCACATCCCTGGTGCCTGATTATTAGATGAATTAAACAAATAAACTGGGTATCTTTTTACATCTACCCCAACCCACTCCTTAGAAGACTGGCTCAAGGCATATGCTTGGGTGGCTTAACTCAGAACCTCCCCAGGGCAGAGAAGCAACGTGGAAAGGTAGAGCAGAGTAAAGTTGACAACTGGGGCGAAAATCTGTAATTGAGACAAAGAGCACAGTCTGGAGCCCTAGGAGGAGAAGCTGGGGGGGGGGCAGGGAGAAATTCTTTTCTTAGAGGGGAAAAAACTAATTACATATACTGGTGATTCTTAAAAGCTACTGCACATACCCGGACAAGACTGATGCTCAGAAAGACCTGAGACGCATCAAAGTGTTCAACACAGGGTGATCTATAGGTTCAGGATAAAGTGGGCTAAGCATTAAAGAAGAGCTTCAGCACGGAGCCAATCTGCACTAAAACCCTGGGGAAGAGAGAGAATCTGACTTCTGGAGTTAGCACATCAAATTAACTGAATACCCAGATGTTAACAAGAGATCACAATGCAGACAAAGAAACAGGAAGCAATGGCTCATTCAAAGGAACAAAATAAAACAACAGAAGCAGCCCAGATACTGGATTAACTAATTGCAGACCTAAGTCAACTCTCCTAAATATATTTAATGGGCAAAAGGAAAACATGGAAACAGAAAGAATTAAAGAAAATCAGAAAGGTGATGCATGAACAAAAGGGGGAAGTAGAAACTTAAAGGAACCCAAGAGAAATTCTGGAGTGCAAAGCAAAATACCAGATAGAAAAAATATGCCCAAGGTGGTCAACAGCAGATTTAAGAGGCAGAAGAAAGAATCAGTGAAATTAAAGAAAGGATAATCAAATATTCAAATGAAGGGCAAAAACTAAAAATGAGAAGAGCCTAAGGGACCTGAGGGACATGACAAATACCAATGTATGCATTATGGCAGTCCCAAAAGGAGAAGAGAAAGAGGCATCAAGATTATTTGAAGAACTCCAAATATTAAAAACTCAGATATATCCAAACTAAGACAGATTATAACTGAACTACTGAAGGCCAAAGATAAAGAGAGGATTCTAATATCAAAAAGAGAGAAGCAACTTGTCACATACAAGGGATCCTTAATAAGGGTCAATTTTTCACAGAAACCATGGAAGCAAGATGGCAGTGGGATGACACATTTAAAGTGCTGAAAGAAAAATATTACTAGCCATGAATTCAATATCTAGTACAAATGTTCTTCAAAAATGAAGGAGAGCCCTACCTTGGTTGCAGCCCACCAAGATGGCAGCATAAGATGCTCCAGGGTGCAATTCCCTCACAGAATCTTTGAACAACTAGCAAAAATTATCAGAACTATCTTTCATAGAATTCCGCAAAACAAGTTAAAGGGTTATGGTAACTTGGAAAGTGTGGAATCAAGAAAACACAACTTTTAAAAAATAGTAAGAGAAGCTCCTGGAGCCCTTGCTGCCACCTCCTCCTGGAATCAGTGTATAGTCAGCTGGCACACTTATTGTGGGTCCCTAGACCTCTTCCAAAGGGAGCAGAGTAACCCTACTGCGCATACTGCACTGCCTGTATACCAGTGGAATACAGTGGTGCATATAGTGGTAGCTTGAAAGATTAAACCAAGAAACTCATCTCTGGCTTGCACTTGCAGGACTTGCACTACAGACAAGAGCAGCTTGCAGAGAACTAAAATAGTATAAAAAAAATCATTCAAAGTAGCCTGGGGCAGATTTAAGTCATACAATAGAGCAACCAGGATGGGGAGAAAGTCTATTTCAGAGGGAGCAGAGACAGCATTGGAATTCCTTAGGACAGAAGTTAAGCAAAGATAAGACTCAGATTCAGAAAAGAAGGAGAGGACCTAGCACTTTGCATTCACTTTGGGCTCATCTTCTGGATAGGAGGGCTAAACTCTGAAGGGGAGCACCAGAGAAATAGCCAACTTTTAAGTACTAAGAAATGTGTTTTTGAATAGGTTTGTGTTGAGTGCTCACAGCACTCAAGGAAATCTGTCATATAATTAGCTGGATACAAGCTTAGTGGACAGAGAGCTTGAGGAATAAAACGCAAAGTTAACACTTTTTTTAAAAAGATTTTATTTATTTATTCATTTTTGCCCCCCTTGCTGCTTGTGCTCGCTGGGTCAGCTAACCACGCCATGTGGGCAGGCTTGCCTTCACCAGGAGGCCCCGGGAACCGAACCCGGGGCCTCCCATATGGTAAACGGGAGCCCTACTGATTGAGCCACAGCCGCTTCCTGAAGTTAACACTTTAAAATATTATAATGTACTGTGTGCAACAAAAGATTACAAAATAAACAAAAACAAAACAGGAAATGACAGTCCGTCCAAAGGAGCAACATAAAAATCCAAAAACCATCAGTAAAGAAGACCTGACTTCAGACATATAAGACAAAGACTTAAAAAAAAAAAAGTCCCCAAATGCTCAAAGAGAGGGGGGGGGGGGAAAAAGAAAGGATATCAGAAAAACAATGAACAGCAAGAGAATCTCAATAGAGACAGAAATTTTAAAAAGGAATCAAGCAGAAATACTAGTGTTGAGCCCACAATATCTGAAATGAAAAATTCTGTATAGAGGATTTCATCAGAAGACTGGAGCTGAGAGAAGAAAGAACCTGTGATTTTGAAGACAAGAAAATTGAAATGATTCAGGCTAAGGAGAGGAAAAATACAGAATGAAAAATGTCAACAGGGTCTAAGAAAGTCGTGGGACAGAATAAAACATACCAAATTAAGCACTATGGGAGTCTGTGGCGGTTTGATATTATTTATGAACTCCACAAAGAGATACTGATTATGTTTGTAAACTGGTCTGTTCCCCTGGGCATGATACCCTTTGATTTAAATTCAAAGGCTTTACATTTACTTGATTAAAGCAAGAATAGGGCTTTGATGTGACCTCATCATTAGGGCATGCAGGGTTGAGTCCCCGCCCCCTAGGTGGACTGATAAAGACTCACAGGAAGTAGATACACAGAGGATCCTGTGGCCCCTGGGAGGAGAGATGAGTCTGATTGTTAACAGCTGACCTTGTGAAGAGACCAGAGCAGCTAAGCCTGGAAGGAAACAAGCCCCAAAGGAAGAGAGAGGAGCCCTGTGCCATCCTACAGTTGAGATTGGAAGAAGCTGGGCCCACGAAGCCTTAAGAGGAAAGAGGAAGGGAAGGCTGAACCCTTGCAGACATCTCCTGCCGTCTTGCTTCAACACATGGCAACAGACTTTGGGTGTGGAAGTACCTCTTATGGTACCTTGAATTGGACTCTTTAGGACCTTGTATCTGTAAGCTTTTACCCTAAATAAATACCCTTTATAAAAGCCACCCCTTTGGTTGACTAATACAGAGTCCTACAAAAATAAGGGAGAGAGGGAAAGAAGAATTATTCAGATAAACAATGTCAGATAACTTTCCAAATTTGGGGAAAGACATGAATATGCACACACAAGAAACACAACCAACCCCAAACAGGATATCCTTGAAGGTAACCATATCCAAACGCAAAGTAGTCAAACTGATGAATGGAGAGGACAAGGAGACAGTGCAAAAGATGCAAGGGAAAAAGCAACGTTTTTGTACAAGGGAGTCCCAATAAGACTAAGTGCCAATTTCTCATCAGAAACAATGGGGGCAAGAAACAATGGGGCAAAATACTTAAAGTGCAGAGAGAAAACATTGACAACAAATTTTTATATCCAGTGAGACTTACTTTCAAAAAATTAGAGAGATTAAGACATCCAGCTTTTTTTTTTTTTAAACTGAGGAAGTTCAAACAACCAGCAAGATGATGGCAGAGTAAGGAGCTCCTAAAATCAGCTCCTGCTACAGGGCAGTTAATAATCACCCAGAGCTATCTTAAAAACCTGTTTGGGACCTCCAGGAGACCAGAAGAGCATCCTGCAACATCCTTGAAAGAAAAGATGGAGGAGACTGCCCATCTGCAGAGAAGATTCAAAAGTAGAGCTGTCCACGCCATGGAGGCCAGTGCTCATCCTCCACTGGAGGCACAAGCCGCCTTGGGAGCTATTTCGCGGCTGGAATTGGAAGCTCCTCTTCCCAAAAACGGAGGAGGAAGAGACAGTTGGGCACCAATCTGAGCTACTGATTAGTAAATTCAGTGGGCTAAAGTATAATGCTAAGAACAGCTAAAGTTTGAACCTGTCCAAGCCAGAAAGGCTGGAAGTTGCCATCTTAACTCTGCGCCTGACATGAAAGGAAGCAGGGTTGACTGAAAATCACCGTACTGGTAGGGACCGGCTTCTTTCTATCTAGATCAGATTGCAGCTCTAGCCTAAGCCCTAGGCCCACCTTGGGCAGAGGGGGGGGTGGGGGGTGGGGTGGAGCTGCACCAGCCTCTCTGGGAAACTACCGGCCATGCTGCAGAGGCCATTCATCATCCTACTTTGGCAGCACAAGCCACCCCAGAGGCTATTCTGTGGCAGGAAGCTCCATTTCCCAAAAACAAGGGAGGAAGAGACAGTTGGCCACCGATTTCAGCTACTGATTAGTAAATTTGGCTGGCTAAAGTGTAACCCTAAGAACAGCTAAAGTTTGAGCCTGTCCAAGTCAGAAGGAGGCCGGCAGCCGCCATTTTGACTCCACCCCCAGCATGAGGGGAAGCCGAGCTGACTGTAAATCACAGTGACAGGAGAGACCGGCTTCTTTCACCCAGATCAGCCTGCAGCCCCTGTACCAGCCTATCCAGGTAACTGCAGGTACATTTGGCTGGCTCAGACTGAATAATGGGAAGTCTACCGGGGCAACTGTGGTCATCTTGGACCTGCACTGCATAGACTGATGCCCACACTTGCAGCTCCATCCGCGCCCCAGGTAGGGGAGAATGGGGCGTGAAGCTTCATCAGTCTCTTTGAGCAACTACAGTCTAGGCCTGCATGAGTTGGATTATTCCACAGAGCTGTGGCTCTGTCTCCACCCCTGGCAAAGGAGAAAGTTGGGAGAAGCTTCATTGGTCCTTAAGGCAATGAGGGCAGCCCAAGCTTCCAGCTTATAGCACCAACTACATCCTTGGCTCCTACTACACAACCAGCAAGGTAGAAAGGGCAGGAAGCCCTAAACTAAAGAAAGAAACTGCACCCAGACTAAATACATCTAATAAGCCAGATGCCAAGACAGCAACAAAAAATTACCATCCACACCAAGAAACAGGAAGATATGGCCCAGTTAAAGGAACAAGATAAGCCTCCAGATGACAAAAAGGAGTTGAGACAACTCATCATAGATGTTCAAACAAATCTCCTTAATAAATTCAATGAGATGGCTAAAGAAATTAAGGATATTAAGACGACACTGGACGACCACAAAGAAGAATTTGAAAGCATACACAGAAAAACAGCAGATCTTGTGGGAATGAAAGGTGCAATAAATGAAATTAAAAATACACTGGAATCATATAATAGCAGATTTGAGGCAGAAGAAAGGATTGGTGAGCTTGAAGAAATGGCTTCTGAAAGTGAACATACAAAAGAACAGATGAAGAAAAGATTGGAAAAACCAATAAATGTTACGCATATTAATGGACTGAAAGAAAAAAACACATGATCATTTCATTTGGTGCTGAGAAAGCATTAGAGAAACCCAGCATACCTTCAAGATAAAATACTCAGAAAACTAGGTACAGAAATGAACTTTCTCAACATGATAAAGGGCATTTATGAAAAACCCAAGTAAATATCATAGTTGATGATGAAAGACTGAAAGCTTTCCTACTAAGATCAAGAACGACAAAAATGCACATGCAGTCAACGACTCTTATTCAACAGTGTACAGAAGTTCTAGCTAGAGCAACCAGGCAAAGGAAAGAAATAAAAGGCATCCAAATAGGAAAGGAAGATGTCAAACTTCCTATTTCCTAATAGGAATAATAATTTAATAGTAATAATTATTATAATAATTATAATTAATAATTTCCTAAATAAAATACCTAGTAATAAATTCAACCAAGGAGTAGAAAGCCTTGTACATTTAAAACTACAAAACATTGATGAAAGTAAAGAAGACCCAAACAAATGGAGGGTCATTCTACCTTCACAGATTACAAGATTTAAGAAGTAAATACTATCTGAAGCAATCTACAAATTCAATGCAATGCCAATCAAAATTCTAGCAGCAATTTTTTTTTTTTTCAGAAATGAAAAATTGGATCCTCGAATTCATATGGAATTGTAAGGGACCCAGAATGACTAAAACAACCTTGAAAAGGAAGAACAAAGTTAAGGACTCAACTTCCTGACTTCAAAACTTACTACAGAGGAGAGGATGTGGCACAAGCAGTTGAGTGCCTGCTTCCCACATGGGAGGTCCCAGATTCAGTTCCCGGTGCCTCATAGAAAAAACAAAAACAAACAACAAGCAAAACAAATGAAAAAAAACCATCTCAGGAGAGCCAATGTGACTCAGTGGTTGAGCGTTGGCTTCCCACATATGAGGCCCTGGGTTCAATCTCTGGCCCCAGGTACCAGAAAACAAAACAAAACAAAACAAAACAAAACAAAAACCCACAACTCAATAGTAAGAAAACTCACCACAAAGATACAGTAATTTAAAAAGTGTGGAACTGCATAGAGCAGGGGTTTTGACAGGGGGGTTCTGTGAGCTTGAATTGAAAAAATGATCTCTATTTTCTCTGACCTCTAATGAATATCTAGCATTTCCTTCATTTATGACTGTATGCAATAAATTACAGTAGTATTCTGTGGTTTTCCCGACTGGCAAAAGGAGTCCGTGGAACAAAAAAGGTTAAGAAGCCCTGGCATAGAGAGACCAACTGAATAAAATTGGGAATCCAGATATATATCCATTCATCTTTGGCCAGTTGATTTTTGACTATGGTGCCAAGCCTGTTCAATGGGAAACTCTCTTCAACAAATGGTTCTGGGACAAATGGAAATGCATGTGCAAAAGAATAAATATGGACCCCTACCTCTCACCACATTTAAAAATTAATTCAAAGACTTAAATATGAGACCTAATACTATAAAGCTCTTAAAGAAAACAGAGGGAATAGATATTTGGCCAAAGAATATATTCAAATGATCAGTAAGTATATGAAAAGATTCATTACATCAATAACCATTAAAGAAATGTTAAAGTAAACTATATGAGATACCACTTTACATCCACTAGAATGGCTATTAATAAAAAATCGGAAAATAATGTGTTTATGAAGATGCAGAGAAATAGGAACCCTCATGCATTGTTGGTAGGAATGTAAAATGGTGCAGCCACTCTGGAAAACATTTTGGCCGTTCCTCGGAAACTTAACCACAGAAATACCATATGACCTGACTATCCTACTTCTAGGTATATACCAAAAAGAATTGAAAGCAGGGGCTCCAACAATCATTGCACGTTATTCTGAATTGCCAAAAGGTGGAAGCAACCAAAGACCATCAACAGAAGAATGGATAAATAAAATGTGGTATATCCATACAATGGAATATTATTCAGCTTTAAGAACAAGTAAAGTGCTTGTACATGCTACGACATGGAAGAACCATAGAGATAGCAGGCTGAGGGAAATTAAGTCAGACACAAAATAACAAATATGGCATGATTTATTTCACATGAAACACTTAAAATAAGGAAGTTCACAGAGACAGAAAGCAGAAGAGTAGTAACTGAGGGCAGAGGAAGGAGGGAATGGGGAGTATTATTAAATAAGTGTGATTTTTGGTTTGGGGTGATAAAAACAGTCTGGAAAAAGATAGTGTTGAATGTTTCAGAGCATTGTCAATGTATTTAAAGTTAAAGAATTGCCCACTTAAAATGGTTAAAATTATTTTTATATTATGTATATTTACAACTAAAATGAATTATTTAAAAAAACTACATTGAGATACCACATCTATCCAAGAAAAAAAAAAGTCACTACGGTAATGTGAGACAAAGAAGGTCATTATATACTGAAAAGGGGTCAGTTCAACAAGAAGACATAAAAATTATAAAAATATATGTACCTAACAGCTGAGCTCTAAAATATATGAAGCAAATATTGACAGATGTGAAGGGAGAAATAAATGGCTGTACATTAACAGTAGAAGACTTTAGTACACCACACTCAGTAATAGATAGAAAATCTAGAAAAGAGATCAATAAGAAAACAGGAGGGAACGGATGTGGCTCAAACGGTTGGGCGTCCATCTCCCATATGGAGGGACCTGGGTTCAATCCCCCGGACCTCCTGGTAAAAAAACAAACAAACAAATAAATAAACAGCATAGCTAATATGGAACCTAAAAAAAAAAAAAAAAGAAAGAAAGAAAAGAAAACAGGAGACTTGAAAAATACTGTAAGCCAAGTAGACCAAACAGACATATGTACAACACTTCACCCAAGAGCCGCAGAATACACATTCTTCTCAAGTGCACATGGCCATTCTCCAGGATAGATCATATGTTATGTCACAAAAGAAGTCTCAATAATTTAAAAACACAGGCTTACCTCATTTTATTGTGCTTTGCTTTATTGCATTTTATAGATATTGTATTTGTTTTATTTTTATTTTTACAAATTGAAGGTTTGTGGCAACTCTCCATTAAGCAAGTCTACTGGCACCATTTTTCCAACAGCATGTGCTTGCTTTATGTCTCTGTGTCACATTTTAGTAATTATTGCTATACTTCAAGCTTTCTCAATATTATTATATCTCTTTTGGTGATCTGCAATCTTTGATGTTACTATTGAAACTGTTTTGGGGCATCATGAATTATACCCATATAAGATGGCAAATTTAACTGACAAATGATGTGTGTGTTCTGACTGGCCATTACCCGGTCTCTCTCCTTCTCCTTGGGCCTCCCCATTCACTGATAAAGAACAATATTGACGTTAAGCCAATTAATAACCCTACAATGGCCTGTAAGTGTTCAAGTGAAAGGAAGAGTCATACATCTCTCACATTTAATCAAAAGCTAAAAATAATTAATCTTAGTGAGGAGGGTGTATTGAAAGCTAAGCTAGGCCAAAAGCTAGACCTCTTGCACCAAACAGTTATTCACAACAGTTGTGAATGCAAAGGAAAAGTTCTTGAAGGAAATTAAAAGTGCCACTCCAGTGAACACATGAATGATATGAAAGTAAAACAGCCTTATTGTTGATAGGGGGAGAAAGTTTTAGTGGTCTGGACAGAAGCTCAAGGGAGCCAAAACATTCCCTTAAGGCAAAGCCTAATCAAGAGCAAGGCTCTAACTCTCTTAAATTCTATGAAGGCTGAGACAGGTGAGGAAGCTGTAGAAGAATAGCTCGAAGCTAGCAGACGTTAATTCATGAGGTTTAAGAAAATAAGTTGTGCCCTTAACATAGAAGTGCAAGATGCAATAGCAAGTGCTGATGTAGAAACTGCAGCAAGTTATCTAGAACATCTAGCTAAGATAATTGATTAAGGTGGCTACACTAAACAATAGATTCTCAATGAACGAAACAGCCTTCTATTGGAAGATCTAGGACTGGATCCAACCCAATCAAAGGGTCCTACTCCCCACAGGAGTGGACCAATTCAAGGACATCATTTTCTGGGGTTCACAAAAGACTCAAACTATCATATTCTACCCTCTGGACCCCCAAAATATACATTCTCTCCATATGCAAAATACATTCATTCCTTCACAATATTTCAAAAAGTCCTAAGTTATATTACTTTCATGTCATAATATTTAAGTTATAGCATATCAATTTTAAGTAGACCTGCACTCTATTATGGAGAGATTTAGTGTGTTTCTGGTTGTATGTAGGGAAGTTGAGTATTATTAGGAGAAAAAAATATGTCTGTTATTGTTTTTATTTAGGATGAAATGTGTTTTAAGATGATGTGTATGTCTGCCAAGTTGACAAGGGGTGAAACTGTGATGGTTAGGCTCATGCGTCAACTTGGCCAAGTAATGGTGCCTGATTGTTTGGTCAAGTAAGCACTGGCCTAATTGTTACTGTGAGGACATTTGGTGGACTTATAAAGTATTAGTCAGCTGATTGTACTCTTATATCTAAAATCAGCTGAGGAGATTTTCACCCCAGAAGATCATGTCCTTAGAGCAAATCCATTAATGAGTAAGCCTACTGTAGGTGGGACCTTTTGATTAAATTACTTCAGTTAGGGCTTTTGATTAGATTGTGTGACCCAGGATGGGTCTTAAGCCTCTTACTGGGCTCTCTTATAAAAGCATGAATTAAAAACTGCAGATACAGAAAAAAGCTGCAGAGTCAGAGAGAAACCCCCAGAGGCTGAGTTCAGAGAAGGCCCTGGGAGCCAGAAGCTGAAATGGAACCCAGAAGTTCAAAGAGAAGGCCCTGGGAACCAGAAGCTGAAATTAACGGAACACATAGGCTTAGAGGAAGCCACTGAAGTCAGAAGTTGAAAGCAATGAGGCCTTGAGGAGAGGAGAGAGACAAACAGATGCTGCCATGTGCCTGATCATCCATAGCTACAGCTCAGAAAGAAGGCATCCCCTGATGATGCCTTAGTTTGGACACTTCCAAATCTGGCCTCAGACCTGTAAACTTATAAGATAATAAATCCCCATGTAAAAGCCAACCCATGTCTGGTATAATGCCTTGGCAGCCTTTACCAAACTAAAACAATATGAAATTTACTTCAGGTATGCAAGGGTGTTTCAATATAAGAAAATCAATTAATGTGATACACCATATTAACAGAACAAAGGGAAAAAATGCACTATGATTATGAAAAGGCATCTGACAAAATCCAGTACCACTTCTTGATTTAAAAAAAACAAACTCAGAAAACTAGGAATAGAAGGAAACTTTTCAATATAATAAAGGACAAAATATATGAAAAACCCACAGGTAACAACATACTCAATGGTGAAAGACTCAAGCTTTTCCTCTAAGATCAAGAACAAGACAACGATTCCGACTGTTACCACTATTATTCAACATTGTACTAGAAGTTGAAGCCAGAGCAATTAGGCAAGAAAAAGAAATAAAAGGTATTTAGATGGAAAAGCAGTAGTAAAACTTTCCCTCCTTGCAGCTGAAATGATCCTATATTTAGAAAGTCCCAAAAAATCTACAACAAAGCTACTAGAGCTAATAAGTAAGTTCAGCAAAGTGGTGGATCACAAGGTCAACACATAAAAATCAGCGGTGTTTTTATACACTAGTAATGAACAATCTGAAATCAAGAAAAAAATTCCATTTACAATAGCAACAAGAGGAATCAAATATCTAGAAATAAATTTAACCAAGATATAAAGGATGTGTACACCAAAAACTATAAAACATTGCTAAATAAAATCAAAGAAGATATAAAATAAGTGGATGGATATTATGTTTCCATGGATTGAAGACTAAATATTGTTAAGATGTTAATTCTACCCAAAGTGATTTACAGAGTCAACACAATTCCAACCACAACTACAGCTGCCTTCTTTGCAGAAACGGAAAAGCCAATTATCAATTTTATATGGAAGGGTAAGGGACCCCAAATAGCCAAAAGTATCTTGAAAAAGAATGAAGTTGGAGGATTCACACTTTCTGATTTTACAACTTATAACAAAGCTACAGTAATGAAAACAACATGGTAATGGCACAAGGACAGACATGAAGACCAATGGAATAGAATTGAGAGTTCAGAAATATACCTTCCCATTTACAGCCAATTAATTTTTGATAAGGGTGCCAAGTCCACTCAATGGGAACGGAATAGTCTCTTGAACAAATGGTGTTGGGGAAACTGGATATCCATATACAAATGTATGAAGGTGGACCCAGACCTCATACCATATAAAAAAGTTAACTTAAAAGGAATCAAAGCTCTAACTATAAGAACCAAAATTTAAAAACTCCTAGAATATCCTCACGATCTTGTGTTAGAACATGAGCAGCAAAAGAAAAAATAAATTGGACTTCATCAAAATTTAAAACTTTTTGTGTATCAAAGGGCTTCAACATGAAAGCAAAAAGACAATCTACAAATGGGAGAAAGTATTTGGAAACCACATATCTGATAAGGATTTAATACCCAGAAATATGAAGAAATCCTACAACTCAACAAGAAAAGGCCAAACAACCCAATTTTACAACAATGGGCAAAAGACTTGAGTGGATATTTCTCTAAAGAATATATACAAATGGCTATAAAGCACATGAAAAGATAGTCAAGTTCATTAGTCATTAGGGTAATGCAAATCAAAGTCACAATGAGATACCACAGCACACCTACTAGAATGGTTACTATTTTAAAAATGGGAAGCAAAGGGAAGCGGCTGTGGCTCAATCAGTAGGGCTCCCGTTTACCATATGGGAGGCCCCGGGTTCGGTTCCTGGGGCCTCCTGGTGAAGGCAAGCCCGCCCACACGGCGTGGTTAGCTGACCCAGCGAGCACAAGCAGCAAGGGTGAGATATATGAATAAATAAATAAAATCTTAAAAAAAAAAAAAAAAAAAAAAGGGAAGCAAAAAGTGTTGGAGAGGTTGTGGAGAAATAGGAACATTCGTTTTTTGTTGGTAGGAATGTAAAATGGTACAGCCACTGTGGAAAACAATCTGGTGGTTCCTTAGAAAGTTAATAGATTTACCATATGACCCAGCAATCCTACTTCTAGATATATAATTGTCTTAGTTTGCCACAGGGCTGCTGACACAAAGTACCAGAAATGGGTTGGCTTTTATAATGGTTTATTTTTTTATTTTTTTTTATTTTAAGATTTATTCCATCTATTTCTTCCCACGCCCTTGTTGTCTGCACTTGCTGTGTATGTTTGTCTTCCTTGTTTCTTTAGGAGGTACTGGGAACCAAACCTGGGACCTCCAATATGGGAGGAAGGCACCTAATCGCTTGAGCCACCTCTGTTTCCGACTTTGTTGTGTGTTTCATTATGTTTTTCTTCTTTTGTCTCTTGTTGCATCATCTTGTTGCATCACCTTGTTATGTCAGCTCGCCATGCCTGCCCGATGCGCCAGCTCACTGTCTTCTTTAGGAGACACCGGGAACCGAACCAGGGACCTCCCGTGTGGTAGGCAGGAGCCCAATCTCTTGAGCCACATCCGCTTCCCTATAATGGGGATTTTATTTTGTAAAAGCTTAGTGTTCCAAGGCAATGAAATGTCCAAATCAAAGCACCATCAGAGATGCTTTCTCACCAAAGTCAGCTACTGGCGATCCTGGTTTCCGGCCATGTGGTGAAGATGGTGGTCGATCTCTGCAAGGTCCTTGCCTTCCCCTCCAGAATCTACCATCTCCTGGAGCTCAGCTGTGGGCAACTAGACATAGAGCTTGTCTATTTCCAGACTACTCAGTCTTGACTGCTCCACTTTCTTCCCAAGTTCAGCTGTGGGCTACCAGGCATATGGCTTGTCTCTTTAATCTTGAGTTGCTCTATGGGTCCAACCTCTTGGGGGATTCATGCTTAATCTTTGGCTCCTAGTGCTCCTCAAGTCCTCTCTCACATGGCAGGATAAAAAATGGCAGCTTCCTTTCTCTGTGTGTCTCTGTGTCTCCATTTATATAGAGCTCCAGTAAGAGGGCAGAGACCCAACTTGAGTCATGCCTCACTGACTCAGTACTATCAAAAGAGCCCCAACCCACAGGAATGGATTAGTTTCATGAACATAATCTCTCTTTTTGGGAGTCACAAAATAACTTCAAACTGTCATAATACCCAAAAGAAATGAAAGCAGGGACTTGAGCAGGTATTTGCACAACAATGTTCTGAGTGGCATTATTCACAATTATCAAAAGATGAAATTAACCCAACTGTCCATTAACAGATGAATGGATAAACAAAATGTTATATACAATAATATTCAATGCACCACTTTCAATAATGGATAGAATATCTAGAACGAAACTCAATAAGGAAACAGATGGGTTGAATGATACTATAAGCCAAGTATAAGAGATATATATATAGAACACTCCACTCTACAACAGCAGAATACATGTTCTTCTCAAGTGTACATGGATCAATCTCCACGATAGACCATATGTCAGGGCAGTCTCATTAAATTTAAAAAAGACTGAAATGATGCAAATCATCTTCTCCTACCATAGTGGAATGAAGCTAAAAATCAATAACAGAAGGAACACTGGAAAATTCATATATATATGAAAATCAAACACACTCGTAAACAACCACTAGGTCAAAGAAGAAATCACAAAGGAAATCAGACAATTCTTAGAAATTAATGAAAAGGAAAATACAACATACCTAAACTAATGGGATGCAGGAAAGGCAGTGCTGAGAGAGAAATTTATTGGTAGATATGCCAACATTACAAAAGAAGAAAGATTTGTAATCAATAACCTAATTTCACATCTTGAAAAACCAGATAAAGATTAAATTAAACCTAAAGTTAGTAGAAAGAAAGAAATAATAATGATAAAATCATAGTAAAGTATAAGGAAGAAAATATTAAAATATTAGACAATCATATCAGAAAGATTAGCTAAGCTAAAGGAAATGGACAAATTCCTCTAAACACACAACTTACCTAAACTGACTAAGAAGAAACAGATTTCAACAGTCCTATAAGAACTAAAGAAATTTCATCAATAATAAAAAACCTCTCAAGAAAGAAAAGGCAAAGACCAGATAGATGGCTTTACTGGTGAATTTTACCAAACATTCGAAGAATTAACACCAATCCTTCTGAAACTCCTCCAAAAAATTTAAGAAAAGGGAACTCTTCCTAGTATTCAATGAGACTAACAATTCTCTAACCAAAGTCAGATAAAGATAGCAAAAGAAAACTATATACCAATTTACCTATGAATATAGATGTAAAAATCCTCAACAAAATACTAGCAGACTGAGTTTAACAGTGTGTTAAAAGGACTATAAATCACTGCAGCAGTAGTGACAGGAAACCGTTTTCATGAAGGGGATTTTGATTCAATAAATAAATATAAATAACAAAGTATAATGGGAGCACAGCTTCTCATGTCAGAGAACAGAGTTACAAATAAGCAAAGGGAGAAAAAGAAGGAAACCTATGATGTTAGAATGGAGTTGGAGGTATTGGTATGAATGCATTGTTAACAGTGATACCTTAATAAACATCGACATAAATATGTTTTTGTCTCTCTCTCTCTCTCCTCTCTCTCTATATATACACATATATTCCTTAGCTCTGCCTACTGAGAAAACCTGGGAGCAGCAATACCCCATTAGCAGGAACATACCTAGCACCCAGATCTTGATTTCTAAAAACCTATTCTCCAATTAAAACAAAACAACAACAAAAAAGGGCTCCTCAGAGAAATGGCTGCTTTCCAGTGTTGCAAGTGTGCATGTACAATACGAGCCTAGGACACCTTGCTGTGCCACAAATAATTGCTCAAAGATCAACAGTGGCATGACAAAAAAGATGGAAGCGAACTTCAAGAGGCGCCCATTGGTCAAACTGGGAACAATCTGAGATCCAAAATAAATGATAATAATGGCATAAAGTCCACTGAATAAAATAGGCATCGAGGAGTCCACACTAATGTAAATAAGTATATGAACAGTGAGATGAAAAGCATACCCTTATAGTAGAATGTCAACTACAAATTGTAAAAGGAATTAGAAAATCATCATTTAGCAATCACTATCACAAAAATTCAAGAAACATCAATGTATGATAAAACTGGTAGATCAAAGTTTGAATAGGATATACCCGCCCCCCAAGTGCGCATGCACGCGCGCGCGCACACACACACACACACATCAGTTAAGAATTAACAATTATGATTACATTATCATTATGTAGAGATGATTTTGTTTTTGTTTTTACTTTTCCTGTATATTGTTGAATAGCCAAAAGTTAATAGCCGAAAAATTACTGAAAGATTAGCCTCACCCTTATTTATGGTTATCCTAGACTGGTCTCACCCTGGTTTACATTTGCTATTGTAATGATAACCACTCCACCCTCCCTTGTTTGAATCCATAAAAACCCTAGTCCTTAGACTAGGAAAGCCAGATTTTAGGCTGATAGGCCCTCTGATCTCCTTGCTATGCACTAGCAATAAACTTTTTCTCTCTTTGATGTCTAAGGAACTGGTTATTTGAAGTACATCAGGCAGAAAAACCCACATTTGCTTGGTAACAGAAATATAGAGACTCAAAAGTATCTCCTCTGAAAATATGTCTCAATTAGAGTGGAGAAACATAGCAGAAACTATATTAATAAAGTGATCAAAGTTTATATCACCAAAAATCGGACATATTAAAATCACATGCTACCTGATAGGATGTAATGAGAAAAACATATCACTTCTGTGATATTCCTATCAAACATGCATAATTTGTATCTAATTATTAAACATCAGACAAACCCAAACTGAGTGATACACTACAAAATAACTGGCTGTAGACTTCAAAAGTGTCAAAATCATCAAAGTCCAAAATAAATTTATTTAAACTTAAAATCTTACACACATATTTCATAATGAGTATTATGCCATCATCCTAGTTTTGTTCCATTTGTTTCACTCAAGTTCAGCTCCAAAAAGTTTTTTTTTTTTTTTTTTTTAATCTTAGCCGTGTGACTAACAGTCCCTACTGTTTCTATCCATAGCAACACCATGGAATCATTAGCCTCTGAGCTGCCTTCAGAGGTTTGTTTCCATGACAACAAAGGCTATAACATTAACACTGTCTCAATGAATACTGCAGAAAATGGTAAATTTCTTTATAGTATTGGACGGATTGTACATATTTTAAGAGTACTTTTTAAATAATATCATACTGACAGCTTTCTGAAAATTATTTAAGCTACTTTGTTTTTAGATATTTTTTTTAAGCTTTACATTTTACATCTAATTTAAGTCCTTAAAATTATGAAATAAGCTCTTTAAACATAACGGGTTTCATAAAAGTAGTCTGAAGTCTCACCAGGAATGTGAAGTCACATCTGCATAATGTGCTCTGTACATCTACATTCATCCAACAATAACTGCATATTGAGTGCACCTACTACCTTTATTAAATCCCTTTCTGCTCAAAATAGCTAAAGTGGTTTTTGTTATGTGCATTTGAATCATGTCTGATACAGGGACAGAGAGAAGGGACAGTTAGGAGGCTACTGTAATAATCCAGCTGAGAGGTGATTAGTAGCTCATACCAAGTGGTGGTAATTGTGAAAATGGTTATGAGTAGTCAAATCAAGATAAATTTTGAATGTAGAATTGCATATATGATGATGGGTGGCAAGTGGGAGTGAGAAAGGACTATTAAGCATAATACAATGGCCATAAACATTATCTTTTATATCATAGCTAAACCCAGGCATAAATGATTTGCAAGGCTAAGAACATTTAAAAATTTTTCTCACTAAATTATTTATTATAATGATTTTCAGAGCACAAGATGAAACTCCAAAGAAAGATAACTGAAACCATAGTTCTTAGTAACTAATAACAGCTTCTATCTCACATGAACAAGTTACATGAATGGGGTACACTGAGCTTAGAATATACACAGATTCAAGAAGGTCCAAATACATTTATAGTATATATTTTGGGGAAATGAGACATAAAAATAAGCAAGTATTTTGGTGTCATTATATTACATAACAAGGAAAAATAACTAACCTAGTGGAATTGTAGGTTAATGAGGATCATTTTGATTTTTGTACAGCATAGTTAATATTCTTAATCAAGTTATTTGGTCCCTCCTTTAAAGATCTACTATGTTGCAATGAGGCATGTCACATCTGATCAAATGGCAAAGAAGCTATCTAAAAGTGATGGAGAGACGGGTAAAAAACTGCAAGTCTTTTGAATGTTTATAGAAGGATAAAACAGCACAGCAGATTTATTTAAAAACAAAAACAAAACAACACTGCTTGGGAATCACTGTACTCAATAGTGATTTCAGGACTAAAAAGCTGCAGACATAGGAAAAAAGCCACAGTGATGGAAAGAGGCCTTCAGATGTTATGAATCCAGGAGAGAGAGAAAAGCCACAGGCACAGCAGCCTGAAGCTGAAGCAACAAGTCCTGGAGGAGAGGGGAGAGATAAGCAGACCTTGCCATGTGCCTGATTGCCCACAGCTGCAATTGGGGAGAAAGGAATCCTGGAGGAGAAGGCAGAGACTGGCAGAGTCACCCTTGTACCTTGCCACATGGCATGTGTCCAGGATCACCGACAGCTGACCTTTGGCAAGACAGCATCTCTGATGATGCCTTGATTTGGACATTTTCTCAGTCTCAGAACTGTAAGCTTTTAAGCTAATAAATCCCTATTGTAAAATCCAACCCATTTCTGGTATATTGCATCAGCAGTCTTAGCAAACTAAAACAGCGGTCAAGGTGTTCTATCATTTGACTACCTTGGAAAAGAAGTTCTGAAACATAAAAATGCCAAAAAATCACTAGTTTGATGTTGTTCTCTATCTAACAACAGCTAATTGCCTAAGAATGTCCTGTTTAAAATAAATATGTCTTGGTCAAGTACATTTGCTCAAAAGATTTCCATCTCTTTCCTTTCCAAACTTGATTATAAAGTAAATGTTCCCAATGAGAGCTCATATTAAAAATCTGTGTTGCCATTCTTTAAAAACTTTTAGGTTCTACTAACTTCAACTTGTTCCCTTAGTTCCCCCAAGTGGTAGTTGCTTCCTGCAGTTACTATCCCTGCTTTACTTTGGTATTCCCATTTTGCCTTTTCAGTGCCCTGATGCTTATTTAACCAATCTTCTATATTAAATTCTCTCTGTTAAAACAATTGCTGTGGTTTGTGTTTTCTTAGCTGGACATTATCAAGGTTACCAGTTCTTTAAGACATAATTTTTGATCATTCTGTAATTAGGTTGCTTGTTCACATTTCTAGAGCCTCACTGAAAAGACCAGAATATTTTGTGGAACCGATGACGATGATGATGGTGGGTGTGTGTATGGGTGAGGAAGATGATGATGATTATAGTAGGCAACTCAGTGATGTCAGGTATTGTGATAACTGCTTTGCATGTACTGTCTCATTTAATTCTCACTAAATCGTGAGGCAGATAATATTTTCGCCCCCTTTATACAGGTAAGAAAACAATTTCAGAGAATTGAAATAATTTGTCCAAGGTTTCACAGCTAGTAAGTGGCAGAATGGAGATTTAAACTCAGGCCATCATCCTCTAAAGACTATCTTTAAAATAGTTCAAAAAGTTCTGTTTTGTCTTTATTGTTACCACTACATTTTGCTGTAAAGACAATGCAGAATACCCTAAAAAAGAAACAGAATATTCCATCAACCCTTAAGTCAGGGGTGGGCAAATTTATTCTGAAAAGGACCAAAGAGTAAATATTTTAGACTTTTTGAGCCATACAGTTTCTGTTGCAACTACCCAGCTCTGCTGATGCAGCTCGAAAGCAGCCATTGGCAATATATACACAAATAGACATTTATTGGCTGTGTTCCAATAAAACTTTATATACAAAACAGGTCATAGGCTGGATTTGGCCTGTAGGTGATAGTTTGCTGATCCCTGCTTTAGGTGATCTTTTTCTTTAAGGGGGGTGGGGGTGGTTGATTAAATCAACTGAAGAAAACAGAAAATTATTTCAAGACATCTATGTTAGTTTTTATTAACTATGGCTGGTTTCTTTCTGTTACAGTGCTTTCATTACCTATGATAAAATTAAGCAACTCCCGCCTCCTCCCCCCCAAAAAAAAACAGAGAAGTGACAATTTTTTAAACACTAAAAGAAATACATATTGAAATTTCAAGTTTCACCTACAGTTCTTTAAAAACTCTACAGAAGAAAACTTTGTTCTTATAATTGAAATAATTTATAGTCTATACCATACGCAGCCTTCTAGTTTGGAAAGAGAAATTAAAATAATGATTTTAATTTTTTTCTCCAAAATCCTGCTATGGTCTTTAATACAGCTGAAACAATTCATTCTTAAGATTGCTATAGGGGGACGGATGTGGCTCAAACGGTTGGGCGTCCGTCTCCCATATGGAGGGACCTGGGTTCGATCCCCGGGACCTCGCGGTAAAAAAAAAAAAAAAAAAAAAAAGATGGCTATACATCGTATTTGCTTTTACTCTATTTTCCAAAATATTTTCAAACTGATTTGTATTTCAAAAATATAACCCTATAATAAATGGGTCTATCAAGATTAGTCAGTTACATAAAGAAAAATAAAACTGAAATCTGTTTTAATTCAAATCCAAGATTATAATCTCCAGTTCTCTTTTTAGGACCAACAAAAAAAACTGTAAAGCAATAAATTGGCCCCACTCTGCCATAACCATACTATTTCTTCACACTCCAGAGCTGGCTGGGTCAACAATGTTTAAATCTTAACAAATTTTTAAAATATACTGTTCTAAACTGGGGCCTACAACAGGTAAAGATGGAAAAAAAAAAAAAAAGAAAGAAACAGCAGGGCCCCTGTGTAAAGGGGTGAGGGGGAAGAAATCTTTTAAATAGATTTATCCAGGGGCTGCAAAAACTGTGTTTCGGCTTCTCCTAAAATTCTGCTGCTTCCAGATGTCACAGTCAGTTGGTTTACACTTGCACAAAACAGGTCCAGTCTTTGCTGACTGATTTGCATATGTCTGTAAAATTATCACATCAGCTGGTTTATTTAAAGCTTGTTAAATAAGGTGATAATTGTAGGCTACTGTTCTCCACATGGTCTGAACAACTATTTTTACCTTTTTCAAAATTCTAAACTTTGATAGAAAAGTGGAGGACTAAAAATGTTATCTAAATAACAGTGCTATGAAATAAAAAGAATAACACAGTAAAAGATCTTTAAAGAAATTGACACTATGTAAAATTTTAATGAAAAAAAAAAACACACACAAGTTCTTTGTGCAAAAATATGCATACCATTTTTTCATAGGGGACTTTGAATAACTTTTGAAACAGAAACGAGCTTATGAAATACTTTAGTGTAGACCAGCTAACTTTGAAATTTTACATAAAAATGGCCTAGGCAATTTACATTGACAAAATCATACATACTTAAAAGGTCCAAACTCCCTCTTAGCCATCATCAATCAAATCCAAATATACATCTGTATAACGTTTTTGGATGGATCACGCAATATATTGAAAATCACTAATAAGGATGATAGGAATAGTGGGCAGAAAAAAAAAGAGTAAACCAGATGTTCAAACCATCAAAGATTAAAAGTGATTGGAAGGTAATTGATGGTGGTGATGGTAGCACACATTGTGAATGTAATCAACACCCTCTAAATTGTACACCTGAAAGTGGTTAAAATGGGAAATGTTATGTTGCATATATGTTACATTTTTTTAAAAAGTGAGAGAAATGCAGATGACTAGAAAAGAAGGGGAAGTAGAAAAGACTGCCTCATGATACAGGCATTTTTTAAAAGAGGGAAGAGGTACAATCTTCCAGAAATATCGATGATAAACAAGTTAAACACTGACACCACTTTATTGGTCCCATGGTTCACGGGGTGTGAGAGATTAAACTTCCCTTTTTGGTGAAGGCCTTAGAAAAAAGAATTCTCACGGAATGCCAGGGTTCCATGAAAGAAAAAAAGGTGAGATGAACTCAGAAAAGGTTAAGGATACAGGAGATTCTGCTGATGATAAATCGGGAGTTCCAAAGGCAGAGTAAAAGGGTTTAAGTGGTTAAAGGTAAATGGGAGTTCAAAACAAATTAGGGGAAGTAGATGTAGCTCAGTGATTGATTGCCTGCTTCCCAGGTATGAGGTCCCAGGTTCAATCTCTGGTGCCTCCTTAAACAAACAAACAAACAAACAAACAACAAAAGTTAGGGACTACCAGAGTCACAGAGGGATAAGGAAACGAGTAAGAGTGATCTAGAAAGTTGGGAAATTTTGTGTTCATTCAAGTTAAAAAGGAGGTAGGGTTTAAGATTGATGGTATGCTTAGGGAAGCCTGGTTAAGAGGTAGACAGTGTTAAATTTCATCATCTTCTTCAGCTATTTGCAGAAGGGAGTGTTGGGAGGTTAGGTGAGGTCTGGGAAATAGCAGTATCACCAAGAACTCGAGGAGCTCCTTAGGCATTTCCCTGAAATCCTAGAATTGGAGTTATTGACACCTGTGGTTCATAAAAACAGTGAATGGCTTACATTTAGAATTAAGTTATTCATTCAGTCACCAATATTTACTGAATACTTGAACGCACTGCACTACTCTAGGTGCTATAATTCCTAATTATCTGTAGTTGAATTTGTCCACAGACTATCAAAATTAAGGATATAAAAATGAAACAATAATAGCTGCACCTAATTCTAACATGTGCTTACTATGTACTATTCACTGTTCTAAGTGCTTTACATATATTAAATCATTTAATCCAAGTAACTTTAACGAGGTTGATACTATTATGATTTGCATAATTTTTAGACAACATACCCAACAAATATCTCTAAAAATTAAATTCTTTATAGACCAGAGTGTACCTGTTCAGGACAAATAGTATGCTTTTTTATACAAATGAGCCTATATATTTTTTCCACAAGGGTATTTGAACAGTATTTTCTTGTAATTAAGATAATTTTTTCCCTCTAAAAAGCAGATTATCCAACTCATGTGGCTAATATATATACTCTTAAGAAAACTTTATTTTTCTACTTCAATTATGGCAAGTCATCATGCCTGTTCCATTCACTCCTAAGAAGACAGAGCTTCAATGCTTTCAGCTTAATTTGGCATGTCAGTTGTTTGAGGGGAATCTTATTTGAATATTTATAAGTACTCATGTAAGGGATTTTCAAGCAGCCCAAGATATATCAACAGTTGTTAAACACACATTCAAAGTGACCTAACTCTTCAGAGTGGTTCAAAATTTAGATTACTACTCTCATTAAAAACACTGATATCACCAAGTAGATACAGAACTTTTTGTCTATGAGTTAATAAAGCAGCAAAGTCTAAAAGTATTGTGCTTCAGTTTCTTAAAACAGTACTGAATATGAAAATTGGTCCTAGTTTAGAACAGAGCTGAGTAGACTAAACAGAACAGGGTAGATCTGCATCAAGTGATCCCAAATACAAGAATAGGAGTGATGCTGAGGCAAGGAATGAAGGAGGGCTTGACAACATATAATCATTTTTTCTTTATTAGAATAAATATTCAAAATTAAGAACATAAGTAGTATGAAAGTCCAGAATAGAAAAACTTACACCAAGGAAACTAATAGCTCATCTTAACATTTTATAATTTCAACTTTATAATAAAAATATAAATAGCCTCCAAAATATGTGTTCCTTGCATATAAAGTTATGATCAGGTCAAAGAACCCTTTCCCCTGCTTCAATGATGCTTCTTCCTGAACCTTTGTCCTGTCCTCATTCACTAGTTTTCCCTACAAACTATTGAATTCAAAGACAAGTAAGCACAAAACACCCCACAAACTTTTGGGATGCAACCAAATAATAAAATTACAGATAGTTCATAAGGTGCATGATTATCACTATTGGGAGAAGACTGAAAGTGGTGAAGAAATCAGGTCATGGGGGAATTCGTGTGGCTTGAGGATAATATGAAGAATGGAGGGGGAAGAAAGGGAAGTGAAGGAACCAAGGGCACTTGTGAGGGAAGAGAGGAAAACCAATAAATATAGGTATGGAAGAGGTGTGGGATTATGGGGTCATTTTACAGGTCATGGAAGATAACGAGATACCAAGATTCCAGGTGATTGAAATGGAAAATAACTAATTCAATAAATATTTATTGAGCACCAACTATGTGCCAAGCCCTATTTTAAGAGCTTGGGGGTCTTAAAGAACTTTATAACCACCTGGTTTCCTTATCATTCAAAAAAAAAATATTGACTTCCTACTAAGTGCCAGATATTAAAGTGGAACCTTACACCACATAATTTTAGTTATGAACATGAATACCTCCAAGAGAAAAGCAATTTAAATGGATCAGTAAAGTAGGTAAATTTTCCTTTAATTTGTAGATCATACATGGGGGGAAGGGGGTGTATTAAATCAGAACAATGATTTTCAAACTAATAAAATTAGTGATTTAATGGCAACATCAGAAAAGAAACAAAATTAAAAAAAAAAAACTCAAAAAAAAAAATAAAAAGAAATAAAATAATGGCAACATCATATCAATAAGTTATAAGGAATTATATTCAAAGTTAATCTTGCTATCAAATCTTAGAAAAGAATTTTTCTGACAACTTTGAAATGGGAGACCTGGTAATCAGCTCTGCAATTTATCAATCACAGAACAAAACACTACTTTACTACTGTGTTCATAGATACATAGTAGGTGTTCAAAAAATTCCTGTGATATTTCATTAATCTACTTTTTTTTTTTTTTTAAGTATCGGGGCTAGGGTTTGAACCTCAGACCTTGTGTGTGGGAAGCCAGGGCTCAGCCACTGAGCCACATCAGCGCCCTTTCTTTTTAACAATACACAAATCCATACTATAAAATAAAATAGCCAGATATGAACTCAGTAGATAAAATAACAAAATATGTTCTATCATCAACTAAGATTCAGTATTTTGCCCTGTGAAATGAATTGAAATGTATTAAAACACAATATTTGGATAGATAAAATAACCAACTAATTTTCATCAGTTAGAAAAATGTACAGAATGAAAAAAGTGACATGTTGGCATTCTAGAGTAGAAGAAATCAAAGCTACAACCTCTGACCATATATCTATACTTTTAGAAATGAAATGCAAAGGTAAGACATGTATCAGGAAAGATGTCTGAAGGAAAGAAAAACTAACTCTTTTTATCAGTATACAGAAATGATCTGAACTAAAAAAAAGGGAAAATAAAATTTTAAATAGTTTTGTCAGATTAAATGCAAACAGAGGTCATTATTAAAATCCTGATTTTTTATTTTAGCACAATATGATAGCAACTTTTTGCTCTAATTCTTAGGTGACTATAATGTAATTCTGTGGTTTCAATAGTTTTATAAGTGAATTAATATGTTTATGTTTTCATTTGTAGGACCTCAATGAGTAGTTCCTTGAGAAGAAGTACAGATATATCAATGGTTGCATGTATGTGTATATAAAAATAATTGATATTTATATAAAGTTTGTTAAAGTTTTAACATCTTTCTTATTGATAAAGGAAATTATCAATATTAATATTGATCTTAATCTTAATCTACAATGAACAATGCCACACAGAAAATTGAACATTAAAGCTTTAGTCTCTGTGCCCATTTTGGATATATGTAACTGTAGCCAAAACCAATTAAATTCTTGGGGCAGTTTTCAATCTAAGAGTTAAATCAATTACTGCTACTAAATGCGTTTTGTTTATAAGTAATTTCAGTGCCTACATGAAAATAATTGACTGCCACATCAGTAATACCATTTCTCTTTCAAACATGCAAGAAAGATACGTAGGTTTTTTTTTTAACCTAAGAAAGTTAAAATTATTTTTAAATCAAAACTATTACAGGAAAATTCTAGTAACCAAAAACAAGAAACTGTTGACAGTTACAGCTTATTTTTATTGTGCTGCTTCTAATTATTTTAAAACGATGATTTTAAATGAATTTATTTTTAAAAGGCCTTAAGGAATGTGTATCCATCTACATATATATATTTTTTTGTTTGTTTGTTAATTATTATTGATGTCAAAGGACAAAAGCATTCTCAACTTGTCTTTAAATTAGACTAATTCTTAGTCTTCATTTTTACTAGAGTTGAATAAATGTTATATATTTTAAATTATGAATATTCCCCCCAAATTAAGCTTATATTCCCCAAATAGATATTTCATTCAAACTACTAATTTTCATTTATTTTTCCTATTTTTAATATTCATTTTCTCAAAAAGAAGTGGTTTTATGTTTTGTTTTGTTTTTTTAATATTTGGGAGACTTTTAGTATTTTTTCTTACTTCTTTAAAATATCATTTGAATATTTGAAAAAAATTCCCATGTACTTACACAAGTTGACTTATTTCAATTTAACCCTAGATAATATATATTTATATAAATGGAAGGATTCATCAAATCCCTTCAAATAAACCACAATCTGGTTAATGTAACTTTAAGATATAAATATACATAACACTAGCTAACTATATTAAAATTAATATTTTCTACAAACATTGGACAAAGGGAAATGTTCCAAATTCTCTTCTGTTCCTTTACTATAATGATCTCCCTAAGGTTATCTAATCACATACAAAAGCTAGTCAAACTGGTATTCTTCTCTCTGGCAAGGCATCATACTTTATACATTGAACAGAGTCTAAAAATAAAGAAACAAGCATCATTAATTTACATTTTAATTTATGAATCAACGGCTTTATATTTTTAGAGAAGCCACTCAACAAAATCTGAGACTGTTTTGTTTGGCATTACATAAGAGCATAAGGGAAAATATTTTTGTTCCCCTTTTTGTGATAAAGACCTGCATAGATGGACTGAAAATATACATTTCTGTACATCCAAGATTTCAATGCATAAGACTACAGTTTTTAATAAGAAACCTGTACTAAGACAATTTTGCAAAGCAAATGTCAACAGAAATATATGGAAAATAATTTCAACAAGTGGTATGTTACCTGGGTGGAGCTGGTGGCTACCGAGATGCAGTCAATAAAGCTGTGTCTTCGAGAAAAAAATGCAACTATCTGCTGCCAGCGTGAAGGTTCTGGCTCAGCTTGCAATTCATCTGATGAGCCCTTTTTTGCCCAATGTTTCTGCTTTGGGCCTACCGAGCCATGGCTAGAGCTAGTATTGCCTCCTCGACTGGCTCGAGAGTACAGAAGTGTGTTGTTTCCAAAAATGTAATTCATCTCTGCAGCCCTGCAGGTGGTTGCCAAGCAGTCTTACTTCTCTACCAGCTGCTGAGTGGTGAATGATCGGTAAAAACTGCAGCTAGAATTACAGCAGCATCACTTGTAGATCAGGGAAAATAAAAGCCTTGAGAAATGCTGCTCAATTTCTCTATAATTTCTTCCCATGAAAGAGCTGTATCTTCCCTCTGTACCTGTTAGCAGTATGATGGCTGAGTTTATTTTTGCAGACAAAAAAGACGGCATAAGGTGAATTTCTTTCTCATGATTATTTTTTCACCAGCATCTGCAGGAACCAAAAGCTGCTCTTTTGTTAGCTAACTAGACAGACTGAAATCCAGGAAGTGAGGTCGATTAGCAGGTAAAGAAAGCTGTTATAAACACTGGACTACAAAGACCCTCTGGGGTTGCCTGATTTAATGCACAGGATGGAGAAATCCTGGATCACCAAGTTTCAATCAAAGCCTGTAGTAAAATCCAATAGCATCTTCACTGCTTACATAAATTATAAATATGAACTGAATTAAAAAATACAAGAGGATTCTCTCTGCCAGCAATTATGACTGTTTAAAATGATTTTACTCAAGAGGCTTTGTCATTCACAAACAAATTTCTACACCAGGAAGAAGCTTACATTAATTAGCATCAGTAGCTCTAAGTTTTTTTAAAGGTACATTAAGCCCCAAGGATCTAATGATAGAGAGAACTCCATTTGTAATGCAGCACAATCATTTTATGCAACATACCCGTTTTAAGAGATATTAGTAAACCATTATTTGGCTTCAGGAACTTTTATGATGAAAAGAATTATCATCAATAAAGAAATTATTAGCACCATGCCTCTCCTATATTACAAACATTAAGATTATAATGTTAGGAATTTGTAAAAATGTATTGACCTAAAATGGATCTCTATTCTTCATTAAAACACAAAAGAATGAAACGTTGCTAAACTGTGTTTTATAACCATTGAAATGTGTTTTATCCAAAATAAATAATACTCTGGTTCACGAAATAATATTATTTAATTGCTAAATGGATGTTTCCTAACATCTAGTATCTAAATCTGTGTTTCTCAATGTAGTAATAGACCACCTCAGAATCTCCTGGATTGCTGGTTAAAAATTGATTGGTGACCCCTACCCAACAGAATCTCTAGGGATGGGTCCTGGGAATTTTCATTTTTTTAAACAAGCTCCCTAAATGATTCTAAGAACCACAGACTCTTAAGTCTGTTCTCTTAACACTATGCTAATGGTATATATTACAATAAATGGTCATTTAAAAATAATATATGAACAGGAATGTTCCTTGATAACTTACTAATGAAGTAATTAATTTTTAAGTTGATATGAGCACACAATATGTCCCAAATGCAGTCAAAGATATTTTTTCAGATACAGACTTGAAAAAATCTTGCTTACCTATGTGCCTACCAGCACCACTAGATATATGCAGATTACTGGAAAGCAGCACAGACAAACTACAACCTTGGTGTCCACTGGAAAGGCTGACTCAGCAAGAAAAGATGCTAATGCTCTCTCTATGACTCCATTCCCAAGATACAGACACATGTAATCAATAAGGGTTGAGAGCCATGTGATACACTTTGGGGGGTAAAATTTCTTGTAACAGAAATTATAGCAGAAAGTTTGGTGCTTCTTCCTAAGGACTGTGCAGGCAGTCCCAGCAATTTTGAGGCCCTATACAGACGTATCCTATCCATTTGGGGGTAGAGAAATAGAGAAAAGACCAAGAATCCTCTCTGAGTGAAAAAACTGAAAGCCTCCTGAAAAGAAATATTTTACTATGAACAGGTACTTAATTAAAAAACTAATTAATTAGTAAGGTTTATACCAAGTGCTATAGAAACTGGTTTGGCCCCAAAATATTGTGTTTTTATCCATGTCTGATGAAAACCCAGGGAAAGGGGAAAAAAAAAATTGTAGAATTGATATAGGCTTTATTATTCTGGATTACCAAGGATGAGAATAATGTATACAAAGGTTGAACTCATCTCTGCTACCTTAAGTTGCAAACAGAGTAATCCTCTAATGTATATATATTTCTTGTCCTAGAGAGCCAAAGAGCTTGAGAATGATCTAAGGTTGACAGGAAAAATTCCGTATTTTCCCTGATTATAGGGAAGAAATACTTCTCAGTTTTCTATTCAAATCCACTCACATCATGACAGCAGCCTTGAGTTCTGAGACAGGTTGTTTTATGAAAATGTTCTATTTTCATGTGCTGGATCACCCCGTCCATTAACCAGTAAGTCAGTACATGGGTACAAAACCATGTGCACACCTAAACCACAAATGGTTTCACATGATTTGGTTGGTAGGTGGAAGACAACCATTCCTCACTGAACTCTTCTTTTGAATAGCAGGGCTGAAAGACAAACTCCGCCCACTAAAATATAATTTAAGTTCATTACCTGGAAAGTCTATTTAAAATAATGAATTTTAAAAATAATAGCCAAATGACTTAACCACCAAAAAGAATCATTATTCACATTTTGAAATGATATATAAAGAATATTCTTTTTTTTCCTATATAGTTTTCTTTAGCTTCTCTTTTTCACAAAGTGATAGTAATTTAATCTATAGAACTCTAGCCTAAATAGAAGAAAAGGTAAGCAAACTAAGGTACATCCATTCAATGATTATGTTATATAATCTAAAATATGATTATGAAAAATAGGTGACTGCAAAAAAAAATGTTTAACATTAGCTGGAGGTAAAGGTAATTCAAAATTTTATACGGCATAGGACACTAATTATTTGTTCATGTTTCCAAACTCACAAATAAATCCAGAAGTCTTCGTGTATAATAACAAAGGTAACCATTAAATAATCTCAGTGAAAATTTTTTTTAAAAGTTTAAGGGTGAAAAGAGAAAAAAATATTGAAACTCTAAAATACTAAAGAAAATTACTAAGTAACTACAAAGCTAAAGCAATGTAAAAGCAACATAAGAGGCATGTTCTTTACCCCTTTACCTATATGAGTTATTAAACTTCAAAATATATAATTGTACTGAGAGAAGATAAGAATGAAACTGAGATTGATAAGAATATAGATTATTTATCTAGAAAAGGCCTCATCATGTATGTACAAATCTCTTCTGTAGGAGCACCATCTAGTGGGCAAATTGTCAAATAAACTATATGCTACCTAAGTATATCGTGGCCATCCGAAAAAAAGATAAAATCCAACAAATTGTATTATGTTCCAGAGATGTCAAAATAAAACTTACTTCAAAAAGTGCCCATTATGTACTTAAAATGGGAAAGATTCTATTCCTGTGGCATTCAATTCAATAGGCTTATATTTGTTTATGTCCATTCTTTAGCTACCACTTTTTTCTACATTTTTGAAAAACTACCAACTGAAGCTTCGTGACTTCTTTTGATAGCATTCTCAGTACTACTGGATTGTGTCCGGGGACTAGGAAATGCACTTATTTAAAATAATTACCTGCTCACATACCCAGTTCTACCTTGAATTTCAAGTCTCTTAACAGTGATTACTTTACAAATTATCAGTTTGAACAAAATTTTCCTTGCCCTTTAAGACAAAAGCAAAATACGAATTTCTTTGCTTCCTCAATGATTATTGCAACCTCCCATATACTCCTAACCAGTGCACCTACGCCCTCCTCACTTCATCTAGCTCTGAACCCATTTTGAAAAGGCCTGGGTTGGTTGGTTTGATTTACTATTGTGACCAGTTTTCCAACTTCCCAGCTTTTTTTCAGGTTTTGAAATCTTGTTGTTATTGTTAGAATCATACTACTCTTCTATATTTATGACTATTTAAAGTCTAAGCTTATTGGAAAGATTCTTATTCAGCCACAAAAATCTACCCATTTTTTACCATTATATTGCCAATTTCTTGAGACTCCTCTTCCCAACAATGGCAAGATAGATTCTCTTTCAGTCTTAAATTATAAGATCATAATTACTTTTATTCTAAGCCCCGAATAAAGTAACTTTCAATCATTCTTATTTCATTCATTGTTTCAGTAATGAGAACAATCACCACCACCACTATTATAACCTAATAGATTATTAGCTTATTTAATAGTGGTAAATCAGGCCACAACTCATCAACTCAAAACCTTGCCCTCATTTCGTAACAAACACCTTAAAAGTATCAGCTACAACATCATGAACTTTCCTGCATGTTTGCAGTTTCTTCTATCACCCTCCTACTGTATTTGTTTAAGCCAGTAACTGCCTCCATCTCTGACTTGGCATCTCATAACACATCGTTCAACACCCTGCTCAAATGTCAACTTTCTTTTTCAGAAAACTCCAAGAATTCAATTCTTCCTCTATTTTTTTTCTTATTACATCACTTGTTTTAAAGCCCTCTCCATAAAGAATATTACCAAAACACCTGCCAAAAGGCCTAAGGGTTGGGCAGTGCAAATTGACTTTGGTTAGTCAGTAACAATAAAAATGACCAGAGATCCAAAACTTAAGAGAAAAAGAATATACCCTAGGAAGGTTTTTGACTAAAGTAAGAAATAAATTAGAATAATTCAGTCAAGAGAAAAAAAGGTATAGGCTGACAAGAATAATATATAAAGCAGGAAGAGGGTGTTTGGAATTTAAGTCTTCCAAGGTTCTTACGTTGTTCAGTATAAAGAAGTATTTACTAACTTTGGTTTTTGGTAAGTTAAATGTGTATATTAAAATTTCTAGGATAACCACTAAAGGGAAGAGGAACAGAATAACTACCAAGCTAATAAGATAGAAAAATGGGCTGACAAAATGTAATCTAAAAGAAGACATGAAAGAAGTAAATGTCTCTCTATATAAAAATTAAGAAACACACTTATAAATACCCCTCATAAATACCTCATGGGGCAAAGAAAAAAATGGAAATAAAAGAAAATGTTAATAATAATAACAGTACATATTAAAACTTGTGGGATACAGCTAAAATGTTATTTGAAGGAAAACTTAAAATCTCAAATTTAGAAAAGAAGGCTGATATTAATGCAATAAGCAACCAATTTCAGAAGTTGGAAAAAGAAATAAATAGAATAAACCTACAGAAAGAAGAAGGGAAAAAAAAAAAAAGAGGAGACAGGAAAAGATAAGAGAAATGTCTCTGCCACTGACAATCAACTGATTTTTCTGTATGTCTTTCATTTAAGTCTTCCAAAGAAGGAAGAGATTACTTCTACCAAAAACAATTTTTAACTGATAAGTAGGCTATCCACACATTTACATTCATATATGTATACGTTTATTGTGCATATGCATGTGTGTATGTGTACATATACATGTGTGTACATGTGTACGAGGAGAATGAGGAGTAGGGGCAAGGTGGCACATAGGAGAAGATAAAAAAGAGAGTTTTTTGAAAAGACCATCTCTGAAACTGACTGCCCTTTCATAAGAACGATCAAGGAAAAAAAGGCACAAATAAACAACATTAGGACTGAAAAAGAGGCCACACTTACATATGCTATAGACAAAAAAAAAAAGGTTAACAAGATATTATGAATAATAATTTGAAATCATACATAAAATGAACAAAATCCTAAAAAACATAACACTAACAACACTAACTCTAAATAGAAAACTTTAATGATACTACAGCCATTTAAAATTTTCAAGCAGTAGCATGAAGTAATCCCTCAAAGAGCATTAACCCAGATAGTTTTACTAGTAAGAAAAGAAATGGGTCTTACTTTCAATACATGCCATCAACAAAGAATTAATATCCAGAATATACAAAGAACTTCTACAAATCAATAAAAAAAGATGGCCCAATACAAACCAAGCAGAAATCTTGAATGGGCCTGTCACAGAATAGGAATGCTGAGTGACCAATAAATATATCCATATTAGTAAAAAGGGAAATGTCCTTTAAAATCACAAGGAATTAGCATTCAAAACCAACAGAAGGGAAAAAATAAGAATAGCAAGTATTGATGAGAATATGGAACTAGAACTCATATAATGTTGCTGATATGCAAATTATACCACTTGGGAAACAATCTGCAAAGACATACAAATATACCCTTGATTTTAGCAGCACTTTTTATATTAGTAACCTAGAAATAACCCAATATTCATCAAAAGTAAGATAAACTGTAGTATATTCACAAAATAGAAATTCTAGAGCAGTGAAAATAATGGCTCTCAGGAATATAATGTTGAGCAAAAAAATGCAAGTTGAATATTATATACAATATGATTCCATTTATATAAAGTTCAAAATATGCAAACCAAAATAATATATTGATTAGAGATCCAATTATGTGGTAAACTACCAATTCAGGATTTATGAGGAGAGAGAAAAGAGGATGGGATCAGGAAAAATCCCATACTGGACTTCAAAGATAATGTTATTGTTCTTTTTTTTGTTATCTAATAATATTTAAAACAAGTGTTTAAAAATACTGCAACGTGTGGTATTTGAATGTAACAGTTAATTCCTTCATAGGAATTTTTTTGACTTAAATATAGTATCACTAAATAAAATTTGCTTATAAAATACAGCTTTAAAATTTTATTTAAAATGCTAATAAATACCATGAAATTTCCTATTCTACAAAACTAAAAATGATGAAGAGGAGAAAATCCTATAACTAATAATATTTCTAAGCATAAGCTATACTAATAACAAAAGTGATATGTAACACTTAGCAACAAAATAAACAGTAATTATTATCTTACCTTTATTGGTGAAATATGAGAATGAGAAACAAATCCATGGACATTTTCAATCTCTGACAGGTTCTTTTCTGAGATATGAACCAGTTCCGGCCCTATCACCTCATTAGTGATCTGTGGGGAAATGTGCTCTTGAGGAGGTATATCTTCATCCTGATACCGATACTTCTGTAAAGTAAAGGAAACTATTACATATGAAGTAGTCCTTAAGAACAAATTAAGCTCCACTCAAATCATGATTTTCCTATCTAGCCACTCAGTATTAATTATTTAATCACATTAAGTGTATTTTTTAGTTTAGTACCTAAAGCATGAGAGACGTAGGACACCATTTTAAGCCACACCAATATTTTAATTAAATGATTTAATTTGACTATCAAAAATATTTAAAAGCTAGGTGAAAAAGAAACCTCAATATTGATTTGGCCATTTCTTACCCAACATGAATTGAACCAAGTGTCTCTAAAGATGCACTTGTTTAAATGAAGTCAACAAGAAAAAACAAAGTTATTCAGCTAAATTAGTCTGATTTCCCGATTCAGCTAACTTGTATAAAGATGAAAAAAGTTCTTCAGACTCTTCAGATTCTAGCTGAAAATTGTTCAGTAGATAAAAACATTTTTCTTTTTACCTACGAAAGAATCTATAACTCATACACTGATTCTTTTCAATCTGTTTTTAAAAGATTAACATAATTTTAATAAAACCAAATCTACCTCACATCATACGCAAAAGTAAAGGGAATGATAACTAAAGGACCTTGAAGAAAATATAAATAAATGTTTCACAACACAGGCTGGGAAAGCCTATACATAAAAACAAAAACAAAACAAACTAAAAAATGTCCTTCCCATCATCAGACATTTTTAAAAAATGCCTCCAAAATGAATGAGAAAAACCTACATCAACAGAAAACATATGACCTTATAGGTAATAGAGATAATATATGGGAAAGATAAAAATTTCAAAAAAAAGCTTTAAAGGATATATACTTGATAACAAAGTAACCCCAAATATAAAATGTCCCTTTTTCGAAATGACATAAAATTGGCAAACTTGAACATTTGAATATTTAACAATGTGGTTAAAATAAATGCCTACTTATATAAATACTTAATAAATTTGGTGCATATCTGTATTATATTTAGGAATATTGATTTTAAAATAAAACCTTTTCACTCTTTGACGTCAGTGACATAATCATTAGAGTTACTTCTCAGTCAAATAATAATTTTCCAAGGTATATCATGCACATTTATTAAGTTGAAATAGAACCTTTCCCTAATCTGTGTATTTTATTCCAAATAATCATTGTTATTAATGATTTCCATAAAAACAAACAAACAAACAAACAAACAAAAAAACTAGTTTATTGCCTTCCTTGAAAGCCTCTAGGGATTTCAATTGTCAAGTCATACATACACTCACAGAAAGGAGAATGATTTGCCTTATATTCAGGGAATATTCTCAGCAGAGATTCAAGAAAATACTGACTCCATAAGGCAAGAAAAAGATGCTATGAAGGCAGCAAAGAACAGGAGCATATTCTTAAGCATTAAAAGCAAGGCTGTAACATAAAAAATAATAATAGGACTAGAAAATAAAATTGAAAGAATTTCCCAGAAGATTATAAAACAAAACAGAGGAGCAGATGTAGCTCAGTGGTTGAGCTTCTGCTTCCCATGTATGAGGTCCTGGGATCAATCCCTGGTAAATAAAATTTAAATAAAATAAAATAAAATTAAATAATAATAAAATAAAATAAATAAATAAAAAAAAAAGACCATTACAGAAAAAGAGAACAGAAAGAAAACTGGCATGAATTATACCAAATAATCTTCCTAAAGATCAAAGATTCCGCTGTGGGCCCAGAATAATAAATGAAATAACGTATGCACCTACACAAATCACTGTGATATTTCAGGATGCCAAGATTAAAAGACTACCCTCAAAAAAAAAAAAAATATATATATATATATATATTTTGATGTACCAGGGCCGGGGATTAAACCCAGGACTTTGTAAAATGTGGGAAGCCAGCCCTCAACCACTGAACTACATCAGCTCCCCTGAGCTGGTTCTGTGTTATTTATTTATTTTTCCATTTGTTTGCTTGTTGTTTTTGTTTGTTTTTAGTAAGCACTAGAAACTGAACCCAGGACCTCCTATGTGGGAAGTAGGCACTCAAACACTTGCACCACATCCACTCCCTCTCAAAACTTTTTAAGTAGAAAAAATTATCACATACTACCACTCCCTAACTCCCCACCAAACCTTCGACTCTAAAAAAATCAGAATAGTAGCAAATATCTGTTCAGCAACTATAGATATAAGACAATACAAATACACCTTCAAAGTTCTGAGTAAAAACGATTTTAATCTTAGAATTTCCAAACACGACCAGATTAATTCAAATGTGAGGAGAAAGAAACTTCCAGATATGCAATAGACTAAAAAAAATTACCTCACAGATACCATTTCTTAAGAATTGCTTAGAAATGTGCTAAAGCAAAAATTTAAAGACCAAAAAAGGCAGTGAAGAGTGATCCCAGGAAAAAAAAAATTACAGGAAACAGTACAAATTGGTACAGAAAATGGAGGGCATGAAGGAGGAAATCTCTAGAGGGGAAAAAAAACACTGTCAAATTACTCAATTTAATCAAGAATTTGGAAAACTAAAAACATAATGAAGACAAATAGAGTGTGTGTATGTGTATTTATATATATGAGATAAATATATTTAAATAAAAACAACTTGTCTATGGGGAACAATGTTTATAGGATTAAAAAATATTTTAAAAGTTTACTGACTTCAAATTTTAGAATTTGAAGGTAGAAGGAAGAAGTCAGAAACAGTAGTGGTATACATTAAGGAATTAAGATACTCTGCGGTTAATGAATAAGTAATAAACGTGAATACATACACCACACACACATGAATTACTTACAAGGTAACTATGGAAAAACTGAAAATAATAAAACTTTTGGTAGAATGAGGACACTGAGGTGTAGTGTAAATGAGCTAAATCCTTATCATAGGTCAATAATGTCTAAAATTAATAAAGGGCAATATTACACATATTATTAAGATACAGAGGTAATGAGAAGAAGATACAGCTAAAAGAGAAGATAGCTTGCCTCTGAGAAGCAGAAAGGGGTGAAGCAGGGAGGTGTTACATTTCCTAATCAAAGTTTATACATAAATTCATTTTTAACCACATAAATTCTTTTGAAAATTTTTAAATGGAAAAGGAACGATTCCTCCATCTTTTGGGACAATAATTATTATAAGACATCCTTTCAATCTAAACATAGAGGATCTTCAAATACTTCATGGAAAGATTTAAGAAAACATAACAAAATATAGTTACAAAGAACTAAGTTCTATTATATATTATTTGCATAATGATTTTAAAAAGGGAACTGGGTTCATTACAATTATTATTTCAGAAAGTGTTTCAAAGTAGCTTTCTAGACTAACAGTTACATTGCATAGCAATATTCATCTTAATTTTTTATCTAAAGGTTGATGACAACTTATTTCCAAAATTTTTTTAACATTCAAAACTTCATATGAAACCAGTTGCTGATACAGTAGAATGCAGAAAACTAAGCCTCTCATAAGGATGGTGCAAGTCTTCTAACTTACCCAACACTTTTATTAGAAATGAGATATACAGTGAAAGATAAGAGGATAGGGATGAAGGAGAAAGGAGACTTAAATATAATTCTATTAAGTACATTCTAAATTCATTTTCTTTTTATGCTTTTAAGTCTGGCATCCTGGGTATAAAACCTTCCATTCTCCTTAAACTTGGTTAACAATATTGGCAACAATATTTTAGTCACGAATTACTGTGACTTGAAAGTTATTTTAAGTTGGAATGTGATGTTACTGCTTCACTGCTGTTATATAATTTCCGGAAATCTTTCTTTAGAAAGGAATATTTTTCCCAGTATAGAAATGATGCAGAATACTGTGTCTTCTACAAAATCTAAAACGGCTGAAAGTTAGACCAAAAATGTACTTAATATTTTATAAATACAAGGCTCTTAAATCAATACTGAACAGGTAAACAAACATAATTATGCTTTTAAAACCCCTACCTACTACCTCAGCCAATATATATTCTTTTAGTAATAAATTAAAGAAATAATTGATATATTTTACTAGCATTGGTCTATGCACTCCAACATACCTCTTTTTAAAAATAATAATAAAGACGACATTAACAAACAAGCAGTGGTAAGGTTTAATATAAATTCCTAAAGCAGATAAAGTATAATGTGTGTTGGGAAATAGGGAGAAAAAAACACACCAATCTTGAACCCAATTTCCAAATTTTAACAAAACTTAAGATGCTGAGGACACACTGTGTGTGTCCCAGATGTAGACATAAATATTTCAAATATTTGTTAAAATTCAAGAGTAAGTACTAGTATAGGGATGAGAAAGAGAACACACTAGCAATTAGAAGGAGGAAGGGAGGGGTGAAGGGAGGGACAGAGAGAGGCAGACAGAGAAGAGAGAGAAGAAATTTAAAAAAAAAAAAAAAACTGTAAAGAGCACAAATTAGAAAATGGGAGGGGAGAGTTAAGACCATCATAAATACAAAATAAGATGGGAAGAATTTAAAAATATGAGTGATCAAAATAAATGTGAATGTATTATGTCTGCTTTAAATAATTCCTACATTGCCAAGGAAGATGGAAATCTTCTTGATTGATTAGACAAGGGCAGGAGGGAAACCAATAGAACAATATCACTTACAAATATGAATACAAAAATGTCTAGGAAGGAAAAGTAGCAAATTTAATCCAACCCAATGAAGTGAAAGGTAAATCAGGAATGCAAAGATGGTTCAATTTTTACTTTATTTATTTTATAAGACAGGGGTTCTTAACTAGGGGTCTGTATTAGTCAGGGTTCTCTCGGGAAACAGAGTCAGCAGGAGATATCTGTGAATAATATGGAACTCTAAAAGAGTCTCTCACGCGACCGTGGGGACTCACAAGTCCAGGTTCCTCAGGCAAGCTGCAAACCAGGGGCTCCGATGAAAGCCTGATGAAAGGTTGTTGATGAGTCTCTGGGAGAAGTTGCCTGTCCAACGACGAGCTGGGAAATTCTCTCTGAATGTTGAAATCACCTCCACTCTTAAGTCATTCAACTGATTGGATAAAAGCACCACCCATCGATAATGCAATCTCCCTGATTGATGCAGATATAATCAGCCATCCACGCAGTAAACTCACTGGTGATCGAAGTCCACAAATGCTCCCGTATTACAATTAGCCCAGTGCTTGCTGGAACAAACACCTAGACACAACTACCTGGCCGAGTTGACACATTAGCCTAACCATCACAGGGTCCATGGAAAGATTTCAGGGGGTCTGGGAGATTGAATTGAAAAAAATCAACTTATTATCTTTATTTTCTCTGACTTCTAATTGAAACTTAGCATTTCCTTCACTTATGAATGTATGCAATAAATTACAGTAGTATACATTTCATATTTTAAAAATAAAATTTAACTTTCCTGTATTTTTGATATATTGGGTTATTATTTAATGTGTTAAGAAAGAAGCACATATCATATGTTTTTTATTTTAGTAACTGCATTTCAATATATGTAACTGATTTCCTTTGTAATTTTATTTTATGCATTTAAAAACATTAATCTTGTGGGGACATGTTGGTGTGGGTGTGATATATTTATTAAATAATACACAGTATAGTGTAGACTTAGTATGATTTTTTATTTTTATTTATTTATTTATTTATTTTTTAAGATTTTATTTATTTTATCCATTTTAAACCCTCCCTTCCCCATTTGCTGTTTTGTGTCCATTTGCTGGGCAATTCTCCGTGTCTGTTTTCTGCCATCTCTTCTCATCCTCCTCCTTCAGTCTTCACCAGGATTCAATCCTGGAGACCTCCGATGTAGGAGAGAGGTATTCTGCTGCCTGTGCCACCTCAGCTCCTGGCTTCTGGAGCTTTCGGAGCATCTCATCTTGTCTCTCCCCTGTTACGTCATCATCTTGCTGCATGGCTCCCGGGGCCCGACAGCTCAGCGGCACACGGAGCCTGGCAGCCCATGCACCTTCTATATATATATATTTTTTATTTTACCGGGAGGTCCCGGGGATCGAACCCAGGTCCCTCCATATGGCAGACGGACGCCCAACCATTTGAGCCACATCCGCCCCCTGATTTTTATTTTGATGTAGCGTGTTCTGAGTGCAGTGGATAACTGCAAAAAAGTTGGTAAGGATGGTGGAGATGATTTTATGAATTTCTAAATGTTTGCTGAAAATGACTGCTTGAACAGATGTTGAACTGTTAGGTTATCAGGTATTGAAATTATGGGAAGGCTGTAAAACGTAATTTTGAATAATCCTAAAATTTAATTTAAAGACATGCCGATGTTGAATGTCATAAAACTATCTGCTGCTACATTCTGAGAAGGAGTCCATGGTTTTCACCTGACTGGTAAAGGGCGTGAAACAAAAAAGGTTAAGAACCTCTGTTATAAGAGCAACTGCAGGTTTACAGAGAAATAATACAGAAGGTACAGTTTCCATATATCCCCTCCCACAGCTTTCCCTTTTCTTAACATTTTGCATTAGTGTGATACCTTTCTTACAACTGATGAGCCAATATTATTGTAATTACATTAACTATATTTCACAGTATAACATGGGGATTCACTCTTTGTGTTGTGCAATTCTGTAGGTATACAATTTTGTTGTTTTTTTTTCCCTTCCAAATTCTAGAAACATATGCAGCGTAAAACATCTTGTCTTGGACACATTCAAATAACCAATTCAGAGATGCTAATTACACTCATAATGTTGGGCTACCGTTAACACTACCCATTACCAAAACTTTTCCAACACACCAAACAAAAACTCTTTATCAATTAAGTGGTAACTCCCCATTTTCTACTCCCAATCCTGCCCTTGATCAACTATATTCTAATTTCTGATTTTATGAATCTGCAGATTCTGTCAAATGGCATACTTCTAATGATTTCATATAAGTGACAGCATACATTATTTGTCTTCAAGAGTCTGGCTTATTTCACTTAAAATAATGTCTTTAAGGCTCATCCACATTATAGCATGTATCAGAATTTTATTCCTTTCTGCAGCTAAGTAAAATTCCATTGTATATCTGTTTATCCATTCATCTGTTAAGGGACCCTTTGATTGCTTCTACCTTTTGGCAATCGTGAAGGATGCTGCTAGGAAAATTTGTGTGCACATAGCCGTTTGAGTCCTTGCTTTCAATTCTTTCGGATGTATACCTAGAAGTGGAATTGTGGGGTCATATGGTAATTCTATCCTTAACTTTTTTTTTTTTTTTTTTTTTTTTTAATTTGAGACCCTCTCTTCTTTTTTTTTTTTTTTTAAAGATTTTATTTATCTTTTCATTTATGCCCCCTTGCTGCTTGTGCTCGCTGGGTCAGCTAACCACGCCGTCCGGGCGGGCTTGCCTTCACCAGGAGGCCCTGGGAACCGAACCCAGGGCCTCCCATATGGTAAACGGGAGCCCTACTGATTGAGCCACAGCCACTTCCCATATCCTTAACTTTTTGAGAAACTGCCAAACTGTTTTCCACAGCGGCTGCACCATTTCACAGGCCTGCCAACAATGTACAAGGGTCCATTCCTCTGCATCCTCTCCAATACTTATTTCCATTTTTAAATAATAAAGGCCATTCTTATGGGTATGAACTGAATCTGTGGTTTTCATTTAAATTTCTCTAAAAGCTTATGATATTGAGCATCTTTTCATGTGCTTATTGACTATATGTATATCTTCTTTGAAGAAATGTCTATTCGAGTCTTTTGCCCATTTTTTAACAAGGTTGTTTTTTTGTTGTTGTTGAGTTATAGTTTTGCACATTAAATCCTTATCAGGTATATGATTTCCAAATATTTTCTCCATTCTGTAGGTTTTTTCCCTTTCTTGATAATGTCCTTCGATGCACAAAAGTTTTTAATGTTGATTTCAAATCTCACCTTTTTTTTTTCTTTTGTTGCTTGTGTTTCTGGTGTAAAGTCTAAGAACCCATTGCTTAATTCAAGGTCCTCAAGATGTTCCCCTAGGTTTTCTTCTAGGAGTTTGATAGTTTTAGTTCTTATATTAAGTTCTTTACTCCATTTTGAGTTAGTTTATACATATATAGTATGAGGTAGGTGTCCACCTTCATTCTTTTGCATATGGATAACCAGTTTTCCAAGCACAATTTGTTGAAGAATTCTTTCCCCCACTGAGTGGACTTGGCACCTTGTCAAAATTCAACTAGTCACAGATGTGAAGGTTTATTTATGAACTCTTAATTCATTTGCATTGGTTTATATATCTGTCCTTGTGTGAGTACCATGCTGTTTAGATTATGGTAGTTACGTAATATGCTCTAAAATAGAAAAGTGTGAGTCCTCCAACTTCATTGTTTTCAAGACAGTTTTGGCTATTCAGAGCCCCTTAACCTTCCATATAATTTTTTTTAAGATTTGTTTATTTATTTATCCTCCCCACTCCCCGTTGTTTTGAGCTTGCTGTCTGCTCTTTGTGTGTTCTTCTGTGTCTGCTTGTCTTCTCTTTAGGCGGCACCGGTAATCGATCCTGGGACCTTCTGGAGTAGAGAAAGGCTGCTCAATCTCTTGCGCCATCTCAGCTCCCCGGTCTGCTGTGCCCCTTTTTGTTGTGTCACCTTGCTGAGCCAACTCTCTGCGTGGGCCACCACTCCATGTGGGCCAGCTCTCCTGCACAGGCTAGCACTCTGTGTGGGCCAGCACTCTGCTCAGGCCAGCATTCCGCATGGGCCAGCTCGCTGCTGAGGCCAGCTTGCTTTTCACCAGGAGGCCCCAGGAACCAAACCCTGGACATCCTATATGGTATATGGAAGCCCACTCACTTGAGCCACATCCGCTTCCCCTTCCATGTAAGTTTGATGATTGGCTTTTCCATTACTGCAAAGATGGCAGCTAGAATCTTGACCAGGATTGTGTTGCAATCTTTCAAAGCATCTATCAGGAATCATACTGAATGGTAAAACATTAGAAGCATTCCCATGAACTGGGAACCAAAGCAGTATCATTCTTAAAACATTTTTCGAGCATTTCTAACCACCACGATAAAAATCAGAAAAAGAAACAAGGGGTATAGCTACCTAAAACTGCAAAAATAATTGTAAAGAGGTAAAAGCATTTTTTCCAAAGAGATATTCTCAACAATTCACAACAGTTTCTCAAAAGGATTTGGTAAATTACTTTAAATAAGAAGAGGAAGGGAGGCAAGAACCACAGGTCACTGTCAGAAAATGACTCAGTAGGTCCAATTTTAGATATGCTGCGAAAGCGGTAGGGTCAGGATTAGATGGAGAAGGGAAACTACACATATTAATATTGTGCATGAGAATTTTAACTTTAATATGTATTGTGCAAATTAGTTCATCTTATGATATGATACAAGTTATCAAAATGGAAAAAAAGTTTAAATCCAATGATAGTCATAATTATAGAAAAATTTCACTTTACTTAAAATATTAAATTATGACAACAAGGTATAGGAACCTTAATTTTTTAATGACTTGATCTGTACAACTGAATCTAATAAAAATAAGGGAGTATTTCCTATTTAAAATTAACTTCAAGGAAACTATTTTGTAGTTTCACATTTTACCATCCATTGTGAGATACAAACATCCATTTCATAAAATACTTAGAAAATCATCACAATCTGTTATGAACTTTCAGAAATGATCCCATATATTATATTATGACCTTTCAAAGACTGGGTTTCCTGAAAATTGAAACCTGGATATCTACTTTGTAAAACTGATATACCAGCTAATATATTTCATTCAATCTAATATATCATCAATTATAAAATCATAAGTACTCCTAAAATAAACATTGCCAAATAAACCATGAAGTACCATCAAATATAAATGCATCTCAATTCCAGTATGTTAAACTGAAGAAAATGGCATATTAGAATAGAAGAAAGACATTAATTAAACCACAGAAATTTACCAGATTTCTTCTCAAAAAACAATATTTTCATTGTTTGAATCTTAAAAAAATAATTTTTCTTTCAAGAGTAAATATCTACCTTTACCCTCAAGCTTAAAACAAATGGCCTCTCTATCAGGGTAAAAGAAATAGGCATTAAATTGAACCACTCAGGCAAGCAGGAGCCACAATAAATATCAAAAATACACAAAAAACAACTGACCCAAAATGCTGGCAGCATCATAATGAAAAGAGGGCTGGTGGGTGCACAAACAATGCAGATCAAGGTGGAATTTAGAAAAGTAAGGACGCTTTTAAGGTGGGCATAGAAAGCAATGGAATTATGCAAATATTCTCGCTTTCCTGGTTTTGTGATAATCAGGGTAGGCTTTAAACATTTGCTATATTAGAAACCATGCATGTGTCCCCAGACCTAGATTTTCTCCCTAGGTCTGGTTTTCAGAATGCTGGTGATAACCTAAGGCTGATTTATTACATGACCATCCTGTATGGGAAATGACTGTAACTCTTAGGTCAACCTAAGAGATACAGCAGGGGGATGGATGTGGCTCAAATGGTTGGGCATCAATCTCCCATATGGAGGGACCTGGGTTTGATTCCTGGGACCTCTCAGTAAAAATTAAAAAAATGAAAATATAGAAGGCAGGCGGGCCAGGCCCCATGCACGGGTGCACCATTAGGCCCTGCAAGCGGGTGAACACCCCAGGCCCCACGCATGGATGCAACGCCAGGCCCCGCAAGCGGGTGCGCTGCGAGCGGGTACACTGTCAGGCCCCACTGCATGGGTGTGCCATCAGGCCCCACGCGCGGGTGAGCTCCCAGGCCCCGCAAGCCCCACAGCAAGATGACGACCTAACAGGAGAGTGACACAAGGGAGAGCCCAAGACAAGACGCACCAAAAAATCAGGAACTAAGGTGGCACAGGCAGTAGGATGCCTCTCTCCAACATGGGAGATTCCAAAGATCGAATCCCAGTGAAGACAGGAGGAGAAGGATGAGAAGAGAGGGCAGAAACGAACACAGAGCGTTGCCCAGCAAATGGACACAAAAACAGAAAGGGAAAAAAAAAAAAAAAAGGGAGGGGTGTGTGTGTGGATAAAGGTAAATAAATAAATAAATCCTTGTAAAAAATGTATAGAGGAGTAAGATACGGACTATAGTTAGTAGTAATACTTTGATGATGCTCTTTCATAATTTGTTAACAAATGTTTCACAACAATGCAAAGTATTTGTGGTGGTATGATGTGTGGGAGCCCTGGATGATGTTATGCATGTTTGTTTTGTAAGTTCACAATGTTTACTGAACACTTATTGTTTATGTATGTTCATGTATGAATGATGTACTTCAATAATTTTGTTTAGGGGGAAAAAAAAAGCAGTTGACCGCAGCCAATTAAATGGACTGTCTCCTCCCAGTGGGGGCCCAGTGTGCAGTGGCTGCAGACAGCAGCCTCCTTGGTAGTGTATGCGGCCTGTTGCTTGTACAGGTTGCCCTAAGGGACCTTGGAGACAGCACTTGCCAAAAAAAAAAAGAAAGCAATAATGGAATTTATCAGAGTTATTCCTCTGGGGAGGAGGCCCCTAGTTCAGATATTTGTCTTCAGTTTTCTTAAATACAGCCCAAAGAGCTCTTTGCTGTCAGGGTAGCACAAACACCAAGAGTTTTTCCCCTTTCCTGCTAAAGATTATAAGTCATTCCCATTGCTCAGGTTCCCCTTATGAAAAATTAAGTCTGAAGCTATATGATTTCCACATTACACTGACATCATTCTCCTACTTGTATATCTTGAATGAGTTAACTACCATACAGAAATGCATACAAAACACTATATTGGTTTTGTTCTTGCAGTGATTTCAATATGAAGCTGCACGAAGAAAAACAGAAGAATCATATAAATATAACTAATATTAGTTTGATTCAGAACTTATTTCTTCTGGCCATAACAGAGGCTGTTTCAGAAATAGCTTATACCTAGTTCCAAAAGTTATATAGTGTGGCTAACTATGCTCTTGTAAAGCACCTGTGGGTTCAGATAGAAACTACGATATGACTTTCCCCATTTCATTAATTTATTAATAAAATTAACTATTACATGCACTAATTGGTAACTACAATAAAGATTTTAGGTACAATTAAACTACTGTCCATGATTAAACAATACTTAGTTTCTAATCCATATGAACAGAAACCAATCTATTTAAAAACTAAATAGTTTAACCCAAAATTGATTACTGCCTTGTAGAAGAAATTTTCACTAAAAAAACATTCCTTTCAACTAATCATTTGCTTAGAATAGAAATGAATTAAAAACTCCTGGAACCACTGACAATAACTGTTGAAATGTTAATTCACAGAATTACCAATTCAAGCACCTTTTAAAGAAAGGAACTGTGACAAGCCAAGATAAATGATGTCCACATGCCAAACTATCTTGAGCTTGCAGATAAGAATGTATCCAACCTTCATACGATCACACCATGTATGTGAGAAATGTTTGCCTTACCACATTGGCATTTACTGCTTTCACCTTGCCCCAGAAACAAAACCTGGATTAGAAAAGAGAAAGAGGAAGAACAAAATACAATACATATAAAACTGAGCTGTATGATTCTATAGGAATATATAAATTTCCAAAATTGGCCATGAATGAGATAAAATCATGAAACAATAACCATGAAGGAAAAGGAGAATATTCTCAAAACACAATTTCTCAGTCATTCTATCTCTGGCCACTAGAGGAAGAAGAGTTGTCAACATGTCCATGTAATCTACAATGGATGGTTATGCAAAATGGCTCCAGTTTTCTCATCAAGAGGAACAAGCAAACATACTGCTCCAAGCCCAGTAACCTGAAGACCCACAACTCCTTCCACTACAACAGGGTGATTAACCACAACATTGTGGAAGTCGAACCGGTAGCTGATGGCAAAGGGGTGGTGGTGGCCCTGAAGTGTAGCTCAGGCCACAGAAAGCAAGCCACCTCCTTTGTGCAGACCACTCATCGACAGGAACACCTAGGCCCCTCTTAACAGCATCCAACACATGATTCTCAAGAACAAGTACTGCCCAGATCTGTGCATGGCCACAATCTGCAGAGCCTGGTGGGGAAGTCACAGATAGATGCTCAGCAGCCATCTCACAGCCCTCTGTCTATACCCTCACCTCCCTCCCAGAAACCAGATGCTTATCAGGGCAGGAACTCTCAGTGGCAGCCCCACCCTCCCTCTGAGACATATAAATACCCCATATAAATCTTGGCAGCACAGATTTGTCTCTCCCCTCCAATGCAAAGTGGGGTGTGCAGAGCTGCCATCCACCCACCCTGGCCCGAGCAGCGTGGCCTCCGCGGGGAGATCAGCCACAATAGAATCTCTTCCCCTACTTATTTGGACTTTGTGTTATGTATAGTAATAAAGTAGTCATTTGCTGAAAGTTTCTGTTGTGCCTGATCCTATGTTCCCAGGACGCACCGCATAGCAACTTGCTCCATAGAGCCATCCTGTGAAGCCAGAAGTCCATGAGGCTGAAGGGGAAATCATCCCGCCCTACCAAAAGCCTCTGACTGCCTACCCACCCCCAAAGCAATAAAGATGCCAGCTGACCAAAATAATAGTAATACTATCAAAGAAAGGACACACACCAAAAAAATCTAGAAAGAAATCTCTCTTATGAATGGAAACACAAATTCAAAATAGAATATTTGCAAACAGAACTTGTTTGCTAGTTAGATTTTGTAAAAACAGCAAAGTAATTACAACCCAAGTAGAATATATTCCAAAAATGTCAGAATAGTGAATTATCAGAAAATGTTTTAATATAATTGACCTTACTAATAAGTGAAAGAAAAAAAAACATTTATTAATGAATGCCAAACAGATAATCAACAAAAACATCCATTACTGATTAAAAATAGTAACCACCACCATTTACAAAGCCAGCAACTTTGACCAAGTCCTTTTCATATAGCTATCTCCCTGGTTCTTTTTTCCCTCTTCTATTTATAAGGACACTTGTGATTACATTGGGCATACCCAAATAATCCAGGATTATCTTCCTATTTTAAAGTCAGCTGATTATGGTTGCTAATTTTCCATTTAACCTATCATACTTGCAGGTTCAAGGGATTAGGAAAGTAGAAATCTTTGGGCGACCATTATTCTCCCTCCCACAATATGCTGTTGGAAAATAAACAAATAAGCAATAAATCTATGATGTAAAGAGTCTAATGATCTTATCTACAGATTCTTCTAAGAATACATAAGAATCAACATTTACTTTTGATTTTAAAAAAAACAAACCTCTTAATTACAAAGGAAAAGAAGAACACTTCTTTTCAACACTATCAACCCAAAAAAGTCAACATCAAAATTAATGGGGAAATAAGTCAGAATAAGACAAAAATACTACTATCATAACTATTATTAACACTGTTCAGGTGATATATGAAAAAAAGTAAGAGAAAAGTAATTAGAAGAAGGATAAAATTATCACAATTTATAGATAATCTGACGGTAAATCCAGAAAACGCAAGAGAAATAATAAAAAACGACTATAAATAATAAGAATACTCAGTTATGTGTCCAGGCAGAAAATTAATATATAGTAATCAGTAGCTTTCATTTAAACCAGAAATCTGCAAATTAAGACCTGTGGTCATAGCTGGCTTGTCACCTGTTTTCACAAATAAAGCTTTACTGAAACACAGTCATAGTCATTCATAATTTACAAACTCTCTAGGCTGCTTTCATGCTACAACGGTGGAGTTGAATACTTGATGACAAATAATACCTAAAACATTTATGATCTAGCTGTTTACTGTTGAGCTGACCCTTTACAGAAAAAATTTGCTGACTCATGATTTAAACTAATATCAATTAGATGACAGAATGAAATAAAAGACCCTACTTTCAATAGGAAAAAAAAGGATAAAATGCCCAGGAATGTATCTAAACATCTGACTTTATGAAATGGAAAGAAAACATACCATTTCTTAGGAGTAAGAATCAACTAAAAGATGTCATATCCCTTCCTAAATTTATGTATATATTTATCTTTAATATGATCTCAACAAAAGGTAATAGAAAATTTATTCATTTATATATTTATTATTTACTTAAGAATTAGAAGAAGTAGCTAAATTTCATGTAAAAAACAAAAAACAAGAATAAAGAGAAAAAGTCTACAAACAAGAGATCTATCTCATGTATACACACGATAAAATATTATGCAACTGTAAGAAGAAATGAAGTCATGAAGCATATGACAACATGGATGAACATGGACAACATTATGTTGAGTGAAGCAAGCCAGATAAAAAAGGACAAATACTGTATGATTGAGCAATTATGAATTAAATATATTGTGTAAACTCATGGAGTTAATAACTAGAATATGGACCACCAGAAAATAGAATGAGGTTAGAGAATGGAAAGCTGAGTGTTAATTTGTACAGAATTGGTAAAAAGGCTGTTGGTTAATCTTTGGAATTGAATAGAAAAGGTGAAAGCACAACATAGAGTTTGTAACTAGCAGTGCTATTATATGGGTATGACAGCGTTTGAAAAGGAAAGTCTACGGCAGGGGTTCTTAACCTTTTTTGTTCCACGAACCCATTTGCCAGTCAGGTAAAAACCACAGACCCCTTACTAAGTCCACACTATACTGTGAATTATTTAATAAATATATTACACCCGAACCAACATGTGCCCACATGAATAATGTTTTTTTGAATTTCAATTCAAGTTTACAGACCCCTGGTTAAGAACCCCTGGTCTAAGGTCATGTATATTACCAGAAGGAAAGCTAAAAAATGTAATATGGGATTGTATAGTACTGTAAAACCTTATGTAAAATATGAATATAGGTAATAACACATATATAAGGCTGTTTTTCTTTGAAAGTGAACATATGTATGTTAATGTTACAAGATGTTAATATCAGGGAAAAAAAAAAATACATGTACATTGAAAACCTAAATGGGGGAGCGGATGTGGCTCAAGCAATTGAGTGCCTGTTTTCCACTTGGGAGGTCTCAGGTTTGATTCCTGGTGCCTCCTAAAAACAAAAACAAACAACAAGCAAACAAATGAAAATATCAATTCAGGGGAGCCAATGTGGCTCCATGGTTGAGTGCCAGCTTCCCACTTACATGGTCCCAGGTTCAATCCCCAGCCCTGGTATCTCAAAAAAAGTAAAAAAACTTAAATGTAAAGAATTGAGTCAGACACAAACAAGATATGGGTGATTATGTTCACAACCTTGGGACGGTGAAGCCTTTCTAAGCAAGGAAAATATCCAACCTTCAGGCATTGATGGGGGGAATGTAAAATGGTGCAGGGACTTCAGAAAGCAATATGGTCATTCCTCAGAAAATTAAATACAGAATTACCATATGACCCACTCCCATGTGATTGCACTCCAGGTATATACCCAAAGAAGTTAAATACAGGGATTCAAACAGATACTTGTACGCCAATATTCATAGGAGCATTATTTACAATAGCCAAACGGCAGAAACAACAAGTATCCATCAACAGATGAATGAATAAACAAAATGTGGTATATATGTTCAATGAAATATTATTTGGCCATAAGAAGGAATGAAGTTCTGAGATGTACTGCAACATAGATGAATCTTGAAAACAATACACTGAGTAAAATAAGCAAGGCACAAAAGGGCAATTTCTATATGATTTCACTTGTAAGAAATATCTCCTATTGGAGAAATAAGTTACATTACAAAAGGACCAGTTTCTTAAAGTATAGTAAGTCTTAGAAATCAATTTTAAAAAGAAAAAGAAAAGTGGGCCAGAGGCATGAACTAGCAGTTCATTAAAAAAAGAATTACAAATAGCCAATAAACAATGTGAAAAAATGTTCATGTTCACTCTCCCACACATAAAGAAATGTACATTTAAAAATGATATATCATTTTTATATCAGCAGAGAGACAAAAACATAAATGTACAGTAATATCCAGTGTTGATGAGGGTGTGGAAAAAACAAAACTTGTACAAAGTGGTAGAAATGTAAATGATAACTTTTCTTACAAGCAATTTAAAACTATAAAAATTTAAAACACTCATAAACCCCCACCCAGGAATTCTATTTCTATTATAACAGCAAAGTTGTCATTATTCACAAATATTATTGTTTGCACAGAAAATACAAAATAATGGTTTATGTTACTATTGTATCACCCTTCAGATAGCACCAATGAAATCTTTTTTTATTTTTTTTATTATTTTTTTTAACTTCATTGAATACAGTTGGGAATTTTGAGTTTTTCATTTTCAGCCTGTGTTAGGAGGTTCCTATGATCACCCCCAGGTACAATGATTTGCTAGGAAGACTCAAAGAATTCAGCATATAGTTGTGTTCACTTCAGCAAAAGGATACAAAGGAAAAGCAGCAAAGGGAAAAAACACATAGGGCAAGGTCTAAGGAAACCAGGCACAAGCTCACAGGGTCCTTTCTCAGTGGAGTCATATAGGATGAGCTTAATTCTCCCAGCAACAAATTATAACAACACATGAAATATTACCAACTAAGGAAGCAAGTTAGAGACTTTAAGCACCAAGAATTTTATTGGGGGTTGGTCTCAGAGGCAGCCTCTGTCCAACATGTACCAAAACTCCAAATTCCCAGAAAGAAAGCAGGTGTTCAGAATAAATCATATTATTTGCACAAACTGTTTAAGCATAGAGAGAAACTCTTATTAGCTAATGGGGGGAAACCTCCCAAAATATAAGTTCTCAGACACCAGCCAAGGGCCAACCTTGAAAGCAGGCCTTTTCAAGGACAGCTATTAAGGCCTGCTATGTTAACTCCTTTCTGTATACCATCAATAATGGCAAAAAGAAGAAACTGAGAAGAAAAAACTTAATTTCATATACACACACACTCACAAATACTAGCTAATCAAAAGGTGAATGAAGGAAGCGATGTGGGTCAGGTGACTGGGCTCCCGCCTACCACATGGGAGGATGCTGGTTCAGCTCCTGGTGCCTCCTAGGGAAGCAAGGGAGACAAACAGACACAGCAAGTGAAAAACAACAAGGGGGTGGGGAGAAATTAACTAATTAATTAAAAAAATTTTTTTAAAGATGAAATGAAAAGAAAGATGGCAGTAGAGTGGATGTAGCTCAAGTGGTTGAGCACCTGTTTCCCATGTATGAGGTCCCAGGTTCAATCCCCAGTACCTCCCCAAAACAAACAAATAAAAAAACCCAACTCTCATTGGGGAGCAGAAGCAGCTCAGTGGTTGAGCACCTGCTTCCCATGTATGAGGTCCTGGGTTTAATCCCCGGAACCTCCTTTAAAAAAAAAAAAAAAAAATTGGCGTCACTGTAGATTAATGATGGCACTTTTGATTATATAAGCAAAATCTGGGGCTACAATCTTCAGATGATAATATTCTAAATAAATTTCCTCAATTTCAAGATAATATAAACAAGTTATTTCTAAGGACAAAAAGGAAATGTGGCATTCTCATTCAGTTAGTAATTCAAAATGAAGGGCTTTATCATATTTTGTGGTAAGAACTTAAACCATCCCTGTATGCTAACAGGAAGTGTGACAATCTCGTCTCATATTTTATATTTATAGACCATCAGTTGATTTATGCAGTTTGTAAGTAAATAACTGCCAAAGGTTAATTCAAAGCTGAATGGAAAGAAATACATAATGTAAAAATGAAAAAATTCACTTGATTGATCATTCTTACTGGTGTTGACAAATTTAAAAATGAAATGTTTTGCAATTATGAATCAAAGACAATGAATACCCTCTCTACTACAAAATTATGAGCCAAAGTTTACAAAAGTATTGTGCTTTGATGTCACGTGAAAAACCAGAACCTATTTGAAATCTGGAATCAGTGTGTACAAAATGGATATATGTTGCATGTTCCTGCATAACAGCTGATGAGCAATTAGTTAGTGGATATCGCGCATTTTTGGTACAAATGCCTTTAAAACTGTATGCAATATGTACATACAATGGAATGCTACTCAAAAATTAAAAGGAATGAACTATTGATACAGGTAAAAACATGGATGAATCTCAAAATAATTAATATGAGTGAAAGAGGCCAGATAAACAAAATAGAGTATACTGTATGGTTCTACTTATATGAAACTACAGAAAATGGAAATCAATCTACCAGTGACAGAAATCAAATAAGCAATGGCCTTAGGGGAAGGAAAGACTGAAATGAACCTTAAGGAAACCTCTGGGAGTGATATATATGTTCAATATCTTGATTGTGTTGACTTCACAAAAATTAAGTTTGACTTTCTTCTTATGTCAAACCTTATGAAATTGTACCCTTTTAACACGTGCAGTTTATTTTATGTCGATTATATCTCAGTAAAGCCACAACAAAGATGGATTTGCTATGTTTAAATTCTAATTAGGGGAAGCGGCTGTGGCTCAATCAGTAGGGCTCCCGTTTACCATATGGGAGGCCCTGGGTTCGGTTCCCCGGGCCTCCTGGTGAAGGCAAGCCCGCCCGCACGGCGTGGTTAGCTGACCCAGCGAGCACAAGCAGCAAGGGGGGGATAAATGAATAAATAAATAAAATCTTAAAAAAAAAAAAAAAAAAATTCTAATTAGAATTTCTAATAGTTTTTTTATTATTCCTTTATTTTTACTATTGTAAATTATTTATAAAATGATTTAAAATATTTATAGACAATGGCAATAAAGGAAAAGTACATGGGGACTTCTGGAAAGATGGCAAACTAGAAAGACACAGGACTCTCTTCTCTCACAGAAATAGCTAGAGGACAGGCAGAAACCACCTAGGAAAAAAATCTTCTGGGGATTAGGACATGAGGGGAAGGTTAGACGCTACCCAGAGGAAAAAGGGCCAAAGAAAAGAATTGCTTCCTTCCACAAGGCTCTAGGAAATGGGTCTACAACCCATTACGGGGTCCAGGGCCCAGACTTGAGAAACTATGAGGGACAATCCTAAAGACCCACAACAGGTTGAAGCAAGAATCAAAGGGACAGATGTGGCTCAAATGGTTGGGCGTCCGTCTCCCATATGGAGGGACCTGGGTTCGATCCCCGGGACCTCCCGGTAAAAAAAAAAAAAAAACAAACAAAAAAAAACAATCAAAGAACAGCAGTAACAAACAGCCTCTCGTCACTAAAACCCCACGAAAGACAAAAATCGAGCATCTGAGTAAACTCACCATCCAAATCATATGCCTAGACATCAGAAAAAAATTACAAGCCATAATAAGAAAAATTTTTAAATGGTCCAAAAAAGGGAATATACCAAAGCCACAGAGGAGATGCAGGATTTGAGAAAACTACTCAACGAGATACATGCAAATTTCCAAAATCAAATTAATGAGTTGAAAGACAATATGACTAAAGAGATAAAAGACATCAACAAGACACTGAGTGAGCACAAAGAATTTGAAAACCTGAATAAAAAAGTAGCAGAGCTCATGGGAATGAAAGACATGACAGGGGAGATCAAGAACACATTAGAGGCATACAACAGCAGACTCGGAATGATAAAAGAAAGAATAAGTGATACCAAAGACAGAACAGCTGAAATTGAAGAGAGAAAAGAACAAAGAGAGAAAAGAATGGAAAAAAATTGAGCAGGGGCTCAGGGAATTGAATGATAACATGAAACGCAACAACATACATGTCATGGGAGTTCCAGAAGGAGAAGAGAAGGAAAAAGGGGCAGAAAGAGTGTTTGAGGAAATAGATGAAAATTTCCCAACTCTCACGAAAGAAATGGAATTTCATGTCCAAGAAGCACAGCAAATACAACAACTCTAAGACACACACTACTCAGAATGTCAAACGTCAAAGTTAAAGAGAAAATTCTGAGAGCAGCAAAGGAGAAGCAAACTATCACATACAAGGGATGCCAAATAAGACTTAGTGAGGATTTCTCATCAGAAACCACAGAGGGGAGAAAATAGTGATACGAAACAATTTGGATACTGAAAGAGAAAAACTGTCAGCTGAAAATTCTTTATCCAGCAAAACTGTCCTCAAATATGAAGGTGAGTTTAAAACATTCACAAACAGAAACTAAGGGAGTTAGTAAAAAAGAATCTACCTTTACAGGAAATATTAAAGGAAGCCTTGTAGCCTGAAAGAAAAAGGCAAGAGGGAGAGGCTCGGAGGAGAATATAGAAGAAAGAATAGCAGAAAGGATAATCAAAAGAATAAAAAGACAGACAAAAGTAAGATATGGCATATGAAAACCAAAGAATAAAATGGTTGAAGGAAATAATGCACTTACAGTAATATCACTGAATGTGAATGGATTAAACTCCCCAACCAAAAGCTATAGGCTGACAGAATAGATTTTAAAAAATGAGCCATCCATATGCAGCTTACAAGAGAGCCACCTTAGACCCAAGGATACAAACTGGTTGAAAGTGAAAGATTGTAAAAAGATACTCCACACAAACAGTAACCAAAAAAGAGCAGGGGTAACTATACCACTATCAGACAAAACAGACTTTAAATGCAAAAAAGTTTAAGAAGATACAAAAGCCATTATATATTAATAAAAGGGACAATCCACCAGGAAGAAATAACAGTCATAAATATCTATGCATCTAACCAGGGTGCCCCAAAATACATGAGGTAAATTCTGTATGTAAAAAGTGAAGGGAAAAACAGACATCTCTACAATAGTCATTTTTATTTCAATACACCACTCACGTCAATAGAACAACTACACAAAGGATCAACAAGGGAACAGAGAACTGGAACAATATGATAAGCACGCTAGATCTAGCAGACATATACACTGCACACCCAACTCAGCAGATTATACATTGTGGCATTTTGATATTTTATGAATTCCAAAAATAGATACTAGATTATGTTTGTAGACTGGTCTATCCCTCTGGGCATATTAGATTATATTGGATTCAAAGGTTTCACTTTTACTTGATTAAATAATGAATAAGGCTTTGATTGGGCCATGTCAGTAGGATGTTGCATCCCCGCCAGGGGAGTGGGGACACATAGAGAAACCCCACTGCAGAAAAAGGAGTTTGTAGTTTTGAGCTGGAGCCAAGGAAGTAAGCACACAGAGAAGCAGAACAGCTGAGCCCGGAGAGAATTGAGCCCTGGGGAGAGAGACAGAGTAGGTCACCTGATAGTCTACAGATGGCCTTGTGGAGAAAGCAGGGCAGCTGAACCTGGAGAGAAACAAGCCCAGGGAAGAGAGGAACCCAGGAAGCCTGAACTCTTGGCAGAGGTTGGCAGCCATCTTGCTCCAACACATGGCAACAGACTTTGGTGAGGGAAGTAACTTATGCTTTATGGCCTGGTAAATGTAAGCTTCTATCCCAAATAAATATCCTTTATAAAAGCCAACAGATTTCTGGTATTTTACATCAGCACTCCTTTGGCTGACTAATACACACATTCTTCTCAAGTGCCCATGGATCTTTCTCCAAGACAGACCACATGTTAGGTCACAATGAAGCTCTCAATAAATATAAAAAGATTGTAATTATACAAAGCAATTTCTCAGATCATAATGGAGTGAAACTGGAAATCAATGATAGGAAAGAGGTAAATTCACAAATGTGTGGAGGCTGAACAACACACTCCGAAATAATCAGTGCGTCAAGAAACTGCAAGGGAAATCAGTAAAAATACTGAGACAATTGAAAACAAGAACACAATGTAACAAAACTTATGGCATACAGCGAAGGCAGACTTGAGAGGGAAATTTATACCCCTAAATGCCTATATTAAAAAAAAGAAGAGCTAAAATCAAAGATCCAACTGAACAACTGGAAAAACTAGAAAAAGAACAGCAAACCATTCCCAAAGCAAGCAGAAGGAAAGAAATAATAAAGATTAGAGCAGAAATAAACGAAATTGAGAAAAAAAAAAAAATAGAGAAAATCAACAAAACCAAGAGTTGGTTCTTTGAGAAGATCAGTAAAATTGTCAAACTCCTAGCTATACTAAAAAGAAAAAAAGAGAGAAGATGGAAATAAATACAATCAGAAATGAAAGGGGCGAAGTTATGACTGACCCCACAGAAATAAAAAGGATCATAAGAGGATATTATGAGGAAGCGGATATGGTTCAAGCAGTTGAGTGCCTACCTCCCACATGGGAGGTCCTGTGTTAGGTTCCCATGTCTCCTAAAGACGAAAAAAACAGATAATGAGCGGACTAGAAAGACACGGGAGCCTCTTCTCCAGAAAAATAGCTAGAGGACAAGCTGAAACAGCCCTGAAAAAGATCTTCTAGGGTTTAGGACAGCAGGTGAAGGCTGCACACCACCCAGAGGAGAGAGGGACAGAAGAGGGAAATCGCGACAACAGAACTGTGAGTTCCAAGTAGCAGCTTCTGCTGCTGCCAGCAATCTCCCCCACACTCTTCAGAATTCTCAAGCCTATGGGCCTGCGACCACAGACAAAGGGGGCTTCAGGGATCTGCCACTCCCGGAAAGGGGAGAGAGAGGAACACAGCCTTAGGCTGACTTGGGTTCTGACCTGAAATTTGGGCTGCGGAGTCCCACGGACCCTTCCACACAGCGGTTTGCCCTGGGAGCCTAGAAAGGACTGGAGAAATCCGACCCTCGCAACCTCCTTCTCTTCTAGCCTGGACTAATTGTTGAGGACACCACGGGAGAGGGGAGAGAGAGAGCCTGGGGCTGACCCTGCTTTGGACTCCCAGGTTTGGTCTGCCATGTCCCGAGAGCCCTTCCAGGCTGGGTGGGGCTGCGCCATTGTTTGCCTTGGAGCCTGCAAGGGGCTAAAGATATACAAACCTATCAATCTCCTCCTCTACTAACAGGGACTGATTGTCAAGGATTCAGAAGGGAGTGGAAATATTTCCTAGCTGAGAAAAGGGGGGCGCTACGAAAGAAGTCTGGAGAACTGTCTCAGAAAGTCTGAATCACAGGGCTCCTAACCCCCAGACTATCCCATTGATCTGGTCTGTGTCACAACAAATACGCTCCGACCAGGCATTGAATTGAGAGCAGCCAACAAGCGCCATCTCCTGGCAGACCAAGGAAGTGCACATAAGAAAATTAATAAGTAGGAGAGGCTTTTCCTGGCCTCTATAGCCTCCCTGCCCAAGGTCCTAGGAAACGACTCTACAACCAATTACTGGGTCCAGTGCCCAGTTCTGAGCAACCAGCAGAACAATCCTAACAATCAAATTTGAGCCAAAAACCAAAGAGCTGTGGTAACTCACAGCCTCCTGCCACTAAAACCCCATAAAAGACAAAGATATAGAACCTCTAAGCAAAATACAAACTAACCAGATGCCTAAGCACCAGCAAAAACTTACGGGCCACACTAAGAAAATAGAAGACATGGCCCAAGAAAAGGAATACAGCAAAGTCCCAGAAGAGATGCAGAATTTGAGAGAACTAATCAGTGAGATGAGCTCAAATTTCCAAAATCAAATTAATGAGATGAAAGAGAATATAGTTAAAGAGATCAATGACATCAAGAAGTCATTGAGTGAACGCAAAGAAGAATTTGAAACCCTGAACAGAAAAGTAATGGAGTTCATGGGAATGAAAGACACAATAGGTGAAGTAAAAAATACATTTGAAGCATACAACAGCAGACTCGAAATGATAGAAGAAAGAATAAGTGATACTGAAGACAGAGCAGCTAAACTTGAAGAGAGAAAAGAACAGAGAGAGAAAAGAATGGAAAAAATTGAGCAGGGGCTCAGAGAGTTGAATGACAACACAAAACGCAACAACATACATGTCATGGGAGTTCCAGAAGGAGAAGAAAAAGGAAAAGGGGCAGAAAGAGTATCTGAGGAAATAATAGCTGAAAATTTCCCAACTCTCAAGAAAGAAATGAACTTTCATGTCCAAGAAGCACACCGTACCCCAATAAGAATAAATCCAAATAGACCTATGCCAAGACACATATTATTCAGAATGTCAAATATAAAAGATAAAGAGAAAATTCTCAGAGCAGCAAGAGAGAAGCAAACGATCATAAACAAAGGACATCCAGTAAGACTTTGTGCAGATTTCTCTTCAGAAACCATGGAGGTGAGAAGACAGTGGTATGATACAGTTAGGAAACTGAAAGAGAAAAACTGCCAGCCAAGAATTCTTTACCCAGCAAAACTGGTCCTTCATATATGAAGGTGAATATAAAGTATTCACAAACAAACAGAAACTAAGAGAGTTTGCAAAAAAGAATCCACCTTTCCAGGAAATATTAAAGGAAGCCTTAGAACCTGAAAGAAAAAGACAGGAGAGAGATGTTTGGAGGAGAGTATAGAAGAAAGAAAAGCAGAAAGGATAACCAAAAGAGTAAAAAGAGAGACAAAAATAAGATGACATATGAAAACCAAAGAATAAAATGGAGGAAATAAATAGTGCATTTTCAGTAATATCACTGAATGTGAATGGATTAAATTCCCCAATCAATAGATACAGGCTGACAGAATGGATAAAAAAACATGAGCCATCCATTTGCTGCTTACAAGAAACTCACCTCAGACCCAAGGATACAAGCCAGCTGAAAGTAAAAGGTTGGAAAAAGATACTCCACGCGAATAGTAAACAGAAAAGAGCAGGGCTAGCTATACTAATATCAGACAAAACAGACTTCAAATGCAAAAAAGTGATAAAGAGATGCGGAAGGCCATTATATATTAATAAAAGGGACGATCCTACAGGAAGATATAACAGTCATAAATATCTACGCACCTAACCAGGGTGCCCCAAAATATATGAGACAAACTCTGGCAAAACTGAAGGGAGAAATAGACATTTCTACAATAATCGTCGGAGACTTCAACAACCCTCTCACATCATTAGATAGAACAACTAGACAGAAGATCAACAAGGAAACAGAGAACTTGAACAATATGATAAACAAGTTAGGCCTAACAGACATATACAGAATACTGCATCCAAACTCAGTGGATTATACATTCTTCTCAAGTGCCCATGGATCTTTCTCCAGGATAGACCACATGTTAGGTCACAATACAGCTCTCAATAAATATAAAAAGATTGAAATTATACAAAGCACTTTCTCAGATCATAATGGAATGAAACTAGAAATCAATAACAGACAGGAAAAAAGGAAATTTGAAAATGTGTGGAGACTGAACAACACACTACTAAATATTCAGTGGGTCAAAGAAGAAATTGCAAGTGAAATCAGTAAATATATTTAGACAAATGAAAATGAGAACACAACATATCAAAACTTATGGGATACAGCAAAGGCAGTCTTGAGAGGGAAATTTATAGCCCTAAATGCCTATATTAAGAAACAAGAAAGAGCTAAACTCAAAGATTTAACTGAACAACTTGAGAAACTAGAAAAAGAACAGCAAACCAATCCCAAAGCAAAAAGAAGGAAAGAAATAAAGTGTGAAATGATATCTAATAAAGATTAGAGTGGAAATAAATGAAAATGAGAACAGAAAAGCAATAGAGAAAATCAACAAAACCAAAAGCTGGTCCTTTGAGAAGATCAATAAAATTGACAAGCCCCTCGCTAGACTAACAAAGAAATAAAGAGAGAAGATGCAAATAAATACAATCAGAAATGAAAGGGGGGAAATTACAAATGACCTCACAGAAATAAAAAGAATCATAAGAGGATATTATGAGAAACTATATGCCAACAAACTAGACAACCTTGATGAAATGGACAAATTTCTAGAAACTCATAACCAACCTACACTGACACATCAAGAAATACAAGAACTTAACAAACCAATCACAATTAAGGAGATTGAATCCGTCATTAAAAATCTCCCAGCAAAGAAAAGTCCAGGACCAGATGGCTTCACAGGTGAGTTCTACCAAGCATTTCTAAAAGAATTAACACCAATCCTGTTTAAACTCTTCCAAAAAATTGAAGAGGAGGGAAAATTACCCAACACATTTTATGAAGCCAACATCATAATACCAAAGCCAGATAAAGATTCCACAAGAAAAGAAAATTACAGATCAATCTCTCTCATGAACATAGATGCAAAAATTCTCAACAAAATACTTGCAAATCGAATCCAACAGCATATCAAAAGACTTATACATCACGACCAAGTGGGATTTATTCCTGGTATGCAAGGCTGGTTCAACATAAGAAAATCAATCAATGTAATACACCACATTAACAAATTGAAGGAAAAAAACCATATGATCATCTCAATAGAAGCAGAAAAGGCATTCGACAAAATCCAATATCCTTTTTTGATAAAAATACTTCAAAAGATAGGAATAAAAGGAAAATTCCTCAATATGATAAAAGGCATATATGAAAAACCCACAGCCAACATCATACTCAATGGGGAAAGGCTGAAAGCTTTCCCCCTAAGTTCAGGAACAAGACAAGGATGCCCACTGTCACCATTGTTATTCAACATTGTAGTAGAAGTTCTAGCGAGGGCAATTAGACAAGACAAAAGAATTAAAGGCATCCAAATAGGAAAAGAGGAAGTAAAACTCTCACTGTTTGCGGATGACATGATCCTGTATTTAGAAAATCCTAAAGTATCCACAACAAAACCGCTTGAACTAATAAACGAGTTCAGCAAAGTGGCAGGATATAAGATCAACACGCAAAAGTCAGTAATGTTTTTGTACACTAGTACTGAACTATCTGAGGAGGAAATCAGGAGGAAAATTCCATTTTCAATAGCAACAAAAAGACTCAAATACCTAGGAGTTAATTTAACCTAGGAAGTACAGGACCTATATGCAGAAAACTACAAAACAATGCTAAAAGAAATTAAAAAAGACCTAAACAAATGGAAAGACATTCCGTGTTCATGGATTGGAAGAATAAATATTGTGAAGATGTCAATCTTGCCCAAACTGATTTATAGATTCAATGCAATACCAATCAAAATCCCAACAGCTTACTTTACAGAATTAGAGAAGGCAATTTATCAAATTCATCTGGAAGGGTAAGTGCACCCGAATAGCCAAAAGTATTCTAAAAAAGAAGAGCAATGTGGGAGGAATTTCACTGCCTGACCTTGAAACATATTACAAAGCTACAGTGGTCAAAACAGCATGGTACTGACATAAAGCTAGACATATCGATCAGTGGAATAGAATTGAGCATCCAGAAATATACCCTCACCTATACAGTCAACTGGTTTTTGACAAACCTACCAAGCCCATGCTGATGGGAAAAAACAGTCTCTTCAACAAATGGTGTTGGGAGAACTGGGTATCTATAACCAAAAGAATGAAAGAGGACCCCTATCTCACCCCCAATACAAGAATCAACTCAAAATGGATCAAAGATCTAAATATAAAAGCCAGGACCATAAAATTTCTAGAAGAAAATGTAGAGAAACATCTTCAAGACCTTGTAGTAGCTGGTGGTTTCTTGGACCACACACCCAAAGCACGTACAACAAAAGAAAAAGTAGATAAACGGGACCTCCTCAAAATTAAACACTTTTGCACCTCACAGGAATTTGTCAGAAGGTGAAAAGGCAGCCAACTCAATGGGAAAAAATATTTGGAAATCACGTATCTGATAAGGGTTTAATATCCAGGATATATAAAAAGAGATGTTACAACTCAACAATAGAAAGACAAATGACCCAACTAAAAAATGGGCCAAAGACTTGAATTGACATTTCTCCGAAGAAGAAATACAAATGGCAAAAAAACACATGAAGAAATGCTCAACATCACTCATGATTAGGGAAATGCAAAGCAAAACTACAATGAGATATCATTTCACACCTATCAGAATGGCCACTATTAAAAAGACAGAAAACTACAAGTGTTGGAGAGGATGTGGAGAGAGAGGAACACTTCTTCACTGCTGGTGGGAATGCAGGATGGTACAACCACTATGGAGGACTGTTTGGCAGTTCCTAAAGAAGTTGAATATAGACTTGCCACGTGACCCTGCAATACCACTACTGGGTATATACCCAGAGGAACTGAGAGCTGTGACACGAACAGACATCTGCACACCGATGTTCATAGCCACATTATTCACCATTGTCAAAAGTTGGAAACAACCCAGGTATCCATCAACAGATGAATGGATAAACAAACTGTGGTCTATTCACATGATGGAATATTATGCAGCTGTAAGAAGAAATGTAGTCATAAAGCATATGGGAACATGGATGAACCTGGAGGACATTATGTTGAGTGAAGCAAGCCAGACACAAAAGGACAAATACTGTATGAATGCATTACTATGAACCAAATATATTCTGTAATATATTGTTTGATTCAAAAAAAAAAAATTTACATGTATCTATTGAAAAAAAAAGAAAAAAAGAAGAAGAAGAAAAAACAACCAAGGAGCAATGAGGAACAAAAACAAGGAGCTGAAAACAAGTGCAAACAAAAAGCAAAAACAACAAGGAAATGGGGGGGGGGAGGGGAGGGAGAGGATATTATGAGAAACTATATGCCAATAAACTGGACAACCTAGATGAAATGGACAAATTCCCAAAAATGCACAAACACCCTACACTGATGCTACAAGAAACTCAAGAACTTAACAAACCAATTACATTTAAAGAGATTGAACCATCCATTATCAATCTCCCAATAAAGAAAAGTCCAGGACCAGATGACTTCACAGGTGAATTCTACCAAGAATTTCAAGAAGAATTAACACCAATCCTGTTTAAACTCTTCCAAAAAAATTGAAGAGGAGGGTTTCCAACTCTCCCTTACTACCAGTAGAGGCTAAGTGACACAGTTCTAACTAATCAGATAATAAGTGGAAATGTACTGGTTTTATAAACCACAACTTCTTCCCTTTCTACCCTGTCCTCCTATCTTTATGGCTACAATTAAAGCAAACAAATGAAAAAGCCAACTCTCACTGGGGAGCAGCAATCTTCCTGGTTGACTATAGATGTAATCAGTCATCTATGTAGTAAACTCACTGAAGACTAAAGTCCTCAAATATCTTTGTATTACAATTAGCCAGTGCTTGCTTGACCAAACAACTGGGCACAATTACCTGGTCGAGTTGACACATTAGCCTAACCATCACAGTTTACTCCTTGTCATCTTGGCAACCATACACATCACCTTAAACCATACTTAGTCTCTAAATAAAAACAATACAGACATGCATATATATTTTTTTCACCTAACAATATTCAACTCTCCTGCATACAACTGGAAATGCATTAATTCCCTACAGTAATATCTGAACTACAGAGAAAAGCAACTACAGAGGTAAGATGGAGGTAGTCTTACAAATTTATTCCTCATAGTCCTGGTTAAAGGTGTGTCCTATGGACATTCCTGGGGTGGGTGGGCAGGTCTTCAATAGTAAATCCATTCTAGCATTCCAATCTCTCTAAGCCTTTGAATTCCCTCTTCTACAATATACCAGGGCATACTGGGAATCTCAACCTCAGACATGCTAGGCCATCTTTTGGTCCATGTTTCAGTCAGCCACCCAAACAAACTGTTAGAGCCCTTTCTAACCCCTCTAGCTACAGCGTTGAATCCATATTGATATGGGCCCATATCAATAAATTCAGCCTGACCCAACTTTATATTCCTTCCACCATTATCCCATACCCTTAGTATGCAATACCAGACATATTCCCCTGATTTCTGTCTATATAAGTTGGAAAGCTCATGCAGTTCTTTTACAGTATAGTATACTTTCTCATGGGTCACATTTTGTATTTCGCCTTTGGGGGCTTATTGTGATTTTAGTCTAGCAAAAAGTCAGGAAGAGAAGAGGGGTGGTAGGGGTGGGTAAGGAGAAGGATTAGAAATGCCTTGCAAGCTACTGACCTCAGAGTATTCCTTGCATTTTCATCTGATCAGACAGGATTAATCTCTTCAGGCAGGGGTTGGAAGGCAGATTCCTCAGGGCAGAGTAGAGGTTGTGGGTGCATGATGGAGTTTGGCTGATACCTGCCTCAGGGCTGGGAAGAGGTCCAGAGTCCCTGGGGCAGGCCAAAGGCTGGGTGATACAAGGTTGACCAAGCTGATCTCCACAGGGCAGGCCATCACAGGTTTATCTGGCAGATTCTCAGCAGAATTTAGGGTTCCAATGTCCCCACCAATATCATCATCATCCCATATGTCTCCATCTCAATCCTCAGGGCTCCACTCCTTTCCAATCAATGCCTTCACTTTAACAGCAGACACCCTGCCAGGTTGAAATTTTAGTTTTCTTTGTAACTCTGCTACCGTATAACAAAGAGTCTGAGTCTGGTTTTCAGAGATCTCAAGCCTGTGGCTACTTGAAAAAAGATTCTCTTTCAGAGCACATATAGAAACTTTCACATCATTCATGCGGTGTTTAAGTTGCAAATTTGAAGCCTTTAGCTCATCCCTTTCTTCTGTAACAGTATCCAGAGTATCTAAGAGGAGCCAGCCAACATCATTGTACCTTTTGGTTCCACAAAACTTCTGTTAAGGTGTTGAAAACACACTCACCCAGATCCTTGCCTCTTATAAGTGTGGAAGTAGGGGAATCCAGTAATGACAGTTTGCGTGTCTCCATTGACAACTTATGCTGTTAGTGGCCTCTTCATCATTGGAAAGGAAGTCATTAGTATCCTTGAGTCCAATTAGAATAGAGAGTCCATTGCAAAACTCCCAGAACTACTTCAGAAATCCCATGTTTAAGATTCTGTTCCTCAAGAACCACTCCTGGTACCAAGCTATATTAGTCTGGGTTCTCTACGGAAACAGAATCAACAGGAGATATCTGTCAATAGTATGAGATTTTATAAAACCCTCTCGTGTGACCGTGGGGATGAACAAGTCCAGATTCCACAGGCAGGCTGCAAACCAGGGGCTCCAATGAAAGTCCAGTGAATGTCCTTGATGAGTTCCAGGGAGACCTTGGCTGTCCAAAGAGGAGCTGGGCAATTCTCTCTGAATGCTGAAATCACTTCGCCTTCTAATGCATTCAACTGATTGGAAAAAATGTCACTCAATGGTGACAGCAATCTCCTTGGTTGATTGTAGATGTAATCCACCATCTATGCAGTAAACTCACTGATGACAAAGTCTATAAATGTCCTTGTATTACAATTAGCCCAATGCTTGCTTGACCAAACAACTGGACACAATTACCTGGCCAAGTTGACACATTAGCCTAACCATCACAAACTGCAACAGACATCTTGCAATGAGACAAAGGCCAATAGAAAGGCAGAGATACCAGCAGCTGTAGTAATTGTATACCTTCCAGCTGATTTTGATAAGGAGGGGAAAGGTTCAATTTGCTTAAAGCCAATGTTAGTTTAATATTTAATTATTTGCTGGCAAAAAAAACCTTAAGCATGAGTGAAATAAGTGAAGTAACTGGGCCCTACTGTTCAAATCCACGGATTAAGTCTTCCCCTCACCTTCCTTACCCTAGACAGTGGTGGTGGAATATGGTGGGGTAGGGATTAAACACCTGTAAGATAGTGCTTCTCAAACTTTTCCATGAAATGCCCCCTAATAGTAAAAAAAGCAAATCATTACTTTAAGGATATGGAGAGACATAAAATGGAGCCATAGTTACATGTACGATATTTCTTGAAAACCTCATCTTTTATCATTAACTTCACACAAATTACACATCAACCTACCCAAAATGATATATTGCACGTTTCAATATGAAAGTATTATTTTAAAGTCTTTTATCCTTATTTAATATTACACTCAGAGAAGACTGTAGGAAGTGGTAGAGTAGGAAGTTCCAAAAATCACTCCCTCCACCAAAACAACTATTAAACTGGCAGGAACTGTCTGTATCAATTATTCCGCAACTCTGGGGTCTAGTGGAAACTCTGCAACATCCAGGGAAGAGCTGGAAGAAGCAGCTGGAAAACTGTGGTAAATGCCAGTGAATTTCACCCTCTGTGCAATGGCTACTATCCCCCAATGATGTGGCAGGTAGCAATGTGGACTGTGGCCCAAGATCCTGGTATAGCTTTAGCTTTCTGGTAGCAGTGTAGGTTATGTATACTGTCTGACTGCTGATCATGTCTGACTGCTGATCACAGCTTTTGATCAGCTACCTCAGATCATAGGGGGACAGCTCTGAGGACAGCCATTATTCCAACACTCATCAGTCAAAAGTGGCAGTCTTAAAAAGGGTGGCACATATATATTTTTTCCTCTTTTCTCTTCCATTCCACCTTGGGGACAAAAATAGTTTGGAAAAATCACAAATTGACTGCACCAGCCCTTAAAACCATCAAAAACCTAGCAATCAGAGAAAAGAGAAAGAATTCAATTTCCAGAGTTATAACAAGGTAATCCTCAAAATGAAGTTCTCAACAAGAAATTACAAAACACACAAAGAAACAAGAAAATATGGCCCATTCACAGGAAAAAAAAAAATAATAATTTGCCAGAAACCATCCCTGAGTTAGCTCACACATTGGAATTTCAAATTGACTGTCTTAAAGGAGCTAAAGTAATCTATATACAAAGAACTAAAGGAAATTAAGAAAACGATATCTGAAAAAAAATAAAGAGATGGCAATTATACAAAGGAACAAACAAATTGTGGATCTGCGAAGTACAGTCAATGAAATGAAAATCTCATTAGAAAGATTCAACAGCAGATCTGAACAGGCACAACAAAGGATCAGGAAACTGGAAAACAAGACAATTGAAATTAACCAGTGTGAGAAACAGAAAGAAAAAACAATGAAGAAAGCCTGAGGGACCCATGAGACACCATCAGGTGTCCCAGAAAGAAAGAAAGAAAGAAAGGGCAGAAAGAGTATTTACAGAAATAATGGCTGGAAACATCCCAAATCTAAGGAAAGACATGAATATAGACAGACATCCAGGAAGATCAACAAACTCCAGGGAGGTCAGACTCCAAGAGATCTGTATCAAGACACATTATAGCAAAATTGTAAAGATCCAAAAAGAGTTTTTTGAAAGAAGCAAAAGAGAAATGACTTGTCACATACAAGGGATCACCAATAAGATTAACACCAGATTTCTCCTCAGAAACCATGGGGGCTAGGAGACACTGGGATGACATATTTGAAGTGCTTTAAAAATAAATAACTAACTCTCAACCAAGAATTCTATACCAGGCAAAATAATCCTTCAAAACTGAAGGAGAAATTAAGACATTTACAGATAAACAAAAGCTGAAAGAGTTCATTACCATAAGACTTGCCTATCAGCAATGCTCAAGGGAGTCCTTCAGGCTGAAAGAAAAGAACACTTAGACTCAAAGCTATAAGAAGAGGAGTGGGTATAGTTCAGTGGCTGACCATATGTTTCACATGTACGAGGTCTGGGGTTCAATCCCCAGTATATCCTTAAAAAAAAAAAAAAAGCTATAAAGCTTTTTAGAACATTAGAAAAGGAAGCTACATAGGTAAATAAAAATCTTCTATTACTGCATTTGTGGTCTGTAGTTGCTCTCCCTCCCATATGACTTAACAGGCAATTGTGTATAAAAATATTTAAAATTTACATTAATAACACACAATATATAAAGATATAATTTGAGACAATAACAATATAAAGAGAGTGGGGTGGCAATACATAGGCATAGACATTAAGTATAACTACTGAAACTAGGTTGGTACTAGTCAAATTTGGTTATAATTAAAGACATTAATAGTGATTATAAAGGTAAACACCACAAAAATAACTAAAGGGGGGGGGGGGCAGAGAGCAAAAAGAAGGGAATCAAATGAGTACAAATACCAAAAAAGCAACTAAAATTTTTTAAAAAGGCAATAATGGAGTAATTGAGACACACACACACACACACACAAGATATACAGAAAACAAATAGCTAAATGGCAGAAGTAAATCCTTCCTTTTTAGTTATTACCTTAAACGTCAATAGATTAAAAGACCCTATTAAAAGGCAGAGATTGGCAGATGGAATGAAAAGGCATGATCCAACTATACACTGTCTAGAAGAAATTCACTGTAGGTACCAAAACACAAAGAGGTTCAAAGTAAAAGGGTAAAAAAGATATCCCATGCAAACAGTTATCAAAAGAGAGCTGGGATGGCTATTTTATCATCAGACAAGATAGACTTTAAGTCAAAAGAGATTATAAGAGACAGAAGGATATTATATATTGACAAAAGGTTCAACATAGCAACAAATTATAACAATTATAAACATATGTGCACCTCACAACAGAGGGCCAAACCATTGATGCTGAAATTGATAGCTCTTCAGTAATAGTTGGAAACTTCAATGTACCACTTTCAATAATTGATAGAATATCTAAACAGCAAAAAAAAAAAAAAAAGGAAATAGAGGGCTTCAACAATGCTATTACCCAAATAGACCTAATGGACAGATACAGAATATTCCACCCAACAGCAGCAGAATACTCTCAAGTACATATGGAAGCTTTCCAGGATAGATCACATATTCAGCCACAAATCAAAACTTAATAAATTTTAAAATATTGAAATCATACAAAGTATCTTCTTGGATGACAATGGAATAAATCTAGAAATTAATAACAAAAGGAAAACTAGAAAATTTAGAAATATGTGGAAATTAAACAACACCCTAATAAACAACCAATGGATCAAAGAAGAAACCACAAGGGAAAGTAGGAAATATCTTGAGATGAATGAAAATGAGAACACAACATACCAAAAACTAATGGGATGTAGCAAAGGCAGTGCTACAAATCTGTAGCTCTAAACTCTAAATACCTACATTAAAAGAAAGATCACAAATCAATACCTAACTTCACACCTAAAGAAACTAAAACAAGAAGAGCAAACCAAATCAAAGAAAGCAGAAGGAGGAAAACAGTAAAGATTACAGTAGAGATAAATGAAATAGGGAAAAGAAAAACAGTAGAGAATCAATATAACCAGAAGTTGGTGTTATGAAAAGATTAATAAAATTGACAAACCTATTAGCCACATTGACAGAGAAGAGAGAGAAGACACAAATAACTGAAATCAGGAATGAAAGTAGAGACGTTACTACTGACCTTATAGAAATAAAAATAATTTACAAGAGGGTAATAAGAACTATTGTATGTCAAATATCAGAATTATATGTCAAACAAACAGAGGGATTACTTCCTAACTCATTTTATGATGCCAGCATTACCCTGATACCAAGGTCAGATAAATCTGACAGCACAAGAAAAAAAAAACTACAGACCAATAACCCTTATGAATATAAATGCAAAAACTGGGGAGTGGATGTAGCTTAGTGGTGAGTGCCCGCTTCTCATGTATGAGTTCCTGGATTTGTTCCCCCGGACCTCCTAAAATTTTTTTTAAAAATAAATAAAAAATAAAATAAATGCAAAAATTCACAATAAAATACTGGCAAAACAAATCCAACAGTATATTAAAAGGATTATATACCAAGTGAGATTTAATCCATGAATGCCAGGATGGTTCAACCTAAGAAAATTAGTCAATTTAATACACCGCACTAAGAGAATGAAGGGAAAAAAAAAAAAAAGATCATCTCAATTGATGCCAAAAAGCCTTTGACAAAATCCAACATTCTATTATGATAAAAGCATTCAGAAAACTAGGAAGAGAAGAGAACTTCTCAACATTATAAAGGGCATTTATGAGAAATCCACAACAAATATTATACTCAATGGTTAAAGACTGAAAGTTTCCCCCTTAGTTCAGGAATAAAACAAGGATGTCCTCTGTCACTACTGTAATTCAACATTTTACTGCAAGTTCATCAGAGCAATTAGGCAAGAGAAGAAATAAAAGGCATCCAATAGAAAAGGAAGTAGTCAAATTATCCCTATTCACAGGCGACATACCCTATAGATATAGAAAATCCCAAGAATCTCCAAGAAAGTTACCAGAACTAATAAATAAAGTTAGCAAAGTTTCAGGAAGTCAGTTGGGTTTCTATACAACAATAATGAACAATCTAAAAAGGAAATCAAGGGGAGTGGATATGGCTTGAGCAGTTGAGCACCTGCTTTCTACATGGGAGGTCCAAGGTTCAGTCCCCGGTCCCTCCTAAAAACAAAGATAAGCAACAAACAAACAAACAAAAAAACCAAATCAGGGGAGCCAATGTGGCTCTGTGTTTGAGCGCCAGCTTGCCACTTTTGCCACTTACGAGGTCCCAGGTTCATTCCCTGGCCCCAGTACCTCAAAAAAAAGGAAATCAAGGAAACAATTCCATTTACAATAGCATATAAAAGAATAAAATACCTGGGAATAAATTCAGCCAAGGAATTAAAAGATTTGTATTTGGAAAACTACAAAACACTGATAAAATAAGAAGACCTAAATAAATGAAAAAATAACCCGTGTTCATGGATTGGAAAATCTTATTATTAAGATTTTAATACTGCCTAAAGTGATTTACAAATTCAATACAATACCTATCAGAAGTCCAGTCACCTTTTTTGCAGAAATGGAAAAGTTGATCCTCAAATATATACGGAATTGCAAGAGGCCCCAAATCGCCAAAACAAAGTTGTAGGACTCACACTTTCCGATTTCAAAACTTAACTCTAAAGCTACAGTAATTAAAAGTATGGTACTGGCATAAAAACAGATCAATGCAATAATATTCAGAATCCAGAGATAAATCCATATATCTAAGGCTAGCTGACTATCAACGAGCTGCCAATCCCACTCAATGTAGAAGTAACAGTCTCTTCAATAAGTGGTGCTGGGAAAACTGGAAATCCACATACAAAAGAATGAATATGGGCCCCTACCTCTCACCATATATAACAATGAATTCAAACTGAATCAAGGACCTAAATATAAGAGCTAACTTAAAACTCTTACAAGAAAATACAGGGAAATTTCTCCAGGACTTTGTAGTAGTAGGCAATGGATTTTTAGATATTACACCCAAAGCACAAGCAATAAAAGGAAAAATAAACAAAAATGGACTTCACCAAAATTAAAGTTTTTGCACATCAAAGCACATTATTGAGATAATGAAAAGACAAGCTATGGAATGGGTGAAAATATTCAGAAACCATATATCTGATAAGGGTTTAATAGCCACAATAGATACAGAATTCCTACAACTCAACAAAAAGACAAACAACCCAATTAAAACTTAAGCCGAGGTCTGAATAGATATTTCACCAAAGATGATGTTCAAATGGCCAAAAAAAGTATATGAAAAGATGCTCATCATCATTAGCCATTAGGAAAATGCAATCAAAACCACAATGGGATATCATTTTACACCTACAAGAATGGCTACAATTAAAAATATATATATAAGTGTTGGAGAATATGCAGAAAAATAGGAACACTCTGTCACTTTTGGTGGGAATATAAAATGATGCAGCTGCTGTGGAAGACACTTTGGTGATTCCTCAGAAAGTTAAGTATAGAATTACCATATGACCCAGAATCCGACTTCTAGTTATATACCCAAAAGAACCAAAAGTGGGAAATCGAACAGATATTTGAACACTGATGTTCACTGCGGCATTATTCACAATTGCCAAAAGACAGAAGCAAACCAAGTGTCCATCAACGAATTAAGGGATAAATAAAATGTGGTATAGACATACATGTAATACTCTTCACCTGCAAAAATGAAGTTCTGATACATGCATAAACATGGATGAACCTTGAAGGTATCATGTTGAGTGTAAATAAGCCAGACACAAAAAGACAGTAATTGTATGATTTCACTGATAAGAAATATTTAGAAGAAGCAAATTCATAGGGTCAGATACTAGAATACAGCTGTACAGAGGCTGGAGTGGGTTAGGGAATGGGGAGTTAATGCTTAAATTGTACAGAGTTTCTCTTTGGGTTCATTATAAAGTTTTGGTAATGGATGGTGGTAACAGTTATAGCACAACAATGTGAACATAATTATCAACACTGAATTATATTTGAAAGTGGTTAAAAGGGGAAATTTTAGGTTATATAAGTGTTACTAGAATAAAAATTTTAAAAAAGGGGGGCAACAGGAGCAGGTAGATTCAGAATTCACAGAGATTTTAGTCTAATTAAGAGCAATGGTATGCTACCTTTTTAAAACCATCTCTAGGATAAGGAGAGACAGCATTCTTAAAACTTACACCCATAAGGTGCTTTATTTCCCGAAATATAAAAATGAGGAAAATTTTTTACAGTGATTAAGTTTATAAAAAATATTATTTCAAAAATTTCAAACCCTTTCTCTAAAACATCTTGCTACACATACCACATGAAAAAGCAAGCTTAACACTCAGGACAAAACAAAAAAGTATCCTGTGCTATGTAAACCACACATATGAATTTTACATCGGCTCACAGTTTAATGGCAATCATGAATGTTAAAATAAACTTGTAAAAACCCTGTTTCTACAAATAGTATGCAGTTGTAAAAAATCTATTTCTGTAGACAAGATATTTTTCTTGCACAACTATTTCCATTTTAAATTTCAAAAAAGTTATGAAATCTAACTAGGGAAATGAGAATTCTATGACATTGCAAAGACTCTTAAGTGATAAAAAAAACTCAGGTGAACAGAAAAGCAATATACTCTTTTAAAAAGGGGTAAAAAAAAAAAAAAAAAACGGGAGCAGACGTAGCTCAGTGGTTGACCACCTGCTTCCCATGTATGAGAGGTCCTGGGTTCAATTCCTGGTACCTCCTAAAAAAAATTTTTTAAGTTAAATTAAATTTTAAAAATAAAAAATAAATAAGGTAAAACAAACAAACACTGTTTCAGAATAATTTTTTAGTCAATTAGCAATTTGAGATGTCTTCATATGATCAGTTGGGAAGTTTCATCCAACAAAAACTAAGAAAAAGTTTTCATTCAAAGCAATACTTCAGAATAAATAATTTTTCCCCCAATACTACATTCATTAGAAAGCTCTTCTTGCTTTTAAAACGTGGTTTTAAACCTTGTTGTTTTTGATATTAGAGAAAATCAATAAAATCAGTAAAAGTACATAATTTCTTTATTTCGTTTAATATTTTATCTTAAAGGAAAACTTTACATATTTTCTTTATATAAAACATATCACTAAATTATCATAACCACCATTTCACTTATGGAAGATGCGTAGAGTTATGCTTCCTTTGTTTCTTGTTTAACAGCTTTTTCCCCTTCCACACTAATTTAAACACCAGCTCTTGATTTAGTACCAAAAATCACAAAACCTACGGCATTAAACATAAAACCTGCCACCAGCAATTTCTTACATCAAAATGATGTCAAAAGGCATCTCCAGTCTTACATATCAATGAAGTTTCCTGTATATTTAATTCTCCATGGTAACAAAACATAAAAAACAAGTCAATAATCAATCCTCACTAACAGAAAATGGCAACATTTTACATGGAACGTTAATGAAAATTAGATCCTTTTCCATTACACCTTCTACTGTGAACAGACCAATTTTTTTTACTTGTGTCAGACATACAACAGACAAGGAATAATATGTCATGAATTAAAGTCAGTTCACTCTTCACTGTTTAATCCGAATCTTAATTATTTGTTGAAATACTACTGGATTCTAAAAATAAGCTCTTTTATGAAGTATTATTCAAACCCACCTTGCATCCAAACATTAAGGATATTGTGCTTTTGGTGCATGCTACTTTACAGTGGCATAACATCGGAGAAAAGCAATCCAAGTTTTTGATGCTAGGAGACATTTTTTCAGACCCTGAGTACTTCAATCGATCCAAGACTGAAATTCCAGAAAAATGCCTTGGTAAATACTGCTTGCTGACTGTCTTGAACATTTAATGTAGATCCAGAGTATTCATTTTAAAGTATTTATATTAAAATGTTGCATTCTTCAGCTGTTTCCACCCCCACAGCACAGATCACGGTCTGCATATTATGATTGGAGTTAAGATGTTGTTTCCTTTTCCTACATAATAAAGCTCTCAATAAAATTATAATCAAATTCCCAGAACGAAAGTACTCATTCAGCACCACTTTGTGAGGATCCAAAGCCTTGTTAATATCCTTAAAATTTAATCCAGCATCAGATTCACCATAGAAGCTTCACCTGCTGCAGTGTAAGCACTGCTACATCTCCTCCATAAGAATAGGATAGAACCAGAGCAGAGACACTATGCTCAAATATATGCTAGCTGCTTTGGGGGATGGAAAAGATGTGCAGCAAGGGACTCGTTGCATGGTTCAATAAGAGATGAGCCCAAAGCTTAACATGCATGATGCTTTCTTACTATACCACTAACCCTTCTAAGGTGATTTAAAATATAGTTTAACAGTACAAAAAGGGTATTGATCACTTATCAAATTTCATGGTTTTATTCCTCTCTCCATCCAAATCATTCAAGCAACATCAACAAAAAAAATCAATTATTTTGCCCAATTATGCAGAATAATAACACAAACTTGGACAGAGGAAAAGTTGAGAGAGATATATATATTTTTTATGCATCAAAATAACTTAACCTCTAAGGAAATGCTATTGAACCAATTTTAATGAATAGCCACACCTTGTAGAAAGTTTAAAGGCAAGAAGGAAAGCAATTTAACTTGTTGATATAGCACTGATTCTGCCAAGAGCACCTGAAGCCCTGCTATGGAATAACAGTATAGGAAGTGCTGGCACTCAAGTCTAATTATTATGATAGAGTAAATAGCTGCAAATCACATGACCCTTATGAAACTTAAAGGAAAGGTCAAATGCAACTATGGCAAGAAAAAGTAAACTGTGTTCCTTGTAAGATTATATATTTTAAAATGCATTTACTGAATCAGTTGTCAATCTGTAGTTCTCAGGATATTCCATAGCAGGTTTCTGGTGTCCCATCACTGTTCTTTCATTGTGAAAGTTTTCTTTCCTCTGTTTTAAAATTTTTAATTTCAAAACTCCTCCAGCACAAATGTATAACAAATTCAATACAGTGTGTATCTATAGAACAATTTTTTACTCATACTACCAAGTAAAATCATTTTGTGTAAATCTCAGAACATAACATCTCTAATTTTTGTGCAAAAATGTGGATTCATGCCACTGATTACCAGGTTGTGGTTCTGCACTGGGCCACTATAAAAACTGAGTCTTTTGCACTTCTGCTCACCTAAAATTATATAAGTGAGTACATTATGTTGGCATGCATCTCACTAAATAAAATGTGAGGCAAAGTTGAAATACATCTACTCAGTCTATACTCTCAATATGGTTCGGATTAATGGATTGGCTGCACAATAACTGAAAATAAAATGTAATCAATTACAATAATGTTGTGTTATGATTGTTTAAATGATTATTAGAAACTTATGAATGATTCTTCTCTGATTTTTTAAAATATATATTCTGGATCAAAAATTACTAGCCTTTTAAAATGGCAGAGATTTCATAAGAAACGTGAATTTGGAATTTACATACACAACCTAATTTTTTTTCCTTCTGCTTTTTCTTTTCTTTTTCTTTTTTTTTTTTTTTTTTTACTAGTTTTGACTTAAAAATCTGAACGAATTTGACTGAAATATCTTAAGATTTGTTGTTTTGTTGTTTTATTAATGACATCATTTAATAAATATCACAAATATGTTCAGACAAGTAATAACTTTCAAACTAAGGAACAAGATATTTGGAATAATAATAACATATAGTAATAATATTACTGTCATTATTATTAATAACAGCCACTATTTAGTGATTACCTGCTATTTGTCTGGCATCATTATAAGTACTTTACGTGTCAGAAAAATTATCCAAAACTTGGAAAAGAGGCAAAAAATAATGGGTGGCACATTTTTTCAATGCCATTTGGAGACAAAAACCTCTCAACATTATCTAGGGCAATGGTTCTCAACCGGTGGCAACTTTGCCCACCTAGGAATATTTGGCAAAGTATGGAGGCATTTTTGGTTGTCAAAACTGGGGGAGGGCCCTTAAAGCCGTCTCCAGGACTTCCGAGAAGATGGCGGACTAGTAAGACACGGGAATCTCTTCTCCAGAAAAATAGCTAGAGGACAAGCTGAAACAGCCCCGAAAAAGATCTTCTAGGGTTTAGGACAGCAGGTGAAGACTGCACACAGCCCAGAGGAGAGAGGGACAGAAGAGGGAAATCGCGACTACAGAACTGTGAGTTGCAAGTAGCAGCTTCTGCTGCTGCCGGCACCCTCCCCCACACACTTCAGAATTCTCGAGCCCCTGGGCCTGCGACCACAGACAAAGGGGGCTTCAGGGATCTGCCACTCCCAGAAAGCGGAGAGAGAGGGGCACAGCCTTAGGCTGACTCAGGTTCTGACCTGAAATTTGGGCTGCAGAGCCCCACAGACCCTTCTACACGGCGGTCTGCCCTGGGAGCCTAGAAAGGACTGGAGAAATCCGACCCTGGCAAACTCCCTCTCTTCTAGCCTGGACTAATTGTTGAGGACACCACGGGAGAGGGGAGAGAGAGCCTGGGGCTGACCCTACTTTGGACTCCAAGGTTTGGTCGGCCATGTCCCAAGAGCTCTTCCAGGCTGGGTGGGGTGGCGCCATTGTTTGCCTTGGAGCCTGCAAGGGGCTAGAGAAATACAAACCTCCCAATCTCCTCCTCGACTAACAGGGTCTGATTTTTGAGGATTCAGAAGGGAGTGGAAATATTTCCTAGCTGGAAAAAGGGGGGTGCTACGAGAGAAGTCTGGAGAAAGGTCTCAGAAAGTTTGAATCAGAGGGCTCCTAGCCCCCAGACACGAAGCTCTATCACATTGATCTGGTCTGTGTCACAACAAATACGCTCCGACCAGGCACTGAATTGAGAGCTGCCAACAAGCGCCATCGCCTGGCAGACCAAGGAAGTGCACATAAGAAAATTAATAAGTAAGAGGGGCTTTTCCTGGCCTCTATAGCCTCCCTGCCCAAGGTCCTAGGAAACGACTCTACAACCAATTACTGGATCCAGTGCCCAGTTCTGAGCAACCAGCAGAACAATCCTAACAATCAAGGTTGAGCCAAAAACCAAAGAGCTGTGGTAACTCACAGCCTCCTGCCACTAAAACCCCATAAAAGACAAAGAGATAGAACCTCTAAGCAAAATACAAACTAACCAGATGCCTAAGCACCAGCAAAAACTTACGGGCCATACTAAGAAAATAGAAGATATGGCCCAAGAAAAGGAATACAGCAAAGTCCCAGAAGTGATGCAGAATTTGAGAGAACTAATCAGTGAGATGAGCACACATTTCCAAAATCAAATTAATGAGATGAAAGAGAATATAGTTAAAGAGATCAATGACATCAAGAAGTCATCGTGCGAAAGTAAAGAAGAATTTGAAATCATGAACAGAAAAGTAACAGAGTGCATGGGAATGAAAGACACAATAGGTGAAATAAAAAATACATTTGAAGCAAACAACAGGAGACTCGAAATGATAGAAGAAAGAATAAGTGATACTGAAGACAGAGCAGCTAAAATTGAAGAGAGAAAAGAA
>JAKSZT010053887.1:32713602-32791800 GCA_026826555.1 Tolypeutes matacus
TTATTAAATGTACAAAATAAAGTTTAAAAAAAAAAAAAAACAAAAAAAACTGGGGGAAGTGGGACTACTGACATCTAGTGGATAGAGGCTAGGGATGCTACTAAACCTCCTACAATGCAGAGAATTATCCAGACCAAAATGTCAATAGTGCTGAGGTTGAGAAACTCTGATTTAGGGGCATGTACTCCAACTCACTGTTTGCTATTGATTAAAATTCCTAGACTTAGTGAAGTTATAAATTAACTTACAGAGTTTTATTGAGTAGAGAAGCAATAATTTTTGCCCAGTGGAAAAAAAAATAACCACAAAGATTACATTCAATGCCTTGTTGGACAATTAATCAGTTTCATATTTAATTTGGAAATCTCATACTAACATTTACCAACAAATACCTAGCTTCTCAATTGCTCCCTGGGCTGGTTTAACATCTAAATGTTTGTCTCCCTAATAAATGAGTGGAATACAATGTGACACAGGTTCATTTCATATTTGCCTATGAGTAATGATTGAAAATCATACTTTAACATATGTATTTAGCTTATTTAATCCAAACACTTCAAGAAGTAAACACTATTATGACACTCATTTGATAAATGAGGAAACTAAGGCTTAGAGAGGTTAAATCATTTACTGAAGACACCACAAACTGAATATTTAGCAATTAATAAATGAAAGTAAATTAGATATTTAAAGAGTCAATCCTATAATTCAAAGTCCTTACTACTCTTTCTTTTTCATTTATTTATTTCTTCCCTCCTCTCCCCCACCCACCGTTGTTTTGTGCTGTCTGCTCTCTGTGTGTTCTTCTGTGTCTGCTTGTCTTTTCTTTAGGCAGCAGGGTGTACACTATTTAAAGGTCATCTAGATGATTTTGACAGGTCTCTGTTCCTCTTTCCCCTCACTTTGAAAAGATAAAGTAGATCCATCTATTAACAGACATTTAAATTATGTACCAAGGAAGTACTAGTTTATTTTTTTATAAACCAATATAAATCCTACAGATCAGGGTACTTAAGTCAAATCACAAAAAGATGTTACATCTAAAGTCCAAAACTTTAAATTTTAAAGAATATAGAAATTCAATTTTCATTACTTGCTGAAAAACAATAACAATAAAACAATAATAATAACTGATAAAATATAGTACTATGGGAGTACGTGTAGCTCAGTGGTCGAGTGCCTGCTTCGCATGTATGAGGTCCCAGGTTCAATCCCTGGTACCTCCTTAAAAATACAGAGAGAGAGAGAGAGAGAGAGAGAGAGCAAGAGCGAGAGAGAGAGAGAGCGCGCGCGCGCGCCAGCCAGGAACTCTTGTAATTATTTTACACACAATTTATTTAATCTTTATGCTAAGAAAATAATAAGTTATAGCATATAACTAGTTGGTGTAATGTCTACGATTCCATGATAATAGCTCATACATGAAAAATTAATCAACTTTCACTGATAATTTCAATATTAGGAACTATCCCCAAAAGAAGCTCCTAACAATTCTTACAGTGAAGAAAATGTCATTAGATCACAATACTCTAAGAAAGTCAGATGAGATTCAGATGGTTAACAAAGAGAAGCACTGTTTTTCTTAAATTGCATGAAAATTTAATGCTGGAGATTTTGCTTATTTGCTTTCTTTTTTCAACATCAGGAATACAGCAATAAAATTATACAACCTATGAATTTGCTGTCAATTTTTCTGGCAAACAGTAGCCAAACATCATGTAAGACATCTCTATTATAAGTGGGCTTCAAAGGTTATTTAACAAAGGTACCATAAAACTGATTAAATACATTTTGCTGTGGTTAAGAATACTAAAATGCTAGTTTAACAAATAAGATACTGAACAATGAAAATGAAAACTAAAGTCAAAATCAAATGCCATTTTTACTTTTGATCAAACTGTACTATCTTGATTAATTTCAACTAAGCAGAGAACTGCAGCTATTTTCACAAAGACAGACAATTAGAAGAAATGAACAAATTGAACTGAGACTATACAATTTCGAATAATGGGTAAATGTATATACTGCAAACTACCATGAAACTTCAGTGTATATGGCCAAAATGAAAAAGGTGATTGTGGAATTACAGAAACATCAATAAATTAGTACAATTTGCTTTGTGCATATGGCTGTTGTTTATGAAGCAGTTCTCAAGGGAAACCTAGCACTATCGCAACCTAATTTGAATACAAGAAAAAAAAGATACTTGATTTGCCACTCTTTTCTGAGTGGTACTATATTTTGTTCAATCATTGTAATGGGTGATAAAAATGCGTAAGAAGATCTGTGCTAATGATACTACTGCTCATGGTAACAAAAAAAAAAAAGCCATTATTTTAGGAAAAGGTGGAACTGGGCTCAGTATTACTTAGGTTTTATAGCTATCTACTTAAATATTTTAATACAGTTTAAAAAATGAGGGGAGTCAATGTGGCTCAGTGGTTGAGTGCCAGCTTCCCACATACGAGATCCTGGTATCTGAAAAAAAGAAAAGAAAAAGGGGGGAAGGGGCACACCAAAAAATGAAATTCACAGAATAAAACTTTGTTAATGTGTGAGTTTGAATCTCTAACCACTAACCTAGTAATTCTAAACTTTAGTGTACATCGGAATCTAGTGTACTTGTTAGAAATGCATATTGCAGGCATGTGATGAATACTTGTTGAACAAATGATAGCAAATCATCTTCCACAGTTCTCATTTAAGCATATATGATGTATAACCCACAAATGATCCTAAAATCACCACCTATATAGAAACAAACGAACAAACATGAAAACCTTTTTTGTGCCAAATGAATCATCTATCAAAGAATTAATTACTAAGTATCTCAACAGATAAAGAAAAAGCACACGACAAAACTCAAGACCCATTCAAAACAAGAAATCTCAACATACTTAGAAAAGAAACTTCCTCAACCTGATAAAAGGCTTCTACGAAAAGCCTAACCTAACACCACACATAATGGTGAAAAACTGAGTACTCCCTCCACTAAGATCAGAAACAAGGCTCAGATATACACCTTCACCACTCCTATTCAAAACTTGACTGGGATTTTCAGCCAGTGCAATCAAGCAAGAAAAATAATTTCGAATAATGGGTAAATGTATATACTGCATAAAGCATCCAGATTGGAAAGGAAGCAGTAAAAACTGTCTTTATTCTCTGATGACTTGATCCTTTATGTAGAAAATTCTAAAAGAATATACACTCACACACACAAATCCTATTAGATTAATAAGCAAGTTCAGCAAAGATGCAGTATAAAAGATCAATATATAAAAATCAGTTTTACTTCTCTACATAATCAATGAACAACCTGAAAATGAAACTAAGAATCAATTCCATTCACAATAGCATTAAAAACATACAATAGTTAGGAACAAATTTAATTTTAAAAAGTGAGGAATTTTCTTGTCTGTTTTTTGTTTATTATTGTTACTGAAATAAAATCCTACCAAATATCACTGATTGTAAACTTTAGATGAATTATGTGCTTTATTAATATGTACCAATAAAATTGATTTGTTTTTAAAAAAAAGTTTAAGACTTATACACTATTAAGAGAAATTAAAGAAAATTTAAATAGAGAGGCATTCTGTGTGCATGGATTAGAAGAACTCCAGAGTAAAAATTAGCAACTCTCATTTTTCAACTTCTTTTACTCAAAGATTTTTTTAATTATATAAAAACTTTTATTAAAAACGTGTTCAGTATATTTTAAATGACTATGAAGAGATTTATAACTTAGAGTATATTATTTGAGAAAAATCATCCATATAACCATTTTTTAAATTTTATATAGTGCTTTGACAAACCATAACTCCTATCTTATGCAGCTTATAGAGGCTTCTCCATATTTAAGAAGATTAATGAAAGTCAATACACATCAGAAGCAGAGCTATGATGACGTTAGAACTATGGCATAACATTTGCATTTAGCATAAAACTTTCCTGAAAACATATCTCAGGTGGAAGCTCAAAAATATAAAATACATAAAAGCAGAGAGGATCTGGCTGTTGGCCAATGATCCTCCATAAATCCTATATTCTCTTACGTCCTTCTAAATCATCAACACACAAGTCTTTAAAGACTCCTAGGGTACTAGAGATGAGGTTCTGAAAACAACTCATAGAGAACAGTGGTTCCCAAATGCTGAGCTGTGTGAATAAGATTCTGAGGTATTCAGCCTAATTCAAGCCTAACAATCTTTCTTTTTAACAAGTTTCTCTATGTGATTCTAATACACAGAACTGGCTTAATAACCTAGATGATCCAATTAGGGGGAAAAAGCATGATTCTCAAAATGAATTAAGAGTCTAAATATTCAACACAGAATACTTTTCTCTGGGAGGAAGAAATAGATGAAAGAAAAACAAAATATCCCCCCAAAAAGTACAAAGGATGAATTTAAGAGTATACTCTTCATAACTTAAGATATTATTTTTGGAAACAATTTATATTTAACTAACCAATCCCACATTGTCTGAATAAATTATTATACATTCTTGTGATGGAATTCTAAACTGTCCCTAAAACGCAGACAGACACATATACTTTTAAAGAAAATTTAATGAAATGGAAAGCTATTCTAAGTTTTAATTATTTTGCTAAAAGAAAAACAACAGAAATCACAAATTGGAGGAAGAGGGTTATGTTTGTTTATGTGTGTGTGTCCCTTAATTATGTATATAAGAGCTTATGTATGCACATAGAAAAATGACTAGTATATACCAAAATGTTAATAGCAGTAAGATAAGGAGCTTAGTTTATAGCTTATAGATGAGATTTATCTACTATATATATCTATCTGTACTTTTCAATGAACATATATTGATACTTTTATATCTCCCTCATCCCAAAAGAGAAAGCATGTTCTTTTTAAAATAAAACTACTGAAATAGTAGTTCATATTCCAGAGTAAACCATCTTAAATCTATTGTGAAATGAAACCAGATCTAAATAAAATTTATCAAAAGCATCAGCTTCAGATCACAAAGGAGTAGCTAGTACAGAATGTGCCCTCTTGCCTTAAACAAGAAGAAAACAAGGAAAAAATTCAGGCAACAATAGTTTACACACATTGGGAAAACAGGCAGTACAACACTGTGAACCCTGAAAGAAAGAAAACAAATGAGGTACATCCTACTATCTTCTGGCTTTACATCTAGGGGCAATTTTTGAAACTTGTCACACAATGGGGCAGCAAACAAAACCATCTCACTGAGCTGAAAAGATCAAAACTGGTGTTCAGGGATGCTGAAACAGCTGGAATTTGCAAGAGAGAATACTGTAAAGGAGGAAGCTAACCAGAGAAAGAGCTCCAGAAATCAGCATGAGTCCCCTTGAGACTTTGGCAAGAATACTTGTCTACTCATGAGAAAATGAAACCACAAAGCAAGGCAAAGAACAACTGTCAGGGAGTTTTAAGCTGAAATCAAGACCAAGAACTTACACTGTGCTGGGAGGTGTTCAAATCTATACAGAGTAGAGAGACTTCTATGAACACTCAAAGCAATGAGGAGAGACCGTGGATAGTCAAGCCCTAGCACTAAGTCCTAGAGAAAAGGCTATTTGAGACACACCTTTTAAAAAGCCTAGGAGAAGTCTTGGAATGAGCAACCTGATTTACCTGCCTGCCAAAACAAACATCAACACTCTTTAGAGAAAACAACACTCAGAAATACTCAATATTTAAAATGTCTGACACCGAAAGAAAAATTACTAGACATGCCAGGGAAAACCAGTCCATAGGAACAGAACCAGAAATGCCAGGTGGAATTAGCAAAGACTTTGAGACAGTTTTATAAAATTATCCAGATGCTCAAGAATTTAAAGGAAAAATGAACAATTTGACACAAATGGAGGCAAAAAAAATTTACCAACTTGAGCTTCTAGAGATGAAAAATACCATACCCAAAAAGAAAAATCTACTGGATGATATGAACATATTAGACACCACAGAAAACATTAGTGAACTTGAAGTCATAGTAATCGAAATTATCCAAACTGAAGTTCAGAGGCAAAACAAATGAAACAAATAAATATAAAGCCACAGTGACCTGTAGGATAGTACCAAACAATCAAACATACCTGTAACTGGAATCCCAGGAAAATGAAAGATTGAAAGGAGAAAGAAAAATAAAATAATAACCAAAACTTTTCCAAATTTGATGAAAACTATAATCCCTTATCTCCAAGAAGCTCAATAACCCCCTAGCAGGATGAACACACACACACTCACACACAGACTCATGATGGTTAAATAGTTTTTTAAAAAAAAGAAAAACAAACAAACAAACAAAAAAAAAAAAACATCAAAAGAGAAAATATTTAAAGCAACCAGAGGAAAAAGGACACATTGCACATGGGAAAAGAGATAAAAACAAGAGCACACCTGTCATCAGAAACATTAGGATGCAAGGTATTCAAAGTACTGAAGAAAGAAAAAACCCAGAATTTTATGGATATTCAGCAAAAATATCTTTCAAAACCGAAGGCAAAATAAGACTTTTTCAGGCAAACAACAGCTGAAAGAATTATCATCAGAAGAACTGTGCTGCAAAAAATGTTAAAGAAATTATTCCTGCTTAAAAAAAAAAGATAACACATGGAAATCTGTATCTACAGAAAATAAAGACTGTCAAATACGACAAATATGTGAGTGAATATTAAAGACTTTATTCCTGATTTTTAAATTCCTTTAAATGACCATTTTCTCTTGAAAGCAAAAATAATAGCAATGTTTTGTGGGGTTTATAATATAAGTGTAAAGAAGAAAAATAAAATTTTGGAGCAAAGTCCTGCCATTGTCTGCAGATAACTACTCTCCTTTTGAGAAAGAGTGTTTTACTTCCTACTGAGCCTGAGTAGAAACTGAACGTTTAACCATGGGCCACCAAATTATCATGAGACCTAAACTGCCCATCATGAACTCAGTGTTATCTGATCCACCAAGTCATAAATAGGGCGTGTACTCTAGCAACACTCTATCATCAAACAGAGTGGTATATATGAGATCAGGCAAAAGCAGACCCTGGAAAACACAAGTAAGCTACATGAGGAAGTAGCCCAAATGCCTGTGGTGGCTATCTCTACTACATTATTTTCTTTTTCTCAACCCACACCTATGGCCTCATGGGCAGTTTCCTACGACCAGCTGACTGAGGAAGAGAAAATTTGGGCCTGGTTTATAAATGGTTCTGTACGATATGTAGGCAACACTCAGAAATGGACAGCTGCAGCATTACAGTCCCTTGCCAGGACATCCCTGAAGGGCCCTGGTGAATAGAAATTTTCCTGAGGGCAGAACTTAGAGCAGTGTACCTGGCTGTTCATTGTGCTTGGAAGGAGAAATGGCCAGAGGTATGAGTATATACAATTCATGGGCTACAGTCAGTGGTTTGGCTGGATAGTCAGGAACTTGAGAGGAACATGAGTGGAAAATTGGTGACAAGGAGGTTGGGAAGAAAGTATGTAGTTAGACTTCTCTGAATGGGCAAAGTACTGAAGGTATTTGTGACTTGTGCAAATGCTTACCAAAGGGCGACCTCAGAAGAGGATTTTAATAATTATTTAGAATGACCTGCTCTATGGATACTGGTCAGCCTATTTCCATAGCCACTCCTAATAGGTTCATGAACAAAGTGGCTATGGTAAGAGGCATGGAAATTATGCATGGGCTCAGCAACATGGACTTCCACTCACCAAGGCCAACCAGGTTTCAGCCACTGCTGTGTGCTCAATCTACCAGCAGCAGAGACCAACAGTGAATCCCTGATAGAGCACCATTCTCCGGGATGATCAGTCAGCTACTATTTGGCACGTTGATTATATTGGACCACTTCACCATGGAAAGGACAATACTTTGCTCTCACTGGGAAAACAATATATCTGAACATGGATTTTTCTTCCCTGCACACAATGCTGCTGCCAAAACTACCATTCACGGACTTACAGAATGCCTTATCCACCATCATGGTATTCTATACAATACTGCTTCTGATCAAAACGAAGGAACTTACTTCACAGCAAATGAATTACAACAATGGGCCCATGCTCATGGAATTTACTGGTTTTACCATGTTTCTCATCATCCTGAAGCAGGTGGTTTGACAGATGTGTTTCAAGACTCAGTTTCAGTGCTAATTAGATCACAATACCTTGCAGGGCTGGGGCAATGTTCTCCAGGAGACTATATATATACTCTAAATCACCATCCAATATAAGATGTTGTCTTTCCCATAGTCAGGATTCACAGGTCCAGGAATCAAAAGGGTGAAATGAGAGTGGCATCACTCACTATTACCACTAGTGATGCACTAGCAAAAGTTTTGCTTCTTGCCTCTGCAACTCTATGCTCTGCTAGTCTAGAAGTCTTAAGATTCAAAGGGAGGAAAGCTTCCACCAGGAAACACAATAATGATTCCACTGAAATGGATGTTAAGCATGTCACCTGCCACTTGGGGCTCCTTGTGCCTCTGAATCAACAGGCAAAGAAGGGAGTTTCTATACACACATAGATCAATGGATCAGAATTAGAGAACTCAGAAACAGAACAGATTCATATAAATATGCCCAATAGAATTTTGACAAAGCTGCAAAGGTCATTCAATGGCAGTAACATAGCCCTTTCAACAAATGGTGCTGGAGCAATTGGACATCTTTAGGGGGGGAAAAAAAAAAAGAGCCTCAACCTAAATCCCACATCTTATCTAAAAATTAACTCAAAATGGATCACAGACTTAAAAGTAAATGTAAAGCTATAAACCTTATAGAAAAAAACAGGAGAGAATCTTTAGAGCCCAGGCCAGGCAAAGAGTTCTTAAATTTGACACCAAAAGCATAATCCATGGAAAAGATAGAGAGATAAATTGGACGATCAAAATTTAAAACTCTGCTTCATGAAAGACCCTACTAAGAGGATGAAAAGAAAAGCCACACTGGGAGAAACTACTCGCATATCACATATCTGACAAGGACTAATATACTAGATTATATCAAGAACTCTCAAAACTCAACAGTTAAACAAACAAACAAAAAGAGATATCACTACATACTTATCAGAATGGCTAAAATAAAAAATAGCAGGGAGCGGGTGTAGCTCAGTGGTTGAGTGCCTGCTTTGCATGTACAAAGACCAGGGTTCAACCCCCCACCCCGTACCACCTTAAAAAAAAAAAAAAAAAAAAAAAATAGTGGCAACACTTAATGCTGGTAAGGATATGGAGAAAAGGGATGGTAGAGATGTAAAATTGTACTACCCTGGGAAAGTTTGGCAGTTTCTTACAAAACTAAACAGGAAATGGATGGGGCTCAAGCAGCTGAGTGCCCGCCTACCACATGGGAAGTCCCAGGTTCAGTTCCCAGTGCCTCCTAAAAACAAAACTAAAAAACAAACAAGAAGCAAAACCAACTATAAAACCAATGCAGGGAAGCCGATGTAGCTCAGTGGCTGAGTGTTGGCTACCCACATATGAGGTCCCAGATTCAATCCCCAGCCCCGGTTACCTTAAAATAACAACAACACACTAAACATGCAACTACCATACTATGACCCAGCAATTGCACTCCTGGGTACTTATCCCAGCAAAATGAAGACACATTTGCTCAAAAACCTGTACACAAATGTTTATAGTAGCTTTATTCCTAATAGTTCCATAGTGGAATCAACCCAGATGCCCTTCAAAGAATGAATGGCTAAACAAACTCCTGGTATAGCCATACTATGGAATACTACTTAGAACAAAAAGGAACTATTGTCACATGCAACAACTTTTGGAATGAAGTTCCAGAAAATTATGCTGAGTAAAAAGTCAATCTCAAAAGGTTATATACTGTATAATCCCATTTATATAACATTCTTGAAATGACAAAATTATAGAAATGGAAAACAGACTAGTGGGTGACATGGGTTACAATGGGAAGGGGACAGGAGAAAGGAGGGATCCTTGTGATGCTAGAAAGGTTCCGTATCTTAACTGTATCTATGTCAACATCCAGGTTATGATACTACCCTTGGAGGAAACTAGAGTACACAGGATCTCTCTGTATTACTTCTTATCAATGTATTGAATCTACAATTAACTCAATATAAAACGTTTAATTAAAAAAATAGACAACAGAAATTTCTGAGCACAAATTATCCTAAAGAAACTAATTTCCAAAGAGAGATGAGCCTTTCCTAAGGTGGCAGACAGCAACAGCCACTTATTGATCGTAGCAGCCAATCTGGGCACAGGTGGGCAAAGGATTGGGCCTGATTTGGATTGAAGAAGTCTAGTGAGGTAAGGAGAACTCACAGAGCTTATAATGACCACATGAGCTGGCATGACAGACTTGAACCTGGAGACACCTGAAACAGAGATCTTGTTGCCCCGACACAGTGGATATTTCACTAGGACATTTCCTGAGGTTACAGAAGTGTATGAGGCTGGGAACTGGAATGCAAAGGCAAGGAAACATTTCTGTTGACTCAGAATGCTTAGACCCTAAGGCATACAGGCCAAATCTCACCTTGATAATATTGAAAATAGAAGTGAGCTGAGAATAACTAAAGCAGCAACCCAGTCCTAAACAAATTCAGCTCTTAATTGAATAGCTTCACTCTAGTTCCTTGAATGGGAAAGAATATTGGTGCAATCTCAATGGTTCTTTCACACGTTATATAAATCACACACACAAAAATTTCAAAATATGGGAAGAATGAGGAAAACATGAATAGGAGAAAAACAGTCAAAAGGTGTAGACCCCCCCACAGCAAAATCACAGATGTCGGAACTAGCAGAAATGGTATGAAATGGTATCTCATTGTGGCTTTGATATACATTTCTCTAATGGCTAATCATGTTAAGTACCTTTTCACATGTTTAGAGGTCATTTGCATATCTTCTTGGGAAAATTTTCAAAAGCATGAGCAACAAAAGAAAAAGATAAGTGGGTCCTCATCAAAATTATAAACTTCTGTGCATCAAAGGACTTCATCATGAAAGTAAAATGACAACCTACACAATGGGAGAAAATATTTGTAAATTACATATCCAATAAGGGCTTAATACCCAGAATATATAAAGAATCACAACAACAATAAAAAGACAAACAACCCAATTCAAAAATGGGCAAAAGCCTTCAATAGACATTTCTCCAAAGAAGATATACAAATAGCCATAAAGCACACGAAAAGATGCCCAACATCATTAGCCATGGGGGAAATGCAAATCAAAACCACAAGATATCATTTTGCACCCACTAGAATGGCTACTATTTTTTAAAAATGGAAAATTATAAGTGTTGGAAAGGGAAGTGGATGTAGCTCAACCAGTTAGGTGCCTTCCTAACACATGGGAGGTCCCAGGTTCAGGTTCCAGTGCCTCCTAAAGAAGACAAGCAGACACCGCACCCTCCGCAATGAGCTAGATGCCACACCTGCCTGCAGCAATGAGCAGACACCTAAACGAGCAGATGCCACAAGCCAGCAGACACTGCAGCCCGCAGGAAGCGGATGTGGCTCAGGCATTGAGCACTTGCCTCCCACGTGGGAGGTCCCAGGTTCAGCTTCCGATGCCTCCTAGAGAAGGCAAGCAAACAATGAGCAGACAGGCAAGAGAACGATCTGGGGGAGGAGGGTTTTTTTTTTTTTTTTTTTTTTAAGTGTTGGAAAAGATGTGGAGAAACAGAAATAATCCATTGCTGGTGGGAATGTAAAATGGTATAGCTGCTGTAGAAGACAGTTTGGAAGTTCTTCAGAAAGTATAGAATTACCATATAGGAAGCGGATGTAGCTCAAGTGGTTGTGCACCTGCTTCCCATGTATGAGGTCCTAGGTTCAATCCCCAGTACCTCCTAAAAAAAAAAAAATTACTTTATGACCTGGCAATCCAACTACATATACACCCAAAAGAATTGGAAGCAGGGATTCAAAGAGATATTTGCACACCGGTGTTCATAGCAGCATTATTCAATGCCAATAAATGGAAGCAAGCCAAGTGTACATCAACTGATGAATGGATAAATAAAATATGGTATATACCCACAATGGAATACTATTCATCCATAAAAAGGCTTTAAGTTCTGATACATGCAACAACATGGATGAACCCTGAAGACATCATGTTGAATGAAATAAACCAGATACAAAAGGACAAATATTATATGATCTCACTGATATGAAATAATTAGAATAAGCAACTCATAATAGAATCAGAATCTAGAATATAGGTTACCAGGGGATGGAGTGGAGGTAGGAAATAGGGAGTTAATGCTTAAATGGTACAATTTGTATTTGGGATATGGAAACATTTTGGTAATGGATGGTGGTAATGGTAGCACTGTATTTGAATGTAATTAACAGTACTGAATTATATATTTGAATGTGGTTAATGGGGGACATTTTTAAGTTGTATATATTTTACTGGATTAAAATTTTTTAAAAGTTCATGTAACTGCACAACACAAAACAGTGAACCTAAGTGAAATCATGGACTATAATTATATAGTTATATAGAGTTGTTAGTACAATAATAAAAATGTGCTTTCAACAACTGTAACAAATGCACCACACCAATGCAAGGTGTTAATAACAAGGTGGTATATGGGAACTCTAATTTATGATGATTTTTATGTAAACTATAGTGTTATAGGTCAGAAAATTGACACCTCTGAGAAAAGAATACTATCTCAGGATGGGCAAAGTGAATCTTTTGGTATACCAGCAATGTTTTATATGTTGATGTAGATAGTGATTACACAAGTATAGCCATTAAATGCATGCTTGGATTTGTGCATTTTACAAAAAAATAATACCAACGATGATTATTAAAAAAAAAAAAATCAGGCTATGAGGCAGGATACCTGCTAATGGAAAATAAACAAGAATCTCTGGGAATTATTGGAAGATGTCAGTACACTATTGAATTGGGAGAATGGTGCTGATGGAAAAAAGCATATATTCCTTAATTGTAAACTGCATGTGAGATTTATTTAAATGACTACTTGAACCTTGTCTATGTGCTCTTTATAAACACATATCCATTTAAAATTATCTATATAGATTTTTGGCTTCTGCGGCACTAAAGCAGAAGTCCATCTAGGACTGAGTTCAGGAAAATATTTCTGTAAGGGGCTATACAGTAAGTATTTTCGGTTTTGGATGCCATACGGTTTCTGTCAGAACTACTCAACTCTGCCATAACACGAAAGCAGCCATAGACAACAAGTAAATAAATGAGCATGACCAGATTTTGCCCACAAATCTATACCAATCATTTTTATTTTCCTGGTATTTACCTTATATATGGTATAGCACTTTATACAATAGGCACTCAAAAACAAAGCTAGAAGGTGTATTAAAAATCCTTTTTTTAACCTCATTTGACAGTGAAAAATATGAAATCTAGAGCTTACACATTTACCCAATATCACCACTTTTTAAGCAGTGCCTCCTTTTAGTAAATACATAAAGATCTTACATCCCTATTAAACACTGATTCATATTCAAATACAATAAATAACATATGCTAAATTAAAACGATTGTTTTAAGAAAAATTATCTTGACCTGTAGAACTGACTTTTAGTCTGCTTATGAACTGTGAAGACAAGCTTTGAAGCTGTGAAGACATACAACTATCAGGAATCAACCTACCAACTACTTAAAAGTTCACCACATAAAATGAGAAGCTAAGGCTAAACTAAAGTTTGTTTCTGGATCCAAGTTTTTCTAAAAGTCAAAATGATGACAATGAATATATTTAAAGGGAGTTAGTACTTAAATAATACTTGACTATGCTTTAACAACTCATTTATCAGGAGGATAATATTTTATATAGTTATACTCCATCCTAATGGTATAATAAAATAATAAACACAAAAAAATGTATCCTATTACAAATTATTGACCATTTTTTAAATGGCAGTAAAACAATAAGCCAACAGTAGATGGCAGCATTTCTATTCACAACTAAAATTTAACTTTCAAATATCTAAAAAATCTGAAATCTCTGTACAAAGACTTTCACTTAAGCAGTCTCACACTCCTTTCAAAGCTGCTAACAATTTTAATAAAATCTAGTACAAGTAAAAGTGTCCTGACATAAATATGAACATTTAAATAAAAACTGAAGGTGTTTCACCCAAGAGACAAATTTTGTATTCATAATTCCCAAACTGGTAAACCAAAACAATTCAACGTTTCTCTGGTGATTTATTACCCACCATTATATTAGTTATCCAATTCAACATTTCTCTGGTTTTTATTACCTACAATTATATTAGTTATCCAGTTAAGCCAAATATTTGTTGAGTATCCATTAGAATCACAAATAAATAACTATTCCTATATATGGGTAATTCCTTTTCTTTATCCATATGATAGTCACACACTAATCACCAAAAGAAGTATCACAGTTATTAGAGGCATGATCTTTTGGCATCCAGAAATTCAGGGAGCTAGAGAAACCAAAATTTGTCTCGGAAGACCAGCCATTATTAGCATTGCTCTAAATCTAAAATACAAGCATCAAAAGAAGAGGTGGATAAAACAGTAACAGGCATGAATAGAAGTGTCTTTAAGTCTTACCTTCTTTCATATTCCTTTTATTCTGACTTCCTGCTTGCCTTAATGACAGAGCTGTACCTAAACCATCCATCACCCTCCAATAAAGAAAGAAAAACAGCAGACAGTATCATCACAAAAGGCAAGGAACAACTATAAGAGGAAAATCAACAGTGTCAAAGACAAAGAGGATGATTCAGAAAACACTTTTTTTTTAAATTACTGTTTAATAAAAATTATTTTAAACTGTGCTAATAATTATTAAAGTCTTACAATGTGCCAGGCACCGATTCACACACTTAATGGGCATTATCTCAATTAATTGTTAACAACCCTGTAAAGTAGGTATCATTATTTTTCCCATTTTACAGATGAGAAAACTGAAACTCAAACAAGCAACTTGTCCAAGATTGAAGTATTGGGATTGGAATCTCAGGAGTCTCCAGAACCTGAGCTCTTAAGTATTATTCTTTATTCTGTACTGTCCAGACTAAGTAGCACTGGTGAGTACAACTTCATTTGAGTAGTATCTACAAAAAGCAGACTGCAAGGAATTTAAAAAGTGAGAGAGTGGCAAAATAAGAGAAAATGGAAGTCTTGGTTATCCTCATTCATTTGGAAAATCTAATTGTGAAAGAATGAGCAGAAACAGGGTAGTGTTTGAAAGCAAACTCAACTACTCAAATTGAGTAGGTACCAAATAAAGCATACTCTAGGATGAATGATGACTGGCTATTTTAAAAGATCCAATGAATGAATGTAACAAAAAAGGTGAAACAATCAAGAAACAAGACAATATATTCTGGAAAGTTAAAAGAAATCTAATCATTATGGATAAAAGTAAAAGCTATGAGCCTTTCCAGTTGTAAATGGATAATTTAGTAAAAATAAATTTAATATAATAAGGCATTTTAACTGGAAAAGAAGCCTGAAGGTGATTAAATTGTGGAAATTTTGACAGTATTTATCAAAACATTAAAAAGGCTGATAGCTTTTACACCAGATATTCCTCGCCTAAAGAATCATGGTTATGCTCAGAGATTAAGCTTCAAGCATATTAAGAGAAAAAAAACAGAACTAATCCAAACGTTGATTACAACGTTACAGAACATCCAAACAACAGTGTTATTTTAAATACTATAGAAGAGCTTTCAGTGACTTGTAAGGGTTTTCAAAATATATTATATACAAAAGATCTCATTCTTCTGCCAAGTCCCTCCTCCCTTTCTCCAATCCCACAGATATGGACTAGCTGATCCATAGCATTCTAACTAATCACAGCATTCTTTCCTTGGACCTGTTATCAGAATTCTCAACACAGCTCTCTGGATATCCAACACTAACCAGAATCGGTACTAGAAATATAACTAGTAAAGTCATGGAATAAAGGGCTCGGAAAATTCATGAAATAGGTGAAATGTGTCTTTGATTCCTCCTCTCACCTTATACTATTAAACAAAAATCAACTAGCCAGGTCTCAAAGAGATGAATTAAAAACGCTACCTTGCAGCAGAAGAACTCAAGAAGATTGCTGCCTAGCCTCTTATTGGTAGTTTATACTAGTGGTTGGGAAGGTATGTAAGTCATAAATTTACCGTCTCTTTTGAGCAGGAAACATTCCTTAGGGTGTACTACTTCTTTAAATTTAGAGGGCATTCTCAATACCAAAATGCTGTTTTCTTCAACTAGGTAAGTTGATTCTAAAACTCACATGAAAGAATAAACAAGATCACTTTTTTACTTTTAAAGAGAACACTCTAGAACAGAAAAGCAATGGCAGAGGCTAGTCTATTAGATTTGTTAAGGTGTACTATAAAGCCTCAGTAAATAAAACATTGTCAAGTTGGTCCATGCATAGACAAACCAATGAAACATAGAATGTCCAGAAACAGAATCCAAATATATAGAGGAATGTATTATTTGTCAAAAGGTGGCATCTCAATTCAGTGGGGATAAATACAGACTTTTTAGTAAATGACACTAGAACAAATGGAAACATTGGAACATATGGAAAAAGATTACACTGGCTCTACAACTAACACTGTACATCAGGATAAACTCCAAATGGCCCAAAGATTTAAAAATGAAACCCTATATAAAATATCAAAGGAAAATCCAGGTGAATTCATTTGTAACTCTTCCACATAACAATGTGGAAGGCCTTTACTATGACTTAACTCCAAAAGCCGTAAAAGTAAAAGACAAGACAAGAGAAGAAAAGTAATAACAATACCAGGAGCAAAGACAAATGAGAAAGTGGAAAAAAATAAATGCATCTCATATCATAGACAAAAGGTTCATCTTCCTGTTATATGAAGAACTTCTAGAAATGGAGACAAAAAGACCAACAACCAAATAGAAGAAATATAAAATATAAATCTTGCTTAGATGCAAACTAAGATCACACTTATATACCATTTCTCAACCACCAAATTGGCAAAAATACAAAATTTGAAAATATATTCTGTTGACAAAGTTGCAGGGAACAAGTCACTCATACACTGCTGATGGAAATGGCATAACTTCTATGGAAGGAAATCTGGTAATGGCTTCCAAAATTATAGTGTTCTCTGAACCAGTAAAATCATTTCTAAGAATCAATCATACAGATATACCTGCACAAGTAATAAATGGCATATGTACAATGTTGTCTATTGAAGCAGTTTTATAAAATAGTAAAAGACTAAAAAACTTTTGACAATTTGGAATTTTTCTTGATAGAGTGTTAGTAATGGATCCAACTTTCATCTTTTTCAATTGGAACCAGTTGTTAACATGTAATTTATTAAATATTCCATCTTTGGTTAAATAAACTATGGTACATCCACACAATGGAATAATATTTTTGTAAAAATGAATGAGGAAAAGTTCTATATAATAAAACGGAGAGACCTACAGGATAATTTAAGTGAAAACAGCAAGGGGCAATTTGTATAACTATAAAGCACATTACCTGTTGTGTAAGGACAGGATAAAATAAAAACATTCTTATTTACTTATATTTGCATAAACACTAGAAAGATAAATAGAAACAAATAAAAATGGTTTCCTGGGGTGGGGGGAGGAGGGAGAAGAGACAAAAGCAATAAAAACTCTTTTGTGATAGTTTTAATTTTTTAATATATGAGTTTATTACCCATTCAAAAAAATGTTTAAAAAATTCAGGGGAAATAAGTAATTAAGTGAAGGGCTGGCTGCTGTATGGGAAAAATAATACAAGTCTATGCTGTCTAATGCAAGTGATCATTTAATTGAAATATTAAATTCTGTTCCTCTGTCAAACTAGCCATATTTCAAGTGCTTAACAGCCACATGTGGCTAGTGGATAGGAAAGCGCAATTACAGAACATTCCCATCATCACAAAAAGTTGTTTCAGACAGTGCCAAAGTTGTTAATTAACATTTTACATCCTAGAGAGGGAAGTAAGCCCTATCAAATGAAAAAGACTCTGTCTCTCCCAAATTAGTATAAACCAGAAACAAATACATACTTTATATACATAATCAATAAACAAATCAGTCAAGTATTTAAGTGACTAGTAGCCAATTAAGTAAGACACAATGATATATTCCATCTATACCATAAACTAAGAAATAGGTGGAAAACACTGGAAGGGTAAGCCACTTTCTGGATCTGTTTGAATTCATTATAAATATAGCAAGATAAATACATTTTAGTGACAATTTCCCAGTGTGTCAACATATAACAATATTCAAAATAGGACTCTTAAAATGCATTACAAAGTAAAATAGTCATTTATTTTTTTAAAATCCACGAGTCTGGATTTTCTGTTCCAAAGTGTCAGTCATTCAACAAATATTTACTGAGTACCTACTAAATGTCAGGCACTTGTGGTCAGGCATTGGGGATACCACAGAAAATAATAGTCTTACTTCTGAAAGTTTACAGTCCAGTGAGGGAAACATACATTAACAAATATACAAATGCATGATACACTGATACTTTGAAAGAAAAGGTTAAGTATGCTTAGAGAAATTACAGACACACCAAATTTCATCTTGGGAATCAAAGTAATCTATACACTGAAATCTGAAGGATTAATAATAGTATTGGGGGAAAGGGCCTACAAACAGAGGAAACTACTATGCATAAAGATCTCAAAGCAAGAGGAAATATCTCACAAGAACTGAGAAAAGGCCTCTTAACAAAAACAATGAAAACCTGGTAGGCAGCTCTTAAATACATGCATTGTCAAGCCCTTAACTGGGAGAGACTCCCAGGGCTGCATATACTTCAAACATTGTTAAACACTGCTCTGATGGCACATAAAATGGACTCCCAACTTCTGGCAAATAAGTTAAATAATAAAAATAATAATAACAACTGGTCCTGACTTTATAAGAGAATCTCCTGAAATAAGAAAATTGTTTTTTTCCTTTCTAGGCTTAATCAAGAGTATACAGATAGAAACGAACTAGGTTTCATGAAATGTAAACCAAAAACAAACAAACAAACATTTTTTTCCAGGTTGCTCTCCTCTCACCTAAATGGCCCCTAAAATAAACAGAGATAGAGAACTTCCCTCTTCTACCTGATGAACAAGCAGTATTACAAAAGATGGAGAAAAGATATGGCCCTACTACAAGAAATTCTTGTACTAAAGTTATGCAACTCTCTCTTGGAAGTTATTGTACAGCTAGGAAGCCTCTATGCTAAAGAATATGAATGTCCTTAGCTGCAGTTTATAGTACTTTACTGCTAACATAAGAAAACAAACCACATGTAACATTACCAAATTACTCTTAGTAACTCTTATAAGCTCTGAGTTAATTTTTCTATAGTGGTAACGAACCTGATGAAACCACACTACCCTACCTGGCTCCCTAATAATATCAATTTCATCCCAACTGACAAATGTATACAAGGAAGCTAACAAAAACACAAGAATTTATAAAAACAAAAACATTACACGGAAAGCACAAAATAAAATACCATATTCAAGTTAATTTAACTACATAAAAATCTATGTAAGTATACCAACAATAATAAGAAATAACTTTGTGATGGAAATGTAATTCATAAAATATTTTTTAAAATATTTTGTCATTTTTACTAAGTGGCAAAGCAAACATTACATTGTCATTTGTGTTTAAAACATATTAATAAGAAAAGGAATACAGAGCTATTGATCACCTTAAATTAGTAATTGGCATGAATGCTACTATAAATGGAGAACAAGATTTGGCTGTTCAGTAGCAGTGATGATTCAGTCATCTCATCTCACAACCTAGTCATCTGCAAACATTTTGAAAGAGTCTTCATTTTGAAGAGGATATAGTTGGGGGGGGGGCCGCGGGGGAAACAAACAAACAGAAAACATCATCATTGCTTTAACTCAACCCACATGCCTGTTCTTAAGGGTATCCATGGTAGCAGTGATGCAACATGCCTACCTACTTCAACGTGCCTACACAAGTGGGAGAGATGGAAGGTGGATGATGAAAAACATTTCACTTTGAAAGGTGTTTTAGTATAATATGATAAAATTACATCAACTATGTTGTCAGGCTTTAAAAACACATGTAAAGCCATAAAGCCTCCAAAGATCAGAAAAAAAGGAGAACAAATGCAGGGGCAGGGGGAGCAAACACTGTCGTGCTTTAGTTGAAAAGAAAATCAAGAAATTTACTCTTTCTGCTGTAGCTACTGGTTAAATATGTTTAAAGGGTTGGTTTCTAATAATAGAGCAAATTAATTTAGCTCTTTCAAATGTAACTACAAATAATGTTTTAGGCTTTCTAATTTCCAACCTACATCTTTTTCTATTTTTGCTTTAAAAGTTACATAATAAAAATTTATAAAACCTTGAGGATAATGATTACATGCCATTTCTTTTAACTGTAACAGCTCTCTTTTGCTAAAAAAGGAAAGGGTCAAATTCAAAAATTCTTAAATCTATCAAGGAGGATAGGGCACAGAGAAAAGACAAATAATTTCAAATAACCTTGCTACAATACCAAAAATAAAAACTAAAATGAATGGCATGATAAAAGGTAAATCACAAGGAGAACCACACACAGATACAACCATGAAAAGAACTCATAGAGAAACAAACAAAAAAATCCTATTTTCCAGACTTATGTGCACTTTCAACATTCTTTAAGATTGTTCACTTCTACACAGAAGATTCATTTATAAACAGGAGATGCGACCACATAATGGGCATGGCGGTACCCAATCAAAAACTCCTACTGTGAGAACATAACTCTGTGTGAGCAAAAAGCAAAAAAGCTAATTTACATCAATTTTCCCACTTTTCCTCTTGTGAGAAATAATTCACCATACAGGAGTAGTAACAGCTGGCTTTCAGAATTTACAAATTTACTTATTCTTCTATTACTGAACATCATAAAATATCTCAACAATTTCATCTAACAGTCACTATGTGGCATCATAGGTACATAGACATAAAAACCAAAACGGTAAATTATTGCATATTTTAAAAACCAATGTATAAATTTAAAATGTAAGTGTCCTAAATCTATAATCTATAGTAACACAATTACACAATGTCCACAAACTAGTGCTCAGGAATAAGTCAAACTTAGAGATTAAGTGAAGTAAGTAGGCTGCACCTTGAGGACACCAAGCAAAAGAGACTTGAAGTAGTATTTACATAAGTTTGAAAATTTTAAATTCAATTCAGCATATTTTCAAAGGCAACACAATCAGAACTTGACTATTTTCCTCTTTAAAAAAAAAAAAATTTAACTATATTTGCAATAGATGGAAGAGTCCGAAAAATGTTCTCAAAATGAGTTATACTTTAAACTAGCATGGCATGTTGGGACAGAAAATAAAGAAGAGAGAATATATTTGCTAGAAGATTTAAATAATAATCAAGGTCTTTTAAACCCTTGCTGGTAGGAGAAAAGCCTCCTGTAAATCTCAGGGATAAAATTATCCATCAACACACTGTTTTTAGCTATTTGAAAAACATTTCAGAATATTACCTTTTCTAAAGGATATAAACTAAGCATCACATGGATTCAAATACATTTTTTCAAATATATAACAATGGTTACACCTTAATTTTAAAATACATTATGAACAAAAGGTCTCACATATTGTCACTAACAACGAAACGTATAAAGTACATTATATCTTACCTTTGTGGTTACAATGCACAGGCAATCCATTACTCTACCATTACAATAAATATTTTATACATAAAGCAGTTTATTGCAAAACTATTTTAAGTTTCCTATTTGAACAAAAAAATTAAAAATTAAGTTGTGAGATAAAGCCATAGATGAAAAGTTATAACTGTGACAAGATCTCTCCAGGATTCATTCTTAGAGGTAGCAATTTATCTACTATCTGAAATACAAGAAACCAGAATGTCAAGTGCTCTACAATCTTCTTTATGTAATCTGTATCTGAAGAACTTGAAATTATCCCACAAAATACACTGTGGAAGATGTCAGGGTTTATTCCACACGAGTTAACTGCTGCTTCAGATGCTATTTCATTAATCCCTCTTTTCAAGATAGGAGGTTGACAGTCATCTGATGAAATGCTCCACAGAGGTTCCCCCGACATAAATTTAAATCTGCTCTTCCTTGTTTGCTACAGTTTGAATATTCAAAAAACTATTTTTAAAAATCACTAAAACAAAATGCAAGCAAACATTTCTTCCACTAAACCATTTCAGCAACTGCAGCTTGCAAAGTAATGACTTTCTCAGGCAGTAATGAATGGAATATTCCATGTGGTATTTCTGAGAAGGGGAGCAGGAAGAACAAAATGGAATAAATTAAAATATTACCTATTCTCTCTTTACTTAAAATATATATATAACATTTTTTAATGAAGCCAAATTTAAACTTAATCACCTAAATAAATCTCTTTCACCTAATCACTATCCCCCAAAAATTCAACACTACAAAAGAGAGTTATAACTGTACCATCTGAAACTCAAGACTTTGTTTTTAACTCAGAAGTAATCTAACTTTGTAAATTCATATCCTGTCCTCAAAATCATGGAGAGTAGAGCTAGACAGGCTAACAGAGGATGAAGAATAGGGATACAACTAGCTTTCAGTCTCATAAGCCTAAGCCACACCTCCCTAAGAAAATATATAGTAAGGAAGGGTATTACCTGCAATTTCTGTCCACAATGTCACCTTGTAGTCCACAGATATTATGAATGACCTCAAATTCAAACTGGACAGTTCTCATTCACTTTTTATACCCACTCCTATCCCTAACATTTCAAATATCCATTGGCTGCATCAGAAACTTTTGCGCTAACCAAGTTTCACTTAATATAGTACCTATCACATAGTAAAGATCTTCATTATTATTACTGTATTACTATTATTGCTACGTGTACGTGTTAGGCCTTTTGTTTACAGCCTAAAAAGATATACCTGAGATAGGTCCAGTAGGACTTTACCTAAACAGAAGTCTAATGGGGCTGTTGTGAGGATTAAATGAAATAATACATGTACAGCACTTATCTATATACATATATATGTAGCTATAAGGTTTAGAGATGAGCAGAAGTAAATTTCATCATAGGCCAACACATTCCTTCCCCCATGCAGGACCAAGAGCCTGGAAATTACATACTCAGTTGAAGACTCCCCAAGTCCCCTCAATGATCATTTGGTCCCAGCATGAAAGAGTAAAGCCCACTCAAAGTTCATGGCTTGTGAAATAATTAAATTTTATCATTTTTTTAGGCAGAATACTTAAAAAAATACAGCAATATCTAAGTATAGACTGGGCATTCCATTTTGTGAGGGAAAATAAAGCGATATGTGAAACCCTTCAGCTGGTTTCTCTCTTATGTGAGTTTTTTATTATATCTAAAATAGTCTAGGGAAGCGGCTGTGGCTCAATCAGTAGGGCTCCCGTTTACCATATGGGAGGCCCCGGGTTCGGTTCCCAGGTCTAAATTTGGTAGACCTTATAACAATGGAGGATGAAAATCACTACATCAAGAGTCAGAAATACTGTTTCAGCCAATTAACAGGTTGTATAACTTTTTTCTTTTTGGGGGGTCTCAACATCCCCTTTTATATAATCAAAAACCTGATGGATTCTAAGAGCCCTTCCATGTATAACATTTGTGTGTTTCAATATCTAAATTTCTTGCACTCTAATCTCTAACGGGGTGTTTCAGTTTGCTGAAAGCTGTTGGGAGCAATATATTAGAAATGGGTTGGCTTTTATAATGGGAATTTATTTAGTTAAAAGCTTACATTTCTGAGGCTGTGATAATGTCCAAACCAAGGCATCATCAGAGATGCTGTCTCACCAAAGGTTGGCTACAGGCAATCCTGGACTCCTTCCACATGGCAAGGCACATGGAGACATCTGCTGCTCCTCCAGGTCTTGTTGCTTCAGCCTTTGGGCTGCTCCCTCTGTAGCTTCCTCTCTCCTGACTTCCTCTCTGAGCCTCTGGGTTCCTTTTCTTCATCTCTGTGGCTTTTTCTTGTGTCTCTGCTTTCAGTCCTCCATTTTTAAAGTACACCAGAAACAGGACCAAGACCTACCCTGAGTCATGCCTCACTGATATAATTCAATCAAAGTCCCCTCCGTGTCCCATCTCCCCACCCCATCCCCGCCACCAACTGAATCCAATCCAAACAAAGGGTCCCACACCTACAGGAATGGATTAGCTTCAAGAACATGATCTTTTTAGGGATACACAAAATGCTTCCAACTATCTCACAGGACAAAACTCAAGAATGTCTCATGTACGTTTTATCCCAGCCCAGCACCTGAGTAGTAGCATGATGAGCAAAAATGTAACAGAGACTCAAATATTTGTTGAATTCATGAACAGCCTTTCTAATGTTTAAACTAAAGGTGAGTACCAAAGTGAAAACTGCCTGAAATGACCCTAAAAATAAGATATCCCATTATCCTAATAAACACTACTTTAAAAGTTTTGCAAACTTGAATATAAACCTATAGGAATACAGATGAAATAGTCAAATATCTACCTTAAATTTATTTATTTACTTAACAAATACTTTAAAAAAAAGATATTATTAAAATAATTTATCTGAAAATATTTTATTCTACTTACATTTCAGAAAACAATGTAGTCAAAGTCTTCACATTCATTCTAGATGTTAGGGTCTTCATTAAAAGTATAGCCACATTTTTTAATCATCTATTTTTTTTTTTTTTTTTTTTTTACCAGGAGGTCCCGGGGATCGAACCCTGGTCCCTCCATATGGGAGACGGACGCCCAACCAGTTGAGCCACATCCAACCCTTAATCATCTAATAATCGTTATTTTAATCATCTAATAATCAACTTGATTTCTATCTAAGCTGTCTGAGATGCTGCCTTTTTCAAATCCGTGTATTAAGCTATCACCCAACATTTTATCCCAAATCACTGCTATTATCCATATGATATCAATACAATTTTCCTCATTTGTCCTGTATGTATATATTCATAATTTCCACAATGTAATTACTTACTATATTACTTTTCATTTTTAAGATTTATTTTATTTATTTATTTCTCCCCATCCCCTCATTGTTTACACTTGGTTGTGTCTGTTCGTCTTCTTTGTTTCTTTAGGAGGCATCGGGAACTGAACCCAGGACCTCTGATGTGGGAGGAAGGCGCCTAATCGCTTGAGCCACTTCCATTCCCTGCTTTGTTGTGTCTCATTATGTTTTCCTTCTTGTGTCTCTTATTGCGTCATCTTGTTGTGTCAACAAGCCAGCTCGCTGTCTTTAGGAGGCACCAGGAACTGAACCACAGACCTCCCCTGTGGTAGGCGGGAGCTCAATCGCTTGAGAACATCCGCTTCCCTACATTACTTTTAAAAGTAATCTTTCAAAAAAGGTTTACATATAATATCTGATACTTGCAGTTTTAAAAAACATACTCACATGCTTATTTAATCTGTGTTAAATTCCAAACAAATTACATCCTCCAGAAATATCCAAACAGGCACTGACTATAGACATTTCAAGCCAATGTGTTCCCCACAGAAAGTTATTTACTGTTCAAAATAATTTAAAAGCCATCCTGTAATGAGAACAACTTTATAAGGATTCAAATATAGGGCAATTCCCATCTGGGACAGAAAATATTTCACCTAATATTGGGGCACATAAAATAATTAACAATATTTTAGACTACCAAAAGTACCAACAGTGAACCCTAATATAAACTATAGACTACTGTAGAGTTAATAGTACAATTGTAGAAATATCATTTTATCAATTATAAAAAAGGTACCACAATAATGCGGAATGTTAAAAATGGGGGTGAGTGTATGGGAACTGTATTTTCAGCATGATCTTTCTGCAAAACTACAACTTTCTCAATATAAAATAAATAAAAAGTAAACGGCAACAACAACAAAAGAATGTTAAGTAACTCAATAATTTTTACATTGATTACATGTTAAAATTATAATATTTGGGTGTAGAGGGTCAAAAATATATACAACTAAAATTTTTTAAAAAGAGGGAACATATGTTGATTTTGAGATATTAATATTGCCGTATGTTCAAACCAACAATATTTCTCAAATTTTATTTTATCATTTCTGAGGCAAAAGCCTAAAGATGGAAGACTGTTTCACCTGCCTGTCTACTCTCTAGCCCCTCAAAGAAAAAGTAACCCCATGGAAGAGAGAAACAGAAGCCATCACTGCTGGCTGATTCTAGTTCTAGGGCAGTGAAAGTTCAAGAGGGATTTGGGAGACTTCTAGGAAAATGGCAGATTAGAAAGACAAGGGACTCTCTCCCAGAAAAATAGCTAGAGAACAGGCAGAAATAGCCTAGAAAAAAATGTCCTAGGGTTTAGGATACCAGAGGAAGGCTGCAGACTGCCTAGAAAAGAGAGAAGAACAAGAAAAGAACCTCAGCTTTAAGACCCTGAGTAGAAGGTGCAGCTGCAGGCACCCCTCTTCCATGCTAGGAGCAGAGAGCTTTGAATTCACCTGCCTCAGGCCAGTGGCTACAGACAGAGGGAGATACAGGGATCCAACTCCCTGGGAGAGAAAGGGACACAGCCTGAGGATGATTCAGCTTTTGGCCCAAAATTTGGTCTGCTGTGTCCCAGGAACATTTCCAGGTCGGGTAGGGCCACATCAGTTTGCCCTGGGAGCCCATACAGGACTAGAGATCTGATCCTCTTAATCTGCCACCCTACTGACAAGACCTGGGTGTCCAGGACACTGAAGGCAGTGGGATTATTTCCTTCATGGGAAAACAGGGGGATGACTGGCAAAGCTTGGAGAACTGTCTCAGAGAAAGGTTGATTTGCGAGGCTTTTAGCCTTCAGGCAGGATCCCGTCCATGTTGCAGTGAATACCTTATGACCAGGCTTTGAGCTGAGTGGGCTGCCAAAGAGTGCCATCTGCTGGCTGACCAAGAAAGTACATGTGAGGAAATTAAAAGTAAATGAGAGGCTTTTCCCAGCCTCTACAGCCTCCCTCCCAAAGGCCCCTGGAAGCAAACCTGCATCACATTACAGGGTCAAGAGCCTAAATTTGATCAATTAACACAGACAATCCTAAAAACCAAGAACAGGTTGAACCAAGAATCAAAGAAGAGCAATAACACAGCATCCCACTATTAAATTACTACAAAAGAGAGAAATTGAGCATCACAGCAAACTCACCATCATAATCTGATGCCTAGACATCAGCAAAAAATTACAAGCCATACAAATAAAATAGAATAAATGGCCCAAGCAAAGGAAAACATGAAAGCCCCCGTTAAGACACAGGATTAGAGACAGCTAATCAAGGAAATTTATACAAATTTCCAAAGTCAAATTAATGAATTGAAAGAAAATGTGGCTAAAGAGATAAAGGACATCAAGAAGACAGTGAATGCCTCGGCGGAGTTGCAACACCTACTCTCCAGTTCATTGGACTCACCCAGGACAACTAACAAGGAGGTAAGGATTGATAACCACCATACCAAGGAAACAAGAGAGCCTACAACTGCAAGCAAGAGAGTCCTATCCATCGGCTGTATGAGATCTAAGCCGCCTCGCAATTAGAGGTGGAGTGGACATTACCATCCCAGAATCTTTCAAGATTGGAGAATCAACTACGGACTGGAGTGGACTTATTGGTATTCTACAATAGACTTATTGTGATTCTAGCAATAGAAGAAATTACAGCATTGATGTGGAGGTAGTGGCCACTGGAGGCTCTGGAGGCAGCGGGAGGGAAAGACAGGTGTAATGCGGGGGCTTTTTCGGGACTTGGGAATCATCCTGAATGGCACTGCAATGACAGATATATGCCACTACATATCTTCCCATAGCCTGCAGAATTGTGTGGGAAAGAGCATAAACTACAATGTGAACTATGGTCCATGCTCAATGGCAATGCCCCAAGATGCATTTATCAATTGCAATAAATGTGCCACACTAAAGAAGGATGTTGTTTATGTGGGAGGGCATGGGAGGTGTGGGGGACAGAGCATATGGGAATCCCTATATTTTCTGTGTAACATTTGTGTAATTTAAGTATCTTTTAAAAAAATTAAAAATATATTAAAAAAAAAAAAGACACTGAGCAAGCACAAAGAAGAATCTGAAAACAGAACAGAAAAATAACAGAGTTCATGGGAATGAAAGACATGATAGGTGAGATAAAAATACATTAGCGGCATACAGTAGCAGACTCAAAATGATAGAAGAAAGAATAAGTGATACAGAACATAGAACAGCTGATACTGACAAGAGGATAAAGGAAAGAATGGGGAAAAAAAAAAAAGCAAGGACTCAGGGAGGTGAATGATAACGTGAAACACAACAGCATACGTGTCACAGGAGTTCCAGAAGGAGAAGAGAAGGGAAAAGGGGCAGAAAGAATATTTGAGGAAATAATGGCTGAAAATTTTCCAGCTCTCATGAAAGAAATAAATTTACATGTTCAAGAAGTGCAGCTTACTGTAATCTGAAAAAATCTGAATAGACTTACTCCAAGACACACACTACTCAGAATGTCAAACATCAAAGATAAAGAGAAAATTCTGAGAGGAGCAAGGAAGAAGCAAACCATCACACAAGGAAAACCCAGTAACACTTACTGACAATTTCTCTTCAGAAACCATGGCAGTGAGAAGACAGTGGTATGATATAATTAGAATACTGAAGGAGAAAAATTGCCAGCCAAGAATGCTTTATCAAGCAAAATTGTCCTTCAAGTACGAAGGTGAATTTAAAATATTGACAACGAAAGAGAACTAAGAGAGTTCATAAAAAAGAATCTACTTTTGCAGGAAAAATAAAAGAGAAACTTACACTCTGAAAGACAGAAAAACACAGAAAGGGAAGTGTGAAGGAGAGTTTAGAAGGCAAGAATAGCAGAAAAGGTAACCAAAATAGTAAAGACAGACAAAAATAAGATATGACATATGAAAACCAAAGAATAAAATGATGGAAGTAAATAACACATTTACAGTAATATCATTGATTGTGAGTGGATTAATCTCCCTAACAGAATGGATTAAAAAAACATGGGCCATCCACATGCTGCGTACAAGAGACTCACATTAGACTCATGGTTACAAACCCAGCTGAAAGTGAAAGGCTGGAAAAAGATACTCCACACAAACAGTAACCAAAAAAGAGCAGAGGTAGTTACACTAATATTGGATAAAAAAGACATTAAATGCAAAAAATTATAAAAGATACAGAAGGCCATTATATATTAATAAAACAAACATCCACCAGTAAGAAATAACAGTCATAAATATCTATGCACCTAACCAAGGTGCCCCAAAATACATGAGGCAAACTCTGGAAAAACTGAAGGGAGAAAAAGATATCTCTACAATAATTGTTGGAGACTTCAACACACCACTCACATCATTAGACAGAACAACTAGACAGAAGATCAACAAGGAAACAGAGAACGTGAACAATATAATAAGCAAGCTAGACCCAACAAACACACAGAACGCTGCATCCCAAATCAGCAGGTTATACATTCTTCTCAAGTGCTCATGGATCTTTCTCCAGGAGAGTCCACATGTTAGGTTACAAGGCAGGTCTCAAAAGGTATAAAAAGAGTGAAATTTCACAAAACACCTTCTCATAATGGAATAAAGCTGAAAATCAATAATAGATAGGAAAGGGGAAAATTAGCAAACGTGCGGAGGCTGAACAACCCACTCCTAAAGAATCAGTGGGTCAAAGAAGAAATTTTAAATGAGATTACTAAACATATTGAGACAAACTAAAACAAGAATACAACTTACCAAAACTTTTGGGATACAGCAAAGGCAGTGCTGAGAGGGAAATTTATAGCCCTAAATGCCTATAATAAAAAAGAAGAAAGAGCTAAAATCAAAGATCTAACTGAAATCAAAGATTTAACTGAAAAACTGGAGAAAATAAAAAAAGAACAGCAACCGATTGCCAAAGCACGCAGAAGGAAAGAAATAATATAGAGCAGAAATAAATGAAAACGAGAAAAAAAAATCAACAAAAACAAAATCTGGTTCTTTGAGAAGATCAATAAAATTGACAAACCCTTTCCTAGACTAACAGAAAATAAAAGAGAGAGAGAGAAATGTAAATAAAATCAGACTAAAACGGGGGCATTACAACTGACCCCACAGAAATAAAAAGGATAAGAGGATATTATAAGAAACTGTATGCCAACAAACTAGACAACCTAGATAAAATGGACAAATTCCTACAAACACACAACAACCCACACTAACACTACAAGAATTACAGGAACTTAGAAAACCAATTGCATTTAAAGAGATTGACTCAGTCATCAAAATTCTCCAAACAAAGAAAAGTCCAGTACCAGATGGCTTCACAAGTGAATTCTAATAAGCATTGTGAGAAGAATTAACACCAATCCTGTTTACACTCTTCCAAAAATTTAAAGAAGAGGGAAAGTTACCCAACACATTTTATGAAGCCAACATCACCTGTAGCCAGATAAAGACTACAATAAAAGAAAATTACAGACCTATCTCTCTAATGAACATAGATGCAAAAATTCTCAACAAAATACTTGCAAACAGAATCCATCAGCATATCAAAAGAATTATAAACCACGACCAAGTGGGATTTATTCCTGGTATGCAAGGGTGGTTGAACATAAGAAAATCAGTTACATAATACACCACATTAACAAACTGAAGGGGGAAAAAAACCACATGATCATCTTAATTATGCAGAAATGGCATTTGATAAAATCCAGCATACTTTATTGCTAAAAACACTACAAAAGATAGAAAAAGTCCTCAATATGATAAAAGGCATATATGAAAAACCCACAGCCAACATCGTACTCAACGGGGAAAGGCTGAAAGCTTTACCCTCTAAGATCAGGAACAAGACAAGGATGCCGACTGTCACCACTGTTATTCAACATTGTGCTAGAAGTTCTGGCTAAAGAAATTAGACAAGAAAAAAATAGAAATAAAAGGCATACAAATAGGAAAAGAGGATGTAAAACTCTCACTATTTGTGGATGGCATGACCCTATATTTAGAAAATTCTGAAATGTCTACAACAAAGCTACTTGAGCTAATGAATAAGTTCAGCAAAGTGGCAGGAAACAAGATCAATATGCCTACCTTGTGGTAGGTGGTGATTTCTTGGATTTTACACCCAAAGCACAAGCAATGGAAGAAAAATAATAGATAAATTGTTCCTCCTCAAAATAAACACTTTTGCACCTCATAGGACTTTTTCAAAAGGGTGAAAAAGCAATCGACTCAATGGCAGAAAATATTTGGAAATCAAATATCCGGTAAAGGTTTAATATCCATGATATATAAAGAGATGCTACAACTCAACAATTAAAAAAAACAAGCGACCTGGTTAAAAAATGGGCAAAAGACTTGAATAGACACCGGTCCAAAGAAAAAACACAAATGGCAAAAAAACCCACATGAATAAATGTTCACAATCACTAGTGATTAGGGAAATGCAAATCAAAGCTACAACGAGATATCATTTCACACCTATTAGAATGGCCACTATTAAAAAGACAGAAAACTACAAGTGTTGGAGAGCATGTGGAGCAATAGGAACACCTATTCACTGTTGGTGAGAATGTAGAATGGTACAGCCACTGTGGAGGACTGTGTGGCAGCTCCTAAGGAAGTTGAATATAGATTTGCCATGTGACCCAGCAATACCACTACTGGGTATATACTCAGAAGAATTGAGAGCAGTGACAGGAACAGACATCTGTACACTGATGTTCATAGCAACGTTATTCACAAATGCCAAAAGATGGAGACAACCCAGGTGTCCATCAACCAATGAATGTATAAACAGTGTTGTATATATCTGATAGAATATTATGCAGATATAAGAAGAAATGAAGTCATGAAGCATATGACAACATGGATGTGAACCTGGAGGACATTATGTTGAGTGAAGCAAGTCAGACACAAAAGGACAAATATGGCACAATTGTGCTATTATGAACCAAAGATATTGTGTAATCTCATGGAGTTAATAACTTGAATATGGGTCACCAGAAAATAGAATGAGGAAGAGAATGGAAAGCTGAGGATTAATTTGTTCAGAATTGGTAAAAAGGCCATGTGTTAATCTTTAGAAATGATCAGAAAAGGTGAAAGTACAACATAGTGTTTGTAACTAGCAGGCTATTATCTGGGTATGACGTGGTTGAAAGGGAAAATCTAAGATCATGTATATACTAAAAGGAAAGCTAAAAAATGTAACATGGTACTGTATAGCATAGTAAAACTTCATGTGAAATATGAATATGGGTAATATTGCACACATAAAACTGTTTTTCTTTTAAACTGAACAAATGTATGTTAATGTCACAAGATGTTAATCAGACAAAAAAATATATATATTATGCTAAGTGAAGGAAACCAAACACAAAGTTCTACATAGTACATGATTCCATTTATATAAAATGTAAATATAAATCAATTTATAAAGATGAAATTAGAGTAATGGGTATGTAGGGCTGGGGAAGGATATAGGGATTGAGAGGTGACTGTGCAAGGGTGCAGTGTTTTTCTTTTTAGAGTAAAGAAAGCGTTCTAAAAATTTTGTGGTGATGAATGCACAACATTGTGATTATACTAAAAGCCATTGATTATACACTTTCGATAGAGTGTACTGGATGCAAATATATCTTAATAAAACTGCTTTAAAAAAAAAAAGATAATACAGACTAGGCTCTCTAATCCACAGTAATTAAAGTGAGCTTCCCCTTACTGATGATAAAGGTAACAAAAACTCACAATTTCTTCTATCAACATGAGCTCTATCCACCTATGTCCTTTTGAGAATTGGGCAGGATATAAATTAATTAATTAATAGCAAACAGCCTACTACCCACTTCTGACATGAGCTAATAAGCATAGAAGGGTTACAGAAAACGTCAATATGGCTTCATTGATTTCAATCATTTTAAATCATGTTCAATAGTGTTTTATTATTATCATCATTACTATTATTTCACAAGGATTTACTAAGGATCTACCATGTGCATCATGAATTTTTAAATGTATTAGAAACAATAAATATAATCATAGTAGCTATAATTTTATCATCCATAATGATTTAAGAAGGCTATACATGGTTATCTATTCGGTTTACCCAAAACCCTGAAGATGGTTGTTGTTATCCTTATTTTACATTTTACAGATCTAGTACCTACCCTTCAATTTGGTTATCCACCCATTCCAATCCAAGCCTCTTTTTTTACAATGAAAGCTGATTCTTACTCCCAGACACCTGGGACCCTATAGTGTATTTTCAACTTAACAGCCTAAGTGATCTTTTAAAGCTTAAGTCAAATAATGTCATGGCTCTGCTCCAAAATTCTGCAAAGGCTTCACATGATCTCTCCCTGCCTTACCCTATGACCTCATCTCTTACTACTCTTTCCTTCCTTACTCACTCTGCTCTAGCCATAATGGCTATCTTGCTATATCATATATTCCAGACTCCCTACTGCCTTAGAGCCTTTGCACTGGGTATTCTCTCTAACTGGAAAGCTTCTTCTCCAGATAGTCATATAAACTTCCAAATCTTGGCACAAGTATCACCCTCTCAAAGAGACCTGCTATGCCAGCCCTATTTAAAATTGCAAAGTACCCCTCCATCTGGCATTCTGGGTCCCGCTTAATCTGCTCTATTTTTCCCTGCCAAAACATCACCTTCTAGCAAACAACTTTATTATTAATTTATTGTTTACTGCCTGCTTCCCCACTGGAATTAAAGTTCCATGAGGGCAGAGATACTTGCTTTATACACTGATTAACCTAAAGCACTTGTTCAATACATGGTTTATAATAAGCACTCAATAAATATTTGTTGAATCAATAAAGTGTCATTTAAACTGATGTTAAACATGAGCAGGAATTGATTTTTTTTTTAAAAAAAAGGCCCTTCTATGCAGAGGAAACATTATGTAGTGACCCTAAGGCAAGAGGAAACAGTGCCCAAAGAGGGAAAGAGTTTTTAAAGATGAGAGTGGAGAAACAGGCAGTGGTCAAATAAAGAAGGAGTTCTGAGTCTCATTAGGGATTTCCCACTTCATTCTGAGAGGAAAAGAAAGCCAATGAAGGACAATGACATGATCTACATTTTATAAAGATAAACCTTGGAGACAAAGTGGTAATCATTTTGAAAGGGGTAAGAGTGACTGCATATAGGCTAATTAAAGGACCTATTACAATAATGAGGCCAAAATGAGGGTGGCTTAGACTAGAGTGGCAAAAATCTTGGACAAGACTGAAATGTTGATTCACATGAAATTTTGAATCTAGCAGTATGGAGTACAGATGTGAATGTGAAAAAGGCAGATAGCTCAACAGGAAGATGGATGAGAAACTTGAAAAGACACTTCACAAAAGACAGCAAAATGCAAAATAAGTATAAATCATCTGAAAATGTACTTTTAACTGTTACACTTGTTAGTGTCAGAGAAATGGAAACAAAACAGTATGTAGGAGGGAAGCGGCTGTGGCTCAGTCAGTAGGGCTCCCGTTTACCATATGGGAGGCCCCGGGTTCGGTTCCCGGGGCCTCCTGGTGAAGGCAAGCCTGCCCGCATGGCGTGGTTGGCTGACCCAGCGAGCACAGGCAGCAAGGGGGGGATAAATGAATAAATAAATAAAATCTTTAAAAAAAAAAAAGAAAACCATTATGGGAGGCGGCTGTGGCTCAATCAGTGGGGCTCCCGTTTACCATATGGGAGGCCCCAGGTTCGGTTCCCGGGGCCTCCTGGTGAAGGCGGGCCCGCCCGGATGGCGTGGTTGGCTGACCCAGTGAGCACAGGCAGCAAGGAGGGGATAAATGAATGAATAAATAAAAAAAAAAAAAAATCTAAAAAAAAAAAAAAAAAAAAACAGTATGTAGGGAGCGGATGTAGCTCAAGTGGTTGAGCACCTCCTTCCCATGTACAAGGTCCCAGGTTCAATCCTGGTACCTCTTAAAAACAAACAACCAAGGACAACCAGCAAGATGGCAGCAGAGTAAGGAGCGCCTACAGTCAGCGTGTGCTACAGGGCAGTTAGTAATCACTCAGAGCTATCTAAAGCACCTATTTGGGGGCTCCAGGAGACCAGAAGAGCATCCTGCAACATCCTTGAAGGAATGGAAGTAGGAGACTGCTCATCTGCAGAGAAGATTCCTAAGTACAGCACTCTACGCCACAGAGGCCAATGCCCATCCTCCGCTGGCAGCACAGGCCGCCTCGGGAGCTATTCCGCAGCTGGAATTGGAAGCTCCACTTCCCAAAAACAGGGGAAGAAGAGACAGTTGGGCATCAATTTCAGCTACTGATTAGTAAATTCAGCGAACTAAAGTATAATCCTAAGAACAGCTAAAATTTGAACCTGTCCAAGTCAGAAAGAGGCCAGTAGCCACCATTTGAACTCCGCCCCTGGCACAAGGGGAAGCAGGGCGGACTGAAAATCACAGTGGACATGGGAATGGCTTCTTTCTTTCCAGTTTGGCTTGCAGCTTAGCCTAAGCCCTAGCCCCACCTACAGTAGAAAGGAAACCAGAGGGACCTGTACCAGCCTCTCAGGGAAAATACAGGCCACACCATGGAGGCAGAGACCATCCTACTCTGGTGGTGCAAGCCACCTAAGGAGCTATTCTGTGGCTGGAATTGGAAGCTCCATTTCCCCAACACAGGGGAGGAAGAGACAGTTGGCCACCGACTTCAGCTACTAATTAGTAAATTCAGCTGGCTAAAGTACAGCCCTAAGAACTGCTAAAATTTGAACCTGTCCAAACCAGAAAGTGGTTTCTGATTCCGCCTCTGGCATGAGAAGAAGCTGGGCTGACTGAAAATCACAGTGAAGGTAGGCACCGACTTCTTTCACCCAGATCAGCCTGAAGCCTAGACTTCAGCCCCACATCTAGCAAAAAGGAAGCGGGCAGGCTTTTCCCGCTTCCTCCAGGTAACTGCAGGTACATTCGGCTGCAAGAGATTGAATAGTCGTAAGTCTAGCTGGAAGTCTACTGGGGCAACTGCGATCATTTTGGACCCGCATGACATAGATTGCTGCCCACACCTGCGGCTCTATCGTGGCCACCCCAGGCAGGGAAGAAAGGGGTGTGAAGTCTTTCTAGGCAACTACAGTCTAGACCTGCACAACTTAGATTATTACACAGGGCTGTGGCTCTGTCCCTACAACTGGCAAAGGAGAAAGTTGGGAGAAGCTTCACCAGTCCCTGGTGCAATGAGGGCAGCTTGAGGCTCCACAGCTTATAGCACTAACTATATCCTTGGCTCCTACTATACAACCAGCAAGGGAGAAAGGGCAAGAAAGCCCTAAACTAAAAAGAGAAACTATAACCAAAATAAATACATCTAGTAAGCCAGATGTCAAGACACCTACAAAAAAATTACAATCCACACCAAGAAACAAGAAGCTATGGCCCAGTTAAAGGAACAAGATAAGCCTCCAGGTGACATAAAGGAGTTGAAACAACTAATCACAGATGTTCAAACAAATCTCCTTAATAAATTCAATGAGATGGCTAAATAGATTAAGGATATTAAGACGACATTGGATGAGCACAAAGAAGAATTTGAAAGCATACATAGAAAAATAGCAGATCTTATGGGAATGAAAGGTGCAATAAATGAAATTAAAATTACACTGGAATCAATAATAGATTTGAGGAGGCAGAAGAAAGGATTAGTGAGCTTGAAGAAATGGCCTCCAAAAGCGAACACACAAAAGAACAGATGGAGAAAAGAATGCAAAAAATTGAACAAGGTCTCGGGGAACTAAATGACAACAAGAGACATAAAAATACACGTCTCATGGGTGTCCCAGAAGGAGAAGAGAAGGGAAAAGGGGCAGAAGGAATATCTGAAGAAATAATAGTAGAAAATTTCCCAACCCGACTGAAGGACATAGATATCCTTATCCAAGAAGCACAACGTACTCCCATCTGAATAAATCCAAATAGACCAACTTCAAGCCACATAATAATCAGACTGCCAAAAGACAAAGACAAAGAAAGAATTCTGAGAGCAGCAAGAAAAAAGCAATGCATAACACAGAAGGGATACCCAATAAGATTAAGTGCTGTTTTCTCATCATAAACCATGGCAGCAAGGCGACAGTGGTATGATATATTTAAGATACTGCAAGAAAAAACTTCCAGCCAAAAACCATATAGCCAGCAAGATTGTCTTCCAAAAGTGAGGGTGAGTTTAGAATATTCACAGATAAACAGAAACTAAGAGAGTTTGTAACCAAGAGACCAGCTTTGCAGGAAATACTAAAGGGTGTGCTACAGACTAAAAAGAAAAGACAGGAGAGAGAGGTTTGGAAGACGGTGTAGAAGTGAAGATTTTACCAGTAAAAATAACTAAAAATCTCAAAAGAGTAGTAAAAATAAAATATGACAGATAAAACCCGAAGGTCAAAATGGGTGAAATAAGAACTAACTTTACAGTAATAACATTGAATGTTAATGGATTAAACTCCCCAATCAAAAGACACAGACTGGCAGAAGAGGTAAGAAAATATGAACCACCTATATGCTGTCTACAAGAGATTCCACATTAGACCCAAGGATACCAACAGATTGAAACTGAAAGTGAAAGGGGGCGGGATGTGACTCAAATGGTTGGGCATCCGTCTCCCATATTGAGGGATGTGGGTTCGATCCCTGGGACCTCCTGGTAAAATTTTTTTAAATAAGGAAAAATATAGAAGCCGCGCAGGCTGCCAGGCCCTGCACGCGGGCATGCCAGGCCCCGCCGAGCCACACAGCAAGAAGATGACGTAACAGGAGTGACACAAGGGATAGCCAAGACAGGATATACTTAAAAACCAGGAAATGAGGTAGCGCAGGTGGCAGAATGCCTCTCTCCCACATTGGAGGTTCCCAGGATCGAATCCTGGTGAAGACAGGAGGAGAAGGATGAGAAGAGAGGGCAGGAAACAGACAAAGAGAATTGCCCAGCAAATGGACACAAAACAGCAAAAACGGAGGGGTGGGGGGGAAGGATGCTAAAATGGATAAAAAGTAAAATAAATAAATAAATCTTAAAAAAAAAAAAAAAGTGAAAGGCTGGAAAAAGATATTCCACGCATGCAGTAACCAAAATAAAAAGCCAGAGTAGCTATACTTATATCAGATGAAACACACTTTACAAGACACCGGTAATGCACAATCTGAGGAGGAAGTCAGAGGGAAAAATCCATTTACAATAGCAAGTAAAAGAATCAAATATTTAGGAATAAACTTCACCAACCATGTAAAGCACTTGTATTCAGAAAACTACAATTCATTGTTAAAAGAAATAAAAAAAGACTTAAATAATTGGAAGAACATTCCATGCTCACGGATTGGAAGACTAAATATCATTAAGATGTCAATTCTACCCAAATTGATACACAGATTCAACGCAATCCCGATAAAAATTACATCAGCATTTTTAAAATAAATGGAAAACATGATTATCAAATTTATCTGGAAAGGTAAGGGGTCCCAAATAGCCAGAAACATCTTAAAAAGGAAAAGCAAAGTTGGAGGGCTCTCACTTCCGGATTTTAAATATGACCTAGCTACTGTGGTAAAAACACCATGGAACTGGGATAAAGACAGACACATAGACCAATGGAACTGAATTGATGGTTCAGAAACAGACCCTCACATCTACGATTAAATGGTTTTTTGACAAGCCTATCAAACCCACCCAGCTCAGGCAGAACAGTCCATTCAACGAATGGTGCTGGGAGAACTGGAAAACCATAGCCAAAAGAAGGAAAGAGGAACCCTATCTCACACCTTATACAAAAATTAACTCAAAATGAATCAAAAACCGAAATATAAAAGCAAGAACCATAAAGCTTCTAGAAGAAAATATAGGAAAATATCTTCAAGGCCTGGTGGTAGGTGGTAGATTCTTAAAGGAGATTAGAGGAAGACTGAGATGGACTACTTATGTTTAATGTATGTAGAAGTTTTAATTAACTTTACTGTAAACGTGAAGAAATGTATAGAGTTGATGGTAACACATTATAGTGAGTAACAGGTGGTTTATAAATAGGAATGTGGCTGAAAGGGGTGGCCTAGGGATGTAAATGCCAATTGAAAGAAAGCTAGAGAATAATCTAGGGACTGAATAACACAGTAAACCCAGAGGTGGATGAGAATTGTGGTTGATGGTACAGATCCAAGAGTGTCCTTTATGAGCTGGAGCAGATGTATGTCACTATTGCAGGGTGGTGGGAATGTGGAGAAGCATGGGAAAAATACAACTGGAGTGACTTATGGACTGTGATTAACAGTAATATAATATTCATGCATCTATGCCAAAGATGTACTGTGTTGATAATGGGGGAGTAAGGAAAAAGTGAGCCAAATGTATGCTATGGACTTGGTAATAGTCTGATGATGTTATTTCATAATCTGTAACAAATGTTCCACCACGACGTGGTGAGTTGATAGAGGGATGTTATAGGGGAATTCTGCACAAGTACATGACTGTTTTGTAAGTTTACAACTTCTGTCATAAAAATATATTTAACAAATACTACTAGGGTGGGTTGGGGGAAAAATACACCAAATGTATGATACTTTGGTTAGTAGTAATACTTTGAGGATGCTCTTTAATCATTAGTTAAAAATGTTTCGCAACAATGCAAGGTATTGGTGGAAGGGTGAGGTATGAGAGCCCTGTATGATGTTATGTATGTTTGTTTTCTAAGTTCACAACTATTACTATACACTTATTGTTTATGTATGTTTATGTATGCATGATATACTTCAGTAAATTTAAAAACAAAAACCAACTCTCATTGGGAGTGGATGCAGCTCATTGGTTGAGTGCCTGCTTCCCATGTACAAGGTACAAGGTCCTGGGTTCAATACCCAGTACCTCCTTAAAAAAAAAAAAAAAAAAAACCACAAAACAATATGTAGTACCACTACCCACCTACTGATAAGCTAAAGCTATTAATAAAAAGACTGACAATGCAAGTGTTAACAAAAATGCAAAGCAACTGAGACTTGCACATACTGGTGGTAGTTAGGAAAACAGGCACAATCACTTTGCAAAATTGTTGCTTTATATTACACTTGGGAATATGTGCAACATAATGCATAGAGGTACATCAAAAGACATACACACCATCCCAGAATCCTCAGGATTGGAGAATGAACTATGGACTAAAATAGACTTACTGTATTCTACTATAGATTTATTGTGATTCTAGCAATGGAAGAAACTGTATCATTCATGTGGAGGCAGTGGCCACTAGAGATTCTGAGGGCAGAGAAAGGGAAATACAGGTGAATAATGGAGGCATTTTGGGAAATTGAGAATCTTCCTGAATGACATTACAATGACAGATATGGGCCAGTACATATCTTGCCATAACCTACAAAATTGTGCGGGAGTGTAAACTACAATGTAAACTATAATCCATGCTTAGTGGCAATGCTCTAAAATGTTTTCATCAATTGTAACGAATGTACCACACTAATGAAAGATGTTGTGGAAATATTCTCGTTGTCCTGATTTTGTGATAATCAGGGTAGGCTAAACATTCACTTATTAGAAACCATGCATGGGAAACGGCTGTGGCTCAATCAGTGGGGCTCCCGTTTGCCATATGGGAGGCCCCGGGTTCAGTTCCCGGGGCATCCTGAAGGCAGGCCCGCCCGCACGGCGTGGTTAGCTGACCCAGCGAGCACAAGCAGCAAGGGGGGGATAAATGAATAAATAAATAAAATCTTAAAAAAAAAAAAAAAAAAAACTATGCATGTGTCCCCAGACCTAGTTTTTATCCCTAGGTCTGGTTTTTAGAATGCTGGTGATAAACTAAGCCTGATTTATTATATGACCATCCTGTATGGGAAAAGACTGTAATTTTGAGTATCTTTGGTCAACCTTAAGAGACGTAGCAGGGGGGTGGATGTAGCTCAGGTGGTTGGATGTCCGCCTCCCATATGGAGGGACCTGAGTTCGATAAAATTTAAAAAAAAAAAGAAAAATATAGAAAGGCATGTGAGCCACCAGGCCCTGCACACGGGTGGGTGCACCACCAGGCCCCAAGATTCACGCAGCAAGTTGATGACGTAACAGGAGAGTGACACCAGGGAGAGCCAAGACAAGACACACCGAACAACCAGGAACTAAGATGGCACAGGCGGTAGTATGCCTCTCTCCCACATTGAGGTTCCGAGGATCGAATCCCAGTGAAGATGGGAGGAGAAGGATGAGAAGAGAGGGCAGGAAACAGACACAGAGAGTTGCCCAGTGAATGGACACAGAAGCAGCAGAAATGGGGGGGGGAAGGTGTAGGGATAAAAATGTCTAAAAGTAAGTAAGTAAATAAATAAATAAATAAATAAATCTTTTTTAAAAATGTATAGGGGAGGAAGATGCAGAATACAGTTAGTAGTAATACTTTGACGATGCTCTTTCATGACTTGTTGGCAGATGTTTCACAACAATGCAGGTGTTTGTGGGGGGGTGATGTGTGGGAGTGCTGCATGTTATGCATGTTTGTTATGTAATTTCACGATGTTTACTGAACACTTATGGTTTGTGTATGTACATGTATGAATGATATACTTCAATAAATTGTTTTAAAAAAAATAGGAAGCAGGGCATATGGGAATCCCCCATATTTTTACATAACATTTATGTAATCTAAATACCTTTTTAAATACATATAAATATAAAAGACATACACAGTCAGTTCTGCTGTAATGCTTGTTTTGAAAATGCAAATTTGTGTCAAAGTGACCGATATGTTAGGGAACAATTTGAGCATAAGGCAAATTTCACATTTGCTTATGTACAATTTCATTCCTGAGAAACACTATGTGAAGGCAGAAAATAGCACCCAGATAAACTGAGCCACATAGAAGTACACAAAATGCACACACCTCAAACATCTACCAGCTACTTTAGTTCAGTGAGTGTTGAGTCACACCCATCCACATCTGCTGTTAAAATTTTTCATCCCATTTCAGATAAACCGCCTTCCAGCACTTCACACTCACTCACAAGCTGCAACCTTCTGACATATACCACCATAGGAAAACTTAAATCTTTCCCTAGTAAAGATTCCCATTTATTGTAGTATTTATTTATTTATTAATCATTTGACATGTAAAACTGTGCTGTTATTTTCATTAGGTTTTTTTTTTTTTTTCTTTTAAATATGTCATTCATGAAATTCCCAAACTCCATTTTCCCCCATAAGCCTTGTGGCTTTTATTGTGTAATTTTGCACAGTGTGGTGATTTTTAGGAACAGAGGTATCACACTATAGCAAAACTGACTGTAAAATAATGTTCAAAGCAGCATTAACCCAACATTGTAAACAACCCAAAAGCCCATCTATTGTAGAATGGATAAATACAATGCAGTATATTATTCAATAGTATATTATACAGCAGTGAAAATGAAAGAACTTAAACTACATAAGTGAATCTTGCAAATACAAGAAGAAGGTAGACGCAAGAGTATATATATGATTCCGTTTATATAAAGTTTTTAAAAAGAGGCAAAACTAATCTACGGTTTAGAAAACAAGATGATGTTTAACTTTGAGGAGGAAGGGAGTAGGTGATGAATAGGAAGAATATAGGGGAAACTTTTGGGGTGCTGGTAATATTCTTATTTTTTTTTTTTTCTTTGAGCTATAATGCACCATTTACCATACATCTCACCATTTTAAAGTGTACAATTCAGAGCTTTTTAGTATATTCACAAAAGGAACCACCATCACTACTTAATTACAGAAGCCAATAGTTACTCCATGTTCTAGTTCTTGATGTGATATATTCAAAATGTAATAATTCATCAAGCTGTATCTTTATGATTTGTGCATCTTTATGTATGAATATCATACAGTACTTCAATAAAATATTTTTAAGTCAATGTTTATAGAACTTCTGATAAAACCCGGTAGACTGAAAATATACTTTCAGTTCTACTCTCCCCAAAACTCTACTAAAATTAAAGCCGATGAATTATTTTAAAGCATTAAACCACAAGGTCAAAGAGAAAAGAAATATCCTCCACAAACCACTTGGTCAGATAATTAATTCCCCAACACCCTCAGGTGAATGAACTCTGGAGAACCTGAAACAGGGAGCCTGTAGATATCCAGGCACAAATGACAACAAGAGTACATTACTGAAAAGAGACTGTGTATTCTTCCAGACATAACCTAAACCCATACATTTTTTTCTTTTTACACAATTATACTAAATCTCCTGAATATGCAATCTGCTTTTATTCATTTAATAAAATATAGTGGATATATAAGATGTATTTTCATGTCTATTTTATTTTGCACTAAAAGTCCATGCCATGTGTTTATCAGGTTTCCTACTGATGATCATTTGGATTTTTTCCAGGTTTTTTATTAATATTACAAACACCATTGCAATGAACATCTCTGTACATATATCATTAACAGTTTGTGTGAGCATATCTGTAACAGAGCCAGGACCAAAAGATACGACTATTTAAATTTTGATCCCACCTTTTCTTAAAAAATAAATAAATAAATTTTGATCCTATTAAGCTGTCTTTCAAAAAAGGTTGTACTCTCCCAACAACAGTATGAGTTTATTTTGTCACATTTAATTAATTTTTGACAACCAAATCCATTAAAAAATGTTTTTTCCAATTTAATTTGCATGTCTTTTAAGTGAAGTTGAACATCTTTTCATAAGTTTATTGGTCCATTTGTATTTCTTTTTCTCTGAATTGTCCCTTCATGTCCTTTGGTCAATTTCCATTGAATGTTGGCTATTTTCCTACTCATTTGTAAGAGGTTTCTTGAGTTGACAGGGTTGGTAATTAAGGAAAGTAGTCCTTTTTCATATACATGACAAATTTTCTTTCCTAATGTACATTTGTCTTTTGTTTATAGTATCTTTCAAAACACATACAAAGAAAGGCAAAGTTCACAAAGAAAGTTCTACCGTCAAAGTCAGAGTTCTTAATCTTTTCTTTTAATTTTTCTGGGTTTTTGTTTTGTTGTTTTTTTCCTGTCATGCTTAGAAAAGCTTTTCCTATTCCAAAACCATTTAAAAAAATTACTTTCATAGTTTTGTTTTGTTTTTAACTTTGAATCTTTATTCCACTTGAAATGTATTATGAGGTCAAGAATAGAAGAGTGCATCCTTTCTGTAAGAAATGCTCCATTAAGTCAGGTAACTTCTACTATTGTACTGCAATATATATTTTAAGTTTCCATCTAGTAACCTACTTTCTTTTAGAGTCGAATACCCTTCCTTACAATCACTAAAAGTAATTCACTCTCATTTTAGAATAGATTTGTTTTTATAAAAATGACACATGCTCATTTTTTTTAAAGTAGTAGAAAAAAGTACAAAAAAAAGAAAGAAATCCCCATCACCCAGAAATAATCATTACTATTATACAAAATAATCATTACTATCATTCCAAACATCTCACTAGGCATATGTTCAAAGTAAAGAACAGACATACTGAAAAAAATGTATAAGAAAAAAGGATAGTAATCATGCCTCTTTAAAAATAAATGATATTGGGAAGCGGCTGTGGCTCAATCAGTAGGGCTCCCGTTTACCATATGGGAGGCCCCGGGTTCGGTTCCCGGGGCATCCTGGTGAAGGCAAGCCCGCCCGCACAGCGTGGTTAGCTGACCCAGCGAGCACAAGCAGCAAGGGGGGGATAAATGAATAAATAAATAAAAATCTTTAAAAAAAAAAAAAAAATGATATTAATTTTAATTTTACTGCATCAGAATAAACAGAACCAAACACAAAGTTACATGGTCACAAAATAGCTGATAAAAGAAGATCCAGCAAGAGTTATATCAGTTATTAATTCCAAAAAAATTAAAAGACAAGGCAGAAAATAGGATAGATGCTTTAAAAAAGAAATATTTGCTCTTCAAGAGAATAAGAGTCAAGCTCCTGTGGAAATTGATGGACTCAAATATTTTTTGTAAAAATGACCCTTTTTATGATAGTCCTGCAAAAGTGAATATAAAGCAAAGGAGGGAAGATCATGCTGCACATAGTTTTGTCAGAGAAAGACTTTAGTTTTTTATACAAAAATTAGTGCATAAGTTTGATTATAACATAAATTTTGTATAAGACAAATATTTTGGTGATTTTCAGCTTACTTTTCAAGCTATACTTTAATAAAAACTTTTTTTCCATTTTTAAAAATTTGTGTCCTTTTTAAGCAGATTTCCTTCAACTTATAAAACAAGTAAGGTAGATTAAATGATCAAAGTCTCTTTCCAGTCCTAAAATATTGTGCCCCTGAGAGTCAAAAGTAGGAACTGAAACAAGAGATCAAGTGAATGGTCATTTAACCAAATGAAGTATGTTTGAATGGTTGTAATAAGGGAATATAACTTCTCCTATAGACCCTCAAAAAAAACAGAAATTAAATCAAACATTCCAGTTGTTTTCTTTTTTAAGTCATAATAACTATTATCCACTAGTTTGTTTCAAAACTATTTACATTTTCAGTCTAACAGCTGAAAGTGTAGTCTGTCATTCAGTAAAACAGTACTTCCCTTTAACTGACCTTAACTCACACAAGTTGACACATACACATTTCTCCCTTTTAAAAAAAAATCTAGGACTTGACGGACACATCCCCATCTTCTCCTAGCCAGTCCATTCATGACTGGGTACAGATTTCAAACATTACTAAAGCATTTTCCAGTTGCCAAGCTATCAGCAAAGTTTCGTGATCATATATATATGCCCTTCTCATCATTTCAAACTAATAAAATCTGACATTTACAGTCTGAAAGTTCTCATTTTCCTATTCACTTGAGGTGCCTTTATCATGTCCATAATATACCTTTCAGAAGGTGCAGACACAATTACCACACACAACATTCTAGGTAACCAGTGCCTTATAATTTTATAAAAGTTGAAATATGTTTCCTATACTATTCTTGATGGAATGCAATGCATTGTTGATCCTTCTGACTAAAATCTATATGGAAATAAACTTCCAGCCTGCAAAACTGTGCTAACTCAACCTTAAAGAATATTTACTTGTACTTGATCCATTAAGTCATCATCTAAACAATCTCCAATAAAAACAGGCAATCAACCATGAAAACTCCATGCTTTCCAATCACAAGTAAGCATTATATTCCAACATGAATGGTATTTCCACAAAATACACATTTTAATAAAATGAAGAGACTGTAGCCCAAACAAACTAATCATTGAAAAACAACTTCAGAAACAAATTTAATCTTACCTGTACACTAGGGCTAAGGCTGCTTGGCAGTGTGTCTGAAGTCACAGTAGTGCTTGGAAGGCTGGAAATTTCCCAAGTATTCACAGGCTGTATTGGTTCAGACTGCTTTGAACGATCTATACATTTTGGATTATCCAGTAAGGTCACTTCATAAAATTCCTGAATATCTAGGGATAGGGAAAGAAAAAGAAAAATCAAAAAGCATTTATATTTTCTAATTAAACTATGCAATGCTGAAACAACATAAACTCAAAAGCATTTTTTTTACTTTGAATTAGTAAAATAAGTTCAATATTATAATGTACTTAGAGCATACTTTCTCATTTCACTGTGTCACAATCATATTGGAACCTGCAGGGCACAGTAAAAAAGACATAGGCTTCAAAGTCAGTGCCAAGTTTAAATCCTAACTCTGTTACAAATTAGTTGCATATTTAGGCAAATTACTTACCCTTTGGTAACATGCCTCTTATTACTTAAAACTGTTCTAAGGATTTGGATGTGATATATATACAGTGCGCAGCACAATGGCACATAATAGACCCCTAATATTATTCCTGTGAATTCTGCAGACATGAGCCATTACTGATATTTTATGTCTTCACCATTAATATCCAGGGTAGAAATGTAAACCCCCCAGGTGGTTTTAACTGCCTTTCTAATGAAAGCAAAACATAAAAGTTAAAATAAAATCAAAGAACTAGAAGAGCTTTTAGATATCCTGCAGTCCAAATATTTATAAAGTTAAATATATTATTTTAGAAATGGTCTGTTAAATACATGACAAAACCCTAACATAAACCATAAATTTCCTTATAACAGCAAATGATAATTTAAAAGATTATGTTACTCTACTATCAGCTGTTGTATGAATTTAGTATGTAAAACTGGTTATTCATGATGCTCAGAAGTGGCAGTTATGTGATGGTTAGGTTCAACACTATTAGTTCTTCATTCACCTACTGGAATAATTTTTAATTGATTTTTAAAAGGGGGTAAATTATTATTTAACAGTAAAAATGAGTATTAGCCTGTACAGAGTCATGCACAATAACTATAAATAACATTTAGACAGAATAATTTTTACTTTTTATTTCCCCCTGACTTATACATCAGTATGTCCTTTAAAAAACAAATCTTTAGTAAACCGTAGACAAAGTAACTCCCTTTTCCATTTTAATAACCAGTGAAATTTTAGAACTTTCCATGTAAAGAGCTAATAAAAACTCATGTCTGCACAATGAGGGTAATATCCACCTACCTCACTAAATGTTAGGAATATCGCTAGAGAAATTTGTATGTGAAAGCATTTCAGAAAGCACGAAATTGCTATAAAAAACTATTTACATAATTATGAAAGAAATTAAAAACTCAAAATTCATAGTATCATCTACAAGGTATTCTTACCAGAAACTGTTTAACCAGAACCTAAATCAAGTCTTTAGAACCAACTTCTAGTTCAAAGGAAATTCGAAGATAGTGGAACAAATTAAATGACACCAAAGAAAGCAATGAAACAAATCCAGAAGATAAGACATTTTATAAGACAACTGGCCTTATAAAATGAGATAGGTCTCTTTATAAAGTCAATGTCAAGAAACGAAAAGAAACAGTTTGAATATGAGGACTGTTCTGTATAAAACAAACTAAAAAGACAAAGCAACCAACTTTAATGCCTGAGCCTTAACTGCTGGGAGAAAAAAAGCTATTGACATTTTAAGACAATTAGGGAAATTTTAACATGGACTATTTTTCAGAAAACATTAGGGAAGATTTATATATTTTTGTAGGAGATATATAAATATTTATATCCATTAGTATATATTTCATAATATAGGAGATATATACATATATTTCATTGACAATATCTATATATCAATATCTATATATGTTTACCAATATATAGATAGGTATTTCTTACCAAAACACACACACAGTTCTATTAGATTTATGTCCCCAAGAGTCCTAAATGGATTTTAAGTAGTTATCAATATCTCAAGATAAGAAGCCCACATCACTAAGTGAAACTTTATATTTTTAATTATTGTAAGTCATGTTTCACACTCTAAATTTCTATATAACCTTTTCTCTACAATTAACTAATGCAAACATTGCTGTATTCTCCTTCAATGACATCTCTAATGAAAATCTAAGACCGTGCTGTCCAAAAGAACTTTCTGCAATAACAGAAATGTTCTCTATCTACACTGTCCAATATGGTAGCCACTGGTTACATACGGCTATCAAGCACTTGAAATGTGGCTAGTGTGACTCAGAAACTGTATTTATAATTTTAATGAAATTTAATTAATTTAAATTTAAATAGCCACATGTGGCTAGTGGCTACCATATAGCACAAGGCAAATCTAGACCAAGGTAATTCAAATAGAATAACATTTATCTAATATGGTCAAGGAATAAAATATTTCTTAAGTGAATTTTCCAAAAGTTCACTAGCTTCTTGGTACTGTCAAATGAATTGCCTAGACTCTAGCTCCTATATTCCTCTATCAAACAGTGACTTTGTTTTTAATAATAATTTTATTTTTTAAAAGATACTTAGATTACATAAATGTTACACAAAAAATACAGGGATCCCCATATGCCCCACTCCCCACACCTCCCACACCCTCCCACATAAACATTCTTCATTACTGTGGCACATTCATTGCAATTGATAAACACATCCTGGGGCTTTGCAACTGAGCATGGACCATAGTTCACATTGTAGTCTACACTCTCTCCCACACAGTTCTGCATGTTATGTGACGATATAAAATGGCCTATATCTGTCGTTGCAATGTCATTCAGGACAAAACAATGACTTTTAATTTGCTGTTTCTGAGTTCCTACAGACTAGGAAGTCAAATATCTACCTAATTTTAACTATATCAGGCTTAAGACAAAAAAACTGAGTGAGAGTCTGGCGCAGGGGCTCTTAAATGAGTAAAGTATGTGGGCTTTAATGTGTGGGTTTTATTGTATCTGTTTTAACTATTTAGAAATCTTTGTTTCTTAGCTAGGTCAAGTAGTTGATATTGCCAGAAAATATCCAACTTAAAGAGAGATTAGTTACTATAATTGGCTAACTATAGCAGTATGTAAAAGTACTGAAATATTTGTTACATGTGCAGTATGGTGAAGTCTTTGTTGTGACAGTTTATTTTCCTTTTCCTTAAATAAAATAGTACATATCTTTAATCTTGACCCATATCCAATCTTGACCCATGTTCCATAGTTTATATATTTTATTTCATTTGTCCACCACATTTCTTCATCCATAGGATGCCCAAAGACTATACTGATAAGCAATAGTATAACACTCCTCATAAATAATTTGTCCATTACAATAATTCCTTCAGTTATGTTAGCTAAGATTTTTCAAAAGCGCACTTAATCAAATAGGGCACCCTGTGGGAAAATTCCCATTTTATCAACAGTCTTGAACTTTATAGTTAATCTAAATTTTGTATGTCAGAAGAAAATTACCAGCTGATAATAATTATAAAGATTTAGTGAAAAAAGGAGGCTACATTTTTACTGTGACAAGATAATTATTTCTATGAAATAACGTTCTAGGATTCAAAAGATTATTTTCTACTTTTTCTTTAGGTCTTTCTAAATTAGGGAGTAAAACATTGAATTCCACAAGGTACCTACACTAAAGTAAAATAGAAGTTGCTACAAAACTAGAAGCCAAATAAAAGAAAAAACAAACATGGTAAGTTCTAGTATAGTCCCAATCACTCTTTCATATTTCCTGAAAATTGATTTAACATGACAAAGTTGGAAAACTCAGGTTAAACTCAAAAAAAAAAAAAAAAAAACTTCATGAAAATAAACAATTAAATTACTTAGTGTACTCCAAACACTTGTCATTCAACCAATGTATACTAATAAAATGGATAGGATGGGAAGAGGAACAAAAGAATTAAAAGGTAAGATATTATATAACAAGAATGTCTTTAGGAGATGGAAAATTCTGAGGGTGGAAATGATATAACAGCTAAAGTATTCCAGTTGAAAAAATAAAATAAAAAGTTAGGTTTTTATTAAAATGTTATGGCTAGGGAAGCGGCTGTGGCTCAATCAGTAGGGCTCCCGTTTACCATATGGGAGGCCCCAGGTTCGGTTCCCGGGGCATCCTGGTGAAGGCAAGCCTGCCCGCACGGCGTGGTTAGCTGACCCAGCGAGCACAAGCAGCAAGGGGGGGATAAATGAATAAATAAATAAAATCTTAAAAAAAATGTTATGGCTATAGTTTAAGATGTTCCAAAAACTTAAACATGTGCTTATTTTAAATTTCTATTACTAAACATGTATACAAAAATTTGAAAATTAAATTAACCACCTCTTTAATAATGAAAATTTCCTTCCCAATTCTGGTTTATATAAGTCACTTCATATGTTTTTCAATATCCAATGTCACTAATAAAGGCTAGTCATAATTATACCAAAATGTTACTACAGCAACAGTCACATCTCTCAATACTTTTATCCAGTGTAAAATGTCAGAGTCATTCAATAAATCTATGCATACCCATGAGATCATTTAACTTGAATTCAACTCTAATATATTTAAATCTTAACTATGAAAATGTTATGTAAGAAAAAAAAACAGGAGTACAGGAGTAGTCAAAAGGATTACCATTTACTAGACAAGAGTGATTCCATATGCATCTGAAGATAACTCACCCAGATATATACAAGACATATAACCTAAATGACCTTTTAAATTTTTATTTACTACCTTGAAAAAAAATTTTCCCCATTGAAAATAGTGATGTACCAAAGCAAGCAAGAAGAGAAAACAAGAAAATGCAGGAATGCTAAAACATGTGTTAGAGAAAAACTACACTTTAGTTGCCTCAAAATATTAATTTTGTTAGAATCCACTGAATCACAATCTTATCATAGTCTTTTCCTTCATTTTCCATTCATAGTCTTGAAGGCAAGCATTTTCTTTGCTTTGGACCAAAAAGACCTAAATTACAAAGTCACAAAACTCCAGCATGTACACAAGAAAAAGTGTCAAAAACAAAACTTGAAGACAGCAATTAGCCCACTGTAACAAAATCATTCACCTATTAAAATAAAATAAAAAAAGTCTCTAAGATCACATACTTCAGAAGTCTCCAAATCTAATTAAAATTTCTTTTAAAGTAAGTTAAGTATCTACACTCAATTGGTCAAAAGTTCTAACTGCCAATTGTGGCACAGCATTGTGAATGGAGTTACCACCACTGAATTGTATAACTGAAAGTGGATAAAATGGGAAATTTTAGGTTGTATACATGTTACCATAATTAAAAAAAAAAAAAAAAAAAATTTTTTTTTTAAAGTCTCACACTTGGGGGAAAAAAAGTTCTGTTGATTGAGAACAGTTTTCATTTACCTTTGTTATATTCTTGGTAGAATTCAGAGTGTACAAACACTGGGAGTAAGAGAAATAAAGAATTCCAGAAACACCCTCAAAAGGGAGTAGGGGGTATTTCTTTGTCAAATAGACAAAATAAGCTTTCTAGTTTGGGGTGACAACTTAAATCATCCTAAACAGAGAAACTCACAAACCATGAAGCATTTCTCAAAAACTAAGAAAGCAATACTAATTCAGGATCAGAATAGGAACTCTAAATGCAGACCCAAGAACATGTAAGAATTTAATATATTATACTACCTATAAGAAAGTAATAGATTATCCAATGGAAAAAATTATGCAATCTCAAACTTTATAGCAAGATAATTTCCAAATGTATTAAAGATTTAAATGTTATAAAAGAAGCCATGAAAGAATCTGAATACAGGTGAACGTTTTTATAAGTCTTGGAGATAGGAAAGCCTTTCCAAGCATACTAGGGGCAGAAACTACGATAAAAAATACTGATAAAGCTAACCATCAATATATATGTCTAGATTTTTTTTAAAAAATTCAAAGTTTAAAGACAAATGAAAAACAAGGGAAATTATTTGCAACTTACAGACACAGAGTTATTAGGTTGATGCAAAAGTAATTGTGGTTTTGCACTGTTTAAATTTGCTATTTGATATTGGAATACATTCTTAAATAAATGTCATTTGGTTATGTTATACATCATTTTAATGTGCATTTCTCAATGTTTTTTGCTAGTGACTTATTACTTGCTGTATATTTTATATTTATTTTAGATTATGGAAATGATGTTAGACAAAAAGCAAATTCGAGCGATTTTCTTATTTGAGTTCAAAATGGGTCATAAAGCAGTGGAGACAACTGCAACATCAACAACGCATTTGGCCCAGGAACTGCTAACGAACGTACAGTGCAGTGGTGGTTCAAGAAGTTTTGCAAAGGAGACGAGAGCCTTGAAGATGAGAAGCATAGTGGCCAGCCATCGGAAGTTGACAATGACCAACAGAGCAACCATCGAAGACGATCCTCTTACAACTACACGAGAAGTTGCCAAAGACCTCAACATCTACCATCCTACGGTCACTCGGCATTTGAAGCAAATTGGAAAGGTGAAAAAACTTGATAAGTGGGTGCCTCATGAATGGACTGAAAATTTTTTAAAAATCATTGTTTTAAAGTGTTGTCTTCTCTTATTCTACACAACAACAAACCATTTCTCAATCAGATTGTGAGGTGTGACAAAAAGTGGATTTTATACGACAACTGGCAAAGACCAGTTCAATGGCTGAACCGAGAAGAAGCTCCAAGGCACTTCCCATAGCCAAACTTGCACCAAAAAAAGGTCATGGTCACTGTTTGTTGGTCTGCTGCCAGTGTGATCTTTCTGAATCCCGGCAAAACCATTACATCTTGCTGAGAAGTATGCTCAGCAAATCGAAGAGATACACCAAAAATTGCAATGGCCTGCAGCCGGCATTGGTCAACAGAAAGGGCCCAATTCTTCTCCATACAACGCCCAACCACTACACGTCACACAACCAACACTTCAAAAGTTGAACGAATTGGGCTATGAAGTTTTGTCTCATCAGCCATATTCACCTGTCCTCTCGCCAACCGCCTACTACTTCTTCTAGCACCTAGACAACTTTTTGCAGGGAAAACACTTCCACAACCAGCAAGATGCAGAAAATGCTTTCCAAGACTTCGCCAAATCCCAAAGCACGGATTTTTACACTACAGCAAGAAACAAACTCATTTCTCATTGGCAAAAATGTGTTGACTGTAATGTTTCCTATTTTGATTAAAAAAGATGTGTTTGAGCCTAGTTATAATGATTTAAAATTCAAGGTCCGAAACTGCAATTAGTTTTCCACCAACTTAATAATATCCCTAATGTAGATTTAATACCTCTAAGAAAAAGAGAAAGTTTTGGTTATTTCTTTAATCAAAGAAATACACATTAAAACATCAAAATGACTGGAAGTATATTTTACATTTCAGAGCAGAAAACATTAAAAAGATAGATAAGGGAAGTGTGTATAGCTCAGTGGTTGAGTGCCTGCTCCCCATGTACCAGATCCCGGATTCAATGCCCGGCACCTCCTAAAAAAAAAAAAAAAAAGGATAACACTCTAATACTCTGTACTGGTTGAGGTATGGTGAATTAGTCATTCTCCCACAAAATGCTTAAAAAATATAGCATTTCTAAGGGTAGCTTTAACTTAAATTACATCAAGAGTCTTAAAATGCACATACCCTTTGAGCAAACAATTCATTTCTCAGAATTTGCCCTAAGAACATAATAAAAGATGTGGAGCACAAATGGACATAAAAATGCAATGTTGTCTATAATTCAGAAAAATTATAAATCTAAATGCTCCTAGCAAACTATTAACAAAACTACAGTAAATCTATACAATGTAAACATTCATTCGAAATCACAACTCTATTGCTATGGAAAGATATCAACTAATAAATTATATGTGCAAAAAAAAAAAAGTTAATATGTATAAGCCAGAGAAATCACACCATATACACTTAAGCAAAATCAACTGCAGCATCCCAGGTCCCCACAAAAACAAACCAAAAAAATAGGCTATTCTATCTGCCAGTTCACCCAAAAAGTGAGTGCCTCAAATAAAGGATGAGAGGAAAAGACTGCCCCCTCAGGCAGTTTCAGTTTCCATGTTTCTCTCACAATATGAGCTTCTCTCTGTATATCACTGTGCTGAGTGTGATTCTAGCATAATGTGTTTTAGTTTGAGGCCACTTAAACACAAACTTCTTCATTAGGCACTTAACTAAAGAAACTATTATCTGTTCTACCGCTAAAGGGAAAAAAAAAAACAATTGTGCTATAGTTAATGAGAGTGCTAAATTCCTGAAGGATTTTCAAGGATAATTTTAACCAGATACAAGTTTTTACCTTATATGCAGATTTCAAATATCAATTCTCACGTAGAAAGTAATTCTATTTTTATTTGTGTAGGGAGTTTGTTTTGCAAAAGAAAGTATGTGTATATATAGATAGTAATATTCTAGAGGAATATATATCCCCATGGATGAAGTGGGAGCTTATCTCTGGTGTGAAAACTTTCTTGCTTATAATACTTTACATAAAGTATATTTATCTGACTTTAAATGTCTTATGTGAAGCATGTATTCTTTTCATAATAAATTCCATTTTGGAGGATTAGAAAGAAAACAATTATAAAGCTGAAAAGAACTGAAATATAACACCGCCATATCAGAGGTGGAAAAACTTACAATTCACAGGCTAAAAAGCAAGTACAATGTTTTTATTCACTAAAATATACTATACTAATCATATCTACTCATGCACAGATATTCTGCTTTCTTCAAAACCAGTATAAACTTAAAAAGCTACTTCTGATCTCCAAAGAAAAAGGAATATCCTATAATATTTAAAAGTATATATTACATGGGAAGCGGCTGTGGCTCAATTGGTTGGGCTCCTGTTTACCATATGGGAGGCCTGGGGTTCGATTCCCAGGGCCTCCTGGAGAAGGCAAGCCGGCCTGCACAGTGCAGTGAGCTGGTGTAGCAAAATGACCCAACAAAGTGAGACAAGCGGACACAGAAAAATGCACACCAAAATGGACACAGTGAGCACAAGCAGCAATGGGGGGATAAATAAATCTTAAAAAAAAAGTATATATTACAATCCATTTTTTCCACACTAAAAACAGGAAAAATGTCAAGCCAGTGTCCAAAAAATAAGTTATTTCAACATTTTATATACAATTTGACTAACAGTCAAAGGGTATTCACATGCATATTCCTTAAAATAAAGTGTGTACAAAAAGGAACCGAGGCTCCTCAGAGAAAGGGATAATTCCAGGGCTATGGCAGGATAGGTACAAAATGACCCTGTAACATCTTGTATGCCAAGAAGTAATAAAGTGTTCAACAAATGTTGGGGGCATGTCATAAAAACACAAAAGCAAGCTTGAAAGGGCTCCCACTAGCAAAATCTGAGACAATGTGGGCAACAAAATAATTAATGATTAATGGTAATAAATTATAAACCATTGAAAAAGTAGGAATCTGCAGGTCCACCATGATAGAGAGACAGACAGACAGACAGATAGATGAAAAGAAAGAAAAATGGGGGAGGAAGACTCTTGACTACAATAAAATACCAAAGTGTCAAATGGAAAACGTAGAGGAGTGCTGCTGTTATAAAACTGTAATTTTGCAACAACCATAGTAAAGACTGGTTCAGGCAGGAATTATCAATGAATACTAAAAGTCTAAGGGCAACAGGATATATGCGTGATGTTAGTGGCTCTGCCACATACTGCTTATAAGTTGCAAGGGATAAAACAGTAACTATAAAGTACAGAAACCAGACAACTTAATCAGGTGATCAAAAATTAACATCACCAATGAAGGACAGATGAGATCACTGTCCTTCACCTACATGCAGATGCGTAGTACACTAGCCAGGAAAACATAGTCTAAATCTAATCACAAGCAAACATGAGACAAACCCAAAATGAAAAACATTATATATTTTTAAAATTAAAATAAAATAAGGGTGAAGGGGAACTATATTCTTCAAAAATAGCAATGTTGTAAAAGACAAAAAAAAGGAGATTAAAGAGACGTGACAATTAAACGCAACACCTGGTCCTAGAATGGATCCTATACTAGAAGAAAAATTTGACCCTACGTAGATGAAATGACTTAGACTAGAAAAATATTTACAGATGATTTTACAACTCTGTGATTCCAGAGTTCTAAAAAGAATTTAACCAGACTCAACATAATCAAAGCACTGCTTCAAAGCAGTAATAAGCAGTACTAGCAAATATATCCAACCCAATCAAAACCACCAATCAAAAAGTTAAAATTTTCTTCTAATTTCACAAAGTTTAGGCCAATAGTCTGATCCATATCCTTTTATAAATGTTTTCCTTTCTCAAACCTAGCCTACAAAATTACACACACACACAAATTAACAATAGACCAAAACGTAGCATGACTGGGACCAACAATAAGCAAAAACCTAAGAAATCTTGACATTTTACCAGTATACCTGGAAATTTTTAAACTTTGAGTACTCAACTAAGTAAATACTTTACAAAATGTGTAAATACATGTTCCATCATTATAAACATTCTGCTTCACAGTAAAAATCGTTAAAAAGAGAACAGTGACCACACTGTTATGTTTATTATTAGTGTTCATTATCATAATAAAATATTCAACTCTGAAAAAAAATAACGAACATCCTAATGGTTGAAGGTGAGAAAAAGTTCTGAATTCAAATTAGTTAAATTCAATTTCAGCTCTACAACTTAGCATCTGAGTGTCCTTGGAAAAATACGTAACCTCTCAGTGCCTCGGTTTTCTAATCTATAAAATGGTATAATCATAAAATACACAAATATATACCATCAAAGGATGATGACTAAATGAGACAATCCATGTCAAGTACTCGTATTAATACATAGAAAGTGCTCAATAAATGTTAACCATTAGTACTTTTTACATACACTTAAAAATGAGTAATACATTTGAAACCTAGAATCTACAAATCTAAATTTTTGTTCTTTACTATTTTATAAGGGCTAGTAAAACTATTAGAAATAATATAATAGTAACAAATGAACTGGGAGCTGAAAATCTCAGAAATGGACAGTGTTAAACATTGCCCATCATCATTTTGAAATATCTGCAGAACTGAAATAAAACACAGTATTAAAATAAGCTTGCAAATAAAAAGTGTGAAAAGGCTTGATTTATTGCAGATACAATATGTGATTATTCCACTCTTTCCCCAGCCAATATGGTAAAGAAACCCCAAAATTTCCGTTTCATCTCCAAAGCCATTTGATCTTCTAAATGAAGATCTGTTTGTACTGAAACAGGAAATTTAACTGAGAAAAATAATCATAAAACTAGTCAGCCTGTAGAAGTTTGTTTGCAAACAAACAGAAGCTTTAACTGGAGAAAAACAGAGAAAATGTAACTTGCTAGGTTAGAAGAGTAACTTCACTCAAACTCAAAGCACAAATTGAGTATCTAGTGAATTATCTTCAAAAAACAAACAATAGAAAACAAATTAAATAAAAGGAGCAAATTAAATAAAAGGAGCTCCAAAGTAAAGGAGCAGCTTCTCAAAGTCAAATGTTGCAAATCATATAACAATTTAACTCAAGTCTCTAAAGCCAGGCCAATCTTGCACAAGGAGAACAGATGAGTTCTGACCCCATAAGAGGTAACATCAAGTTCTAATTTAATATGAAATCTCTAGGGATTACTAGAGTAGCCCTGAATCCCAGAGGGCCTTAGAATCGGGAGTGACCTCAAACATTATGGGCCTGATTGTAATCAAAATATATCCAGTCTGTTTCACTCACAAAATTTTCAAATATAAGTAAAAAATGGAAATACAAAATCAAATATATTAAGTTCTCAAATGGCTCTCATTCAAACCAGGTATAAGAATTTGGTAGACTTTATCTCTCACTATACAAAAAGAATAAGCAGATATGTTTTTAAATAAATTTTAAACAAGTGTGTAGCTCATGGATTTTAAGATATAGTTTTAAAATTCAGCGCTAAAGAAACAATTTATCAGTTGAAACTCAAACGTTATTAAAAACTTTTCTTTCAGTAATTTCTAAATCTGCAAGCCATCTTTCAAGGATACTGCCAAACATCAGAGCTAGAACAATTTCCATATTTCATTGAATCAAGGACATTATCAATTATAAGCACCACCATTATTCATGTGCCACTAAGAATGCAAAAACACTACCAATTAAACAATCACATGTCCTTTATAAGATATGTCCCAATTTCAGAGCTATTAAAACACTGGTGTCTTGGAGTAGATGGAATGCAGTATGTGCTTGCTTGTCCCTCAGATGATCCCAAGGCACCAGAAACCTAATCTATATATCAACTCTTACAGACGGGGAAAAAGCAGTACTTAAATAATATTAAAAGCCCTAGAATACGACACAAACTTTTTTTAAATGCATGAAAACAGTCAAAACAAACCACCAGTCCCAAGAATCCATCAATAAACAATCAATGCAGATTACAAGTCCAAAGAAACTCAGCATCCCAAGCAAACAGATAATTCACTATAACCTAAACACCAACTGATTTCCAAACTAAGAAGGTCAAGAATCTAAGCACCGACTTTTCAAACAACTCATGCAGTCAAAACTTATGTCTCCTTTAATTCCATGGTCCACAGGTCAGAGGACAGAGTACCACCTACTGTTGGAATGAACAGTTAATTCAGGATTTTTCAGTACATATTATAAACATAAAAGACTCTGATTTAGCTTAGGGAAATTTACATACTTAAAGTACATTATGACACTGTTTCAAAGACAGTGGTAGAGATGCAAAGCAAAGATAAAATCTATTGGCCTAGAGTTTTCTAAAACTGAGAAAAGTAATAAAAGGTAATAACTCAATATCAGTAAACACAAGAAAATGTATTTTATTAATTCAGAGTGTCAACAATTCACGCACAGTATGAAACAAAAAGCCTCTACTAAATTTACCCATTTCAAAACTCCTAGTTTATTACTTTTCTTACACCAAAATCTGATACCAAATTCTATAAAACATTAAAATATAAATAAATCTAAATATCAAAGTAAATATATAACCAATGAAATTGTACAGGACAAATAAGAGTCACAAAGATAAATTTAATAATTAGAAATCTAACTCTACTAAACTTCAATTATGCACGAGAATAAACGCATTCAAAACCTAAAACAAGCAAGACAGAAGATATCAAAAATCCCTTCAAACATAGTCAATCCACCCCAATATAGGGAGAAATCTAAGAAGTATAGATTCTGCTTAGTTACCTTAGTTAATTTAATTTTTAATTAAATTAAAAACCATTTAATTTTCTTATTTCACTGCCTTTATACACAGAAAGATTGCCATATATATAAATAAAATTCAGGACATACAAGTCATAATATTTTTTCCTAAACTAACAAACTAGCAGTGCTCCTACTAAATAAAACATTCTTAAGTGTAAAGTTAATTTAGAAAACCAAATAACTGAAAAAATGATTTTTTCCCCTTCCATTTTTGCTGTTTTGTCAGAGAAATCCAATTTGAGCATCCATTTGGACCTCAAACCTCAGAGCTTAGAAATTCAAATGTAAAAAATGTCCATCAAAATGGCAAAATGTTGATAACTTTTGAAGATGGATGACAAGTATATGGTTTCTCTTTTTTGTATATGTTTTTAAAAGTCTATAATACAGTTAAATTTTCAAAAATTATGTGTGTACCAAGTGGGTCTTCTTAAAAATCTTTTTTCATTCTAAAGCAAATTTAGTACAGAGTATCGGTTTACCAATAAGTTATTTGGCAAGGTACACCAACTTAAAGCAGCCCTCAAATCACACTAACAATTACTTGGCCAACACATAACTGTAAGGCCATCTCTGCTTGGGTGTTACAGAGGAAATAAAAGTAATGCAATGAAGTATTATGTCTTATTTTAAAATGTTATTTAGTCAATGACTGAAAAAAAAAAAAAAAAAAAAAAAAAAAACACCATTTAGTCTTAGCATTGAAAGGACAAATCCAGTTTAGTGATTTACAAACTTTTCAAGATATCTAGAAGAAAGGACCAGAGACAGAGCTCCTTGTTGTATATATCAGGGATTGTGTAAGAAATATAAGATTTTGTTTTTAAATAAGATCTAGCTGCTTTAAAAAAATTTTTTTTTAGAAAATGGAGGAGGGCTTAAAAACCACTATTGTACTTCACCATCTGCATTCTACAGCTAATATTGGCCCAGAAAAAGTAAAATGACTTGCATAAGATCATTCAGTTAATGGTAATGTCAGGAATAGAATTCATGACATTTGACTATTTGTCAAGTTTTCCTTTAAAACAATGCACCACCTCAAATTTAAGTTACAATTAAGAATAAAACTCTGTTGCAATTTTCTTGTCTGTAAAATGAGGTACAGAGGTTGTCTAATGATCATTTCTCAGTTCTAAAATTTCTGACTCTATGAATACAAAGTTTAAACATAGTCTACATTAAGGAAATGAATGTTCTTAAATATAGTAGAACCCTTCAAACATTTTCAAGGACTCCAGATAAATGCAAATGAAATACACAACCCAGCTAACAATTCCCTCACTACCTTTCGGTCCTGAAAATTTTTTGCAACTTCTCTATCCTTTAACAAAGATATGAAACCTTGTTATCAAAGGTCACTAAATCATGCTGAAAAGATTTTTGTTTATTAGATATTTTTGGAAAGGATATTGTTCTATCAAAAACTTACAACTCATTGAAGATGTTCAAGTTGTTAAACACCACACAGAGAATCAAGGACGTCTTTCTCTTTGGTTTAAAATAACTGAATTCAGAGATAGCCTTACAGACATAAAATGGTCACAAATGAAGTTTTAATTCCCACCTATTAAAGCCTGAAAGAGGTTGCTCTGAAATATGTTAATAACTCGTTCTATGGAACTTCTGAGCTGTCTGTCCTCAGTTTGGCTTAGTTTCGAACGATACTCTTCCAAAAGGTGCAATGCTCTCTGGGTATCTGAGAGGAGAAAAGAGCCTGATTAAAATCGTGTATTTACAAGAAACTATTACGTATTAGCTATGCAGGCAAATGATTCTGCAAGACATCTAAACAGTTCCCCAAATCCCCAGGTTAATCTTTACTATGTACATGTAGACATATATTCCCTAGAAAGATGGGGAAAATTTTTAAACATACATAATTATACAATAGAAAAAGGGTGAAGGTGAGTAGTTTGTAATAAATGTGTACTGGTAGCCAGCCACAGTAAAAGATCTCATGAAAGTTTTATCAACATGGTTTCAGATTACCTGATTTACAAAAGGCGATTATCTACAATTTGTCATTATAACCTAAATCTTAAATGTTTCAAAATACTAGTACTTAATCAGTATCCCACATTCACACAAGAAATACTGTTTAGTAAAAATGGTAAGATGAAATACTGAAACACCAATTCAGAGATTTTAAAAAGATATTTCAGGGGAAAAAATAATTGCCTTTCTAATCACTATTTAGAGCTATCAAGGAAGAAAGTTTAATAAACAGGTGTTCCTATCTACTGAAATGATATGAGGCTTAGATTCCCCAAGTAGTAAAGCTAGGACCGTGCTGCCTCAAAGTTACACAAACACTTTTAAAACCTAACAATCACAAAACAAGTAAAAGGAAAAGCAGGTGATACCCACAAGAGTTCCGAAATAAATTCTCACCTTGCTTCCGGACCGGCATTTTTCTCCAGAATCAGGAATAGGGCAAGCACCTTTAAAAACACAAAACAGAAATTTAAAAAGAAAAAATTCGTGGTTAAACTAGCATTTCCCCCTAAACAAATCGAAACCCTCCCATCCCCAATTGAAAAGCTCACTTTGCAAAGTTTTCCCAAATTAAAGGAAGGACCTAAAAACCCAGCGATGCCAATCCAGGAAGCTTTTTTTCTAGGAGTGGGTACCACTGTAAATTAAGAGCAGAGAAGTGCATTCTTTCAAATTCTCCTGGAAAGCTTCCCCCTCTCCAAAGGGCACTAAATGCCTAGACGTGGGGCCACCACCACCCTAACCCCGGCAAAAGAATCCCAGCCTCCCCATCTGCTACTGGGGGGTCAAGAAGCGCTCCGACCCTTGGCCCCTGAGCCAACAGCGGCCGTAGAGCGCTCCAGTAAGAGACCAGCTGCGAGCTGATCACCCCGCTCAGCCCCAGCCCCCTGTTCTCACCTGTCTTTCTCCTTCCTCGTTTCCTCCAGGCTACTTCGGCGAGGGCCGGACAGGGCAGCTGCCGCTCTCCGCGACGCCCTCGCGCCCCACATGCACGCCTCCGCTGTACCCCACACCTGCGGCGCCGCCACAAAGTTCCTGCGAGCGGTGTGCGCCCGGAGCCGGGATCCGCTCTAGTCCAACGCCGGGTGGCTCTCCTGCCCAGACCCTCTCCACGTTCCCCCGCCCCGCTCGGGTCTCCAATCGCTAAGGTGAGGGGGTGAGGGGATAGGGTACGAGCTCCCCTAAGCGGCCGCACTCCCGAAGCCTCTTCTTTGTCCTCGGCCTCCTCGTCTTCACCCGCCGCGGCCTGGTACCCCCTCGCCCTCTTCTTTCCCGACTGCCCCACCCTCGGAACCGCTCCTCCTTCCGCGCCCCCAATCTCTCTCCCCCCAAACTTTCCGCCAAGATGGCGGCCTCCGAGCCGGACTGCCGCGCCCCCACGTGACCGCTCTCCCGGCGCTCTCAGCCAATGGGAAGTGAGGAGGCGGCTCGCGCGGAGCTCCAGTCTCCCGTCGCAGCTACCTTTGGTTTGAAAGGGGAGGAGTGCAGGGAAGGAGCTTGCGGAGCTGGAAGGGATCACTGAGAACGTCCCAAATGGACTTCCTCGAGTAAAGGGGCAACGGCTGAAGTGGAGCTGAGGACAAAGGAGTTGACGTGCAGACTCTACAGGTGGTCTGGGGTGGCCTTGAAGGAGCCCGCCTTTACCTCGCCCTAGCCCACCGGTGTGTCCCGCAGATCTGAGCTAGAAGTACGTCAGGCCGGAAAGGGTCGGGGCGCTGAAGAGACGTGACTTCACATCTGATCAAGGACACGCATTCGGAGACACCCCTTAACCTCACTAAACACGTGCTGTTTCCAACTCCGCGGCTGGAGAGTACCTGGCGCCGCATAAAGCGTTATCTCGGTGGGGCAGGGGGTGGGAGCCGGCAGGAGTAGGAGGAGGGAAGGGAGGAGTTAGGGCAGGGGTGCTAGGTTTACGCTGCTCTACTTTATATAATGATTTTTTGTAAAGTTACCATTCGTCCCGCAGTAAAGAGATTGGGGACTTTTAATTAAAGAGGGGGACGTAAAACAGGGAGAGTGGTAAATTTGGAAAGATTTTGAGAGTTTTAGTAGAGAACGTTTAAGTCTAAGTGACTAAGTCCAAGTATGAGTGCATTTAAGAGTAAGGAGTTGCTGAAAAAGAATCATTTCATGGAAAAAAATAAAGAGTAAGGAGAGAAGATTCGTTCATTCATTCACTCACTCATTCATTCCTCCATGCCAGCTTCCCCGCCCAGTCGTCAGTCTCAGGCGTTACCCAAACTCTGGCGGCCTCTTTAAGAGCTCACCTGTAGCCATCTCCTACGAGGCTGAGCCAATTTCTGCCTGCATGGCTGGATTAAGTTTCCACTGCACTCAGAGAGGGAAAACAGACCAGGACCCTCATAGGGGCTGAACTCCCGGGTTGGAGAGGGGAATGGCTAAAAGCTCTCCAAGTCCCTGCCGACGTCTTCGAGCTTCCTCTGGATAACGAGCACCTCCCTCCGCTGAGGTTCAGAGAGGATTTGACCAAGGTCACCCAGAGTTAGTGACAGTACTAGAAACCTAGAGATCCTGTCTTTCAAAACCAAAGACTCTTCCCAGTAAACCTGGCAGCCTTTCACTGAGGCTGTTTCCGTGGGATCATTAAGGGAAGTCTGGGGAACCTTCATACTGTAACCATAACGCCACTCAAGGGTATGCTGACCACTGGGTTTCACTTTCAGATTGCCCCTTGGAATCCCAACTTCTGGGGAGAACCCAACGACTTCAGAGCTCATCTAGACCCATTCTTAGTTTAAATAAAGAAATTGAGAGGGGAATCAACTTGCCCAAGGACATATAGACTAATTAGTGACAGAGCAGCCCCAGAACTCAGGTCTCCTAGCTCCAGTGCAGGGCTCTTTCCACTGTGCTTTTGGACAACTAGATATGTTGGCATATTGGCAGCAGATCTCTATGCTCTTCTGGATCAAGCATCCTGGGAGCTCAAGTGACAGTTAAGGCAATATTACATAGAAGAAATGGTACAGAAGAGTGAAAGGGAAATCCTAAAAACAAGGAGCTTAAATAAAGGGATGGGATTTTTTTTAAATAATAAAAATGGATGATGGCAGGCATGCTATTATTATCAAAACTTCATTAAATGAACTGTAAATGTAATGATAAGAAGAAATGGAAACTAATAATGGAATCTCTCCAGAATTCAGGAGGAGGAGGGACCGAGATTTGCCTTCCCCCCTTAATACCATTCATGTTCATATATGTTCACTTGCTAGGCTATGGGGATAAAAATTTAAAAGATCTAAGTCCTTCTGTTAAGGATCCACAGTCTAATAGCAAATAAAGGCCAATACAGGTTTTCCCAGGGGCCACTGAGGATTAAAAACAAGATTTGTATGAGCTCTCAATGTCATCCTAGTCCTCTCCTTAAAAACAAAGAGGAAAAGGAGAAAACCGGACAGGTTACCCTTCTTTTGTAAACCTCTAGCCCTATGGACGTGTCAGCAATTATACTCTTTTTTTGTTTATAATTGGAAATATAATTTATATAACAGATTAGGTAACACTCTGAATTCTATACATAAAAGCAAATGTTCTGGTTCCCTTTGGTCAAGCAGAAATGCCACCGCTTGGAGTCTCATGGCATTGTAGTCAAGATATCTACCCAGGCTGAGCTTATCTTAAGTCTTGATGGTGCTAAAGGATCTTCTTCCAAGATGGCTCATTCACATGGTTGCTCACACAGAGCTGGCTATTAGCAAAAGGACTTCAGGTTTTCGTAGGGTTGTTTGAGTGTCTTCATGACATGGTAGCTAACTTCCCCCAGTCCAGGTGATCCAAGAGGGCAAGGCAGAAACCACAATGTCTTGTATGACCTAGTTTCAGAAGTAACACTCCATCATTAACACAATATCCTATTGGTTACTCTGGTCAGCCTCAAAGGCATGAATACTAGGAGGTCGTCATTGGAGGTTATCTTGTAGAGTGACTTCATATCATCACAACATACAAAGCAATGACATCTGGATATTTCCAAACAACTTTTATTTCATTTAAGCCTTTCTTACTTTGTGCAGTTAGAAACTTGCCATTGAATAGGACCTAGTATAATATCTGGTTAATTTTCCAAACTCTTTATGAAAAAAATAGATGCATACATACACTACATATATTTGAATAAAAGAAGTTACTACTACAAGATACTGGCAGGAAAAGTTCTTCACAAAACTACCCAGCACCAAGTCAACTTTCCTTTCAAATAGGTGAAAAGGCTTAGGAGTCAGAGGGCCACAGGGAAAGATTCAAATCTTCCATTCTTCTCTTGAGATGTGAGAGATCCTATCTCAAAGAATTATTGTCTCTCAGTTCCAAACCTTCTACCCAAGCCACCCTTCTGGTTCCACATCTCTGTCTTCATCTTCTCCCTCCTCCAGGTCCCCAGGCTGTAAAGGTGCCAGGTCTTGCCAGACTCTGCTGCAAGTTTTGCTCTCACTCTGGCAGAGTGGCAATGGGCTGCCTATGCCAAGGCAATTGCTAAAAGAAAAGGGTTTGATGCTGTCAAAAAATCTTATGCCAGCTTAGGCTGCAAGAAGAGGAACAGTGTCAAGAAGTGGCCATGCTTAGCCTAGCTAGATCTCTTCTACAGCTCAGGAGACATTTCCTGGCAGCACACTTTAAGATGGATCAGACAAACCATATCCTGGAAAGAAGAGAATAATCAGAGCAGTCAGGGATATGAAACCTTTTCCCAAGAAAACAATTGTAAAAGTCAGGACTATTTCTTTGGAAGAAAAGAAGGTTCCAGGGAACTTGATTTCAGTCTTCAAACAGGCTTTTTCTTGGGTGGGACAGGGAGGGGGTGAGGTAGGGAGCAAACCAAAACCAACAGATGCAAGTCACAGGAACATGGGAAGTTGTTGTTTAACATGAGTTGTCAGAAATGTCCAAAATTCCAAAGAGCTGTCTCTGAACCCAGCAAGGCTTCTTTTTCAGAGGGTAGATACATACCCAGGCAGAGGGTTGGACTACGTAAACTCTGAGAACACAGTTCAAGGAAGCCCTTGAGATTTCCATCCCTGCTGTGGTATTACTATCACTTTATTTACATAAAAAATCTAGTCTACCTAGTTTAAGTGGTACCAAGACTGACCTCCGGTTGCATAGATAATTCTTATTTTCAGAATAAAGGGTACAAATAGAAACCAATCCTTCTAAAATATGGACAGTTGCCCATTTCCATGTGATTAGGCACTAAACTCGTGCTTTTAATGAAGGATCTATCCTCAAATTTCTGTATTGTAATTTAATGGGTTCCTCACATGGTTGTAGGATTAATAACCACATCTTATTTGAACCTGTATACACTTATACTGGTATGGTGCTTTGTACATTGCTCAAAAGACAAATTTAACTCATTTAGTCTCACAGCATCTTATAAAATAAACTTATTGGTTATGATCTCCCACTTTGCAGAGGAGGGCACTGAGGAAGAAGGAAATAAATAACCTCATCTAGGATACCACAGCTTGCTGGTAATGGAACCAGGACTGAACATTAGTTCATTATTTGCTTCTACTTGGCTCCTTTCTAAAAAATAAATAAATAAACCAACAACAGTGGGAGTGTATGTGTGTATTGGAGAGAGAGAAACAGAGACAGAGATGGAAAGAGGGAGAAGAAAGAGGCAGAGAGAATCAGCTAAAACAAAGGACAACTAATGGGATAATCTATTATGTATTTATCATATATTTGAATGTATTTAACAGTGAAGACAATTTTGGTGGAAATAGGAATATTGCCTCTGACCACAAAGCAATAAATGTCCACACCCAGGTTATATGGTATGACTAAATGAGTTTTTTGGTTGTTTTTTTGTTTTTTAATGCAAAGAGTATATATTTAAAACACTCTGTAGCTTCCTTCTCTCTTTCCTTTATCCTGACAAGAATCCTCAAGTGGGAAGGATTCATAGATGTATGGGACATCTAACCTGAAAGGGCCCTTAGCCACCATTTAATCCTATCCCCTGGTTTGACAGACATGAAAGCTCTAGGAGAGCTCCCAAACAACATCACATAGCACACAAATATCAAAGGATGATCGCAGAGTGCTGCTGGCATTTCAGGAAGAATCAATCTTCCTCTAAGAAAGAGAGAGAAAGAAAATCTTAGTAATCATTTCTAGAGATAAATTTCTAGTTTAACCAAATTTGCCTTTCTGCTTTTGAAGAACTCACATTATTGACAGAACTATAACATCCCTTATTAAAGTATTTAGGAGTATACTCAAATCTCCTTACATGAGATAGTCTCCTCAGCCCATCCTGGCCAAAAGTGTCTGTTCAAAGAAGGATTTGGGTAGGGCCCCTTAGTCAGATTATCCTTTTATAGGTTGAGAACACAAACTAGGAAATTTAATTGGAATTTGAAGAAACATTATTAGAATTTTAAGTCATTTGTATTCTATTTTGAGATGTGGCCTGGCTAATAGAATTCTGATGAGCAAAGGAAGCTGTGGCAGTTTGATATAGTTATGAATTCCAAAAATAGATATGGATTATATTTGTAAACTGGTCTGTTCCTCTGGGTGTGATTAAATTATGATTAAGGCTTTGATTGGGCCATGTCAGTAGGGTGTTGATTCCCTGCCCTTTGGTAGGTGGGGACTCAGAGATAAAAGACATGACAAAGGACAGAGTTGGAGTTCTGGTGCTGAGTTGTAATGCTGGAGTCTGTGGAAGTAAGCACACAGAGGAACTTGGTCGTGAGGAAGGAGAGAAGGCCCTGGGAAAAGAGATGAGCCATTCGCCTGATAGTCTACAGCTGGCCTTGTGGAGCGACCAAGCGGCTGAACCTGGAGAGAATCAAGCCCTGGGAAGAGAGGAACCCAGGAAGCCAGAACTCTCACAGAATTTGGTGAAGGAAGTAACTTAAGCTTTATGGCCTGGTAACTGTAAGCTTCTACCCCAAATAAATACCCTTTATAAAAGCCAACAGATTTCTGGTATTTTGCATCAGCACCCCTTTGGCTGACTAATACAGAAGCCAAAGGATTTTCTATAATTGGACGTGGATTGAGTCCAGTGACCAATCTCCATTAGGACGCAAAACTGCCAGAGCCTTCCAAAAGCCTTCTATGCCAATCTTTCATTTTGGGGAAGTGACACTCACTAGAGCTGTAATTTTCTTGTTCCTTATGTTGTATAACCACAAATTCTTTTATTATGTCCTGCTATGTTAAGCTCACAAGAAGAAATGTAAAGACAAAGAATCATGTAAACCTTACCTTCTGGTTAAATTGCCTTTACATTAGATTTATTTCTTCCAAAACACAATTTTGGAGTCAAGTCAGATTAAATATTTGTGATTAAACATCCTCTACCTTTTATAAATAAATTGGGCTATGTTTGAGGAAACAAGCCTGCCAAAGGGGTGCTTACATTCAAGGTTGATTTCTCACCAAAGTCAGTTGCCACATGTTGAGGCAAGATGGTGGCCGATTGCTGTGAGGGTTCAGGCTTCCTCTTTCTCAGCTCCAGGCTGGCATAGGGCTTGTTTCTTTCTGGGCTTTCTCAGTATTGCAGACTATCAAGTGAATGGTTCATCTCTCTTTCTGGGGCTGCAGAATCAAAGTTCTCTCCTCTGCCATGTCTATGGAGCTCTCTTTCTTTTTGTGCCTTCTTCTGTGTCTTCTTGAATGAGCGTCCATTTATACAGCCCACCAACGGGGTAGGGACTTAAACTGAGTTACACCCTACTGATGCGGTAAAATCAAAGCCCTAATCTTAACATAATTTAATCAAAGACATCTCAGCTGAATGTAATACAATCAAAGGGGACCATGCCCAGAGGAACAGACCAGTTTATAAACATCATCTCTCTTTTTGGAATTCATAAATAATCTCAAATTGCCACACGTTTTATAAAAATCCTGCAGAAATCTCCCAAGTTGGATATAATTTCAAATTGCAAATTACAACATGAATTAACAAAGCCAAACCAAAAGGAGGTGGTGAACAACATAATAACAACTACAAAAACAACAATTAAAAGGGAAGGGCATTATCAGTTGCTTGTGAAGATAAATAAAATAACTTAAGAATAGGGGGGAGAGCAAATATTTAATAAGAAATACTATTTTAATAATTTAGAAAGACTAACCAACCATGGGTGGTAACAACTTCTCTTGAAGAATCCTAAAAGAACTAAATAAATAGAGGCTCCAGATACCATTGAAGATGGAGTGTAGCAAGTTATAGTGGTGTGAAAGCTGAAATCAAGGGATTGGTTAAATGCGTGTATTTAACAAAAGTTTAATTTACTGGAGAAAAAGAAAGGCTTTAGATTTTGGAATAATAGTAATACAGGAAGATGAGGGTAAGAACAGTACTGAAAACAGAGACTCAGGGAAAATCTGCATACTGAAAATGGAGATGCTCCCCCACTCAGTCCTCTTTCCTCCTCTTAGAAGGAGCCATAGCCCCGCAGACACCCACTAGACAGGAAAGGTAGAATACTTCTAGAGAAACTGAACTGCCTAAAAAAAAGGTGGCGGGGTGGGGGTGGGCAATAGATATTTATAGCTGGGAGGTTCACAACAAAAAAGTCAGGCTGAGACATCAGGGAAATTCAAATCAAAACCACAGAGATATCATTTCACACTCCCTAGGATGGCTATAATAAAAAGGCAGATAATAACAAGTGCTACCAAGGATGTGGAGAAATTGGAGTACTCATACACTGCTGGTGGGAATATAAAACGGTGCAGCACTGTGGAAAGCAGCTGTCAGTTCCTCAAACATTTAAACACAGTTACGATATGACCCAGCCATTCCACTCCTAAGTGTATACCAAAGAAAATTGAAAACACATACTTCCACACAAAAGCTTGTGCACAAATGTTCATAGCAGCATTATTCATAATAGCCCAAAAGTGGAAACAACTCAAATGTCCATATTATGCAGCAGTAAAAAGAAGTGATGTATGCTACAGCACAGATGAAGGCTGAAAACATGCTAAGTGAAAGAAGCCAGTTACAAAAGATCACCTATCATATGATTCCAGTTAGATGAAATGTCTGCAATAGGTAAACCTATAGAAAATAGATTAGTGGTCACCTAGGACTGGGGGACATAGAAGGATTAAGGGGTGATGGTTAAGTGGTACAGGATTTCTTTGGGGATTAATGCAAATGTTCTAAAATTGGTTGTGGTGATGATGTACAACTCTGTGAATACACTAAAATTAATTTAATTGTACACTTTAAATAGGTGAATTGTGTGGTATGTGATTTATATTTCAATAACACAGTTAACAGAAGTCAGGATGGCAACCTTACTGCCCATTAATTATCTTGATCAGTCAACAATCCCCTTCCATGGGTACAGAGCTTCCATTATCTGAGCTTTCTAGTGACTTTTTCTTCAACAGCAACAGGGTACCAAGGATCATCACAAATTTGGGAAATGCCTCCATCATGAAAAATGGAGACCAAAAACTAGGGGGAAAAAAAGAGAAAATAACTCATAGAAAACAGGAATTCAGGGTCAATGCAGAGAATATAGGAAATCTTCAATAAATTATAACTAAATCTTCAGAGAAGCTATTGAATTCATGAAGCAAGGAGAGGATACTCTAAACAAAAAGGAAGGAGCAGTCTTTGAAATTAAGGTTTTGGAAGCAAAGCATAAAATTCAAGAAAAGAGTTGGAAGATAAAGTCGAGGAAATTTCCTAGGGAATAGGAGAAGACAGGAAGATAAACAATGAGAGAGAACATATAAGAAAATGAGAGTTTTGGTCTAATAGGGACATCAAATAATGGGTATTCTCAGAAACTTCCTCAACATGATAAAGAGCATATAGGAAAAATTCACAGCTAACAGTATACTCAGTGGTGAAAGACTGAAAGTTCTCTCCCTAAGACTGGGAACAAAACAAGGATGCCCACTGTCACCACTGTTATTCTATATTGTTCTGGGAGTTTTAGCCAGAGCAAGTAGGCAAGAAAAAGAAATTTTTAAAAAGGAGTTAAACTTTTCCTTTTTGCAGATAACATGATCCTATATATAGAAAATCCTGAAAGATCCCCAAAAAGCTACTGGCACCAATAAACAAATTCAACAAAGTGATGGGATACAAGAACAACAGGCAAAAATCAATGATATTTCAACCTAACAGGTAAAAGTGGAAAGGCAACCAATCAGGACCGGAAATAGCTGAGATCCCTCCTTAATATGGTGAAGGGGAGGAGGAAAAACCTCAAAAAGTCTGACCCCAGACCCCATGTGTGCATCTCACTCTGTAGCATGCCTGCATTCATGTCTTGGGTGTGTAGTTTTCCTTTCTCTTTCTTTCTTTTCTTTTCTTTTTTTTTTTTTTTAAGTACTTATTTATTTATTTATTTTTAGGAGGTACTAGTGATTGAATCCAGGACCTCATACATGGGAAGCAGGTGCTCAACCACTGAGCTACATCTGCTCCCTGTTTTCCTGTTTCTTAGTAAACTCTACTTGCTTGCCAAAAAATTAAAAAATAAAATCAGTGGTATTTCTATACACTAGTCATGAGAAATCTGAAGAGGAAATCAAGAAAAAAAAATCAATTTACAATAGCAACTAAAAGAATAAAATATCTAGGAATAAATTTAACTAAGGATATAAACGTATACACAAAAAACTACAAAATATTGCTGAAAGAAATTAAAGAAAACCTAAATAAATGTTCGTGGATTGGAAGACCAAATATTGTTAAGATGCCAGTGCTACCCAAACTCATTTACAGACTCAATGCAATCCCAACAGCCTTCTTTGCAGAAATGGAAAAGCCTGCGATTAAATTTATAAAGAACGGTAAGGAATCCCGAATAGCCAAAAACATCTTGAAAAAGAACAAATTTGGAGTACTCATACTTCCTGACTTTAAAACTTATTACAAAGCTTCAGCAATCAAAACAGCATGGTACTTGCACAATGTAGACATATAGACCAATGGAATGGAATTGAGAATTCAGAATAAACCATCACATCCATGGTCAGTTGATTTTTTTTGCAGGATGCCAAGTCCACTCAGTGAGGGAAGAATCATCTCTTCAACAACTGATGCTGGGAAAGCCAGATATCCAATGTTAAGAATGAAGTTGAACCCCTACCTCATACCATATATAAAAATTAACTCAAAATGGGTCAAAGACTTAAATATAAGAACAAAAACTATCAAACTCCTAGAAGAAAACAGGGAAACATCTTCAGGACCTTGCGTTTGCAAATGGTTCCTTAGACTTTACACCAAAAAACTGAGTAACAAAAAGAGCAATAGATAAATGGGATTTCATAAAAATTAAAAACTTTTGTGCATCAAAGGACTTCCTCATGAAAGTAAAAAGACAACCTACAGAATGGGAGAAAATATTTGGAAACCACATATCTGATAAGGGTTTAATACCCTGAATACATAAAGAAATCCTACAACTGAACAACAAAAAGACAAACTGCCCAATTTAAAAATGGGCAAAATGCTTGAATAGACATTTCTCCAAAGAAGATATACAAATGGCTAATAAGCACATGAAAAGATGCTCAACATCACTAGCCACTAGGGAAATGCAAATCAAAATCACAATGAGATACTATTTCACACCCACTAGAATGACTCCTATTTAAAAAAAAAAAGAAAATAGCAAGTGTCTTTGAGGATGTGGGGAAATAGGAACACTCGTTCATTGTTGATGGGAACAGTGCAGCCTCCATGGAAAACAGTTTGGTGGTTCCTCAGAAAGTTAAATATAGAATTATCACACGACCCAGTAATCCCATTTCTAGATATATACCAAAAAAAATTGAAAGCAGGGACTTGAGCAGATATTTGCACGCCAATGTTCATAGTGGCATCATTCACAATTGCCAAAATATGGAAGCAACCCAAGTGTCTGTTAAATGATGAGTTAATAAAGAAAATGTATATGCATACAATGGACTATTATTCAGTCATGAAAGGCACGAAGTTCTGATACATACTACAACATGGATGACCCTTGAAGACATCATGTTGAGTGAAATAAGCCAGAAACAAAAGAACAAATGTTGTATGGTCTCACTGATATTAAATAATTAGAATAAGTCAGAAAGTAGAATATATGTTACCTGAGTAGGGAATAGGAGTTAATACTTAATTGGTACAGAATTTCTGTCTCGGGTTATGGAAAAGTTTTGGTAACAAATAGTGGTGATGGTAGCACAACATTGTGAATGTAATTAACATAACTGAATTGTATATTTTAAAGTGGTTAAAATGGAAATTTGTGTATATATGTTACTAGAATAAAATTTTTTAAAAACTATAGAACTGTACAACACAAAGAGTGAACCTTAATGTAGTCTATGGACTATAGTTAATAGTATAATTATAATAGTATTGTTTCATCAATTGTAAGAAAGATACCACAAATGGTGCAAAATGGTAATAATAGGGAAAACTGTGAGTTAGGGGGTATGGTTTACAAGAACTCTGTACTTTCTGCATGATTTTTCTGTAAGCCTATGTATTAGTCAGGGTTCTCTCGGGAAACAGAATCAATAGGAGATATCTGTCAATAATATGAGATTTTAAAAGAGTCTCTCACACAACCATGGGGATGCACCAAGTCCAGGTTCCGCAGGCAGGCGGCAAACCAGGGGCTCTGATGAAAGTTGATGAAAGGTCCTTGATGAGTTTCTGGGAGGAGTTGCCTTGTCCAACAAGGAGCTAGGAAATTCTCTCTGAATATTGAAATCACTTCCCCTTTTAAGGCATTCAACTGATTGGATAAAAGCATCACCCAATGATGATGCAATCTCCCTGATTGATGCAGATGTAATCAACCATCCACGCAGTAAACTCACTGGTGATTGAAGTCCATAAATGCTCTTGTATTACAATTAGCCCAGTGCTTGCTGGAACAAACACCTGGACACAATTACCTGGCCGAGTTGACACATTAACCTAACCATCACAGCCTACAACTGCTCTAATAAAAGAAAAAAAGAATTGAAGGTTGCTTTCAAGAGTGGAATGGGAGCAATGGTGTGGAGACAAGAGGGCAAGGAACTACTTTTATTACTATGTTAAGCCTTTTAGCACTCTTTGACTTTTAAAACTATTTGCATGCAGCAATTTGATTAAAATAAGGACTATCTTTAAATTAATTTAAAGAAGTTACGTCATGTACATCAACTTCCATGCCACATTGAATCCCTAAGCAGAATTCCAATGCTAAATGTGGATGTGAAGAATCTGATAAAAACCCAAACGCTGCTGTCCTGTGCTGTTGCTGCAGCAGCAGCCACTGCTTCTCAAGTGTGAGGTAGCTGGAAGAAATGGTCTCTCACAAGACCAGCGTGGAAAAGCAGAATCTCCTTTTCTGGGGGGTTTATGATGTTCTTACCACTCTAGGAAGGCTTATTTGTGGTTCTGCGTATAGACAATCTAAAATTAACTCTCAGAATCTTTCCAAACTTAATATGTGTGATTCCCTAAGATTCCTAGAAACAAACAGAAGACCCTTTGAGAATGAAAATATCATTTCTCCCCTCAATCATAAAAAATAAAAATAAAATCACTACTTATTAGCATCTAGTATTAAAATATTAGTATGCCCTAGTTTATATTCTGATACTTTTATTTGAGTATATTTTTAAACAAACATACAACTTTTTAGATTATGTAACTAATATCTGTTTATGGTTAAAAAATAAAACTGCAAATAGTTTAAAAGCACATATAGTGTGCATAAAATTTGTCCTCCACTCCTATCTTTGCCCCCTTTCTGACTCAGACTTTTTAAAAGTGGATTTTAGTAGCTTGGTAAATCACTTTGCATGCCACAAGATTAGATTTCAAGGGGATTGGGATGAGAGGGCAGTTCAAGAAATTGACTGCCATATATGATGAGAGATTGAATATAGAAAGAGACAATGGCCAGACCAAATATGACAAGAGAACTCTGACTCGAAGCTCTGCACCAACCAGTACAGGAAGCCAAACCATAACTTCTAACAATAGGACTAGAACCATCAAGCTTGGCCAATGACTGCCAGCTTCCCTATTTTTGGCCCTTCTTCCAAATGTGCTCTCCAAACCAATCATATAAAATGACCTGCTTCTACTTATCCTGCTTCCAGCTTCCCCTTGAAAACAACCTCTAATCAGAACATACTTGAAGCCCTCCCCTTTTTCCCTTTAAAGCTTTCCCACTCCCCTGCCTGCCTTTGAATCCCTGCCAAACACTCTAATGGTGGCCGACTCCCTTGGTATAGTAAGTTCTGAGTAAATAGCCTCTGTTCTCATTCGGAAGGTCTTCATTTATTTCCACTATGACAAGAAAAAGTTCCTAAAAGGAGCAAAAATGAAAGCAGAATAATTGTTTTTGTCTGCTACTTCAGTAAAAGCCTCGTTCGTTAGGTCATTCACTCATTCAGCTTTATTTATTATGCACCTAGTATGAACCAAACAATAAAATAAATTTTATTCCACTAAGGCTAATTTTTCTAAGAAGGAAACCACATAGCTGAAGCCTTGGGAGTTGGAAATTCAAATCTTGAGTCTTTGTTTATGGTCTGTAGCAGGCTAGCTATTTACTTCAAACTTCTCTAAGTTCCCTGGTTAAACATGAAGAAGAGAAGTCCTGAGCAATGAATATAATGGCAGATAAAGAATTATTACTAATAATGTTTTTCCTATTTAAAAAATTCTCTCAATATCCCCTGATTATTTGAGACACTATTGTTGGAGACATTTTTAAAAATTATATATTTAAAAATATATGTATAATTATATGTCCAAGGATTGTTTCTCTCCCTCTCTCTTCCCTTCTCTCTCAATTATGTTCAATTTACTAATCCAGACCACAAAGTTTTCCATTAATAAAGCTGGTAAACAAAGCACTTGAAAACATTTTGCTCCAGGGAATGATATTCTGGTAAGTTTTACTGAAGATGACATTTTCATTAGCTCTGCTAATGAACTCTGCTTATTCCTCTTGGGAGCTATGATTTATTGAAAGAATTAAACATTTGAAAACACACCAAAAGAATTACTCTCATTCATTTTGAATATGACAGGGGTATTTGCAATAGAAATTAGTGAGTAAATCCCTAAAGTCATGATGGCTTTTAAATACTGCATAATTCTGAGTATTGCCATCAGGAAAGCATTGCATCGTTATTCATTAGAAGGATAATGTTGTTATAATGTCATTATAATAGCTTTACTCTGAGGTATAACCAGTTAAATGAAGCACGAATAAAAGAAAGCCAAAAGTATGTTTGGTGAATCATCCTTGTTCTCTGATTTTGGTGACTCTACGTTGAGCCAGAAAGGAATGCAGCTAACATGGTCTAATTTGAAGACTCTTCCAAGGAAATGCTGCAATTCTTATCATTTGTCTCTAAGCTTCGTGGTCTCTGATCTCAAGGCTGTCTATTTACTTGGCTTTGCAAGTTCATTGTGGACAAATCAGGAGAGAATAAAAAGGCAATAATACAGCATTTAGAAAGATCTCCTTGGACCAGTGCTTATGAATCCCTTTGCATTGTGACCTTATTCTGGAAATTTGTGTGGAACTTTTGCCATTCTGGTCCAAAGTACCTCAGAAAGTTCAGATCAGCTCGAGGTCAAGCTCAGGCCAGACTGACCCTGACATTAGCCTACTCACATGTTCTTTTTTACTCTGAGATCACTCAAAGAACACAAACGATTGCTGGGGGTTAGTAGATCTATTCTCCAAAGCTGAACCAGTTGGCATGGTCAGCAAAATTGTAGTGTTGGTGCTGGACTCTGAGCACAGAATCTCATTGAATGCCTTATAAATTTGGTCATTGTGAGAAAGCTGTGCAGGCATGAGCATGGGAAACTCCTATTCAGAGAATGCTCTTACCCAAGAATCCTCCATACTCAAAGAGGAGACTCTTAAAAAATTCTTAACTATACTCTTCTTTTTGTAAAAGAAAGCTTTCTAGAGACAGGATTAGGTCTGGGGTTTATATTATAAGAATAACAGAAACTTTGGCTAGTCCAGAGTTATTGCTGGCAGCAGAACTTTATTATTCCTTCTGCCCCAGGTAAAACCCTCATGTCCAAGAGGGCCAGGTAGGATATTGTTGGGGGAGGTACTGATGTATGCTGCCCTTAACGGCTCCAGAAGAAACCTGGGTCTCTGAAGGAGTCACCTTTTTTGGTTGGTCATGCACCAAGCTCAATGGTCAGTGCAAAGGTTAAAAGTTACTCACCTTCAAGTAGGAAATGTGAAAGCATTGCAGACAAGAAAGCCTTAATTCTTCAATCAGGTCAATTCAGTTCAAGCAATATTTAAAACCATCTATTACATGCCAGGCACTGTGAATACAAAGCTGAGTAAGACACAGCTCCTGCCCTTACGACTGAGTGAAAGAAGTCAGTACAAGCAGTATCATAGGATATATGATAAGAAAGTAAACCCTGGACTGAGCCCCAAAGGATAAATTAGGAGGCAGCTAAAAGAAGAAAAGTGGGAACAAGTTTCCAGAAGAGGAAGAGGAGAATGAAGGGCAATAATGGGAAATTCAGAGGCAAGCTAATCACACCCAGTGTCCTTCCTATTATTACAGATTCAGAGTTCTAGATTTCTTGGTTGGTTGGTTGGTTGGTTGGTTGGTTGGTTGGTTGGTTGGTTGGT
>JAKSZT010053887.1:32791810-32851183 GCA_026826555.1 Tolypeutes matacus
GGTTGGTTGGTTGGTTGGTTGGTTGGTTGGTTGGTTGGTTGGTTGGTGGTTGATTGATTGGTTGGTTTTTGAGATGAGGAGTCTGAGCCTCCCCAATTACATGTCATAGCATCAAAACCAGAAGCTGTATTTAGCATCTTACTGAAGACTCTGCTGAAATATTTACTGTGCCCTTCTCTACAGAGGACTGGAATTTAGTTTATACTCTTCTGTTCCTTTCTTCCTTCCCCCTTAAGTTTCTCATGTCTTTTGACATTTTTCTATCAATCTTAATTCCTTCTCCTTTCATTTCTTTGTTCCTGAGCTTCTACAAAATGGCCTCATTTCATAAACTGATTTTAGGTCTCCAACATAGCTCCATTCATGAGAGCCTTTGATGTTCCCAGTGTACTTTGCTCCCAGGATACTTCAGCACCTTCACATCAAGCTATTTAGGGAGTGAATCTATTAAGCAGGTATTCGTTTCTAGAAAGACAGCCTAATAGAGCAGGAGACTGAAGGGGATGGATTGCAGAGGGAGAGAGGGAAGGAAGGAGCTCTGAGAGCTTAGGATCTTCCTGGGTTAAGCAGCCGACTCTGACATCCCCAGTTCCTTCTCCAGATCCAGGCTGATCTGCACCAAGATTATGAGCCCCTGGCCTCAAAAGAAAGATTGACACAATTATCAAAACACTCTTTAAAACTTTATCATTTGATGGAGAGTAAATAACATCTTCCCCTAGTTTTTGTGCTCATGAGAAAGATTAAAAAACAGAAATGCACCAAGAAAAAAAATTAAACAAAATCACACAACCCAAGATAACTACCAACTAACATTTGCTGTAGATAGTTCTAGCATTTTCCATACTTATATATTTCATTTTACAAAAAGAGTATCATACATGTTATTTTGTTGCCTTCTTTTTAAACTTCACTGTCTTATATTTCTTTTTTTCTAAATTAATAATTGACTTCCCAGATTAATAAAAACCACTCTTGAACAGTACAGTTTTTAGTATCCATAAACTAACTTATCAAATGACCATACCCATTGAACTGCTTGCTTCTAATTTTCCATTATTGACAACAATGCGAAATGAATGAATATTCATCCAATAGATGAATTCCTAGAAGTGGAATTACTGGGTTAAGTGATATTCATGTTAAAGGTTTGGATGCATAGCGTTAAACCGCATGTACAAGCTTTTATAGGCAGCTTTCTGTGGCATATCAGTCTCTTTTGTTATCACCTTGTATGAGCAGGTCAAGGGGCAGTAGGATCTTGTGGTCTTTTTAAATTTGCACACAAAGAAAATAATTCATGTCAAAATTCTTCTTCAGAAGTGAAAGGTATTATATAAATAGCCAATCTCAAGAAATAAATTATCAGATTTTGTTGCTTACATTTTTCAATTAAAGTAAGTAGTGTTGGTTGCATTTTAAAATGGTCCTCCCTAAGTAAACATGAAAAGTCCCCTCAGACCTGTATACTACTTTTGAGATTACAAACCACTTCCACTTATGTTTTCTTATACATTCCTTTTAGTTATTGTTTCCTCTCGTTTACATATGAAGAAATTGAGGCCCAAAGACAAGTGGCTTGTCTGAGGTCAGAGAGTTAATAGTCATTGCCTTCTGGATCTAAGTTCATTGCTTTTCAAATTACAGATGAGTCATTTACAAGTCCGTGATTGCTTATCGTAATGAGTAAGCATACCACAGACTTTTCTAAGACTTTTTTTTCAAGCTGAAAAGAGGTGGTGATGACTTGGGTGAAGTAGAAAAGGTAATTGATTTAATAAGGAGCCATTTTGTGGCCAATTTATAGTATACAAATATAAATAGTATTTCTCCTTTCCCCTAGAATTCTATCCTTCCCAGTGCTGGTACAGGGTGGTGGTCAATTGTGGTGGGCTCACACCTGAGTGGAAGCTTAGATCCACAATCACTAGTTATGTGCTTTGAACAAGTTAACTTCTCTGTGCTTCCATTTCTTCATGTATAAAATGGATTGTAATAGTTCCTATTTCACTGGATTGTTGTAAAAATTAGATGAGGTAATGTAGGCACAGTGTCTGGCATATGCTAACTGCCTGAAACTTACTAACTCTTATTACTAGGTGCTGAGGACCTAGATAACACTGTTCCTATTTCTTATCTTGGGGAGAAGGGTACTTGGTCCAGGCCAGTGGAGAACCAGGTAAGAAGAGTGAAAATAACCTTGTCTGATCCCCAGCTGATTAAAGAAGATAATTAAAACGCTTTTCTGTAGTAGATCATGGACTTACTATTATGCAATTCAAAATACTTCTTAAAATTTCCACAGCAGATAGGTGGGGCATGCCATACAGGCTCGGACACCTAGGCTGCCAACTGTGAACTGTGGGCAAACTCTCTGTGCCCTGGCAGCCTGCTGGGGGCAGCCACTGTAGCTGTATCAGCTTGTTATGATGCCCTCTTGTACCAGACTAGCTGCTGGAATCCCCAGTAGTAAAGCGAAATACTCAAGGCTCTCAGGCACAGACGATGGCTACATTGACCTTCAGTTTAAGAAAAGCCCTCTTAAGATTCTTTATAAGGCCATTGCACATGCCACCATGCTGTTTTTTTTTGTTGTTGTTGTTTTTTGTTTGTTTTTTTACCGGGAGGTCCCAGGGATCGAACCCAGGTTCCTCCATATGGGAGACGGACGCCCAACCATTTGAGCCACATCCGTCCCCCACCACGCTCTTTTTGATTGGCGCCTTGCTCATGCTCAGAGGCTCCCGCCTGCTGGCAGACTACATCAGCAAAGGGGGGCAGACCTGGCCATTCCGCCATGATCCCTGGCATCCTGGTGTTCCTGCCCGGTTTTTACCACCTCACATCGCCTCCTATGCATACTAAGGCAACCGTGGTTACTACTACGATGACATTCCAGCCAGGTAAGTCACAGATGGGATCTAGCCGAGATTTAAGACATTGGGCAGAAACTATGGATAAGGGCTAAGGAATTCCTTAGCGTACAGGTGTTTAACTAAACTATGGTCAGATTTTATGGGTCCATCCCAAAGATGTTAACTGAGCTTATAATTAGCTAACTAGGACATGATTTATTTTTCACCTTCTGGCCCTGGCAAAAGCTCCTGACAAGTTTTTCCACTTGAATTGTATCATGTGAATAGCAATGTTAATTTTATAGGGAAGCAGGAAGTTATTCTGTAGCGGAAAGTGTCACCATCACCCTTTTTAAAGTTGTGTTTCATTTAAATAGTCCTCATTGTCAAATTGTTCTTGTGACAAATGGAAAAATGCAGTATGTATAAAGTCTTTTACTAAGTAATTTATTTTGAAAATAGCTAAGTATCTTATCTCTTACACATATCTCTAACTTTGTATTCTAAGGAAGACCTTGGTAAAATCAAATATTATTGTGGATGCATTTGTAATATACTTACTTACTTTCTCATTGACAGCAACCAGGAAAATTTAAAACTTAAGAACAGGTTTTCAAAATGTGATCACTTTTTCCCTTCACCAGACTTTGGCCAGCTCTGATATGGTTCACTGATAAAGTGGCCAGCATATGGTTTGGGTCATCCTGTCCTTTTGTAGATCAAGATGTTCTTTACCACCCATAGTTAGTGCCTTGTATTACCATGGCATTCTACTGAAGATGGAAAGACTGGGCCTAGATCACTGGAGGACTAGACTGGCATAGTGTGATTCTGTTTCCTAGCTTGCAAAAAGATGACTGGTATTCAAAAGGAATTAAAAAGGCAAAAATAAATAAATAAATAAAATAAAAATTTAAAATTCCCTAATTACTTCTGTTATCAAAAGGTCATTTAGAAGTATGTTGTTTAATTTCCAAATGATTAGGGATTTCCAGATATCTTTAGTTATTAATTTCTAATTTAATTCTCTTGCAGTCAGAGAACATATTCTGCATGGTTCCAATCCTTTTAAATTTACTCAGATTTGTATTTAAAGCTCAGCATTTATTTAGTTTAAGTTGATGAATGTTCAATGTGTACCTTAAAAGAATGTGTATTTTGCTATTGTTTGGAATAGTATTCTGTAAATAGCAATTAATCCAGTTGGTGATAGTGTTGTTTGAGTTTTCTATAACTTTACTGATTTTCTGTTTACTTGCCTACCAATTATTGAGAAAGGAGTTAGTTGAAAATTCCAGTTGTGGATTCATTTGTTTCTCTTTCCAGTTTTGCCAGCTTTTGCTTCATGTATTTTGAAGTTTTGTTATTAAGAATACATACATGTAGAATTGTTACATCTTCTGGTTGAATTAACTCATTTATTTTATGAAATGACCCTCTTTATTACTGACAGTACTCCTAGACCTGAAATTTACTTTGTCTGATTTTAATATAGCCACCCCAGCTCTCTTATGATCAGTGTTTGTCTAGTGTATTTCTTTCTATCTTTTCAATATTTAACAGTTTGTAGTTATCTACTTAAAGTGGGGTTTTTGTAGATAGCATATAGTTGGGTGTTGCTTTTTTATCCATTATGATAATTTCTGCCTTTTAAGGGTGCTAAGACCATTTAAATTTCATATAATTATGGATATAATTAGATGTAAATCTATCATCTTACTATTTTTTTTTTCTATTTGACCCATCTGTTCATTATTCTTTTTTTTTTTTCTTAAAGATTTTATTTATTTATTCATTTATTCCCCCTTGCTGCTTGTGCTCGCTGGGTCAGCCAACCACGCCGCGCGGGCGGGCCTGCCTTCACCAGGAGGCCCCGAGAACCGAACCCGGGGCTTCCCATATGGTAAACGGGAGCCCTACTGATTGAGCCACAGCCGCTTCCCTGTTCATTATTCTTTTCCCACCTCTTTTGCTAACTTCTTTTGGAATAATTGAGTATTTCTTATTATTCTATTTTATCTTCACTATCGACTTATTAGCTATAATTATTTGATTTATGTTTCATTGGTTTCCCAAAGGCTTACAGTATGCATCTTTAACCTATCACAGTCTACCTTCAAATGATATTATGTATAAGAACTTTACATCAGTACACTTCCATTTCTCCCTCTCTGGTCTTTCATGCTAATGTAATATATTTCCCTTCTATGTATGTTGTATATCCCACAATACATTGTTATTAGTTTTGCTTTAAAAGGCAATTTTAATTAAAAGAAATTAAAAGTGGAAAAAAGTCTTATATTTACCCACATGTTTACCATTTCCAGCACTGTTCATTCCTTTACATAGACCTGAGCTTTCATCTGGTTCATTTTCCTTTAGCCTGAAGAAATTCTTTTAACGGTTATTGTAGTGCAAATCTGCTGGTGATGACTTCTCTCAGCTTTTGTTTATCTGAAAATGTCTTAATTTCATCTTCATTGCCTAGGGGATGTGCTCAAGAGTGGGCTGACTCCCTGGAGCCTGAGCAGAGAGAGAGAGAAAGAAGAGAATAAGAAAGGAAGAGGAGTCTGGTCTCTGCCAGAGAAAGGCCCTAAGATTCTTCGAGTTCCCAGAAACAACAGCAATGGCATCTTTCATTAGCCTTAAGATTCATAAAGTACTTTTCAAATTACAAATATCTTCTGTAACTTACACAGCATCCTTCCTTGGCAATTGGGGCAAGTGTGAATATCACCAATACAAGAAAGACAAGACAATGGATAATGCTCAGACATACTTAAATAACTTGGCCAGAGTCATTTCAGCTCAGAAGTTTAAGGATCGTTATTAGTTATTCTTACTGAATTATGACCTCTTCCATTCAGGAGTTTAGAAAAAAAACTCAGATTCTTTACTTCAAGAAATTTTGATGTAGGCACAAACCTCTCTCAACAGTTATTTAATCTGCTGGTATCTCTATTAACTTATTTAGGGAAAACTCAAGATATTTGTTACCACTACCAATTTTTTACTTTCACCCGGAGTGTAAAAGGCATCGTGGTGTAGAATGGGAGGATTTAATAGTTATTTTCTTATAAACAAGTTGTCATTTATAATCAGAGCATCCACTGCATCTTATGATGATCCTGGGACATCTGCCTCACATTTGGCCATTAATTAGCTTTTGATCACTAGTATATTAAAGCCCTGTTTTTCATCTTTGGGAAGTCTAGTCTGAAAATGATTGAACAATTTGTACCTAGTGCAGTATACATTGGACTAGGATTTATTCATTCTATTTTTTTTTTCTTTTTCAAGGAGTTATGCCAGCAAATCAGTATATTAGTAATTTTCAAAATTTTTGGAAGCAGAATCCTACTTTTTCTTTCAAATGAAATTATATGCAGAAGCCAACTATATAAAATGTGTAAAAGTGGGATTGATTTTGTTGAAGAGGGGGGGATAGGAGAGGCGGAGCTGCCCAGAGTCCTGCCCACCTGGCAAGTTCCCTCGTGGTAACTTTGAGGCCCTTCTGTTAAACCTCAGAGCTCCATGGAAAACACTGACCAGCACAGAAAAGTTAGAGCATTTATTTATCTATCCATTCATCATTCCTTCGATTTAACCAATGTTTACTGAATCCCCATTATGTGCCAGGTGCTGTGTTAGATCTTGGGGATGGGGGTGGTAGAAAAGGATGAGAGAAAGAAAAGATGACACAGACACAGATCCACACCTCCAGGAGCTGATAGCCTAGGAGGAACAGGTCCACAAAGAACTGTGTGTAATGCAGGGAGAAAGGAAATGCCGCAAGAGGGGTTCAGATCAAGGGCTATGGAAGAAGTTCAGAAAATACAATAATGATAACAGCCATGGATGGGGCCTTGGCCTTAGTGATGCTTGCAAGAAAGGTATCAGTGTTTGCAAGTTATCTCTGAGCGAAAGGATTATGGTTGATTTTTGTCTTTTTCCTGCTTTTTTGAAAACATTGTTTAAGTTTCTACAAATTAGATATGTTAACTTTAGTACTGAGGGAAAAGCCTTAAGAAAAATAAAAAACCATCAGTATAACTTGCACGAAACAATATATTTAATGTTAAAGAAAAATAGCAAATTTAATACTCTTTTAAACTCTACATGAATTGTTTTGGTTTGGGGGGAGAATGAAAGGAATACGCAGATGGGAAATAAGACTGAAGTGTCAAGCCCCTCTTCAGAGACTGCCTGTGGCCCCTTCTCTGGGCATTCTAGACATTCCATCATTGGCCCCCAGTTAAGCTCCCAGCCATAGCAACTCCTGCCCCTGGCTGGCTCCTACAAACCCTAAGTTCCAGCCACACAGACCAATTTTTCTTGCACAGGTGCTGTACTTTCTAATTCCATACATTCACTCTCATTCCCTCTGTCAGGAATACCCCCTGACCTTTCTCTCCACTTATTAAAAGCATATCCACTTTTCCAAGCCCAGCTCACCTGCCATCTTCTCTGGGGAACTTTTTACTCTATCTGCCACCCCTGACCACCTCCCCCTGACCCAGAAGAATTACTCCCGCTTATATGGTGTCAGAACATGTTTACTCTTCTATGATCGAATTCATGGCAGTCTGCTTTGCAATGTGTTGTGTTCATACCTGCCACCACTATTGAACTAAGAGTTCTTTGAGAAGTATTCTGGGACTAAAAGGAAAGGATCAAAAAGAAAAAGAGACTAGGCAGGAGAAAAACCTTCCCCCAGTATCTCCTCTTCAAGGAAGATATCTTGCTGAGCTGACCTTTCACCAAGATCTATTGCCACTTCATTTCCTGGCTTCCCACAACTCTATTTCTCTTACTTTGCAGAGCAAGGTCAGAGTTAGTTAGGGCCATTTTGCTTTAAAGTAGCAGAAGCTTAACCTGGCAACATAGATATTCATAGCAGCTTTGTTCATATTAGTCAAAAACTGGGAACAACCCAAATGTCCTTTAACAGGTGATTGGTAATTGGTCAAACTCTAGCACATCTCTACAATGGCATACTACTCAGCAATACAAAGAAACAAACTATTGATATATTCAACAACTTGGATGGATCTTAAAGTATTATGCTTTTAGGGAAAAAAGACAATCTCAAAAGGTTACATACTGTATGGTTCCATTTATATGGCATCCTCAAAATGACAAGACTATAGAGATAGAGAACAGATCAGTGGTCATCAGATGCCAAGGACAAGGGTGGGAGGTATGACTATAAAATAGGTAGCACAGGGGTGTTCCTTTGTGATGATGGAAAAGTTCTGCACCTTAATTGTTGTGGTGGTTACACAACATATACGTGGGGTAGAGTTGCAGAGCGCTCTACCCACACATATACATACATACGTATTAGTACATATAAAAACTGGTGAAAACTGAATAAGTTCCTTAGTCTGGTTGTATTTTACCAATGTCATTTTTGTTGTTGTGATATTGTCCTGCAATCATATAAGATGTCACCACTGGGAAAGCTGGGATCAAAGGACTTTATGTGTTATTTTTGAAAGTTCTTGTGAGTCTATAAATATCTTGAAATAAAAAAAAAAAAAATTAAGTTAACAATTATACACAATAGAGATTTAAAAAAATCTGCTGGAGACCTCAGGTTTGGACTGGTTAGGATAAACCTAAGACATGCTTTTTACTGAACTCCTCCTAAATTAATTAAGTAGCCAGTATGAGACAAACAGCAAATGAAGTCATACTCCTACCCATATCAAACAAAGGCAATAAGCAGAAATGTTGAAGTCTATGGATATGTGATGTTTTATTGGTCTTATTTCTCCAAGACAGAGCTCACTCTACAAGTTTCCAGAGGGTTACACAGTGCCTTTCTAATTCTAGCACCTAACACAGGGCTTGGCTCATAGGAGGAGTGCAGTAAAGGTTTTTGGAAGGTAGGGAGATTTGAGAGGGAGAGGAAAAGAAGAGGAAAGGCAACATCTACCTCCCCTTCCCAGTAAAAAGTGCAGCATCTCTTTTGTGTCAGTGCAGGAAGGTTATGTTTAGTTAACGGCAGAGCAGTGTACGGGGTCAATTCCATGTGGTGAGGGGAGTGTTCTAAAGGAACCACTGTGTGGGCCTCTGCACCCTGAGAAAATGAAAACCGTAAGTCTTGCTGACTCCCCTTTGGCCAGGGACAAGGCTGCCTGGATGACACTGCCTCTGTGTAATTAGAGCCAAGCTGGGAATGGGTGGGCCTGGGAGCATCCCTGAAGCAGTCTGGACTGGGAAGATTTTGAGGGGTGACTTTAAGCTGAGGTCTTGACAGACAGAACCAGCCAAGGATGAACAAATACCAAACCCAGTCCAGAAGTCAGCAGTGGAACCCAAAGGAAACCCAAAATCAGGAGTCAAAAGATAACAGACTCAAAGACAAGCATGGAACCTATGAAAAGCGGGGGAGGTGCCTGGCTGCCCTTGCCGGTCAGGAGCCCTCTTGCGTACGTGCCAGTCAGTACGGCTGACAAAGGCCCAGTCAGGGCTGGCTGCATCACTGGTTACATCTGCATAAGGGGGTTAGACTATGAAGCTTCCTGAAATAGCTTGGACTCATCAAAAAAGTTAGGAAAATATGTAAGATTTATTTAAGTTCTTACGGTTTCGTTCCCTAACAGGTAATTCAGCTTTGGTAGGTGGTCTGGGTCCAAGGAGAACAACATAAGCAAATTGCCACTTTGTTTCTGGTTCATACCACCTTCTCCTACATGACTCCAAGTCTTTGTTTTTGTTTAATTTTTAAAATAATTTTTTAATTAGAAAAGTTGTAGGTTTCAGAAAAATTATGCAGAAAATACAAAATTCCCATATTCTATTATTAACACTTTTGCATTAGTGTGGTATCTTTGTTACAATTGATGAAAGAGTCTAATAATTGTACTGTTAACTATAGTCCATAGTTTGCATTAGAGTGTATTATTTTTTCCCGTATACCACCCTATTATTAACACCTTGCATTAGTGTGGTGCATTTGTTAAAATTCATGAAAGAACATTTTTATAATTGTACTAACTAAAGTCCATAACAACATGTGGTATATACATACAATGGAATATTATTCTGCATTAAAAAGGAATGAAGTTTTGATTCATGTGACAACATGGATGAACCTTGAAGATATCATGTTGAGTGAAACAAATCTTTGTTTCTTAAATAGTGTCAGCCTGTTTGGGGGTCTGTTCCCATTTCATTATTTGGGTACACTGCCTCCTCCAATGATTACATGTCTTCAAGTTCCATGCTTTCCCTTATAATCCTTTATACTCTGGCATGGCTACTCAAGTTCAGAGAGTTCAAAGATATCGATTTAGCAGAAATATGGGTATTTGGTTTTTCTAAGAAATACATTGAACATAAAATTCACATTGTGAAGCTATGTTTTTCCTTCATGACAGCTCTTGACTGACACTTCTCATCCATGTTCTTAACCTTTCATATCATTTCCTGAAGCCATTTAATCTTCTTTCTAAAATGCCAACTAAAAATAAGTAATCACACTGAAAAAGATCCAGATGGAAACAGAAAAACATAAACACACTCATTCGGTATGTGAAACAATTTCTATATTTGTCAGTAGACTTCAGTTTACTTCTCTTCTTCATTTCTGTCTCATCACAGAGAGATATTAGAGAGTAACAAATATTTTTGTCCACTGGAACAAAATTGATTCTGCATGGCTTTTTACTTCAGGTGGTAATAGTTGTTTGGGCAGTTAAAAAGTTTTAAAAATTATCTGGAAATATAAATAGGACTAATTTACATTTTCATTCAATGAAAAGATTTCCTAAAACTTCAGATTGCTTGCATGTATTCTTAAGAGGCATACCTTTTTTCCCCCCGTTTCAATCAATTGGGAAAGAAGGCTGTGTCAAGCTCAGAATTTGTCAAATTCCCTAATTTCTCTTGGTGTGTGAGGATGGAAGGCTTTTTACTACAGGCATTTAGCATCTTAGACATGGATAATCAGAGTCATGAAAACCAATGAATATTGTAGATTATAAGCAAAGTCAGAAATACAAAATATAAGACTAATCAGAATCCCTAATAAGCTATTATTTTTTAATTCTCTTTTTTTTGAAGAAATAAGACTATCACACATATGCACACATACACTTGTATCAGGGGTGATTTAGTGGGTAACTTGTTTTCAAAGAATCCTCCAGTGTCGGTACACTTTCATCTAAAACGCCTACATCTTGCTTATCTACAGTCCTATTCAATGGCAACTGACATTCAGAATAAGAACTTTGAAGCACCACAAGGTAATGAGACACCCAAGAAAAAATAACATATTCATTTCCAAAGCAAATCTTTCTATACCATACTAAAAGACTTATCAGAATAAAAATGAGATAAATAAAAGTGTTTACTGAAAAACTATCTTTTAGCCAGAAAAGGTAACATTCCCTAGGCAGCATGATGAACGCTTGTGGATTGTATTAAAGAGTTACACATTTTAGGACTAAATTGACAAGCTAAGTCACTGAGATCTGCAAATTATTCCCCCACAATTTGGAAAAACATTAGCCCCTAGATTGTGGTGCTTTAGAAAATGGTCCAAGCATGAGACTTAGACCTGATGTCAGTAGGTTTAACTCCACATGAATTATGATCCACAATTTAATTATCTTTTAGATTTCCCAAATGTTCCCAGATTTCAGAATCCAAGTGCTGCAAAGGCAACTGTAAGTTTGACATGCACATCCTCCTGAAAAAGGTGTGAACCCCTAAACCCAGAATGCAGACCTTTAAATATCTTGAAGGGGAGGAAAGTGTAGCCACTCCAACCCTCCATATCTACATGTACACATTCCACCATTCGGGTCCAGCCCAGACTCAACTCTGCCCCAAAGCTGGAAATGACCTCTCCCCATTTTGATCCTTCTGAACTGTGAAGGTGCTGGCACTGTGACTCCAGGACAGATGTTCATTCCCTGTCCAGGGACTTGTTCCTTTTTTGTGACATTTACCATGTAATATAGTAATTTATCTACATATTTTTCCCCTTCTAGAGTATACATTTTTTTGAGTAGAAAAACTATACCTGCTTTATCTGTTTTTAAATGACATATATGAAAGCTTGTTATAAATGAAAGACTTTCATAGGTCTAAGTTTCTATTCTTTGTAAAAGTATTTGCATCTATTAGTACCTAACGCATTCTAGATGTCTTCCCAATAAAGATTTTTTCACTGACTGACTGAATGGATGAACACCTTCAAGTATTTCCCTCTTATCACCAGAGATCCACATTGTATTTAGTAAAGGCCCAGCAGACAGAAGATCCACAACTGTCAAAAGGGTATTTATTGGAGCGGAGCAGGTGTAGTGGTTGAGCGCCTGCTTCACACATACAAATCCCCGGCTCAATCCCTGGTACCTCCAAAAAGAAAAGAGGCAGCGATGGTTGTTGAAATGGAATCTGGCAGTCTGACCTGCCATTGTCAGATCACTGCCCATCCAAGTCTTCCATTTCACACTGCAGTATTTGGTTGCAAGCAGTTCAGGGAAGCCCCTTCAAGAAAAGTGTGGGTGGCTGACCCCACGCTAAAAAGGTATTTCAGGACTGGTTAGTCCAGAGGTTGCCAGAAACTACTCCCATAATTTAGATGTGAAAATAGCAAGCATCTCCTCCCCCAGGAAGCAAGGGGAACTCAAAAACAACTAAAAGAAAGCATCTAATTAAAAGAAACCAAACTGGGCATTTTGTTTTGCCACTTTTTTGCCAAATGCACAGGACAAAATAAAATGGAGGAAAGTGTTCTGTTTTCAAAATGGAAATTTTGCAAGCCTTTTGAATTGTTATCTGTCTTGGAACAGGGATGCTACTTTTAGGGGGAAAAGCATAACCTTGTTTTAGTAGCATATGCGGAAGAACTCTAAATAAATCACTTTCTCATTATAAAATACTTCTCCATAAAAAAACAAAAACAAAAAACTTCTCCTGTTTTTAAAGCCAAATTTAGAAACTTGATTTTAAGAAAGAAAAAAAAAATGAGACTTTGGAATGGTCACGTTCTGTATTGAGAGAGCATCTAGAAACCTGCTGGTTACCTGCTTATAGCCAGCCCTTCATTTTCAGCCAATTGCAGGTGAAGTCAGAGGCACTCAGATTCTATAACACATTTGCGATGCTTTACTTGGAACATTTACCAACTGCTGTCTTTTTTACACAGAGTCTCACTATTTGCTGTAAAGACTAGAAGAACAGGCCCTTGTTCTCAGGCAAAAAAGAAACCCACAAAAGCTTCATTTGTTTATTATTTTTAACCACTATGCATTTTGTGTGCTTTATAGCCTCTTGAGTGATTGTTTAATCGTGAATATATTGGCACTGGCATGTGATGTGAGATCATCTCTTTGTTCCCTGGATGGTACAGTCAATCCATAACCCTGACAGGAAGAAATCTCATTAAAGTTCAAACTTCAAATTCTAGAATCAGAATCGCTAATAAACTATTATTTTTAAATTTTCATTATTTGTTAATTCTCAACAAATAATCTCCTCTTCAAATTCTCTATGTCTATCATGAAAATAGTTCTCAAACTAATTTTTCTTGAATGTTATTTAGAATTGTATTTTTAAAAGGACCTTCACCTTTTTTTACCTTGCATAGCAATTACATAGTCACTGCTTTTAAAAATGCAGATAAGTGAACAAAAAATAATAAATTTTCCTCCAATTTCACCATCCAAAGATAACCACAATATTCTGGTGCATAGTCTTTCAAGTTAGTTGAGAAATTTCTTTTGACAAGCACTGAAACAAACTTGAGGTAAGCTTTGGTGGTGCTTTAAATTGCTGTCACCTTCCTCGAAAAAACTTTTTTTTTTTTTTTTTTGCCACAAACACAAAGTAAAATTTTATTTCATTTAATATTTTCAGTTTGCTAGCAGTATACAACACAAGTGGGCCATCATTTTCTGGGAAAACGAGCATTCCTAAGGAGAAAAAAATGGATTGTTTCAAAGCCCTTCCAAGAATGCCTTGACTGATTCCATTTCCCCCATTTCCTGCTTCTCCAGGTTCCCCCTCCTTGCCACTACCCCTCCCCTCCACTCCAGCATTTCTTAAACACCTACTCTGGGGTCTCTTTGGTCCTTTTACTGTCAATTTTATATCTGGGGGGTTAGAGTAAGATCAAAGGAATAAGGTTGGAAGCAAATACAACAAAATATTAATAGTTGTCAACTCTGGGCAGCTGGAACACAGGTATTTGTTATTTTTAGTCTCTGTTTTCTGATATTTTCAAAAGTTCTTAATATTAACTAAACTAAACCAAACATTCTATCCCTAGGTTCAAGGAGCTCGGGGTCTGGGTAAAGTGGAAACAATGACAGTACATTCAAGACATGCAAATAGATGATGCCTTTAGAAAGATTTCTAACAGAGGTTAGTACAAGGTGTTAGACTCTAGCAGCTAGGGGAATGGAGATCAGGGAGCACCCCTTCTTCTGGGAGAATGTAGAAGGCTTCTGCAAGGAGGCAAAACTTGAAATGGGGCTGGGAGGATGGATAGTTTCCAGGGTTTCAATTGTGGGTAACAGTACACTACAGAAAAAGCCATGACATGTGAAATGAGTCTGAGACCATACTGTGTGCTTGAGGGATGAGAATGCATTGTCATGTAGCTGGGGTTGTTTTCTACCAGCAGATGAGCTTGAAGAGCTGGACATTTACCAGGTGGTGAAGAGTTCCATATGTCACGCTATCTAATGGGTGTTGAGGAACCAATGAAGCAAGCAAAGGTCATAATATGACTTCTGTGTTGGAAACATCCTTCAGGCAACAGTGTGGAAGATAGACAGGAGGGAGGCAGTAATGGAGACCAATTAGGAGGCTACTGCAAGAGTCCAAGTAAGAGATAATGAAGGTCTGTAATTGGGCAGTGACAGAGAGGGAAGAGGGGAAAGATGGTTAGAAGATAGAATCCATCCTACACAGAAGGAGAGGATAGAATGGAGAGTGACTGTTGGGTTTACTGACTTGGGTAGCAGGTTGGATGGTGGTATAAATCCACTGAGATTGGGAAGAGCAGGAATGGAGAGGGAACAGATGAGCAAACTTTGCAACATACTGAGTGTGGGTACTTGTGATACATCTTGGAGTTGCTCAAGGGACAGAGAGGTATAGAAATTTGGAGAGAGAGAGAGAGAGAGAGAGAGAGAGAGAGAAACTCTAGGCTAGAAGTAGACACATCATCTGTGGACCCCACCATGGCTGAGGCCAGACCTATGTTGAAGATGTCCCAGGAAGAGTGAGGGAGAGAGAAGAACTGAGGCTAGAGCTCTGAGGAAGCTCCACCTTTAAGAATCATAAAGAGGGAGGGAAACAGGGAAAGAGAATGAAGTGTAATCCAAGGGGAAGGAGGAAGAACAGGAGAAAATAGTGTCAGTGTTGCATCTGCTAAGAGAGGAGCCGGTTTCAAGGAACAATCGCCAGATTAGAGGTAGCAAATAAGTCAAGTAAGACATAGGGTTGCACATCCAGTTAAATTTCAGTTTCAGAGAGAAAGGAATACTTTTTTAGTATAAGTACATCTCATATTTTTATTTGGTAAATCTGGCAACTCTAGTAAGAGAAAGACTAAACTGTGCAAGTAGATGAATTAGTTAAAGCAGGGTCAGAGGACTGCAGGAGGGAACCAGGAGGAGAAAATGGAAACATTGCTTGTGATCCAATCCTTCTAGAAACCAGGCTGTGAAGCAATAGGAAAGGTGGTGGGTTAAGACAGGGATGATTTTCTTAAGGGAAGTAGACATTATATGCCATCTTATCCTCCCCCTACCCCCCTGTCTTAATTTGCTCAGGCTACCATAACAAAATACCATAAACTGGCTGGCTGGCTGGCTGGCTGGCTGGCTGGCTGGCTGGATGGCTGGATGGATGGATGGATGGAAATGACAACAATTTATTGCCTCACAGTTCAGGAAGCTAGAAGTCCAAAATCAAGGTGTTGGCAGGGCCATGCTTCCTCTAAGTCTGTGGGGTTCTGGTGGTGGCTTGCCGGCAATCCGTGATACACTCAGTCTCTGCCTCCAGCACTTTTGCTTGTCTCTCTCTGTTTTTGCATCAGTCACCTGTGTCTCTGTCCAAATTTCCTCTCTTTATAAAGGCACTAGTCATGTTGGACTAGCCTACCCTAATCTAGTTCGTCCTCATCTTAACTAATAATATCTTCAAAATCACATCCACAGGACAAGTAGTTAGGACTTTAATGTGTCTTCTGGGAGGACCCAGTCAGTCCATAACACCCCCACCAGATAGAAACCACGTGAGGTTCAAGACAATGTCTTACTTTTCTTTGTAATTAAAGCTCTGACCTGGGCAGGCCTTTCCTTTTGTTCATCAGGAACTCAATAACTATTTGCTTAATTATATCCTTAGACTGGATTTCTCCAAGTCAATAGTAAAGAACTGAGGCAATCAGGAGATGAGTTACTTTTACTTCAGTTATCTGAGAATTACAACCGAACATATTTTAGGCGAATATAGTTCAAGTTTGTTGGAACGATCTGGGTGGTCACCAGTAAGGGCACAGTCTTCTATTCTGAGAGGGCAAATGTCCTTTCTTCCACCTTGTTGATATGCAACAGTGGCAGCAGCAGCAGCTAGGATTCTCTTAATTGTCTCATGCTTGTCAAGATTATGCAGCTTTCCAGGTAAGTAAAAGAGATCTGCTATGTCTGGCTGAGGGGAAAACGAAATCAAGTGAAACTTGTACCAAATCAGTAGAGTACGTAGCTCCAGAGGGTTTGGAGGCTAGTGGGAAACTCCAATCTCCTTCAGCCTGATCTGGCATTTGCTGCTTCTCTTGGCTCACAGTCTTTTCTCCTTTACACAGCTAAGCAAAACCCATTCACCCTGTCAGAGGAATACCAACCACAAAACAAATCTATTAAAAGGCCTGCCTTAAGTGGTTCAAAGCAGAGAAGCAAATGAGCACATGCTTTCAAAGAAAGATATTCTGCATTTCTGCTTTTAAAGCACTCTTGAGTCAACACTGGAAATGCTTGTGGACTCTGTTCCACCAGAAGGAAGGAAATAGGAGCTGGTGCTGAAGTAAGGACCCCTGGGACTCCTGCTTTTACTATACTATGGAGTGGAGGCCCCAGGATATGTCAGGAGGGATCAGGGTCTGATAGGATCTGTCAGACAGGGTCTGAGGATGTAGGTGGAAGGAGAAAGAGAAAAATGGTTAAATGGAGAAGTGTGGCTTTTGAGGTTGGATTCGACCTGGGTTCAAATCCCAGATCTACCCTACTCTAGTTTTGCAGTATTGGATTGTATAATATGGTGGTTAAGAGCAAAGCTTTAGAGTTGGACATATCTGGGTTTTCTAGTGCTACTATTGGAATGAGGATAATATTTTTCAAAATGCCTCCTTGTATATTTTCCTTGCAGACATTCTGTCATTAAGGCTCTTAGAAAGGAAAAAGATAAATGGCACCTCAGGAAGAAGGAGAACATGATTTAAAAGAAGCCCTTGTCAAACAGCAAAAGGGAAAGGAAGCCCCTTCCGCACGGGAGGTGTGGGAGGCAAAGAGGGAAGGGAATGAAAAGGCAAGTGGCCAGAATCCAGCCAGGCAGAATCCACAAGGGGAAAGATTAGAAACAGTGGGTTCAGCTGGGAAGAATCCCAGAGCAGGAGAGTTTGTACCCCTCCTCCTGTCTAAAAGGCCCAGGGAGGAGACTGCCCAGATGAGGGTCCCATCCTGACCTGGGGTGCCTCATGGAGCAGTGAGAGGAGCTGAGGCAAGGCTACACCTTGCCCTGTGGCTCCCCAGCCTGATCGTGTGGCTCCCGAGGGCCCCAGTGGGGAATGGAGATGGTCATGGAGAGCAGAGGCTAGCAGGCGTGCCAGGGCCTCTGTGGCAAGAGCAAGGTGACCCACAGCAGAGGCTGTGAGGAGGACTGCCTGCACCACAAGCAACAGGTGGAGACCCCGGCCTACTAGACCAGAGAGAGCAGCAGGGAGGGCGAGGGAGGGAACCCGGGCCCAGCCAGGCCGGGAGGATAGGACAGAAGCATTCTGGCCTGGGCTTTAGCTGCAGGTGTGAACAGGGCACCCGGTGAGCAGGGGAGTCAGGGACTTCTCCAGTCATGCCAGGGATGATCTAGAGGGTAGGATGAGGACCAGCCTTCGTGTGGAGGAGCAGGGGAGAGGCAAAGCTTAGAAAGAAATCGCCCTGGAAGGAAGTTTGAGTCTTGAATTATTTGAGTATCTGTTTAAAACAAACTGAGATACTGGAGGAAAAACTCTTTTTGCCACCCCCACCCTCACAAAACCGAGATCTTTGACTTGGCAATTTGTTTTTTCTGCTTCTTAGTGGGATTTGGGGCTCTAGAAGACAAAATAATCAATTATGGAAAATAAAGGACCTCACTGATTGTGCACAAGTGAGGGCCAGTACATAAATTTATAGCACCCCACCCATGATGAGTTTGGTAACATTGGGTAACCTACTTGACTGCTCTGAGCCTCAGTTTCCACGTCTAGAATATGGGGATGCTATTACCCCACAGGGTTGTTATGAGTGTTAAATAAAATGAGGCCTGCAAAGCACTGGGACTCTTGCCCAGCACATCATTATGCCCACTAAAGGTTACATAACATCATTACTTCGTTTCTAAGAGCTTCATTTTCTTTTTTTTTTTTTTTTTTTAAGATTTTATTTATTTATTCATTTATCTCCCCCTTGCTGCTTGTGCTCGCTGGGTCAGCTAACCACGCCGTGCGGGCGGGCCTGCCCTCACCAGGAGGCCCCGGGAACCGAACCCGGGGCCTCCTATATGGTAAACGGGAGCCCCACTGATTGAGCCACAGCCGCCTCCCATAAGAGAGCTTCATTTTCTACCTCTGTAAATTGGGGGTTGCAATATCCCTCTCATGTAATAGATATGCAAATAGTGTTAATTTCCCTTTCCCTTCTGTTCCGTTTTCCGAAGACCTACAGTTTATCTTATCTCAATTCTACCTCACATAAATACATCTCTACTCATTTATTCAGTCAGTGCTATTTGCTGAGTTTCTTCTCTGTGCAGTGCATCCTCCTGGGGGATCCAAGATAATACATGCTTTAGTTATCATTCTCAAGAAGCTCACAGTCTGCTGGTAGAGGGGGGAGGGCAATATTCCTACTTCTTTGTAATAAAAGAAAAAATGATGAGAGGTACAGCAAAAGTGCTGTGGTAATTCCAAAGAGGCAGTGACAACTTCCAGTTCGGGATCAGGAATGCTTCTTGCCCCATGTGGCATTTGACCTGGGCCTTGAAGAATGGGAAACACAGGCATGTTGGAGATTGCCGGGGCAGAGAGTTTATGAAAGCAAAGGAATCAATGAATATCTTTTGTCTGAGGTTGGGTGGGTGGTTCTGCATAGCCAGATCAGAGAAGCCGAGAGGTTGGGGGATAGCAATGGGATAGACAGGTGGGCAGGCTTGATATGGTGAATCCATGGTGCTACTAAGCTAACAGGGATCAACTTTTCACTTTCTCATAATCTTTTGTGAAAGCAAGAGAAGGGAAAGGAATTAAAATTCACTGAGCTTCAGATACCTGTGAGGCACTGTTCTGAGACCACTGCTCTCTGTGTGCAGTATCTTTAAACCTCATGATCATTCTGGGAGGTAGGTATTCCCAGAGACGGAAATGGAGGCTCAAAGAGGTTAATTAACTTGCCCGGGATCACACAGTTAGAAAGTAATCCAAACCTGGGTCTGCTTTATTCCAAAGTCAGTGCTTTGAGATAAAGGCTCAAAAATGTCTCTCCTCAGTTGGAATATGCCCAGTGAGAGCCAAGGCCTTTTTGATTTTGTACCACAGAACTTCCCTCTGGGGAATGAGAGGCCAGATCTGACCAGGTGAGACTCAGGGGAAGTGCTGAAACTGAGGCTCAAGGAGGCATAATGAATTACCCAAGGGCACAAAGATGGCAAGAGGCAAAGTCCAGATGAGAGCCCAAGTATTGCAACTCCTGGCATGTTACTGTGCTGCTCTAAGAAGAATAAATTCACTTAATTGGAGGACTGAAAACCAGGTTACTCTCTTATGGCCTGGGGTTGCTTTAACTAGATTTATAGAATTTTTACAACTAAAGGAGACAGTAAAGCTCATCTATCCAGTCCAATTACCTCTTTTTATAGATGAGAATACTGAGACACAGATAGGAAACAGACTTGCCTATGGCCACAACAGTTTTAATAGCAGAGCCCAGTCTGGGTGGTAGATCTGATGCCTGTAGTCAGTGCTCTTTCCACTAGTGTATGATATTATATTTCACTGATACAATTCTATTAACCAACCTCCCACCACGCACACACATGCACAACTCATGATCGTGCATGGAGAGCTCAGAGGCAATCCATCACTTCCCTTCCTTCTCTACTGGCATACTCTTCCAATTTTATTAAGAAGATAAAAATGTGTCTTAAATTCTAAAGCAAACAGTGGAAGAAATTCCCCAGACATCTGGTAATTTTCTGGTTTGAAAGTCTCTACATTTTTGGGCACAAGATTCAGAAAGTCAAAGCAGAGATTTGGCTTCCATACTCCGTTCTATTTTTCACGGAACTCCTCAAATGCTAAGCAGATTTCCTGCACTCTCAGTGACAAAAATCTCACTAGCTAAAATCTTATCCCCTTTTTTTCACCCCAGGAATATCCATGGCCTTCCAGCCATCTCCTGCCTGGGCAGCCATCAAAACCTCCCCAGGCTGTTTTGCCCTCTAGACAAAAGGCCTGAAACCCACTCTCCTTTATTTGGGAGGCTGCCATGACTCCCTCCCACTAATCTGAGCAAAACCTGCTTCCCGCTACGTCCTGCAGTGGGGTATTTCATGGAGTCCAAGAGAAGGAAACCAGAAATCTGCACCCCCAACCCCACCCCCCAGAGATCTGGTGTCATTTCTCCCACCATTCTCTAGGTCTGACAGGTCCTTCTTCTCCAAGACAGGCTCCGTGAGAAGAGTGCATGCATGTTCCTGCCCTGCATTCCTGCACAGCCCCTCAGGCACTGTGGCTGGAAACGATTTATGCAGGGAACTCGGCCAGCCTCATTTTAATCACTTACACACTCACAGATACAGGGAATCCCAGGCGAACTCACCCCTCACTTGGACAGAGTCCCCATAAATGGTGGGGTAAGCAGTGATTTCGGTCTCCAGGAAAGATGTAAAGAGCCTCCTTCACTGAGGGTTAATTAGGAAATGGTTATCTTCAGGAGCCCCTCCCCCTTCCCTGGAGCTTCTGCACGCAGACACTGCTCAGATTATAGTCAAGCACCCATTTACCCCCAGCACTTCCTGAGCACCACTCTGCCTGGGGAGGAGGTTGGGGTTGAGCTGGTTCTGCTCCAGCCCTCTGCTACAGTGCCAGTGCAAGATTCCGGAAACAGAGTGTGCCACTCCTTTTCAAACACCTTTTGTGGCTCCCCATCACCTTATAAATTAAATCCAAACCTCTCAGCCTGGCCATCTTTATTCTGTAACAAAGCACGCATGTGGTATTGTAGTCATTTAAAAATATATAGTCATGCAGTTTTTGTTTACCCCCAGACAATCGCTACCCACCCCCCCCCGCCCTCGCCCCCCTAGGTAGACAGTAAAAATCTTGGGGAGGAAAGTGACTTGATACATGGTTGGCACTCAGGAAATGTTATCTAAGTAAATGAATACATTTGCCTTGGCTTCCCTTTCTAGCTTTATTGCTCACTACTCTCCCCTACCAAGCCACCCACCCATAGGCTAGTCAAATTCCCTTCTGCCCTAATTCTCCTTTCATCTCTGCTCTTATGCCTGTTTCCCACTGAAGGTCTTCCTTTCCTAGCCTTCTGGCTACTCCTTCGCAAACTCTGCCAGCACACATACACACACATGCACACATGTATACACATGCACAAGCGTGCACACACATACATACACACTTGTACTCATATACACATATACACACATGCTGCTTTCTCCACGAAGCCTTTCTTGCTTTTTTCTTTTCTCTCTTCTTTGCTTCCCAGGAACTTATCTCCCCTCAGAACATCCATAGCATTTTCTTGTATGCCTTGTATGGCTTGGATTATATTTTGCTGCCATATTTCACTTACTGGTTTACAAGTCTTATCTCCCCTGCCTGAAGGAGAGTGCCTCCAGGACTCATACAGATATGTATGATTCATTTTTGTCTCCCTAACAGCAACTGGTCTAAACTGGTCATTCAATACATACTTGTGAATGAATGGATTCATGCACCCATTTGCCCTTCAAATCATGGGTTGTTTTTTTTTTCTTGCTATGGTTTAAACACATATTTTAATCACAAATATAATTCACAATTACATTTCTCATTGTAAAACACTCAAATAATATAGATAAAGCTAAAATTTCCTTTGCTTACCAATAATCCCAAGGCCCTTCCCATTTACTTACCTATACCATGTAAATATAATGTAGTTTTGTATGTTTTTATATATTATTCTGCAGCTTGCTTCTGTCACCTTACAATATGACAGAGAAACCTTTTCCTCTTTCTATATATTAGCTACATGGCAATTCATTCTTTCTAGCTCTGTCAGTGTGCCATAGTTTGGAAATGCATTGGTTTATTTAACCATTCCCTTCCTGATGGATGTATAACTGGTTTCCAATGTTTTGCTATTTCAGCAAAGCTACACTAAACAGCCTTGTACATGACTCCTTGCACACACATGTGTTCTTCTAGAAGAGAGATGAAGTAGAATTTCTGAGTCAAAAGACACATACTTCAACTGACAGCAGGGACACGAACAGGTATTTGCATACCAATATTCATAGTGGCATTATTCACAATTGCTAAAAGATGGAAACAATCAAAGTGTCTGTCAACTGATGAATGGATAAACCAGTCCCCCCAAACCCTTGCCATCACTTGAAATTATAAATCTTTTACATTTTTGCCAATCCAATGAGAGAGAAAAATGGCATTATGTTATTTTAATTGTATTTTCCTATTGACTGTAAGTGTGGTTGAGCATTATTTTATGGGTTTATCAGCCATTTAGCATTCCTCTTCTGTGAATCCTATGCCCATTGCTCTAATGGGCAATTTATCTTTTTTATTGATTTGTAGGATTTCTTTAGATATTCTGGATATTAATTCTTGTCTATTATGTAACATATTTGTTGTAAACAATTTCTATGAATCTCTTGCTTGTCTTTTAAATTTCTTGAGGATGCTTATTTTGCTGCAGATGTTTTCATTTTTGATCCAACTTTTATTTTTTCCAAATGTATATCTAATTGTTGCAACACTCTATGGAATATTTAATCCATTCCCTGATGACGTGAAATGTAACTTTTATCAAGTAGTAATTTTCCTATTGGAAAAGGTCATGTTCCTTAACTCAAAAAAAAAAAAAAAATTACTTCTCAATTTTTTTTGGTTTGCCCTCTCCCCCCCTCCCCCCCCCCCCCCCCCCATGGCTCCCTCTTCTGTCAGCTCATCGTCTTTAGGAGGCACCGGGAACCGAACCCAGGACCTCCTTTTCCCATGTGGAAGACAGGAGCCCAGTTGCTGAAGTCACATCCTCTCCCTGTTCCTTAACTTTTTACTCTTCTTTTTCACTGTATTTAAGGCATATTTCTTATAAGCAGCATAAAGATAGGGTTTGGATTTTATAGCCCAATCTATAGATTGTATCTTTAAAGAGAGAATTCAGTTCATTCACATTTAGTGTAACAAATAATATAATAGATTTTATTCTTTCCAGCTTCCCTTTTTGTTACATGTTTTGCTTTGTTGTTTTCTCTTTTATCCCCCTTAATTTTGCTGGCTTAATCAAATTGCTATTCCTTTCCCCCTTTTTAAAATTCTTTCCATTCTATTAATGGTTATCTTCCCTTTCCTGGTGCATGTAATCAAACTCTATTTCTTTACTATCATAGGAAAATGAGATATTATTTTTTCCATTTATATACTGTATTTTCTTGTTATTTCTCCTATTCAGATGTTTCTTTCCTCCTCCAGCGGGATCTTTAGAATACTTTTTTTCCCCCTGTTTTCTTCTGCTCATCCCAAGGAAGCTTTGGGATGCTGTGACTGTGCATGCCCTGCCCCCAAGTCCTAGTTTTTGCTGAAATTGCCTAGTACTTTTCTTTCTAGATCTCATCAGAATTTCTTTTGTGTAGTTCACCTCTATTTTAGGAATCCTTACTCAGCATTACACATTTCCAGATAGTTTATCATTATTCATTTTCATTTAACTATATACACATAGATACATAGTTAAGCATGATTTATTGCTTAGTCCTGTTGCCTTTCCTCTTCTCTGGTATAATTCATTCGATTTGGGGTGGAGTCTTTTTAAGACTATTTTCTTCAGCGAATGCATGTGGTGATATAATACTTAAATCCATGCATATTTAGGTTTTAACCCCTAGACCTCTTGGCTAGCTGTAGGATTGCTGGGCTGTGCTCTTTATATCCCAGGAGTCTGTAGATTTTATTCCTAGAGTCCAGTGTTGCAGATGAGGAGACTGATTCTTTTTACTTTGTAAGCAACTTGTTCTTTTTATCTGGAAATGTATAAGCCTTGCACTTTGTCCCTGGGGCACAGAAATTTTGTCAGGATATTCCTTACAAACTCGGTTCTTTCCTTGACTTGGAAATTCCCTTCTATTATTTGAGTAACAATTTTCTTTTCCATATATTCCTTTTTGTCCTCGGAACTCAGTTATTAGTCCGAAGTTTAATCTCTTAGAGCGGTCCTCTAAATCTCTTCTATTTTCCTTCGGGATTTCTATTGCTTTGTGTTTTGCTCTGTGGTTGTATTTCTCACAGTTTAGCTTCTAATCCACCAATTCAGTTTGGTCTTTGACTATCTTTTCCCTTAATCATGCAGTTTGTTGTCTGGTTAAAACATCAGGGTTTTTGTTTGTTTTCAGTTTCAGCAAGTTGAACACTTGCTGTGTTGTTGTTCAAGTTGTCACTTGACTCTGGAAGCTGTTGACCTGACTTTAGAAGTTGTTTTGGATGTTTGATATATTCCTCTGCTATGGTATGTTGTTTCCTTTCCTTGCCTTCTCCCTGTGGCTCAGCAGCCAGAACCCTGCAGTGGTTGTGGGGGAGGCCACAGTGGTCTCTGTACCTGAAGGCTGGTGTCAGAGCAGGCAGACAGTCTCCTGGAGAGGAACTCTGCCCCTGGATCTCATAGCCCTAGAGGAGGAGGGCTCTCTGCTCACCTGTTTAGTTGCTCCTTGGCTCTTGGGGGGCATACACAATTGGCCAGAGTCAGGCTTATTCCAGAATCTCATCAAGGGGCTCTCTTCAGAGGGGAAAAAACCCCATGTCAACTCTCTAGTGTATTTCTTCTAGGTCCTTGCCTGCAATTCTTTGGCTCAAAAGAGGTGAGTAGGTAGGAGCTAAAGTACGTAGAAGGAAAGCAATCAGGGTAAGCTGATGCCTCCCCAGAATCCCCAGTTTCTTTACTCTCTGCTTAGTCTTCCTGATCTTGTTGTTTATTTTTGTGCCACTACCATACAGTTTTAATTACGCTAGCATTAAAGAAAGTTTTGCTCCCTGATAAGGCATATTTCCCCTCCTTGTTTTTCTTTTTCAAATTTACCTTGGCTTTTCTTATGTATTTCCTCTTCCTGATGAATACTAGAATCAGCTGGTTGTTCCTTAGAAGGGTTTCTTATTGAGTTTTTGGTTAGGATTGAATTAAATTCATAGATAAATTGGGAGAAAAGGGACATCATGTCAAGATTACCATTTATTCAAGACCTCCTATATATCCTTTCATAAAGTTTTATGATATTCTCTATATAGACTTTGCCCATTTCTTCTTAAGTTTATTACTAGATGATTTTACAATTTTTGCTACCATATATGGAACTCATTTAGCTTTTCATTGTAGAAATTGTCACACACATGCAGAAGTAGACAGAACAGTACAATAAGCACCTGTGTACCCATCACCCAGCTTCAACAATGACCAACTCATGGCCAGTCCTGTTTCATCTATCACCCCAACTACTTCCCCCTTCAATAATATTTTTTTTTCTTTCCATAGTATTTTGAGGCCAATCAGGAAAAGGGCATTTTACAAATTACATTTTCTATTTGGCTGAAGAACATTCCCAGGGAGACTCAGAGCCTGGAAACCAACACTATTTCACTCCAAATAGTTCAATCTATTTGGCATAAAGATGAAGGGCTGCCACAGAGAGAGTGGAAGTAAGTCAGAGAGTGGCTAAGGCCTGTGAGCTTCTGCCACTTCCCTTGGTGCCACCTCCTCCCTCAGACTCCTGGCCACCTGGTCCCTGTAGCAGGGAGGACCCCACAGCTCCTAGACCACTGCAACCATCTGGGTTTTGGTGTCTCAGAGAGACATCTGCAAATCTTCATCCATTTGCCTACAGGCAGGGCAGTTTGCTTTGTCATTCAGAGCGCTGGGGTCAAGCTATGCCTTGAACTCCCTGACACTGCCTTGAGAGCCAAAATCTATTCCTGGAGAAGAGATTAGTGGAAATTACTTGGGAAAAAAATTGGCTGCCTGTGAATGCCAGGAGGCGTCACTAGATAACCTATCCATAAACAAGGATTCTGGTGATCACAGCACTTTAAAATTAGGCTGAGCACCTGGGTATGACATAATTTAATTAAGTAAACGTGTCTTCCATTGAGCCATTCACCAGAGCAGAAAAGCTCTTCTCTGGTACTCACATTGGAGGTGTGGTGTCCCTTTGCCCCTGTTACACTAAGAAATGGAACCTTATGCTATGGGAACACTGAAATAGCCATTCTGGAAGGATCTGTGCTTATCCTCCCTGCAAATGACAAATCCAGTCCTTCTTGCCCTCCCTTTAAAAGCTCTTTCACTTGTGGTCCCCAATTTTCTCTTCCTCAAACACATCAACATCATAAACAGCCTGGAACATTTCCCCGTGGTCAGCTCAAGCCTGAGCTGGTTTACATCCAAAGAAAATCATTATTGCTGCAGAAAATCTTTTGGTTCCTTCCCAATCAGGCCAGCAGCGCTGTCTTTTTTTTCCACTTCACTGGCTTGAGATTTCTCTCCATACCTTAAGGTGTGCTGCATCAGCCAGTGCAGGTTAGTCAGGGTTTGACCATTTGCAGTGTCCAACAGGACCTGAAGCAGCTGGGGGCTATTTGCCCCCCACCCCAAAACTTGCATAAGCTGGTGACATGAAGTTGCCCTTGAGTGTCAGAGAGGCAGTGTTCTGCATTGCAGTCTCCAGCTCTAGGCCGATTCTTTCACCAACTCTCTGATGAACATGGACCTGTCACTTCTCTTCTATGGGCCTCAGCTTACAGATAAAGTAGGGAGACTGAAACTGGAAGATCCCTAAGACCCCTTCCAGCTCTGAGTCTGTGAAAGAAATCATAAAGCATGGGAATTAGAGACATTGGTAAGGTTCCAGGCACTACCTGGTCCCAAGATGGAGAAAACAGTGATGGGAGGGAAGTGGGAACCCCAGGTGGAATCTGAAAGGTGCTTTGACATGTATTAAAAAAAGACTGTTGAGCCTGGAATAGCAAATGAGCTGATCCAGGCTGGGGTGGAGCTGGCTGTGCTAACTCAAGGTTAGAAAGGCTTGTTCATGACATTTTGTGGACTAGGTCCAAGTGACTACAGGGAGAATGGTTTTGACCTGAGGCCCAAGGTAGACTTGTGGCAACAATTGCAAATTCTTCTTCTTCAAGCATAGAGGCAGCTGTAGAACCAGGACCCAGGATCAAGAAAGGACTTCAAATTCCAAGCCAGAGAAGGAGCCTGCCAGTGGTCTCAGTAAGGAGTAACCAGAAGAGAGCAAGGTAGGTTCTATATGGACATAAAGCCATGGTTCTCAAGCTCTAACACCTGGAGCCCTTGTTAAACCAGGCTGCTGGGCCCTACCAGCAGCAGGTCTGGGGTGAGGATTGATAATTTGCATTTCTAACAAGTTTCCCTGAGAATGCTGCTGCTGCTCGGCCTGGGACCACTCTTTGAGAATGGCTTCATTAAGGGGGGAGGGGGAGAGATGGAGAGAGGGTTATGAAAGCACAACCAGCAGCTCTCCCCCTTACTAGATATGTGCAAGTGATGTAGCCTCCCCACGCCTTTCTTGTCTGTAAAACAGGGTTGATAAAAAGGTGAGGAGTAGACTTGATATATGTAAATAGCTCTGTCAACGTGGTGGTTGATGAATCTAAAGCCTCTGTCACATGGAAAGTGCTCAGTAATGCTAGTTTTCATATGTATTAGGATTGTGTTTGGATGAAAATGATAGAAACCTAACTCAAGCAGCCTGAATAATGAGGGGGTCTTTTTTCTCCTGTAACAAGCCCAGGGGTAAGCAGTCCTGGTGGGCAAGTCTGCAAACCCCTGAGGACCCAGCTTTCTGCTGCCTTCTTGCCTGTCTTGCTTGGTGTGTGGTTTTTGTCTTCATGGTTGCAAGATGTCTGCTACTTCTCAGTCCTCAGTCCAGGCAGGGAGGAAGGGAAGCATGGAGAGCAAAAAGGCAAACACCTTGTCCTTGTGATATTTGCCTTTTTATTCTCAAAGTGAAGCCCTCTCCAGGGACTTCCACCAAGATCTCACCGATCAGAACTGTGTCACATGGCTTTCCTTAGCTGCAAGGGAGTCTGGGAAAATAAATAGCTTAGCTTTCCAGATCCTATGGTATAGACAACAAGGGAAAGGAGGTTGAAATGGAAGAAAGAGCCAACCAAGGAATCTGGTACTTGATGATTAAAAGCATTTCAACCATGTTTTTTTTAAAAGCCCACATTTCACTTTATACCATTAATTGACTGTGTGTGTGCCTTTGCGTACATGTGTGTACATGTGAAAGACACAGCAGGGGACAGTGTCAGGCAGTATGAAAGTGAAAGGAAAGGCTATGAATTCTAGGATTGCTGTCTTTAAAGAAGAAACCTCTCTGCACTCCCACTCCCCCAAGACTTCTGTGTGGTGAGAACAGAAAGGTACCCAAGCAAGTGGCAGTGGAACCTAAAGGGGGAGTTTTTGCTTCAGGCCTGCCCTGCTGGAATTGGTAGGATAAATAGAATGATTCATGAATGTGTGAAAATCAATCATTTAAAGATGAATTTTTAAAGGGAAATTAACTAGTCCTCTGTCCTGTCCTAGTCTTCCCCACGTGTGTGAGAGTGACAGAGAGAGGGAGAGAGGGAGAGAGAAAGTGGAGCCTTTGCTATATATCTTAGAAGAACTTACCTCGTTCTGTATTATAGGATAAAATTTGTGAGCAGATAAAATTCTCCATCCCTTTTCCATCTTGTGTCCACCCCCAGAGCCTAGGAGCTCCCCAGGGTAAGACCCATTCAGATGTGCCTTCCTGTATATTTCTGGCCTGCTCACTAGACCAGACACTGTGCTCAGCATTAGAGATACACTGCAGGCAAGGCATATCTGTAGCCCAGTCCTCACAAAGCTCATCTCGCAGGAGAGACAGCATTTAAAAGCATGATAAATGGTAGGAACTTGTCCATGAAATTGAATCGAGTCTGGTTTATTTGATCAAAACAGAGATATATATTTGCCATCAGACTTCCTCCAAAAAGCATTTTTTGAGACCCCCTAGTTGTTATGGATGTCTGGCATGTAGCACATCCTCAAAAATTATGTGGCGAATGTTGAGGAACCTTCCCTCCATGAGTGCCCATTTGATCTCCCTTCCTAGAGTTATAGGCTTTTCTAGGTAAGAGGCCATGTCTGATTTATATCCATATCCTCAGTAGGAACTCAGGAAATACGTGCAGAATGGAATGGAACAGAATGGCAGTTTATGTCGGCAATCAAGACAAATTAGCAATTGGGCCAAAACTCATTTTGGGTGTGTCCTCTCTTGGTCACTGTTTTATAAACAGAGTAGTGAATAATTTAAAACCTCATCTGGCACCAAATATACACATCTTGCCCCCGTGAGTTCACTGTAGGGAGAGATGAACCCCAAAGGTCTGAAGCAGGTTTGGACACCCCCAAGTTTGTGCAGCACACTTTCCAGCTGCCTTCCTCTCCCCCTCCCCCTCCTCTTTTGCAATAGCAATGGCTGTGAATGAGACATGCCTCCCTCACTGCAGCAAGTAATGGGAAGTCTACAGCTAGATGGACCAAATGCTTTTCTCTTTTCTCTCTCTCTGTGTCTCTGTCTCTCTCCACCCCCACCCCCCCATCCTTTTATTGAGGCATCAGAAATAGATTGATAGAGAAAACAATTTAAACTCTTTTTTTTTTTTTTTTTAAAGATTTTATTTAGTTATTCATTTATCCCCCCCCTGCTGCCTGTGCTCTCTGGGTCAGCCAACCACGCCGTGCGGGCGGGCCTGCCCTCACCAGGAGGACCCGGGAACCGAACCCGGGGCCTCCCATATGGTAAACGGGAGCCCCACTGATTGAGCCACAGCCGCTTCCCTAAACTCTTTTTAATACTAAGATTTAGATGTCTATAAATGGCATATGCACACCTCCTAATTGCAACTGACAAGAGGAGCTGCATTGGGGAGGACGTCTCTAGTGGGCCCTTCCTTCTTTTCTTAGACCTTGAGGTCGAATCTGGTGGAAAAAATATTTTCCTGCAAAAATTAGAGTAATGTCTGTTTTGTCTCAATTCAAAGAAAAGAAAAGATAATTGAATTTTCTTGATTGTAAATTTTTTCTCCCAAGCCTTTTTCTTAGGCTTTTTGTATCTGATTTCTTTTGACTGCTGGTAAGATGAAGGCACAGCAAGTGGAGTCTGTTCGGAAGCCGCATGGACATTACTGCGGGCTTTTGCTACCTGGACTAATTGGAGCAGCTCTGCTCCTGGACATGCTCAGAAGGCACCTGCTGCTTGAAAGGCAAGGAGCGAGGTCAGCTTGACCCACTGTTTAATTGAGTCCAAATGTTTCCATGTTCTGATCTCTGTCCACAGAAGAGGGTTTTAATCTTAGCTCTTCTACTCACTAGCCATATGACTTTGGGCAAGTTACTTTACCTCTCTAAGCCTCAGTTTCTTCATCTATAAAATGGAGAGAAGACTACTTACCTAGGATTTTGCTACCTAGGATTTTCTGCCACCTCAGAGTATGGTTGAGAGGATTGACTAAGATACTATTTGAGGAGTGGCTGATAGTACACCCGACCCAAGAGAAATGGCCATTATTATGACTCTTATTCATATTGGTTGCTGGGTGTCTATTTTTGTTTGGGGGAATGTAAGTTGGCCACAGTGGGTGCAATCAGAAGCACTGGCTCCAGCTGTCCTTTCCAGAACTTTCAGATTATGGGGCCCTGTGCGGTTTACCTATTATGTCCTCATTAATTCCTTGTCCATCCCTCAGCCCGAGCTCCATTCTCTCCCACTCTCTTAGAGAGGCAGAAACCTGTGATTTTCCTGACAGTATTTTGTTCAGGCACTGGTTTCTGAAGGTCTTTCCTGCCACTTGAAAGGACTGAAGAATACAAGGAATGAGAATGCTCTGGTTCTTTAGAGGAAGACACAGGCGTGTCCTGTCCCAGGATTAGCTGACCCAGCATGTAATCGCCTTTGTGCTGTTCCCTGGGGTGAGAAGAGATGTGTGCTACTGCTGCTTATTGAGTGAGCCTTGCGTTGCGTGCCCAGAATGCCTGCTGCTTGACACACCCCCTCCCTGACACGGGCTTGTTGTGATCCGGAGGGAAGATTCCCAGCAACACTATTGTGCCAACCTGACATATGGACCTCACCCAGACTGCCCTGCTCTGTTCTGGGGACCCCTAGGCAGGGGTCTCAGTCCTACTTTGAGTCAGAGAGAGGCTGGGGGTGGGGGTGGGGAGACTGAGATAAAAAAGACAAGGACTGAAACAGAGACACAGAGACAGAGAATGACAGAGGGACAGAGAGACTGAGAGAGACTGAGAGAGACAGACTGAGGGACAGGGAGACTGAGAACCAAAGAGACAAGGCCTAAAAGAGAGACAGCAGGACAGACACAGAGAGAGTTGAGAAGTAGAGACAGCGACAGACAGTAAGAGACAGAAAGACAGAAGCAGGCAGGGACTGAGGGAACCAAAGGCAGAACTACCCACAGCGAGACAGAGGTGGACATGGGTCAGAAATGCTGAGAAAGACACAGAGAGAGGATTGCAAAGACATAGAGAGTGAGAGGACTAAGTAGAGAGAGAACTAGAGACACGCACATTCAGAGGGAGAGGGAGGAGAACAGAGCTGAGAGACAGATGAGACTGAAAAGAAAAGCCAGACTTGGAGGTAGGGCGGGGGAAGTGGGGCTCGCATGCGTGTTTTGCACCCAGGAGTCTTCACACCGAAGTAGTTTCTTACCCTCTCAGCAGCCAGCTGAGGGTCAGGTTCAGACAGCACACTCCAGAGAGTGGGCTGGGTGGACTTACAGGGCAGCTGGGCTTGGGCCTCAATACACAGCAGCCAGCACTTTAACCCTTGGCTGGGCGGCAGGTCAGGCTGGGGAGCCCTAATGCAGACCCCTCAGGCACCTGGGCAGCTCTCCCCACAGCTCCCTATGGGGCCACGACGGGACTGATGGGGTGAAGGAGAGAGGTCTCTGTGTCCACACTCAAGGAATCAGTTTTCCAAGAGTGCAGGAGATGGGGGCAGGGGAGAGCTGGACCCCACAGCTGCTGGTCCCATGCTGGCAGGTGCAGTCCTCTGCTGTCATCTAAGCAATGTGGGAGGTCAGCGGGCCCCATTTCCTAAGCAATCCCCAACTCTGCCATCACACACTCTCTCTCTCTCTCACACACACACACACAGACATATACACTTTCTAGTCTGCCAGAAGAAAGGCTCATCTTAAGCAGAGAGGACTAATTAACTGGGGTTAGCCATTGTGGAAACTCCACATCTCCTAACACAGCAGGACAGGGTCAGGTGGAAAATGCTTCCCCTAGGAATTCCTATCTGGTTTTAGCATAGTACCTGTCAAAAGCCCCCAGAGGTCAGGGCTCTGGGCAGGGAAATCACCTGTTGAGCAGGGCACTTGGGGGCCCTGATTCTGGAGCCTCTTTCTCCATCCTGCCCCCTCCTGAGTTCCCGACCCATTCTGTGCTCCCCTAACTGCTCTGTGTCCTCCATGCTCTGACGATTGCTGGAGCTTCTCTTTCTTGACCCTTGCTCTACTACTTTCACTCAGTGTTTGCCCACTCCTGCTGTCCCTAGACTTTTCCCCTGGGACCCTGCCAGCTCTCTTGCTGATCAGCCCCTGTCCCTGAGAGGAGTGCCAGGCATTGCCCTGATGCCTAAGGGATATGCTACCATCTCCATGTTGGAAAGGAAGGTGATACCTGAAAACTGAAAATGCTGCCCCTTTGATCTGAACTCAAAGTAGAAGTTGTAATATAAACAAATCCATCGGGAAAATTGTCTTAGTTTCCTCATTGCTGAAGCAAATACCATGCTATGGGGTTGGCATAAACAATGAGAATTTATTGGCTCACAGTTTTGAGGCTAGAAGTCCAAAATCAAGGTGTCATCAAGGTGATGCTTTCTCTCAGAGGTCTGTGGTGATCCTTGGTCATTGACTTTTCTGTCGCATGGCAATGCACATGGCAGCCTCTCCTGTCTTTTCCCTTCTCTTCTGAGATCCATTGACTTCCAGCTTCTGGCTATTCCCTCTGGATTTCTCTCTGTGTCCTACCCTATAAGGCCTTCAGTAATAGGATTAAGACCCATCCTGAGTCATTTGGGCCACAACCCAATTGAAGTAACCTCATCAAAAGGTCCCACTTACCTTGGGTTCCCACCCACAGGAATGGATTATGTCTAAGAACATGTTTTTCTGGGATACATAGCTCCAAACTACCACAGAAGTCAGTGCCCATCTAAGGATTAGGAAACTGAGTCCAGGTAAACTTGCAAGATAATTGCATCCTCACTGCCTATGTGAGCCAACAGGGTTTAAAGCAGCTCAGTATGGTAGGCTCACCAGAGCATCAGGCCTGTGAGGGACCAGTGTGTAGTGTTACAGCTGGGTCAAACACACCCTGGAGACCAGTCAGAGAGCTGGCACTGCACCAGGCTTTGTCAGCAGCCTGGCACGGAGCCCACATCAATACTAGCAGTCTTACTCTAGGTTCCCGTGGTGATTTAGTTTGCAAAGCACTTTCCCGCTCATTAGCATATTTCATGTCCCTCACAACCCTGATGAGGTAGGCAATCCCACTTTTTCCCCACAAGTAAAGTAAGTGAGGACTGGAGAGCTGTGAGGCTTCTTCAGGGTCACGGTAGGACTAGCACCAGGCCTTAACCCCAACCTGGATCTCCTGGATTCAAAACCCCAGGGCTCTTTCCACTCTGGCTGCTTTCATGGGTCAGTCTAGCACCTTCCAGAATCCAGTCTCCCATCCTTTATTTTCCCTTGAAAAGAAAAAGCCAAAGGGGCAGGAGAGATACTGTGTGTCCTGCCTCAGGGTGTGGACTGTCCCAGCACCATGCAGAGAACTTCTAGCCCAAAGGTTTCCTTGCAGCAATCAGACCTCACAGTCTTGCTTCCTTGTCCCGCAGGCAGGTCAGCGAAACTTGCAAAGGCCCAGCCACAGAATGAGTGCTGGTCACTGACTCCAGGGTGACACAAGGAGGGGAATTTGTTGTTTATTGTTGCTGGTTAATGCTGTTTTACAGGAAGACTACTGCTCTGATGTGTGTATCTTAGCTCCAGCCCTTTGCTGAAATCTCTTATTAATTCTGAGTGTTTTCAGTTGATTATTTGGGATTTTATAATGATAATTTTGCCTATGTATTAGTCAGTGTTCTCTAGGGAAACAGATCAACAGGAGTGCTCAGACAGAGGCTAGTGGCTCCTGTCAGGGATGGTGTTAGGTGGGGCTATGGAGTGATACCTGCTCACTCAGGGCCTCTGAAGTGCTTCCAACTCTTGGAGTTTATGAAATTGTTGAATGCTGTTCCTGACACACTGTGCCAGGATAGTTAGAGGCCCTTGTCACAGTGTGAGAACAGGACCTGGCCCAGTGGGTGCTTGGCGTGTGCGTGTGGATTCTAAATGGTCTTTGACATATTTGAGGAAAGATTTTCTTCTGCCCTTTCTCAGATCTCTGACCTAATGGAACATAAAATGATCTAGGGTCCAGAGTGGAGAGCTGGGTGGCTGAGAGTCACTCCATGCTGACACCTGGCTCAGGGCATTAGGCTGGAGGTGTTTCCCATGTCCCTTGGGGGGATGGGATTGGGAGGAACAGAAGACCAGAAAGCATTATCTAGCAAAACTATTTGGCCACATCCTTGTCGGTGCCACCTGCCCATCAGATATCTCTGCATGGATTAGAAAAAGTGCCCCACTCCAGGTGGACACACAGTCTCTCAGGCTTTTGGCTGTGAGGAGGGCTTGGATTTCTTTCTTGTGGAACAGGTAACCTGACCAACTGTTCTCAGTGACTGTGATCTCTATCTTCCTGTCCCCTCCAAGCTGCGTCCCTGTGGGCTTGGACTGGACATAGAGGAAAACGATCAATTCATGAGGGTGAGTGGCAGGCTGAAGGAAGAGCTCCATATCAGAAGTCAGCCATTTAAAAGACAAAGCCACACCAAGCCAATGTCTAATATTAAGACTGGAGCCTTGGCTCTTCTGGGCCTTCCTTAGAGCTGCAGAGTATAGGGGAAGCTGAGGACAGAGGGAGACTTTCCAGGAACAAATCCCCAGATGCCTTCTTCCCTCACTGGTCCATTAAATGCACTTAACTCCTTTATTTGCACTTAAATACTTATGTGTTAAATAGTTTTTGACACATATATAGCTTCAATATCTGTCCATAATTTCATTCTGTCTTGAATTCCAAGCTTCTAGAAAGTGCCGACTCTGCATTACATGATTAATCTTGCTCTGTAGAATGCCTGGCACATTGCCACTTGGTGCATTTAGATGATAAAGATGATAAAGTTCAAATTCCTTGCCCTGGCATTCCAGACCCTCCATCATCTGCCCCCCTAACCTACTCCCTCCCCCCACCCCATCTCCATTATTCATTTCCAGCATCCTTCCCATACAACAGCCAAACTGTCCTACATTCCTTGGGCATCCTGCCTCCAGGACTTATCTGAAACTGGTTCCCTCATCTGCATATCCCTTTCCCCTTTCTCCTACCCCTGAGCATCCAAATTCTACCTCTCTTTGGAAGGTCAACTCTAATACTCCCTTCCCCATGATATCTTTTCTGGTTCCTTGTGCAGGTGTGATCTTGCATCTTTGCTCTCCCATGATACTTCATTTCAACTTTTAATAGATCTAATGATATTCTACCTTAGATCATTGCTCTCTGGGCAAATGACTGCTTTCTCTGCTAATCTGGGACTCCTGAAGGGCTGTCTTATCCATCTTCCCCTCTGTAGGGTTCATCCTAGAACTAAGCACTTCATGCTGTCCTGGCTCTGGGTCTCTATTTGCTCATGAATAAGTGAGCAGTCAGGCTAGATGATCCCTAAGGACCTTCGTGGCTCTGAAGGCCTATGGTCTATATATAGCCTGCTAAATGCTCCTTGAAGCAATAAGGCTATAAAGAGAAAATCATCCACCAGAAGAGGGAGTGTTTGGGGGACTTGCTACTCATGGAAGCCTTAAAATTCTTGGATTTCCAAGAAGTGGGAAATTCAAACCAGTTCTGTGCACCAGATTTTTCTCTTCCCGAGAATGGGAATGGCATTAAGTGACTCAGAAAGCATTTGGCGGGAAGAGGCTGTGGCTCAATCAGTGGGGCTCCCGTTTGCCATATGGGAGGCCCCGGGTTCGGTTCCCGGGGCCTCCTGGTGAAGGCAGGCCCGCCCGCACGGCGTGGTTGGCTGACCCAGCGAGCACAAGCAGCAAGGGGGGGATAAATGAATAAATAAATAAAATCTTTAAAAAAAAAAAAAGAAAGCATTTGGCACAAAAGCATGATCTCGATTCTTTGAAGTTGGTGCTAGGGCTTCTCCTGCAGTTTCCCTTCCTTCCTTCCATATCCCTTTCCTCTTTCTCCACCCATTTCCCCTGTGGCAGCTGGGGTGCCCTACTCACTGAGATCCAGGTCTCCTCTGGGATGAGGTTTGACCTGCATACAAGGCCGGGTCCCTCGTCAAAGGAGCTGCCTGTTACAGGCCCGGAGACTTGAAACCAATACCTGTTTTTGGCATTAATATCAAGCATTTTGTCAGAGCCTGGGTCTGCTAACCAGTCTTTTTTTTTTTTTTTTTTTTAAAGATTTTATTTATTTATTCATTTATCCCCCTCTTGCTGCTCGTGCTCGCTGGGTCAGCCAACCACGCCGTGCGGGTGGGCCTGCCCTCACCAGGAGGCCCCGGGAACCGAACCCGGGGCCTCCCATATGGTAAACGGGAGCCCTACTGATTGAGCCACAGCTGCTTCCCATGCTAACCAGTCTTAAAAATAGGTCCATATTGCCTTCCCATATTCCTGGCAATGACTCAGCATATGGTACAGTAGCTGTGATTCAGAGTGTGGGCACGGAAGGCTGGGGTGAGGCTTGGCAGCTGTCCAGCTCTCCCTGCTAGAGCCCAGAAGGTCACAGCCAAGAGGAGGAGGTGCCCACACCCCATATTCTCAGTCTCCTGGATGCCACCATCACCATCACCACCACAGCCACAGCTTCTCTGCCTTGCAGACAAGGCCAACCACCAAGGCCAAGGGCATTCGGCAAGAGAATTCCAGAGCCTGGATGGGAGTAGGTAGGGCTCATTTTCCAGCCCTTAGGTCAGCATTGGCTAATGGAGGGGTCCAGAAGAGAGAGGGTAGGAGGAGGGGGGCGGGGAATACCCAGCTGATGAAGGCCCAGCCAAGAGACTCGGGCTTCAGGCCCAGCTGGGCTGCTGACTCACTGTGGGCTCTTAATCTCCTGTGGAAGGCAGGCCCAGCTCCCTAGAAGCCTGGAGGGCTTAGTGGTATTTGTGCAGCTACAAAAGCAGGGCATGTGGACTGACAAGAAGCCCTGCCTGGTCACTGGACAGAAAAGCAGGAGATTGGGGTTGCAGGGTAGTGGGAGAGTGGGGAGGGACAGGAGGAGCCCTTAGGGCAGGGAGAGGTGCGCCCACTGCAGCCTGCCACAGGGGTGTTTGCAGAGGGGAATGAGCCAGATAAACTGACACCACGGCATCAGTCCAAAGTAGACACCATGGCTTAAGAAGAGATGGGTTATGCATTTTTCAATTTTCATAGCTGGGTCAAAGATTTCAATTTTCTCAATAAAATAATACTAGACCTGCTCAGGGGTTTAAGGAGCCTAATGGGTTGAGCACACTCAGGATCCATTTCAGAGCTCTTGTCTCTCCTTCTGCCCCCTCTATTCCGCCCTCTGCCCACTGAAGCCCCCAGTATTCACTTAATTCTCTTCTCTGCCTCACTGTACAAATATGAGATGGGAATGGCAACGTCCTGCTTCTATCTGCCTCTCCAGATGCGGAGAGAATTATGAGTACAGACCCAGAAAGTGATTTGTGCTTCCCAAGGCTCTGTGTCAAATGCTGAATCTTGGTACAAAATGCGTAGAGCGGAGATAAGGTGTATTTTCAGAAGCGTTTCTAAATCTTTAAAGCTTGTTCCTCTGGTGCTTCCCATTCACTGCAGCAGGGAGTTTTAATGCTTCAGGGGAAGGATACATGTCTGCCATTGATGAGGTTTCACTGTCAAATTAGATTTTTTTTTTTTTTTGAATCCCAAGGCTTGAAAGTTGAGAGCTAATAAGAAAAGATTTTCTAAAGGCATGGAGGACTGGGCCGCTTAATTTTATGCATGGGAGGTCCCTATGAGGCAGGAAAGGAAGGGGAGAAGCCTACCCCTTTATTTATTTAGTTAGTTATTCCTCCCTATCCCCCACCCCCATTGTTTTGTGCTCACTGTCTGCTCTCTGTGTGTTCTTCTGTGTCTGCTTATCTTCTCTTTAGGCAGCACCAGGAACTAATCCTGGGACCTTTCGGAGTGGGAGAGAGGCGCTCAATCTCTTACACCACCTCAGCTCCCTGGTCTGCCATGTCTCCTATTATCTCTCTTCTGTGTCTCTTTTTGTTGCGTCATCTTGCTGTGCCAGCTCTCTGCAGGGGCCAGCACCCCACGCAGGCCAGCTTGCCATGTGCTCCAGCTTGCTTTTCATTAGGAGGCCCAAGGAATCGAACCCTGGACCTCCTATTTGTTAGACAGGAGCCCAATCACTTGAGCCACATCTTCTTCCCCGAAGCCCACCCCTTTTATTCCCAACAGAGCATGGGAGAAAGGAAAACACAGAAAAGGGCATCAGGCAGTTGCATAGAGGTGTGTTCTCATCTCCTGCCCCAAGTCCGACTAGACAGATGTGTTAGACAAGTTGAGCAGAACGCTTTATCCTCCTTGACAATTCTGTGAGGATCACCTCGCAGCTGGCCCCTGCACCAACATGGATATGTGGGCGGCCACATCAAAGTCTATGCAGTGTAGCATGGGCAGTTTCTGCCTGCTCCCAGGGGCTGGCAAGGAACTTAGCTACAGGTCTTGGGAGCTGGGGAGGGCTGGGCGACTGGCACTGTAGCCAAGAACAGATTGCTTGGGTAATTGCATGGATTGCATGGAAGTCCAGCCAGACCTCAAGACCTTGTGGGGTCCAGAAGAATCCTGGAGGGGCCAAGTCAGCACAGAGACCGCTTTGCTCTGGCCAAAATGTGGCAGACAGGCAAACGTCCTTCCATTCCTGTGGCCCTCCGACCGGCAGTTCTCAACCATGGCTGCATGATAGACACACCTAGGGAGCCATTTGAAAAGAAAAATAACTTAGATGCCCAAGCCCCATACTCAAAGGTTCTGATTTAATTGGTCTGGAGTGAAGCTGTGGCATTAGTTTCTTTTTTAAAGCTCCTCAGGTCTGTGAACCTGCAATATGAACTGCCCGCTTCAGGCAAAGAAATATCCTCCATACCAGGGCCAGGACTAGGGTGAGGCAAGTGAAGCATGTAGGATGCAAAATCCACGGAGGCATTCACTGCCGAGGTTGTGTAAGTGCCTACCTGAGAGCGCCTCCTTCCTTTCCGGACCCAGGTGCCTCACTTGCCTCACCTAGTCCTGGCCCGGCTCTGCACTTCTCTCCAGGTAGCTCCCTTCTCTGGGCCCAGTTTGAAGAGGTAGTTCAGGCCACGAGCCTGCTTTCCTCAGGAAGTCACCAGAAGGTTGCAGATGAACGTGTCATGGGGCCAGGAGACCTGTTGGCGAATGCTTGGGAAGAGAGTAGGCAGAAAACCGAGGAATGAACAGACCAAATTATTAAGTGCTTAAGTGCTTCGCTGGTTTCCGGGATGAGAATGATATGACATGAGTATTGGCGGCAAAAATACAGTTTAGTCATCTCTACCAGCTCCCTGAAGCCAGGATTTTTGGTTTAACTCACTTTGGGGGGGAGGGGAGGGAGAAGGGATGGGGTGGACTAGGTCCATGGTTCTTCAGAAGTGATTTCAAGTTTCACGAACCAATGTGTGTTCATGTTCTATTACAGTCACAAAGAAATTGAGTGTGCGCCTGCCTCCAAATAGTGTGTGGGCGAGACAGGTGGGGGCTGAGGGGCCTGCCTGGCTCTTGGTTGCTCATCATTTTTCTCACCCAGAAGTCAGTCTTAGCAGCAGTGAGTCAGGGATTGGCACCAGAGAAGGCTGATTTTTGAGGAGAATTTGGAACCAAATAGTTTGTTAGTATGACCTCAGGGCTCCAGTGAATGGCCCAATGCTGTGCAAAAGCCTGGATTTTGTGTGATAGAACAAAAACGCATCCTTTGTAGATAATAAGTGACCTTTGTTTCCTGCTGTCCCGGCCTCCTCCCCACTCCCTGCTTCACCCTGATCCTGGCTTCTCTAGAAGGAAACCTTACCCGGCCTTGCCAAAGAGATGGGGCACCCTGGGCCACAGCACAGCTTGGGGTGGGGCTGTCATTCTGTGTTTTAACCCAAAGTGCTTCTGACAGGGGTAGGAGCAAGAACCCTGGACATTAGGAGTAGAGCTGTGTTCTGGACTGTGTCTGACCATCTTTTAGAGTCTGGTTCTGCTTCTGTCATCTCTTTTTCTTCAACTTTGACCACAGAGGGGAAGTTGTCCATCAGTCGAGGAAGAATAGGCAGGCATGAGACTGGCTTCTGGTCACTTCACAGACTCTCATTCGCTGCTCAGGGCCCTATCAGCCATCTCTGGTCCTAGGTCACAAACTTCCAAAGCTCGAACCTGTCTCCTTTAGAATAGTAGTTGGAGGTCTGACTTCCTTCAGACCTAAAGGCTCTGCTATATCTGCTGGTAAAGGGGCTCTGTCTGCTCTCCTGGGCTCTGGAGATGGGTAACATGTGAGCAGCTATCGAGAGTCTCTAATGAACGGGGACACTTAAGCTCAAGGAGTTCTTTCTCTCTGGCTTGATTCTGCTGAAAGAAGCAGCATCAATGACCCATAAAACTCAAGAGCTTTTTCCCTTATCCATTTGCTGGGCTCTATTAATCTCTTCCCATAGCCAGCAGCTAACCCATCTGCAAGACACCTGGTTTGATTTAATTAAGGTGCAAAGCAAAAGAACATCAGGCAGGTAAAAATATGTAATTAGCAATAGTCTCTCAAGATTTTCTTTGTTGGTTCCCCACTCCTCCCCATTCCAGGCAGTGGGAGGAGACGAGAATGAGCCAAAGGCAAATACGATTTAATTCCATTTTGAGTAATTACTCCAGAAAGCCCTCTAAAAAAATTGTTGGCTGTTTTTAGAGGGCTCAGCAATTTGAACTTGCATTTAGAAACATCATCAAACTGTAAATGCTTTGATCTTTTTTGTGCTTCTTAACATAAGGAAAACCAAGTACACTCAATTCCTATGCTGTGTTGTGATAAGTATTAGACACTCTTGGCCTGTGGCCATGGGTAGGAGGCTTGTTGGAGGAGGAAACAGCTGGATACCTTGGAGTAAGTATCAAAAGAGGACCCAGAGGCCAGAGCTCTGGTCCCTATTCCACCAGTGGCTCACGAGATGACACTGGACAGGCCATGCTCCCTCCTGACTTCCATTTGCTAGTCTGTAAAATGAGGGGACAGGGCCAGATGGTTTCTAAATTTCAAAGCACTCCCTCCACCCCTGCCCCAGCCCAAGCTCTGCCATTACTTGTTTCTGGGAAATGCATGCCTCTCCCACACCATAGACCCTTGAGGCAGATTGGGCAGGGGCAAAGGTAACGGGTACAGAGACTTGTTCTTGCAGGTTTGATTATTGAAATGTTTAAGGAAAAGGTGACCAACTATGGATTATGAAATTCCTTTGAACAGTAATAGGCCTGGGATGATGTGTAGAAACTGTGGACAGAGAGGAGAGCAAAATTAACTGGTTCCTGTGGGTTTTGAGGGACACCTGTGACCGCAGCCTTAATCAGCATCACATGCTCTCTACTAGCACTAGAAAACCACAAAAGTTTGAGGCAGTCACCAAACTGAACCAGTGCCATTGCCTTCCATGCTATGGGGGAAGAAGAGCAGAACTGGGCAGCAGGGGCAGTGACCTATTTACTCATTTCTTCACTCAGCCATTCATTCAGCAGCAGCTGAGTACCTACTATGCATGGGGTCCTGGGGAGGAAGTAGAAATTGGATGAAGCACAGCCTAGAGGCTGCCAACAGTTCTTGGAGATTCCACATTTACTTCATTGACACTTGTAGATTATGTTGTTCATTCTTTAAGGCCCAGTTTGATGTGACCTTTCCTGGGAAGCCTCTCCTGATATTCCTATGCAGACACGATCTCTCTGTTTCTGATCATCCACAGCATTTGGTTGGTCCCACTCAATTGGTTTATCTTACTTTCAAACTTGCACCATTTTTTTTCTATATATGTCTTCTTCTCTCTTAGATTGGTAGCTCCTCAAGGGCAGGTACTATCAAGGCACAGAACGGACAAAACCTTGTTGGAGTGGTCAATACCTTGGTTGTGATATTATACTATAGTCTTGCAAATCTTACCATTGGGGGAAACTGAGTAAAGGGTACATGGGATCTCTCTGTACTATTTCTTATGAGTGCTTGTGAATCTATACCATCTCAGAATAAAAGGTTTAGTTAAGAAATGAAACATATGAAATCATAAAACCTTAAAGTTGGAAGAACTCAGAGGCCACCTAGGCCTGTTTCCACTCAATGAGTGAATTTCTGCCACAACATCTCAGACCCAAATTCGCTCAGGCTCTTTTTCAAAGTCCAGCAATGGAAAATTTACTATCTCATGAGAGAGAGAGCATTCTGTTTTCAGACAACTCTACGTTGAATTCAAATTGTCCAAGTGATAACTTTCCCCTTAGGCCTATCAGAGCAAGTCACTCCCTTGTCCCTGTGACAACCCTTCCGGGATGTGAAGATCATTATGCTCCTCTGGGTCTCCTCTAGGCTGTAGGTTTCGGTTCTCTTCACTTATCTCTGTGGTTTTGAGTTTTCATACCATTCTGGAGTCTTTTCTCTGAATGTACTGTATATGTTACTCTGATTTGGAATAGAATTAACAATCTCTTTTGTTTGGGACATTCTACAGACTTGAAAGGCTTGAAATGCAGACCACATTAGCATTTTTAGCAGCCTCACTATACCATTGACTCATTTGAAATGTGGAGTCCACAAAAACCCTTCAATCTTTTTGTTACACCAGTTGCAGTCAAGTTCTCCATCCTACACTGACAATTGTTTTTGTTAGTTTCTTTGGGGTTTTTTTTCCAAATGTGGAACTTTACATTTCTCTATACCTGACTGCAGTCCTAAAACTTTCAATAGAAAACTGGAAGGAGGTCTGAGTCTGTGGTTAGATGTAGAAAATGTGTGTAGGCTGCCATAGGTTGGCTTGTGTCCTTTAGCTGTGTGCCCGAGATGGAGGAGTACTTCCAGCACGGGCAACCCTAGGGTATTGCTCATTGCTGTTGAGTAGTAGGATAGGTTTATTTTTATGACAAGTATTTACTGCAGAACAGCCTAGCAAACCTCCTGAGTTTAACAATTCTTCCTGCTCTGTTATGTCCACAGGATGATATCAGCCTGGCTCTCATTCTTATTCCCCAGCCCCATAGAAACACCTACTGAGAACCAGAGTATCAGTCAAAACTCAGTGTCAAGCATCTGTGCCCAGTGCTCAGCAAGACAGGGAGGATTCCTTTGTGGAATATTAGGGGGCAGAGCCATCTTGTCCTCAACTAAATGAGAAAAGAACATAAAATCAGGAGGTCCAACTCTTTTGGGGGAGGTATCAACTCAGTCTGGAGCCCAGTACCTGAGATTCATCTTAACTTGGATTCTCTTCCTTTGCCTGCCTTGGCATCAAAACATCCTTGCATTGGCCTATGACACGTCAGGAGAAGCACATCCCCATCTCTCCCCTTGTTCAAACACTTTCAGTGGCTTGCATTATCTTGATTTCATTCCTGCCACTCTCCCCACACAACATGTCTTCTTAGTGTGCCCTTCCTCCCCATCTATTGCCAAAATCCTGTCCATCCTTCAAGATTCAGCTAAAATGCATTTCTACATGAAGCTTCCCTAGTACTTTGAAATGATTGTACTCTCTCCCTTCTCTGTTCTCTCAACATCCAAGTAAAGCTTGCCATTTACAACCCTCATAATCCTGGGATGGTTGGCCAGAGAAGCTGTTGCACTTGGTATTTCTAATGCCTAATATAGGCCCTATTTTGCTTTGCTTCCACCTAGCTTGTTTATTTCTGTGGAAGATACTGCTTGTTGTACCCCAGTATCCATTCTTCCATTCTTTCATGGCAGCAGAAATTTTAGCAGCACAAGTGGCTGCACAATAAAGACTACTATTCCCAGCCTCCTTTGCAGCTATGTGTGGTCCTGGGACTAAGTTCTGATCAATGGGATGTGAGTGGAAATGCTGAGCACAATCTCTTGGCCTTTAAAGGGAAGGAGCATGCCCTCTCATGGCTCCTTTCCCTCTTTCCATTGGTTGGGATGAGGATGTGATGGTGAGCCATTTTGAAACATGCAAATGAGGACAACAATCTAGAGATGATGGAGTAAGAAGAGAAAAGATGCCTGAGCCTCCAATGACTTCACTGAGTAGAGTCATTCTACCAGCTCAGGATTTACTTGAAAGAGAAATACACTTTTATCTTGTTTAAACCTCGGTGACTTTGTGTCTCCATCTCATGTAGCTCAACCGTCATTCTAGCTAATATAGTGTCGTGTCCCACTTAATTCTTCTTGGTCTCCTGTTCAGTTTCGGCCCTCTCCCTGCCTCTCTAGCTTTCAGCCCTCTGCTTCATCTCAGCTTCTTGGCTTACCCCTTGTCACTTGAATCAGTGCCTTGAACATGGGCAGTCTAATTTACCAAGATAGACTTGGGTCCTATCTCTGGCACTGCCTTGACAGGCAGGCATGAGGGGAGAGGGTGGTGGTGGCCAGGTTGGTACTTCCAGATTTTATTTCCTCGCTGGTTTCAGGGGGTGTCAGATGCCAAGCTCTTGGTGTCTCCTGAGTCCTTATCTTGTCTATTTGTCTTCAAATGGAGTGCCTACTACCAGACTGTGAGCTCCCTAAGGGCAGGCATTGGATCTCCCTCCTCTTGGTCTCCTAGTAACTTGTCCAGAGCAGCCCCTTAATCATGTGGAGATTCACATCTCAGGATTGTCAGAGCACCACAATGAACCCTGGACTGTGCAGAGTGCTGCGGGCCTGGAAAAAGCTTCTCCCCTGTTATTGAAGGCTTCCCAGCTGGAAAAGGCAATTGGATCAATAAATCAATTTGCCAGATGCTTCCAACTGAGGTTTTTCCAAGAAGTTTTTCCTCTTCACTTCAGCCTCCTTGAGACGAGCTATGTTCACACACTGTTGACCTTTAAATGTTAAGCAACCCAGAGCAGGCTAATCTTAGTCACTGATCTGAGAAGAAAGAATTGATCTGCACTGTACTTTCCATAATACCTAAAAATAACTTCTCCCTATGGAGCTGTGTGGGGAAATTGACTGGGAAATACTGTGGAACCCCTTAATCAAGAAGCTGGACATGTACAACCTCTGCATCAGTCTTTCAAGAGCAGAGAGCAAGAATATTTGTGCCTGTGTACTAGAGGGCATGGAAAGGAGGCATGTTTTGGTGGGGCTCTTGCACAACATCTTCCACTGACTGGTGCGAAGGTTCAGTGGGAAGTTGGAAGCCATTGGAGGCAAAGGATGGTGGACCAGCTTAGAAATCAGAAACTATTCCAAGTATCAGTTCTGCCTCCCCCTGCTTACCGTGGTGGCCCTGAACAGGTCCCTGAACTTTTCTGGATTAATGTCCTCATTCTCCTTATAGGAAGAGGGGGCAAGATGTTCTCCATGTTCCTTCTAGCCACCACATTTCCAGAATCTGGTTGTTTCTCAGGGTCATCTACTTTATGGCTTCCTTTGGCTCCTCTCTACCTCCATCCCAGCCTGGCCAGCCACACTTTCTAATGCCTCTCCTCATTCCTCACAGCAGTCTGACCCTTCTGTTGCTGGATTAGAAAACAATCCAGTCTCCCATAAACACAGAATCCCATAAATGCCAAACAGAGCAGACTAGGAGGGAGAGGCAGTATGTGTCCAGGTTGCTGTGCACCTGGCTCCTCGCACACCATGGGCATTTCATTCCACCAGCATTTATTGACTGCCTACTCTATGCCCAGTGTTTTGCCAGGGGCATAAAGGAAGCAACAAATGGTGCTTTGGGTTTTAGTGATTTCTTTTGGGGCTCTGAGTTATTTTTATTTTCTGACCAGTTCTAAAGTCTCACCACACATCCTTACTGTCTCAAGCACCCATCAACATGTACTTTCTTTTATTCCCTCTTTTTCCTTCCCAAATGACTCACTATAAGCTATGACTGGCTCCAAAAGGAAAGAGTATCAAAATAGTCAATATTTGGATCCTGCTTGCTGTCTCCCAGTGCACTTCCTCAAATACTATGATCTACTGCAATAGCTTGACTTTATTGAATTAAATTCCTTTAACACATATGGTAGATGGTAAAAATGGCCACAACACTTTGCAATTCCTCCCATCAACAGTGGACACTATTTCCCACCCCTTGGATCTGGGCTGGCCATTAGGATGACCACCTGTCCCAGTTTGCCCAGGACTTTCCCAGGTTTTGCATGGAAAGTACCTTGTCCCAGGAAACTCCTCAGTCTTGGGCAAACTGGGACAGTTGGTCTCCCTAGCTGGCCGTGTGTCTTGCTTTGACTAATAGAATGCACAGGAAATGCAAATGTACCGGTTCTGAGCCTAGGTCTCTAGGGGCTTTGCAGCTTCCTTTCTTGCTGCTCTTGGAAATCTTCTGCTACATGAACAGACCCTTGCTAGCCTGCTGGCTGTCACCCTATAACTCCTACTGACAGCCTGCTAGCTGCCAGACATGTGAATGAAGCCATCCTAAATCATTCAGCTACTAGCCGACATCTCAGGGTGAGGGGAGGATCTTTGCTGCAGACAGGACATGCCTGTCCCCCCAGGGCCCCTAATTTGCAGTGAGAAGAGCCTTACCTACTCTTTAATTGTATCCTGGCCACTGAAGCAACCAAAAGGCCATTCACTTTTTCTGCCAGAACAAGACAAAACCTTTCCCCTCTCGGGACCTCATTGTCCTCCTCACTTTCATCCACTTTCCACTGCACAAGAAGGCATGTGCTCATTAGATTGAGAGACTGGAGTGGCTGCAAGCCACAGCCAGCCACTTTTTCTATACAGTTTCTATTTTTCTCTCTCCTCTCTTTTTCCTTCTTGATCACAGCACATCTGAGAGAATTTCTGATTTGCTTCAAAGGTCTTTCTGCAGTTAGCTGAAGCTTCTGTGACTTTACTCCTTTTCAACTTGCTTGGTTCTCTGGGCAGTAGTGATGGAGATGAATTGTTTTGACATTGGAGCCTGGTTGTTGCAACCCCACAACTATTTCAGAGTCATTCAGAGTGTCTCATTCTGGGAATTCAAGGTCAAACAGGACTCTCACAGTCTTCTTTTATAGAAGACCTGCATCTTGCTGTACTTTTTGGCTCTTAATCCTCTGAAAAAACATTAAACTGTTATTGTTTGATGACAAAGGCCCAAGACATGTAAAATGTTTCCTTTTCTTCTTATTGACTCTTGACTATCCCTTCCACCTTTGCTGACAGGGATCTTGTCACTGTGCTGCCCTGGTCTCCCAGTTTCTGGGTAGCTGACTTTGGGTGGTAGAGCTGATTCTTACCCTCAGAGTGATGAAAGTGTTGTTTTCAGGGCTCTTCCCCTAGCCCTGGATCAATAGAGAGAGAGCCATCGAAAAGTCAGAACTTCAAAAATCTTAGAGATCAGCTGGTCCAATCTTGTCGTTTTACAGGTAAGGAAACTGAGGCCCAGAGTTGCCCAAGTCTGGGCAGTGACTTGCCCAAGGCCACCCAGTAAGACAGTTGCAAAGCCAGGGCTAGACCCATGGACTTACCCCTCTCAACTCTCCATTGTTGCAGACAAACATTTGCCAGGGGATTTCCATCAGGCTACAGGCTTTGGTTGATTTTTCAAAGATGGTTAGGAGAAGTAAAACGAATTTGAGGATTTTCTACAGACCAGAGTGTTGGGTGTGGAAACTGGGGTACAGGGCAGTACTGCCAAGGTGAGAGACCTTAGAAAGGCTCTTCTGTCCTCTCCTTGAAGTAAGAACATCCACAGGACAGAAATGAAACTTGAAAAGGAAAAATGAGCCAAGCTTTACCCAAGCTAACATTTGAACACTGCACAGACGGAGGACACCTTGATTTTCTTTTAGTAAATACTTTTCTCATGAACATATACAACTTTTCCACAGGAAAAAAACATTGCATATTAAATATCTGTTTTTCTGTTCATTCCCTTCTGATGTCTGTCAAGTTTTCACTCTGTGCAATTGATGTGAGCATACATTTTTCAGATTGTTGTTTCTCTAATATTTCATATTCAGATTTTTTTGTGTGTCAACAGAGTCCTTATGGTTTTTTTTTTTTTTTTTAAAGATTTTTATTTATTTATTCATTTATCCCCCCCTTGCTGCTTGTGCTCGCTGGGTCAGCTAACCACGCCGTGCGGGCGGGCCCGCCTTCACCAGGAGGCCCCGGGAACCGAACCCGGGGCCTCCCATATGGTAAACGGGAGCCCTACTGATTGAGCCACAGCCGCTTCCCTGGAGTCCTTATGTTTTAATTGTAATACTGCATTCCTTTATGTGGGGACATCGTAATTTGCTTTCCAATTTGCCTCAGGTTGAATATTTGCATCATTTCTAGAGATGCAACTAGAGAATTCAACACGATATTATTCTTGTCCCAATAGCTCTTTTATCCCTTTGGGTTTATTAATTCAAGGTGCGCTGCCCCAGACAGAACGTTTGGGTCCATGGCTAGGACACAACTCTTGCTATTGTCAGATTATTCCCCAGAAAAACGCAAACAATTTATAGGGCCTTCAAGTCCATTTAAATATGCCATTCCTCCCTCTCCCCTCAGAACTGTGTTATCGTTGAGTTTTGTCATTTATATTCATTTTTTTTTTTTTTTTTTTTTTTACCGGGAGGTCCCAGGGATTGAACCCGGGTCCCTCCATATGGGAGACGGACGCCCAACCATTTGAGCCACATCCGTCCCCCTATATTCATTTTTGACGTGTCAAACTGGGGAAGCTGAAACAGTCAGGAGTATGGAAGCTGAGTCAAGAAAGAGGATATGTGAGATGAACCCAAGAAGCAGAACTGGGCAGAAGCTAAGACAGATGCTCTAAATGGGCCTAAGTGAATGAGGCTTATTTTTAGGGCCACTTACTTCTGAGTACGTGGACAGGTTGGCCTGGTTTGAAAATTCAGGACTAGGATATAGTGGAGCCTGCTGCCTGAGTTTAGCTTTGTATTTCTTTCCATTTTATCCAGGCTATGCATCCTTCTGTGGATAGTTTACTATCTGCAATCCTTCTGTTTATTATATTTGATTCCTTGTCCTGATGTCTCTTTCCTCTGCATTTGCAAACAAAAGCCAGAGCCCCTGAATCACAAAGGGATGTAAGTACCTTTCCCCACCAGCTTTTCCTCCCCTGCTGGCCCCCATGGCTTCCAGGTTGTGTTTGGTATATCTGAGCTACCAAGAGCTTAACTGAGCTCAGTTGAACTACCACTTGTGGTAGTTAGTGAGCAGAAACAGTGGGCCAGAAAGAAAGCCCTGATATCCAGCCTGCCTGCCTTTCCTCACCCACAGGCAGTCTTTTTCAGAGTGGTTTAGTACTGCCTGACTTTCAGAGATTCCCTCAGGAATTGGTAGGTCAAGTTTAGAACCTACATCAAGAAATCTGTTGGCCACATGGTCTACTCCGAAGCCTGCAACATGTGAAAATTTACATTTAATACCTCTGGGAAAAGCCAAATATAGGAAAGGCAGCTTTGGGGATGCAATTGCTCTTTCTGTAGGCAGTATCTTTGCCTACATGACTGGTGAACTCTCCACCCTCTAGGAGCTGGGCTATGGATTTTCGAGTCTTACTAAACATGTGGATAAGCAGAGGCCTTAAGAGATAGAGGAACATTCTAGGATCCTCAACAGCCCTAAACAAGTTCTTTGCCATCTTGCTAGGTCTGGCCAGCATCTGACTAGCACCAGAGCAGACTGTGTAAGCAACTTTCTCAATCAGCCCAATATCCTGTCCGGTGGCCTGACCAAAGGCTGGACTGTAATCCTCCTTTCCTTCTGAAGGTCTGGAGTTGATGGGGGAAAGAGGATGAGGGTGGAGAATGAAGGATATAATTTTCCATGGAAGCACTGCATTAGTTCACAACTTGATTCCTACACTGAGACATCTCCTTCTGTGAATGTTTTAGGATACCTACCCAAGTACTGGGTCTCAATGCTTCTGAAGGGATGCTTCCAAAACAATCTTATTGATCATCTTAAAACACAGCCCAGCCTGCTTCCCTTCCACATTGATTGCGGAAAAAGTCATACCCAACCTTTTCCTATCTACCCTCCGCATTAACATGATAAGACCGGATGAAGCCCTTCTAAATCCCCCAGAGTAAGGAGCCAAAAAAAACCTACTAAAAGGCTATCAGCCAAGCCTGTATTATTCAAGACACAGTGGCTGGATTCCGAAGTGGCTTGTAGAGACTCTGAGTGCTTGCCATTACATTTAAAGAAGAGGTAAAGGAAATAAAAGGGTAGTTATTTGGTTCCTTTGATCTCCCAACATATCCCCAGAGCAAAAGAGAGATCAGAGAATGAAAAGGCAAAATTAAGGCCCTCTCTGCCTGGAATGGTCCTATGAGCCCCGTTCCTTAGGTGCAGAGAGGCAAGGCAATAAGGCCATGGAACTCTGGCCATCAGAGGTTCAAGAATGTTACACAAGTCAAGCAAGGGCCCTGCCCAGAAGGGAATTTGTTTCTTGGGCCTCAACCAGGAAATAATACTTCCCAAAGGGAGCAGGTAATACAGGCCTCTTCCTACCACAATGTGGGGAGTCAGCATGATGGGGACTGACACTGAGTTTAGGCAGAGTAGCTACAGACTTGTTTACAGCTCTCTAGGTAAACAGGAAGCCAAAAACCAGCATTTTGTACAGCCAATTGGAGGAAGAAACACTGCCTACAGAAATCAATCGAATTTCTGTCCTTAAAGACTATGAGCTGAGAAGTAAGTGCCTTGAAAAAGAAGACATGAGCATCATACACGAGGGGCAGATGAGAATGGCATGGGGGAGACGGGTGAGATCCAAACCCCCCCAGAATTGGTTTAGCAGAACTTGGTTGATGCCAGGAGAGCTGTTCAGACAGAACCAGAGTCAATTCTTCTTGGCCTTAAAGTCCCTGGTGAGGAGAAAAGGGAGTTGACGTCATAACCCATGCCCTGGTGGGGTCTCAGCACCATCAAAGAGCAGACCCTGCATCTGGAAAGGCTTGGCCCTCTCCTTGAACTCGGTATTCAAGGTTTCAGGGATGAGTCATCTCATTCCCCCTCACTAGCTTCTGTCGTCAACCATAGCCCTGACGTGTCTGAGCCTGTGAGCACCTCCAAAGCTGGAGCACCCATCATCTTCACACCACATATGACTAACTGGGGCCTGCTCACAGTCTCCTAATTATCACAGAACAAAAGTTCTACATGCCTTAAAGCTGAGCTTTTGGGAACAGTGGGTTTGAAGAGCTCTGAAGCAATGGGGATGCAAGGTGGCAGTGAGCTAACCTTCTGGCAAGCCCTTGCAATCCTCAGGAGCAAGGGCCAAGCAACCAAGGATCCAGATAGGGTTTTTGCCTTGGCAGGACTCTATTGTTAAGATCGTTCATTACTGCCTCTGATTAGGTGCCCAGGCTCATTAAAATCTGTGTGGATTTGACCGTTTCTCTTGGACCAGATTGGCTTCCACCATGCAGAGAATTGTCAGGCTTTCTAGTGTCCAGTGCAGGGCAGATATCATCTCTTGGCTTGACTGCTTCCTAAAGTTTCTTCCTTGTGCTTCTGTGTATGTACAGCCAATGATGCAAGTAACCATTCTGGCACGCTGTTTATCAGACCCACTTCTGCCAGCTGAACCAAGGGCTGCTGACCCAAAATACAGCCAACATGTAAAATCAAAACACTTAAGCTAAACTTACTCTAGAAATTATGGAGGTATAGGGCAGAAACAGACACTTGGTTAGACATAGAGAACCATAACTAAGTCAATGTTTAAAAAGGAAAGTGAAGAGGAGGACCTAGCTTATCCGATATTAAGACATACTATAAAGCCACATTAACAGAACTCATCATAAAAACATACAAATAGGCCAACAGAACAGAGAGTTCAGGTGCAGACCCATGTATATTTCAGAATTTAATACAGGATGAAGACAGTACCTCAATCAGTGGGGAAATGATAGGTAGTTTAGTAAATGGGGAAACTGGCTCACTATATGGAGAAAATAAAACTGGACCCTTACCTAATACCACATGGAGGGGAGGACTCCGGATGGTTTAAAGACCTAAGTGTAAAAGGTTGCAGAAGCAAGGTAAAAGTAAAATTAGTAGAAGAGAATGCAGGAAAATATCTTTATGATCCAGGAAAACTCTTTTAAAACAAAATTTCAAAAGCATAAACAATAAGACAAAATTTAATGAATTTGATTACATCAAAATTAAAGCTTTCTAATAAGACTCCATGGACAAACAATAGACTGACAGAACAAGAGCTATATTTGCAATGGCTAAAACCAATAAGGAACTGATGTGAAGAATATGCCAGGATCTTGAATATTTACGACTGCAACAGAAAGCTGCTGAAAGAATATACACAGGCATTTTACAGAAGAGAATAGTGGCAGATATGGAGGGAGGCTTAAAAGCATTAATACTCTAAAAAAATGCAAATTAATGATGAGATCTCACTGTATACCTACTAGTTTAGCAAAATATGTAAAGAAGGATAATTCCACATATTGGCTGGGCTGCGGGATATAGCCATTTTTGTACACTGCTCGGGAGAAGATGGCTATCAGAGAAGTCTGTATCAGCAAACATGCTGGAGGGCACTCTGACACTATTAGTCAAATTCAGTAGAGCACACTCTATGTCCTAGTGAATCTTCTACTAGGTATACATCCCAGAGAAATTCTTATATAGCTCAATAAGGAGACGCACGTGAGAATGTTCCCTACATAGCTATCTGTGGTGGGAGCTGAGGCCGTCTGACTTTCCATCACTGAGATGGAGAAATAAAATACCATTAGATGTACACATAGCAACATGGATGGATCTTAGGAACAGTGAAAAACATAGGTTAAAAAAAAGTGAAAAAGAGGTAAGAAACAATGAGAACATAAAACTTTTACATAAATTAAAAATACTTTAAACAAATACTTTTTGTATGAAGATATGCAAACAAAAGGATACATGCTAAACAATAAGAATCACTGCCTTTGGGTGAGAGAGGGGGATGGAATTGCTGGATGAGGATTAAAAGGAATAAGTAAATAATTAAAGAGAAGGACCAGTGATGCTAACAGTCCATGAACCAAGGAGTAGAAATAACTCAACTCTCTACACCTGACTTTTAAAACAAACAGCAACAAACCACCACTCCCTGAGCCCTCAGAAAGCAAGCTCAGATTCCCCACCTTCTCTTTCACCGAGATCTCTCCTAAAAGGTCACAGTCTGAGTCACTGGTAAATTGCAGGGCTGTACCACATACCTGCTCTTTCATGTGAATGAAACAACATACACCTCCGATCTTCTATCTTCAGTGGGATGAAAATGTTGGCATCTGGATAAATGTTCTTGCCTCTCCCAGGCAGAACAGATTTGCTCACAGGGAAGAATGCCTTTTAATTCTCTGTCTCATGAACTTTCCCTCCTTTGATTTGATTTCCACTCAAAGTCACCATCTTAACTGAAATGTTAAAGGCATAATCTCTAATGGTCCCCTTTGACCAGGACCCGCGTGACAAAGGAAACAACCAACGGGAGCAATGCCTTCAGATCTTGCCCACCTGGGAGCGGGCCAAAAGCAGTGAGATGACATCCTACAGGGAAATGGGCTCTTGGGCAGACTAGCCCACTGCCTGGCAAGCCCTCTTTGCTGATGGGGAATGGGAGAGGTACAAGCTCCTCTTGTGAAATGCACCCTGCATGACTCCTCAGTCCCAGAAAACTGGAGATCCTGAGAGTGCCAGAAGACTACTGCGGCTTCTCAGTTCACCCTGGGTCCTCTTCCCCACGGGGACTATTTCAAACCTTGACTGCTGTCCCTGAAGTCCCCAACCCTATTCCAGAAACAACTGAGAACCAGTTCAAAGTGAGGAATAGAGATTAAGATCCAGATAGACGGAGGAGAACTAAGCTGTTTAGACTGAAGAAAGCCCTGCCATTCTGGCTTATAAGGTAGAACCAGAAAGTCCAGGCATCCCTAAATACTGCCCTAAACCTCTTTGCCGCCACCAGGCCCTGACTCACAGATTAACCCTTACTTGCCCAGACCATGCCTTCCACAGTTATCCCTATACAGAAGGTCCTTCTGGACACTGGCATTGCAATTCTACAAATACGTCTCTGTGGTAAGTAGGATCTTTAGGGAAAATGTAAATCCTGGCATACAAGCTAAGGAAGATTGTTTGGGTACCATTTTCCACAACTTTTTTCCTTCTAGGCCCCCAAAGTAAACATTTGAGCCTGCTTTAATGTTTAATTTTGGAAAGCTCAGGGTAACTTGGATCTTGCTGATTAAAAGCTTTCTAGGGATAGAGTTGGCTTTGAATGCACAGTACATCTTCCACAAATTTTAACTCCCTTCCTCCACAACCCTTTACCTTCTCCCTTGTTGGTATAGTTGAGAAATCATGCTGGAACCTAGGAGATCTGGCCTTTGTTTTTGGCTCAGACATCTTTTTATGGAGTGATTTCAAGCAAGAAGTGCTCACTCCTCCTAGCCTTCTCCTTTCCCTGACTCTAGTTTCTCATGTTTAGAAATGGAGCTGGTAACATTTGCCTTTGTGGTAGCCAGGTCAGTCCCTGGCCCCTTTTCTCTAGCCTCTGGGGAATGACAAATATTGTTAGATTTTAATTTTTTTTAACAGAAAACTATAAAGAATAAATAAAAATTCGCCTGTAATCTGATGGTTCAGGTAAGAGCTGTTGACATTAGAGAGACTGGGGATGGGATACATAACTAGAAAATCGAAGTACTATAGAACCACACAAAATGAAAATTGAAAACCACCTTCCCCCATTCTCACTGTCCATTCTGCTTCCCAAAAGTAAATGACTACCATTAACAGTTTTTTATAACTTCATTCAGAAATTTTATGCATATATGTTTAGATATATTCTTTTGCAAAAGTGATTATACCATTTATGATATCCTTCTATTTGATTTTTTAACTTAGTAATATTACTTTCATATTTATGAGTCTACTTTGTTCTTTATAATGACCAAATAATATTTCATCAAATGGACTCACAATTTAGTCCAGGAAGATTTTGAAGTTTTGCTACTTTTGTGAACACTAGCTCATCCTCTTGACTCTGATTATCCCTGCAAGAGTAAGACTTTGTCAAGAGCCATGATTCAGGTGCCAAGTGAGTCAGAGAAGTCTGCATATGCCAAATATTCAGGGCAAAAATGCTATTCAGCTGTCATGGGTGGCAGTGTTTGCTTGGTTTCCCTTTCTGATGAAAGTTTCCAATTTTGAAAATGGCCAATTTACCATATATGTTGATAGTTGGACATTTTGGACAAATATCAGTGTTTTCAAATGATGAAATTTCAGATATGGAAAGGATCTGAAAGTCCTTGCTTTAACCTCCTTGAGCCCACTGTAGGAATCCCCTCTACAAGTCTCCATGTTACACGGTGGAGCAGCTTTTACTAACCGAAAATTCTTCCTCATTTTCCCAAACCAGCTCTCACACAATGTACCCACATCAATCCTAGCTCTGTCCTCTGAGGTATCCTTGAGCAAGTACGTTCCTCTTCCCAGAGCCATCCTTAAGATGTTTGAGGATAATGCTCCCGTCCCTCTAAATCCTACCCTTCAACAATATGTATGACAAATATTCCTCAAGAGCCTATGATGTCCCAAACACCTTGGAAACTCCATGAGGGCAAAGAGTTTAGTCTTTATGTGCTGTGTCTGTACCTCCTAAAAGGGCCTTGCACACAGTAGGCATTTTATAAATATTTGTTGCATGAATGCATGTGAAGATGAATAAGACAGTCTCAGCCCTCAAGGAACTCTAAGCCTACTGGGTTGGGGAGCAGAACTGTAAGCAACTATAATCCAGGGGAGTACTCTAATAGTAAGGAGAGAATGTAGGTAGAAGAAACCCAAAGGAGAGGCCCCTAACCCAGTATACATTGCTCCTACCTCTCTTACCCCCTATAACATTTATCACATCATTTTGTTATGATATGTCCACTTGTCTGTCTTCCCCCACTGGACTGTTAGCTCTTTGAGGACAGGGACTGTGTCTTATTTAGCTTCATATCTCTGATGCTTATCATAGGGTCTGGCAGAGAGAAGGTTGTTTTAGTTTCCTTGGTTGCTCAAGCAAATACCATGCAATGGATTGGCTTAAACAGTAGGAATTATTTGCTCTTTTTTTTTTTTAAAGATTTATTTTTTAAATTTAATTCTCTTCCCCCTCCCCCTACCTCCATTGTTCACACTTGCTGTCTGCTCTCTATGTCTGTCTGTTAAGTGCTCGTCTTCTTTTTTTAGGAGGTACCAGGAACCGAACCCAGGACCTCCCATGTGGGAGGGAGGTGCCTTGTGGCTTGAGCCACTTCTGCTCCCTGCCTGTTGTGTCTCTCATTGTGTTCCCTCGTTGTATCTCTTCATTGCATCATCTTGTGCCAGCTGACTGTGCCAGCCCATTGCATCAGCTCACTGTCTTGCTCATTTTCTTTAGAAGGCACCAGGAACTGAACCTGGGACCTCCCAAGTGGTAGGTGGGCACCCAACTGCTTGAGCCACATCCACTTCCCTGCTCATGGTTTTGAGGCTAAAAGAAACTCCACATCAAGGTATCATCAAGGCAATGATTTCTTCCCAAATATTAGTGTTCTGGGGCTGGCTGCTAAATCATTTGTCCTTAGTTTGTCACGTGGCAAAGAACAAGGTGACCTCTTCTGGTCTCCCCCTTGTCTTCTGGGTTCTGTTGATGTTCAGCTTCTGCTGCTCCCTCTGTGGCTTCCTCTCTCTCTGTCTGAATGTCATTCGACTTATAAAGGACTCCAGTAGTAGGATTAAGACCGGTCCTGACTGAAGTGGGCCACACCTTAACTGAAGTAGCCTCATCAAAACGGTCCTACTTACAATGAGCTCATACACACAGGAATGGACTAAGTTTAAGAACAGGTTTTTCTGGGGTACATACAGCTCCAAACCACCAGAGGTATTTCATATTTGATAAATGAATTGACTGATTAATGGCTGGCTAAGTAAATTAATCAATATACTAATATTCCCATAGGGAAAAAATATAAAGAGACCTCCTTTTATTGACTTAAACTATTCTTGGCTTAAGTTTTGCCAGTACAAAAAAATTGTTTGGTGAAGTAGATGAGACTGAAATCTTGGGAAAAAGAACCATGTTATCATAGGGTTCCAATAGCCTCATTGTTTCAACAGTGTTTAATGAGCACCACCTACTCTATGGTAGGCACAGAGCCAGACCCTAAGGACAAGACAAGCAACACATGGTCCCTACTCTTAAGGCACTCACAGGCCAGACATACGATTACAGTGCAGGTGGTGAGTACTCTGAGAGGTATGCAAAAGGTGCTGTGAGGGGCTGGGGTAGTCAGAAAGGCTTAAGGGGGTGCCTGAACTGAGTTCTGAGGAAAATTGTCCAGGTAAGGAGATGGGGGAAGGACTTTCTAGGCAGATGGAACAGCACAGGCAGAAGCATAGAGGAGAGAGAGCGCAGCGGTTTGAAGAGCATAGAGCCTGGGATTGAGGGGGTGGGAGGGAGGAATAAGATAACGTTTGGAGGGGAACGGGTGTAGCTCAGTGGTTGAGCACCTGCTTCCCATGTACAAGGTCCCAGGTTCAATTCCTGGTACCTCCTACAAATTATAATAACAATTGGAGGTATAGATGGACCAGATCAGGAAGGGTTATGCTCAGGAATTTAGACTTTATGTTGAAGGCTTTAAGGAGCCACTGAAAGAATTATAAAATTCCATAATGACCAGCTTTGCATTTTAGAAGATCACTTGTGTAACTCTGTAGAAAGAATGGTGCAAGAGAGACTAGCTAGGAGATTATTTCAAGATGTTGACAACATACTTGGAAAGTAAGTGGAGAGAAGAATAGACATAAATGACATGAAGGAACCAGCTTTCCAGAACTCAAGCTGCCAATGACTCTCAGGCTTCAGACTTGGGTAATTGAGCGATGGAGGCTGCATCACCCTTGAGGGAGAACTGGAAGAGGAGCAAGCTTTGGGGTGAAGATAGTGAGTTCCATCTGGGGCATAGGGAATTTGAGGCCCCTGTGGGAAACCCAGGCTGGGAGATCAGAGAGGAAGATGGATATGCAGGTCAGGAGCTCAAGGAAGAAAACTGCTCAGATATATACTCTGGATCTTCTGGGAGATGTAGGCAGAGGATGAAACTGTGGAAGTGTGTGAATCACCAAGGGTGAGGGTATAGGGTAAGAAGAGGAAAGGGCCATCTTAAAATCTCAGTAACCTTATGTGAAGATTGTCAAAACATTTTGAAGAATCTTAAGAGTGTCTCAGCATTATTATCAATTATGAACAACCTCCGGTCCCAAAGCAAATATGAAAATGCATGAGAAAAGCAAAATGACAAGCAACCCAATTAAAGCATGGGCAACAGAATTGAATAGACATTTTTCCAAAGTGGAAATAGAAATGGTCAAAAGACATATGAAAAGATGTTTAACATCACTAGCTATTAGGGAAATGCAGATCAAAACTACAATGAGGGGAAGCGGCTGTGGCTCAATCAGTGGGGCTCCCGTTTACCATATGGGAGGCCCCGGGTTCGGTTCCCGGGGCCTCCTGGTGAAGGCAAGCCCGCCCGCACGGCGTGGTTAGCTGACCCAGCGAGCACAAGCAGCAAGGGGGGGGG
>JAKSZT010053887.1:32851583-32907641 GCA_026826555.1 Tolypeutes matacus
AAAAAAAAAAAAAAAAAAAAAAAAAAAAAAAAAAAAAAAGAAAACTACAATGAGATATCATTTCATGCCTTACAGAATGGCCATTATTTAAAAACACACACAACAGAAAACTACAAGTGCTGGAGTTGATGTGGAGAAACAGGAACACTGTTGGTGGGAGTGTAAAATGGTGTAGCCTCTGTGGCAGATGATTTGGCGGTTCCTCATGAAACTAAATATAGAACTGCCAAATGATCCAGCAATATTGCTACTAGGAATATATTCAGAAGAACTGAAAGCAAGGACACGAATAGATATTTTTACATCGATGTTCATAGCGGCATTATTCACAATTGCTAAAAGATGGAAACAAGCCAAGTGTCTGTCAACTGATGAATGGATAAACAAGAAGTGGTATATTCATACAATGGAATATTATTCAGCTATAAGAAGAAATCAGTTGGGGAAGCACGTGACAACATGGAAGAACCTTGAGGACATTATGTTGTGTGAAATAAGCCAGGCACAAAAAGATGAGTATTGTATGGTCTCACTGACATGAACTAAATATGAGCAGACTTAGGGAGTTGGACTATGAAGTGTAGGTTAGTGAGAGATAGAATATGGGATGAGAAGGGGGAGATGATGCAGGATGTATGTAGAATATTAAATAAAGTCAAATGCAAATGTGTAGTAATTGATGTACTTGATAGTAACACATTATAATGAATATAACAGACACTGTTGATTTATGGATGTGATTGTGCTGAAAAGAGTAGTAGGGAGATTAATGTTAGTTGGAAGACAGCTGGAGGATAATATAGGGAATGTATAACAATGATTTTGGCAGTAGATGAGGATTATAGTTAATAATATAAATACAGGAATGTTCTCCTACTACAAGGTGTTAAGAATATGGTGATATATGGGAAAATATAACTAATATAATTTATAGACTATAGTTAACAAAAACATTGTAATGTTTTTGTAGCAAATGCAAAGTTGGTACTATATTAATGCTAAAGGTAAAAATAGAATACGGGGTTTGATTTAGTGAGGTATGAATGTGATTAAGCATTTTTTCTCTTCTTCATTTTTTCATTAATAAGGAGACCTTGACTATGTCATTTAACTAACCTATGTTCATCTGTGTATCTTTCTGAACACTAGAGGAGCAATTGAGTTAGTAGTTGGAATTTAATGAGAGAAAAGTACCTGGACAGAACTTTTGGGGAGTAATACTTCCATAACTTGTTGAGCTGCCTTTTTCTATTATTTTATTTTTTGAATTTGAAATAAAGTTTGAATTTAAAAAAAAGAAAAACAATGAGAGAAAAACAGTTGTACTGAGAGAGAAGCTTGATTCCCTTCGTGGGTATCAACAGTTGTACACAAGGAGCATCAAGAAAGAAAAGAAGAAGGCTGCCACTGAGGCCTGCTTGAGCCAGGTGGTCTTTGCTTATTTGATATGATGCTCAGGGCCTGACCTGTACCCCCACCCCAAGCCCCAGGTCCAACATTAAACTATAGGTTGTCCAGAGGTGTCCACTTGTGCCTGCACCCTTGTCTCCCTGGCTGCTTCTGTCTTCTGCAGAACAAAGGCCCCATTTGTCTTTGTAAGTTATGGTCATCTATGCTTGATGGCCCAATCAGCCCAAATGCATGTATAAAGTTGTCTCTCCTGGCTGTGAGGAATAAAATCAATATTGTGAAACCTGAATTATTCAAATGCTGTATCCCAGTGGTGGTTCATAACCTAAGGAGTACCTCTGTAGGAAAACAGCAACTGTGGATTTATGTGAACATGGCTTAGCCCACACTTTCCCATGCAATCTATCAAAGAGCTGACAGAAGATAAAATAGCAAAATTGTTCTTGCACAGCATCCTGAGGAGAGCCCAGAGGAGCTGGGCTGCTCCTGCTAAGAAGTCTGGACTTTCATAATAAAGAGGGAAGAAACTTGCCTTCATAAAGGAGCTAAGGGTCTTCTGAGCTGTCCAAAAGATCCTAGTCTTTTGTGCAAGGGAGAATTAGGTTAAGCTGGGGCGGGGGGTGAGGGAGGGGGTATTCCTTTTAGAATAAAATTTAAAAGCTTCTCTGAGAAAAGTGACGATTTTCTTATATCCCTGACTCCAAATCACCACTTCATGTAGGCGCCTAAATCTACTGCTGGTCAAGGCATGTGCTATTAAGACCATGAATTGTTGGCTGGACTGGCATAGGGGGTGGGAGATGAAGTTGAGATTGTACATGGTTTGATGAAAACTCATCTCACTATTGGAGGAACCAAGAAAACCCATTCTAGAGGGAGGGAGGCAGCATGGCATAATTAGTGTACCCTGGGCTTGGAATGAAGAAGACCTAAGTTTTGAGTCCATGATTCCACCACTGTGTAACCATGGACAAAACAATTATCCCTCTCAGCTCAGTTTCTGTAACACTAAAATGATGATAGCAAACCCCTATTTACTGGGTTCTCGGGAAGATCAAATGAAGTTAGTATACGTAGAAGCACTTTGCTGTTCTGTCAGCTGTATATTACTTAGGATATTGCTTTAGTTGATGTAACACAGAGATCAAAATAACAATGACTTAAATGAGATAGAAACTTATTTCTCTCTCATATAAGAGTCCAAGCTGATGTAGTGGCTCTGGCTGTGAAGTCACATGGGAAGCCCAGGTTCCTTCTATCCTATTGCCTAGGGTATTGTCTTCCTTTGCATAGCCCAATATGGCTTCCCACAATACCACACTCCAGCTGGCAGGAAGGGACACAGGGGCAAATGGAAGGAAACGCTTTTCTCTATAACCTGGAAGTTTATATCTCACTTCCTCTCATTTCCCATTGGCCAGAATGTGGTTGCATAGTGTGGCAGTTTGATGTAATTACGAATTCCAAAAATATAATTGAATCATGCTTATAAACTGATCTGTTAATCTGGGCTTGATTAGGTTAGGATTAGGGCGTTGAGCCCCACCCCTTGGTGGGTGGGGAATCGAATATAAAAGGCAAAGCAAAGGACAGTTGAAGCAGTCTTTTGAAAAGCAGTTTTGATATTGGAATGAAGGCCCCAGGAGAAGAGAAGCAAGCCGTTTGCCTGATCATCTACAGCTGACCTTGTGGAGGAAACAGGAGCCAGCTGACCTTGTGGAAGAAACAGGAGCTAAGCCCGAAGAAAAACACAGCCCCGGGAAGAGAGGAACCCCAGAAGCCTGAACCCTGGCAAACGCTGGCAACTGTCTTGCTCTAACACATGGCAATGGACTGTGATGAGAGAAGAAACTTAACGCTTTATGGCCTGGTATCTGTGAACTTCTACCCCAAATAAATACCCTTTATAAAGACCAACCCATTTTTGGTATTTCACATTAGCACCCCTTTTGGCTAACTAATACACATAGTCACATCTAGGCTGGGGAAATGTAGTCTCTTTCTGGGAAGCCATGTTTAAAAAGCCATGTCCTCAAATGAAAACCCTACAAGTATGGAAGAAGAGGAATTGGATATGGAGGACAACTCACAGTTCCTGCCATCTCTCCCCTTTGTCTAACTCCTTTGTGTCCCCAGGTCTCAGCTTATATGTCACTTCCTTGGCCCGCCAGGCTGTGTTAGGCACTCCCATCACACCATCACATCTCACAGCACTCACTGCACCTGTGGTTATTGGTTTGCTGTTTATTTTCCCCATGTAAATGGCATGCACATGGGCCTGTGTCTGTCTTCCTCCTCATCGCTTTCCTGTGCCAACATGGTGCTGGGCACAAACAGGATGCTTGGTACATCTGTGCTGCCTGGCGGACTAGGAGATTTATAGCTTCAAGGCTGCTAATGCATCCTCTCCAGTCCAAGATCTGTTTGGAATGAAACTGATGCCTTCTCTTGTTCCCTGGGCAATGGGGGTGTGGTTGTCTTACTGGGGACATGTGGGACTTTACCTGTACAGCTCCCTTCCATTCCTTAACCCTGCTTTTGTGTAGGCCTTTAGAGCAGTGCAAGCCCTGCCTCAGGCAGTCTTTGAGGGGGGCAATGTCCTCTTTCATAATCAACACTTGTTCTGCAATGCTGTCATTCAGGGTCTAGGAATGAAAGGAGTGTGTTGTGGGGAGAGCTTTTCACAGAGCAGTAGCCAGAACTAAGGATGCAAGTTGAATCTACTAGAGACTTGGCTTTCTGTTTTCTGTCTCTGCATTGCAACCAACATGCCCAATGCCTGCCCTGTGAAGAAGGGAAGGAGCCTCAGTGGAGGGTGTCCCTGGGGAGATTGCCTGCACCTCAGCTCCTGTGGGGACAAATGGCTGCTCAGAATCTGGGCTCATCTGAACCCCCTGTTTAGTTCCTGAGCAGCTCCTTGGTGCCCCACTTCAGTGAACTAGAGCTCACTCTTGTTTTGACATACAACTCATCATTTTCTTGGAAATCTCCCTCTTCTTACCTCATTTTCTGTGTTACTGGGGATGCCTAAGGGAATCCCATTACACCTGGCTCTGGTTCCGGTAGTCATGCAGAGGGCCATGCCCTAGGATTGACCTCCAGCCCATCAGAACATTCTTGTCATCCTCCATTTCTTCTTCTCCATTTCTTGCCAGAGAGGCAAGGTACCAGAGACCAAGCTCTGGAGCTTGCCAGGCACTCAAGTTACACTGATATACAAAATGAGCCTATTCAAGAGCCAAGTTCAAATTTCCTTGCTTGTATTTTTCCAGACCCTGGGGGAGGTAGCAGCCATATCCTGCCAGCAGCCCCTGAGAACTCTGCCCCATGCCTGCACCAAGGGAATGTTTTCCCACCTACTGTGGCATTGGACCAATCTGGGAACAAACACAACTGCACCTTCATTCCAGCAGTTGTTTTTTTCCCATGAAGAGGCTGAGTCCCTTTGCGTCCCTGCAGGGCTCTTCTTTTAGGCTGGCAGTGGGTTAAATGAATCAACTGACCAGACTTTTCTCAATAGGGGTCCAGGGCTAGAAATTCCTTCTACTTGCTTCAGCTTGTGCCCAGGAACAAAGAGCATTAGGAAGGGATTAACTTTTCCCTCTGTCAGTTTCTCTTCTTTTTCAGAATAATTCCACTTTGAATTCAGGGACTTAGGTTTCCCTTGGAGCCCTGTTTCTTTCCTGGTTCCTTTTTTATTATTTAACTTTTTATTTTGAAATAATTTCATACTTACAGGCCAATTGCAAAAAGAATACAAAATCCATATGGATGGGAGGCGGCTGTGGCTCAGTCGGTAGGGCTCCCGTTTGTCATGAGAGAGGCCCGGGGTTCGGTTCCCGGGGCCTCCTGGTGGGGGCGGGCCCGCCCGCGCGGCATGGTTGGCTGACCCGGCGGGCACTAGCAGCAAGGGGGGGAAAATGAATAAATTAAAAAAATCTTTAAAAAAAAAAAAAAAAAATCCATATGGAGAACTACAACACACCCCAACTACTACCACCACTTAGATACCATACCTACCAACTTTTAACATTTTGCCACATTTGCCATTCCCTTCTTTTCTTCCTCCCTCCCTCCCTCTCCCTCCCTTCTTTCTTTCTACCACCTACCTACCTACTATCTCTAATCTAATCTAATCTAATCCATCCATCCATTTGTCTATCTATCTATCTAATCTTCTATCATCACCATCATCTATTATCTATTTTCTAAATCTTTAAGAGTGGGTTGTATACATTGTACTCCTTGAACACTTAATACTTCCATGTCCATTTCCTAAGAACAAGGACATTGGCTTATGCAACCACCTTAAATTAACATTGATATAAAGCTTACAGGCTATATTTTTTCATATGCCCTAATAATGTCCTTTTGGGCCTTTTCTCCTCCGTTATTAGATCCAGCCAGGATCACGGACTGCATTTAATTGCCATTGTCTCTTCAGTCATTCTTTTTTTTCAGTTGTGGAAATGTATACAACATAATCTTTCCCCCTCAACCACTCCCAAGATACCATTCAGTATCTTATTTACTTCACTCAACATGATGTATTCAAGGTTCATCCATGTAGTAGCATGTATCAGAACTACATTCCTTTTAAGGTTGGATAATAATCCATTGTATGTATATACCACATTTTGTCCATTCATCTGCTGGTGGACATTTGGTTGCTTCCACTTTTTGGCTATTGTGAATAATGCTGCTATAAACATTGGTGTACAAATGTCCATCTGAGTCCCTGCTTTCTTTTGTATACCTAGAAGTAAGATTGCTGGGTCATATGGTGGTTCTATATTTAACTTTTTGAGAAACCACCAAACTGTTTTCCACAGGAGCTGTACCATTTTGCATTCCCACCAACAATGTACTAACGTTCCTATATCTCTGCATCCCTGCTAACACTTATTTTCCATTTTAAAATTAATATTCATTCTAATGGGTATGAGGTGGTATATCATTGTGGTTTTGATTTGCATTTCCCTAATGGCTAATGATAGTGAGCATCTTTTCATGTGCATATTGGCCATCTGTATATCTTCTTTGGATAAATGTTCCAGTCCTTTACCCATTTTTTAATTGGGTTGTTTATCTTTTGGTTGTTGTGTTGTAAGAGTTCTTTATATATTCTGGATGTTAAACCCTTATCAAATATATGGTTTCCAAGTATTTTCTCCCATTCTGTTGGTTGCTTTTCCTGGCTCTTTATTGGCTGTCCACAGAGTGACAAAAAAGTTTCCTGGCTGCTTTGATCTTCCTTGCTCCCAAAGCGGGGAGCAGAGCATCACTCTGGGTCGATTTCTCAGCATGGCCTCCAATGGCCCTGATTCTTGGCTTCATACATTTCTCTCCAGCATAAGCCCTGGACTGGTCTTCTGTAAATTACAAATAACTTTCTATTAATAATGTTATTTCCCCAACTAACCTTTTCTTTCGGGAAAAGAATATGTTGATCAGCTTACACACATATTCAGGTTCTCATTAAAAATGTTTTTCTTTATTAGAGAATTTGTGGGTTTACAGAACAATCGTGTATAAAATATAGGATTCCTATATACCACCCCACCACGTCTTGCATTGGTGTGGAACATTTGTTACAGTTGATAGCACATTTTAATAATTGTGCTATTAATTAAAGTCCGTAGCTTAAATTAGGATTTACTGTGTAGAATAGTTTCATGGATTTTTAAAAATTTATTGTTACCATATATACAATCTAATATTCCCTCTTTTAATCATAGTCAGATATATATTTCAGTGCTGTTAATTTCATTCACAATGTTGTACTACCATCACCACCTTCCATTACCAAAACATTTCCATCATTCCAAATAGGAATCCTGTATATTTTAAGCCTTAACTTTCCATTCTCTATCCCTACCCTGTCCCTTGGTAACCTATATTCTAGATTATGATTCTATGAGTTTGCTTACTCTAATTGTTTCAAACCAGTGAGATCATACCATAGTTGTCCTTTTGGGTCTGTCTTATTTCACTCAACATGATGTCTTTGAAGTTCATCCATGCTGTAGTATGCATCAGGAGTTCATTCCCTTTTATGACTAATATTTCATTGTATGTATATATGGCATTTTATTTATCCATTCTTCCATTGATAGACACTTTATTTGCTTCCATATTTTGGCAATTGTGAATAATGCTGCTGTGTACATCGGTGTGCAAATATCTGTTTGAGTACCTGCTTTCAATTCTTCTGGGTATATACTTAATTGTGGGATTGCCTGGTCACATGGTAGTTCTATACTTAGCTTTCTGAGGAATCACCAAACTTTCTTCCACAGTGGCTGCACTACTTTTCATTGCCACCAGCAATGAATGAGTGTTCCTATTTCCCTTCATCCTCTCCAACACTTTTTATTTTCTGTTGTTTTTTTTTTTTTAATAGCAGCCATACTAATGTATGTCATTGTGGTTTTGATTTGCATTTCCCTAATGGCTAATGATGTTGAGCATCTTTTCATGTGCTTTCTGGCCATTTGTATTTCCTCTTTGGGGAGACATCTGTTCAAGTCTTTTGCCCATTTTTAAATTGGGTTGTCTTTTTGTTAAGTTGAAGGATTTCTTTATATATACTGGGTGTATTAGTCAGCTAAAGGGGTGCTGATGCAAAGTACCAGAACTGTTAGCTTTTATAAAGGGTATTTATTTGATGTAGAAGCTGACAGTCACAAGGCCCTAAAGAGTCCAACACAAGGTGCCATAGAGGTACTTTCTCACCCAAAGTCATTGGTCACATGTTGGAGCAAGATGGTGGGCGATGTCTGCTAGGGTTCAGCTTTCCTTCTTCTTCTTAAGGCTCCATGGCCCCAGCTTCTTCCAATCTCAGCTGTAGGCTGGCATAAGGCTTGTCTCTCTCCCCGGGGCTTGTTTCTTTTCAGGCTCAGCTGCTCAGTTCTCTTTACAAGGTCAGCTGTAGACTATCAGGCTCACTCTCTTCCTCTGGATCCTCTGCCATGTCTAATAAGCTGTCTCTCTTCCTCTGTGTTCTTCTTCTCTGTGTATTTACTTCCTGGGGCTCCAGCATCAAAACTCAAACTCTGTCCTCTGCCATGTCCTACTGTCATGGTCAAATCAAAACCCTAATCATAATTTAATCAAGTAAAAGTGAAACCTCTGAATTTAATATAATCTAATATGCCCAGAGGAACAGACTAGTTTACAAACACAATCCAATATCTATTTTTGGAATTCATAAACAATACCAAACTGCCACACTGGGTATTAATCCTTTCATGTATATGTGGTTTCCAAATATTTTCTCCCATTGCATAGGTTGTCTCTTTATGATAAGTCCTTTGAAGAACAAAAGATTTTAATTTTGATGAGGTCCCATTTATCTATTTCTTCTTTTGTTGCTTGTGCTTTGGGTGTAAAGTCTAAGAAACCACTGCCTAAAACAAGGTCCTAAAGATGCTTCCCTGATTCAATCTCTTTACTAGTAATTGGCTTGTTGAGATCTTCTATTTCTTCTTGGGTCAGTGTAGGTAGTTTGTGTGTTTCTAAGAATTTGTCCATTTCATCTAGGTTATCTAATTTTATTACAATCCTTTTTATGTGGAGTCTGTAGTAATGTCCCTTTTTCATTTCTGATTTTTGCTATTTGTATCCTCTCTCTTTTTCCCTTTGTCAGTCTAGCTAAATATCGATTTTACTGATCTTTTCAAAGAAATAACTTTTGGTTTTGTTGATTCTATCTATTGTTGTTGTTGTTGTTTGTTGTTGTTGTTGTTGTTTATTTCATTTATCTCTGCTCTAATATTTGTTATTTCCTTCCTTCTGCTCACTTTGGATTTAGTTTGCTCTTCTTTTTCTAATTCTTCCGGTTTTGATGTTAGGCCTCTGATTTGAAGTTTCTTCTTTTTTTACTATTAGCATTAGAGCTATAAATTTCCCTCTCAGCACTGCCTTCACTGTTTCCAATAAATTTTGGTGTTTTCTGTTTTCATTTTCATTTGCCTCAAGATATTTCCTAATTTTGTTTCTGATTTCCTCCTTAATCCATTGGTTGTTTAAGAGTATGTTGTTGTAAAAGAAAAAAAAAAAAAAAAAAAAAAAAGTATGTTGTTTAATTTCCACATTTTTTTAGGAGGTACCAAGGATTGAACCCGGTACCTTGTACATGTGGAGAACACGCTCAACCACTGAGCTACATCTGGACAAAACATTAGGTATCTTTTTTTTTCCTTAGGAAATACTGGGGATTCAACCCAGGATCTCAAACATGCAAAGCAGGCACTCAACCACTGAGCTACACCCACTTCCCTCCACACACACACACATACACACACATTAGCTTTTTTTTTATTTTTTAAAAGATACTTAGATTACATAAATGTTACACAAAAAATAAAGGGATTCCCATATGCCCCACTCCCCACACCTCCCACACCCTCCCACATAAACAACATCCTTCATTAGTGTGGCACATTCATTGCAATTAATAAATGCAACCTAGGGCATTGCCCCTGAGCATGGACCATAGTAGTCTACACTTTCTCCCACACAGTTCTGCATGTTATGGGATGATATAAAATGGCCTGTATCTGTCATTGCAATGTCATTCAGGACAATTCCCAAGTCCTGAAAAAGCCCCCATATTACAACTGTTTTTCCCTCTCCCTGCCCCCAGAGCCTCCAGTGGCCACTCCCTCCACATCTATGTTGTAATTTCTTCCATTGCTAGAATCACAATATGTCTATGGTAGAATACCAGTAAGTCCGCTCTAGTCCATAGTTCATTACCCAATCCTGAGGATTCTGGGATACTGGGCCTCTGTCTTTTCCTGGGCTTTTGCTTATTGTTTTGGAGTTCCCCTGTTTACAGTAGTTTGGTTGTCTCCTCTGTTTCTCAGGGACCAAACTTCCCTTTCCAAAGTATTTGAAGCCAGCAGACCTTTGTGCTAGCCTGTCCACCTCTACAATTTTTACAATACTTTCATTATCACATGTTGTTTGCCTGGAGGGCAAATTCTGGAATAAGGGTCACACCAGGGAGGACTTTCCCAAGTTGGTCTTTCCCAGTCAAACAGGGCCAGGGACCTACAAAGGAGGTGCCTAAGTGTCTGGGGAGAGGGTCAGAAATGACGCCAAAAGCTTCTCCGATGACTTGCAAAGCTGAGCTTTCCTGGCCTAACAAATGCAGCCCTTCAGCTAACCATCCCTCACAGACCTGAGGAAATGCTGCATCTTTAAATCTCTACTGCCTCTGGCCCTATCTGGGGAGGGTTGAAACAATGGCTGCTGCCCCTTTGTCTGGGATGGGTTGAAATAATATCTGCCCTCAGAGCCAGGACCCAACAATCCAATTCACTGATCAAAAGCCATGGTTAGTGATTGGCTGTTCCCACCCCTTTCTTGGGGAAGAGGATTTTTATGTCCCTTTCTGTCACCAGCAGCTAGCCAAGGACTGGATGCCAAGGTGGCCTGCTACAAGAATGGGGAATGGGTGCCAGTAGTTGCCCATGCAGAGAGACCAATTTACAGATCTTTACCATAATTTACCAGCTTCTTCTTCCTGCTCTACCCTGCATGCTGTGTGGTATTCTTCTGGCCTCCAGAATTTCAAAATAATTGTTTCAGACAGTTCCTGCATGTTTAACAGTTGTTGTGGTGGAAGGACTGAGTCCTGGAGCTCCCTACACTGCCATCTTCCCTGGAAGGCTAACTTCTCATTAAAATTTGATAGCAGAGAGTGGTAGAAAGAGCATTGATTTTGGACTGAGGATTTCTAGGTTCACATCCTATCTCTGGCATTAACTAGTTGTGTGATCTTGAAAATGTCACTTCTCTTGACTGAGACTTAGTGTCCCCTCTGTAAAGTAAGAGATTCCTTCCAATGCTTACATTCTAATGTCTATATTAAATACTCTTGCAGTCTCTTGTGAGTTTGATTGGTATTTTGTCAATACCCATGACACATGATCACCATGAATATACACAGATGAAGATTTGACCTGGGGCCCAGGATGATGATAATAATGAATATGATCTCAAGGCTCCTAGCCTCAGCAGCCCATTACCCCAGACCAGATCTTGCTTCATCCATGCCCTTAATAGAAGAGAGTCTTAAAGATTAATGGGAACCCAGTAGTGCCTGGCATAGGGTTAGAGGAAGGAGTGGGGAGGGGGAGGACTCAAGACAGACCACCAAATACTTTGTTTAGCTGTTTTCTTTGATGTCTCTACAGATGGAAAAGTGCCACTCTCAGCAGTCCCTAGAACTGTTTCACCTCAGTCTCATCCCCACCCCACCCCCACCATGGCCTAAAAGGTAGGTTTGGCTGTGCTGGGAGCTAGTGATGTTTTGGCTCAGCAACAATATCACCCAGCAGCCATGTGTTAGTGCCTTCAGCTTTCCAAAAATCTGGAAAGAAATCTGCTTTCCAAACAAATGTGAAATATTTGCAAGTTTTCTATAGGGGAGAAAGAAACTGTAAGTGTGGTAATTAGAAGCAGACACTTCCTCCATTCTTGCAAAGCACTGAAGATGTTTTAAAGCTTGCATATTGGACCTCTCTGTGAAAGGGACCATTTGGGGACACAAAAACCTGGCAAACAAATTCAGGAAAAGAGACTGCCTCAGCAGGGAAGCTGCAGACCTGTGGCAGCCAGGATGTCTTTTCTGGAGCATGATCATGCCAAGTAAACAGAATCACCTTCAGGATTGGCCTAGGGTGTGTGTTTGTGGAGGGATGGAGTGGGGTAGGAAAACATCCTTGAGATGGGTGCTTCAGATTGTCATGGAATTCAAGTGGCCGATTAGTGTACCTCTCAGTGGAGGCCTGTAACGATTCAGGAACCCGTAGATCTCATTTCTCTTTTAATAAAAGTTCTCTGAGAAGTAGATACCACAGTCTTCTATGGTCCCAATGTTGTGTGAGGAATTGTGTCCTGGGTCTAATTAATCTCAGCCATCTCAACCCCCAGTTCTGCAGTTAGACCATTGGCTTTTGTTCCAATGGAGAGAATGAAGAGTGTATTATGACTACCTCCCCAACTCATAGTTTTGGCTCTACTAGAAACAGGCCAAATAGGAAACTGGTTGCCTGTTGGAGAGACTGCTATGCCTAGCCAACATGGCTACTGTGGTTAGCGCAGAGTGACGCATAATGGCCTGATCTGTAGCCGAAGGTCTTCCGGGAATTGGCAGCTGCTCACTTTGGCGCGCTAACCTCAAATCTGCCTCCAACCCCAGCAACAAGGTCCGCCAATCCAACACCACCACGCACCCCTACCCCCACCCTGTCTATAAAAGACTGTGCACTTCCTCAATAAAACAGACCTGCCTGAAGAAACCTGGTCTCCAGAGTCATGTCTGTGTGCTGTGTGGCTAAGTGACTGTGTAATTGACTCTGTTCGGCTCTTACCCACTCGGGCTCGCCCGCCAAGGAAAACGCCACAACTGGCGCCCAACGTGGGGCAGCCCCCTCTTTCGGCATCTGCCCCCCCCCCTCCCCGTGAGTCTCCCTGCTGCTTGCCCTCTACCTCAGTAAGTCGCCCCTCTGTTCCTGCCATGGGAAATATCTCCTCCGCCGAGTATGCACCCCAGGCTCGTGCCATTCACGCTCTCCTAGCTTCTAGGCATGTAAAAATCTCTGAAAAAGCTTGTCCATGAATATTGGGACATTCGCCTTCATTTCAACCCCTGGCTCACCAGTGCCCCTCTCTGGGACCCTACCACCTAGGCAAAGCTCCTACAGCGTGTGCGCTCCGCTGAAGTCCACGAGGGAAGATCCTTCCCGTTAGGCCTTATCCCTGCCCTCCTAGCGATTCACGCTTGCCTTACCGGTGCCCCCACTGAACAGTCTGCTCCAATCCCCTCTATCCAGGCAACGACAGCCTCCGTTGCTCCTTCCCTTCTGCCACCGCCACCTCCCCTCTACAAGCCACCGTCTCCTGCTAAACCTCTTTACCCTCCTTTACCTACCGCCAACTACCCCTCCTCCGAGGTTAAAGTCTGTTCGCCTACTAGCCCTGTGCCACCTCCTACTAACTCTATTAGTTCCTCATGCCCTGCCACCATACCTTCCTCCCATTACACCTCTCCCCCTCCTTCCTCAACCGAGTCCAGTCCGCCATCAGGCCCAGCTCCAGTTCCGTCGTTTCCGCCCAGCGCAGCCGCTGCTGCCACCTCCATAGCCGAGCCACCTCCGCTCACTCACTCCGAGCCCCCAAACTCCTCTGCCCCCGCTCCCCGCCACGTGGTCCCTCTAACAATCCTTTTTTACACAGTTCTGCCACTTCCTCCCCTACTTCCTCCCCGGCCGCTCCCCACTCCCCCCACTCGCCCTACCTTCCCGCCTTTCCGGTAGCCCCGCCCAGCCCACATTCATCTTGTCACCCTATACAACATCCATCTTGTGAATCAATACCCCAACAACTTCCTGCCCTACACCCATCCCCTGTGCCTCCGTCTTTCCCACCAAACGCTTCACAGCCACCTTGCATTCCCCCCTCTCAAACTACTCCTACACCTCCTCACTTATTTCCTGTCAACCTATATCCCACACCTGCTGCTCCACACAGCTGGTACCCTTATGATAATAAAACTATCACCAATTTACTCAAAGCAGTTCAAGAAGATGGCCTTAATAGCCCCTATGCTCAAATGCTTCTTGAAAACCTTTCCTTTGAATACAACTGCCCTATCCATTGGAAAAATCTCGCACGCGCCTTTCTTACCCCTGGAGATTTTGTCACATGGAATGCCATGTTTAATGATGAAGCTGACAAAACCGGTGTCCGTAATCTCACCAACGGCATTACCGAGCTTACTCCCGAAGCCCTCAGGAGTGAAGGACAATGGGCTCTCCCCTCTGTTCAGGCAGCATGCCCACCTCTCTATTTTGAACAGGCCGTGCTATTGCAAAAACCGCTTTTCAAAAGCTCAACCCACAAGGAAAACCTGTTACCTTTGCAGACCTCCTCCAAGGTCCAAACGAACCTTTCTCAACATTCTATAGACGAGTCAAGGAAGCCGTCGATCGGAAGGTCTCCCATGCCACCGCTGCTTTGCTTAAAGAACTTCTTTGGGAAGGCGTAAATACCGCTTGTAAACAAGCTATTACGCCTATCCGTAACCAAACCCCTGACAACTGGGTTTTAGCTTGCAGAGACATTAGCTCCCTAACCGCTTCCTCTATTGCCACCGCGGCTGCTTCCGCTGTTGTCGCTGCCTCCCAAAGCTCCACCTCAATCCTTGCCGCCACCTTGGTAGAACAACTCCACCTCCCTAAAGGTCCTAGAACGTGCTATAACTGTCGTCAGCCTGGTCACTTTGCAAGAGAGTGCCCGTCTAACCCTTCCCATACGCAACAGCCTACTCCTCCTGTGGCGAGTCTTGCGCCATCCCCACCCCCCACCCCGCTCCGTCTGCCCGCGATGCAAAAAAGGGTTTCATTGGAAAAAAGATTGCAAATCCACAGTTGATATACAAGGTATCCCTCTGCCACCTTTAAACTAGGCCAGGGACACCTCTCAGCCCCGCCACAAAGAGAGGACCGTCAACCCACAATATACTGGACCATCCCCATAACGCAGAATAAAGACTTCCTTACCCTAACTATACAAGGCAAACCTATTACTGGACAAATTGATACTGGTGCAGACATTTGGGTCCTCCAGTCAACTGATGTAGATCCCACCTGGAAACTACAGCCTGGCCCATTAGTCCAAGGTGTCGGAGGCCTAAAACCAGCCCAACAAGTTGTCAACACCTTACATTGGACAGACCCCGACGGGTCCACAGGGACTTTCTGCCCCCTTGTAATGCCTACGATTACACACTCCCTCTGGGGACGTGATGTTCTCCCTAAAGTTGGCGCTGTCTTAACTTCCAATCCTGCAGTCTACCCCCAATCCTAGAGGCCGCTGTCCATCTGCCCCTATTCACAGTCACAAAACCATCACCCATCAAATTAAACTGGAAAACAACAAATCCCATTTGGATGGAACAGTGGCCATTGCCTCGAACAAAATTAGAACAATTACAACTCCTAGTACAAGAACAGCTCCAACTAAACCATATTGAACCTTCTATTAGTCCCCACAATTCGCCTGTTTTCATCATTAAGAAAAAATCTGGCAAATGGCACTTATCCATGACCTAAGAAATATCAATGTACAGATGGAAAAAATTAGCTCCCCCCAACCAGGTTTGCCCCATCCAACAGCAATCACTAGTGGATATTTCATCATTGCTGTAGATATTAAGGACTGTTTCTTCTCCATCCCTCTTCATGAGGAAGACCGCCCATACTTCGCTTTTTCTATCCCCGCCACCAATAACGCCATCCCCCAGCAAAGGTACCAGTGGACAGTTCTTCCCCAAGGCATGAAAAATAGCCCCACAATCTGTCAATTATTTGTGTCTGTGACCACTTACCCTCTATTGCCATACTGTCAAGTAATCCATTACATGGATGATATACTCCTAGCCCACTCAGATCCTATTCACCTGCAAGATTGCCTGCGGTCCCTCTTGCATAACCTTAACCAACTAAATCTCACAATCTCCCCAGACAAAGTCCAGCACTGTCCACCCTTTACCCTTCCTGGGGTTCACCATCACCGACAGCATTACTCCCTCTGTCCCTGTCCTTGATTTACCAAACCACTACACATTAAACATGTTGCAGCGCCTGTGTGGAGACATCAACTGGCTCCGTCCACACCTAAACATTACCACTCATGAATTAAGCTGCTCTTTAATCTTCTGGAAGGAGATCCCAATCCATCCAGTTACCGCACCAGTAGCGAGCCAGAGCGTGCATGCATTAACCTTCTTAACAACAAACTGAAAACTATGGAATTAGCATGGTTCCAACCTGATCTCCCACACCTCACGCTAGTTATAAACACCCCAGGTACCCCAACTGGCCTGTTGTATCAACGTGAGCCACTCTTCTGGGTCCACCTGGCGCTCAGCAGTTTAGGAAAAATTACCCCATACTGCGATACTGTTTGCATTCTCGGAAGAAAACTCAGAAACATGGCTATCCGCCTATTTGGCATTGAGCCCGACACCTTGGTACTCCCGTTCGCCCAAGAACAAGTTAATCATCTTATACAAAATAACTTAAATATGCAAGTCCTCCTTGCTGGGTTCACAGGACAAATAGACAATCACTTGCCCAAGCACAGACTCATAACATCCATGACCCTCCTTCCATTTATCCTTTCCTCGCATGCGTTCCCCTCCACCCAACCTATCTTGCATGTGGCTCTTATATTCCCACTACTTGCTGCAGTTGATGTTCCCTATAATCTATAATCTAGATTCCTATAATCTATCCACTCCTGTCTTTTGCTCATCACCACCTCTCTCCATCCCCCTCTGGATTTCAAATCCTAACAACATTACCTGCCTTTTTCCCAATACCACACAGCCACCCCCCAAAAACACGCTTAGCTGCACCACCAATATAACCATCGCCAACAACACCACTGCTCCACTACACCTTCACTTCTGGTTCAACTCCACCCTCACCAAATGCTTAAATAATACATATCAAGGGCCCTGTCTACTAGTTGCTATTACCCCTCGACTCACCATATATAGCCCAGGAGAGCTCCAAAATCTGCTCCACCCCATCCAAAAACGTGCTGCTTTCATCCCGGTACTAATTGGCATTTCCCTCTCCGCCTCCATAGCTACAGCAGCCACAGCTGGAGGCACTATTGGTTATAGTGTCATTGCAAAACAAAATCTAGAACAACAGTTACAACTAGTTCTCTAATCTACCGCGATTTCCCTTTCCTCATTACAAGCACAAATTACCTCTCTTGCACAAGTTTCATTACAGAAACCGTCAAGCTCTCGACCTCCTTACAGCAGAAAAGGGAGGCACCTGCCTGTTTCTGCAAGAAGAGTACTGCTATTATATCAATGAATCCAATATAGTTAAAGAAAACGTCAAAAAACTCAATAAGATCTCAATCAAATTATACATGGACAAACCAACCCCTACCCCTTCCTACAGTGGCTAAGGTCTCCACTTACCACCTGGCTTGCCCCCCTTATCAGCCCCCTTATACTAATTGTTACCATCTGTGCGGTCACACCCTGTATCGTTAAATGGATACATAGACATATAGAAAAACTCGCTGCCTTTGTAGTATACCGCCTGCTGCTAGCACAATATCAGCCAATTGAGCAAGATGACACAGAGGTCACCTCTGCTGTCTAACCCACGCACCTACGGCCTGCTCACAAAATGCCTAACCACATGCAGTCAGCCTCCATAATGATCAACAAACAGCAAAAAGCTGGGTAAGAGCTCAAACACAGCCAACCCAATGCCGCTGTCCTCCTTTATGGGCGCTCAGCAGGCAGCCAACGATGGGTAAGATCTCTCAAAAGAGACACCCTAAGACAGGCGCTGCTGCCCCCTGGCTTCTGGAAGCTTAGCTGTTAGCCAATGACAGGTAAGATCTCTTAAGGAGACAACCTAAGACAGGCGCAGCTACCCAAAAAGCCAAAACCAGCCTTGCTTATAAAACAAAACAAAACGGAGGAATTGTTGGAGAGACTGTTATGCCTAGCCAACATGGCTACTGCGGTTAGCGAAGAGTGACGCATAATGGCCTGATCTGTAGCCGAAGGCCTTCCCAGAATTGGCAGCTACTCACTTTGGCGCGCTAACCTCAAATCTGCCTCCAACCAACAAGGTCCAGCAATCCAACACCGCCACGCACCCCTACCCCCACCCTGCCTATAAAAGACTGTGCACTTCCTCAATAAAACAGACCTGCCTGAAGAAACCTGGTCTCCAGAGTCATGTCTGTGTGCTGTGTGGCTAAGTGACTGTGTGATTGACTCTGTTCGGCTCTTACCCACTCGGGCTTGCCCGCCAAGGAAAACGCCACAGTTGCCAAAACTTATTTGGCCTAATTTGTTTGTATTATTGCTTTAGGACCTCCAGAGATCTGCCTAACCTAGGTAACATGGGAACAAGTATCACTGTTTTTGTTCTCTCACTATGCAATTTAGTTGCACTATAGGTATAGCTTCTTGTTGACTTTATTGACTTAAAGTGTGAATATCTTAAGTTTTTTACAAACATTAAAGTAACAGCAAAGTCTATGCTATTATAACAAACAAGCAAAACCTGTAATCACTAATTTTGGTCCAGTTTAAAGTGATTTGCAACCATGGCTACATATTGGTAGTGCCAAGGCAGCTTTATAAAAATTCCCATGCCTAAGCCTCACTCCCAAAAACCCTATTTTAATTGATCGAGAATAGGGTCTGGGCATTGATTTAAAAAAAAAAAAAAAAAGCTCCCAGATGATTCTAATTACAGCCAGCATTGAGCCCCATTGTTCTGAAGGAGGCCCGAGAAGTGGGCTAATTTGGGGAATGGGAGAAGCTGAGACCTCAGTCTGAATTGGCGCATTTGTTTTGTCAGTATTCAGCCCAGTGTGTGGGTAGGAAAAAAGCCAAGACTACAGTGCAGTTATATAAGGTTTGGAGGGTAAGCCACTTCTCTTACACTGATTCATTACTGCATATATATATTTCATCTACAGCATTCTAAATAATGTGAAATTATCGGGCAAGAACAACAAGCTTTGTGAATAGAGTTGGGGCCCAGTAATATTCTATAATAATCACTCTATGACCTGAATGGATAGGGGACAATAAAAAGAACTCTCATATTTATATAATCTGCACCGGAAATGTCCTAGTGTTTCTGGTAAAACAAGCTCATAATAAGTCCAATAGCACAGATTTTTATTGCCTTGAACTTTAAGAGATCACTCTAGGGATTTACAATGACTATAGGCTCAAAGCACCATTTCTTGCCTCTGAGATGAACTTCTGTTTCAGTGTGTCTGAAGGTGAAGTGGGGAAGACAATTCAGGTGGCAGAGAAGAACTCAACAAAAGGGTCATCACTGAATAGAAGAATTTGAGCTAGTTAGCAATTAGCCAGGGCTGGGACTGATTACCTCTCAGTGGGATTTTCAGGAGCTGCAAACAGTTGGAATCTTTGTTTCCCTTTTTCTGGGAAAAACCATTCCCTTAGCTCTCTTGCTGCCTTAGAGTTTAATTTGTTTTTGTTTTCTGACACTATGAAGGAGACAGAACATTCCAAAAATCAGAAGACAGCTAAAGGAGAGTCACCCTCTTTGTAGGATATCATTAAGCATATGGTGCCTCAGAGGGATGGGGAAGCCCATTAAAGGACAGGAGCCAAGAGTGGGATTAGCTCAGGGTTATATCATAGCAGAGAAGGTATTTAGACTCGATATGGGAAGAGCTGCCAGGTAAAGAAACCCAAGCTTGGGAATTAAAGCTCATGCCTAATCTTGTTTTTAAAGGATGGTCATTTTATAAATATATAAGGATAAAGGGTCAGGAACTGCTTTCAGGAAGGAGATTCACCATTAAACCACAGAGAGACCAAAACCCAAAACGTTTGGTACCTAGTGAACATTTCCTTGAACATTTCCAGCTGCTTTTCACTAATAGCCAGGTGTCCAGGCCTCAGTGTGACAGTACAGGCCAAAAGGCTCGGGGGATTACCTGATCCCACATTTGCAGAGGCAAGAAGCTGATGTTTGCGGTTTGAATAGTGCTCCTTTTACAAATAAATGACTACCTAGAAAAAGGACTGAGCCGGGTGCTTGACATTTTCAAACTGACTTTCTAGTCAAAGAGACCCAGAAGATTAACTATCATTCCCATCAAGCTCTTGTCCAGCCTCCTGGTGGAAAGGGAATCCCCAGACCCATTATGGTTCCTGAATGAGACAAAAGGCCAGTCTCATGCGCCCAGCCATGCCTGTGGTTTAGCCTGATCTACTTTCCCCAGGTCTGGGTGTATAGTGAGGTGAGAAAAACTTTTTTTTTTTTGTTATTTGTTTTTTTTTTTTTTTTTTTTTCTTTTCTCTGAGAAAGACTTTTGAGGAGGCTTTTAGGCTGTGAAGAAGCCAGGTACATCTAGCCAGCAGTGTAAACAACACTGAAAAGATAAGGTAGAGAAAGAGGCTGCATAATTGTGGACTGAGGCAGAACTTTATGAGATGGAATCCTGAGGAGGTCCTGTTTCTCAGGGCTCTTGCCTGAAGGTCATGAATGACATATAAATACCTAGTCACACACTGGAGGCTGAATTTAACTTCTTTACCAAGAAAAGCAATGTGTCGGTGTCTACTGTGTATAGGTAGACCTCTGTCTGCCAAGCATCTCCTGTAGTCCCTGACCCTTCCCAGACTGGACAAACAGCCTCTCCCCTGTGCTCTCTAAGCAGTGCCTCCCAGGCTATCACTGTGCTCATTGTCTTGGCCTGTGGAAAGCAGGAAAGTGAGTCTCCCAGGCTATACCCAACCCATGTCTTACTCATTCTGTAGTGGGAGTCTCTCAGTGAAGGACTGTCAAATGACTCTGTGTGTCCACATACTCTATGTCTCTTCTCTAATGAACACTGAAAGCCAAAGGACAGGAAACACAGGAAGAGGTATCAGGTGACAACCACATAGAAATGTAAGGTTCAAACAGTTTTAAACCATTCACAGCAAATTAAATTCTCTCTCCCTGTGTCTCCTCACTCCCCAAATCCCCAAAGAGGAAATGCAGTGGACAGGTCTTAGCTGCGTCTTCTGTCTAATTGACCACATGGTCTTGGGCCAAGTTCCCCTCCTGTGGAATAAGATTAGAGGAGATGACCTCCCAAGGCTCGTTCAACTCTGACATTCTGCCATTTGATGTAGCCAACACCATCATTCCAAGGTACCAGAGACAGGGGCAGTAACTTGTGGTTTGAGGGGCAGAGGACATAGCACAGAATGCACCAGGCCCTGCGTTTGCCCACCAGCCCTCAGCCCTGCTAGACCCAAGTACATTTTAACTTAAAAACCCTTAGTGTCTCAAATGCCAGACCACAGCTACACAGAATAGGAAAAATCTTGTTAGGAAATGACCACAGCCCCCTGGTGCTGTGGAAAACATTGCCTCAGACAAAAAGGACTTTTCCAGGGGAAAAAATAACTCAGCAGTATTGTGGCTGCTAATACTCTCTGCCCAAGCAATTCTCACCGAACCCTGCCTTCTCAGCTCATTGGCTCTGGAGCAGTTCTTCTCGGCCCAACGTTGGTCCTAATGATAAATGCAGGCTGCCCTCCCCTTCTGGACCCAAGGAATCAGACTTGGACGTAACTCCCAAATTCATCTTTGGACTGCCTGACTTTTAACTGCTGCCTTCAGAGGCAAAATCACAAAAATGCTCTCAGAGATCATCTCATGATTCTAATTTAATTCTCTGTCTGTGGATGAGAATAATGTCACAGGTAGGGAAGTGCCTTGCTCAAGGTCACATAAAGAGGTAAGGGGCAAAGGATCCTGGTTCCCAATTCAGGGTTCTTTTCATTCCCCCACACTACCTCTAGCCACAGGGTAAATTCTCAGCTACCTTCTAAGGGCAGCTGTTTCCAAACCAACCAATCAGCCAAGCAACTAACCAACCTGCAAGCATCTCCTACGAGCCTGGGATTACGCACTCTCTGCTGCAGAGAATCATTATTATTATTATTTTTTTTTTTTTAAGATTTTATTTATTTATTCATTTATCCCCCCCTTGCTGCTCGTGCTCTCCGGGTCAGCTAACCACGCCGTGCAGGCGGGCCTGCCTTCACCAGGAGGCCCCGGGAACCGAACCCGGGGCCTCCCATATGGTAAACGGGAGCCCCACTGATTGAGCCACAGCCGCCTCCCGAGAATCATTATTGTTATTATTTTTTACTGTTCCAAAGTGCAACAGTAAACAATCAACATTTGGAGCAGAGCAGAGAGGAGCTGGCCTGCATCTTTGAGTCCTCATTCAATCTCTGGGATTCAAACTTAGTGTCCTATTTATTCCTTGAAAAGTATCTAGTTGCATGTATTAGAGTGGGGTCATGTGGGATGTCTGGTCAGATCCCAGGTCGGGGGTAGGATGGTTTTGGTCAGATCCATGCAGGGACCAGCAACCAGTCTGAGAAGAGGCTCAACTGCCACCCTGGTGTCACCCTCTCTGTCAGCCACAGCTCCACCTGCTCTTCCTGAGGTTCTGCCTGGACCAAGTGCAGCCCTGGCCCAATAGATTCTCTCTAGGCTTATTCGACTCAAGATGGAAATAGTCTCTTTTCTTCTTAGGCCACCACTGACAAGGTAAAAAATTTTAAGAGGAAATTTTTATTAAAATAAAATAGAAAATAAATAAAACATAGGTATGATAGCATGTATAAACTAAATAATTTTAAATAAAATTAAAAGCACATGTTTGTGGTGGAACACTTGAAAATTTTTTTAAGACTCCATAATCCTACCTCTTTCCTGTACTTTCCAATATGATAGCCACTAGGCCCATGTTGTTATTGAGCTGTGTAACAAAGGGACTTTTTTAGAGGAGGAAGAGATTGTTCCATGTGACTCCAGTGGGTTTGGAATGAATCTGAGTAACAGCATAGGTGTGGTAAATGCCAGGGATATGACTTTTGCCACCTGTGTGATGCACAAGCAGGGAAAGCCAGGAAGTGGTATGTCCTGGGGTGCAGCTACCAGTGGGGTCGAGACAATAGGACTTCTCATCATCATGCTTCCCGGGAAAGGAAGGCTGAGTGGGCAAGCTGGAGGCTCCATGGCTAATGGGCTCCAGACTGGCCACATTTGAAAAGTCTCTTCCTTCCCCCAAGTCACAAACTTGCTCTAAACACTGACATGGAGCTGTTCCTGTTTCCCAGCAAAAGAAATCTTATGCTGACCAGGTATGAAGACCAACAACAGATTGTAAATTTTCTTTCGCTTAGAGTAGTATATGGGTTGGCGTGGGATAGAAACATTCATATTCATCAAAACACACATAGACAGACATAGACATAGCAAGAACTAATCGGTCTGTCTATAAAGTACGAACATTAAATTAATTAGAAATCAGCAGTCAACACCCTAATATCTGTTTATATTGAAGTGTAAAAAGGCAAGACTGTTAAGTTTCTGTATTTCTGGCATGAAATAAAAATCCAACATGAGAGACAGCAAATGCTTTGTTTCTTTTGTCTAGGGTTAAAGGAGTGGAGAATAAAAATATATCTCAAACCCTTCTCAGTTAATAGATTTTAGTGGAATCTAATGCCAGAGAGCATCCTGTTACATGGAAAGAAACAGACTGAGTTTCCAGTTTATTGCTAACTTTGAGATCAACTTCATGCTTTGGACTGATTTTTTTTTCCTTTCTCCTACCTTAATGAAAATGAAAGTCTTTCGTGTCCAGTCTCGCTAAACTTTTAGAACAATCTAATTGTTCTGGAGTCACATGAATCCTCTGGGGACACATGAAGGGCCCTTCTAACCCCATAATCCTGGGCTATAAAAAGGATGTGGGGGACTGATCAAAGGTGAACTGCCCATTTACAACCCCTCTTTCAAGGTCCTTTCCCATCTCCCTGACAGTTTTATAGAAGTCTTTCTCTTTGGCTCCAGCTAAGATCAAAGATTTGGATGTAAGGGGTCTCCTCACCCCCTCGACTTGGCATGGAAGGAAGGGATTACCCCAGGAATTAAAAACCTCTGGGAAGTGGCCGTCCTCATCTCCCAAGGGGATGGAGGTGGGGTGGGGAGGGCAAGGCCTGCAGAGCAAAACAAAGGCAGGATAAACACGGGTACTCTCTGGTGATCTTATAGCAGAAAAGATAAACTTTTCTCTCTGCCTTCCAGCCTTCAAAGAGAAATTCTCTGATCTTTTGTGCATCTTTTTAGTTAATAATCTACAAATTGCTAGAATCATGTTGATTTGGGTATCAATGACTTCCCCTTCCCTCTGCCCCTTAATAAATCCCAGCAACAGTCCCCACTCAGGGAATTGGAAGCTCCCTCTAAACTCCCTCTAAACCCGGAGCCTGCAGCAACAGTGAGCTGAGAGGGAGAAGGGAAGACGCCCCGCCCCACCGCAGAGTGTGTTCCATCATCTGCCTGTTAATTTGTTTTCATTATCACTCCTTACTCCTTCCTCGACCCACCTGGATCTGCTTTAGGTCTTCATGGTCAAGGGAAAATTTCTGGGATTGCTTCCTTAATGGCTGGCACTGCCTCAGGCTGGGGGACTCAGCGCCTAATCCTGGAGAGAGATACCAAGAGGGAGGAGCAGGAGTGCGTGAAGCTCCTCTTGCTCCAGCAAACGGGTCCACCCTCTGTAGCATGAGCAGCAGCAGCAGCAAAACAAAGTGTACTTGTACCCTAGCAGGCACCTTAGGACAGACATGGAGTTTCTACAGAAAAGCGTATAGACCTGTTGAGTTTAATATTAACCAGAACTCTTACTTCTCCTTCTTTGTAAAGAAAATGTATGACATATCCTTGTAATGCTTCGCTCATTCCCTGTTCTTTCTGTGAAACGCAGAGGCACCAGGCACAATTTGTATCTTAACTGTTAACCAGAGCAGACAAATTAGAAAATCTCTCTAAACCTCAAGGATGAAGAGTGACAAGTCTATGATTTTCTTTGTTTCAAATCATGTTTATGATTAATTCTCTTTGTTTCAAACCCGTATAAAAGCTGTAAAAAACAAAAAACAAAACCTTGACAGGGAGGCAGATTTGAGATTGAGTAGATCTCCTGTCCTCTGCTGGCCAATAAAACCCCTTTTCCTTCCCAGCCTAGTTCGGTGTGTCTGTCTGTTCTGCTGCACTGAGCGCCAAGCCCACGGGGCTTTCCGTCTCCTTCCTCTTTCCCTCTATTCAGCCCAAACCCAGCAAGCCCGGGTTTAGTTAGGGTAGAACCACATGAAGGGATGTTGACAGGGGTGGAACACACAACTTCCCCAAATTGTGGGATCTTCTAAGACCCTCTTGTGGTATAGAGGAATTCTGCAGAGAAACAGGACAATCCCAGCTCACCAAGTCACCCACCATCAGCCATTCAAGCCAGAACCGGAAGCCAGGTTTCCTGACCCAGATGGGCCTCTGCTTTCCCACCATGCTGCCTTAGAGCTCCACTGAGGAAATTAAACTCCTGGAGCATTTGGTTCCTCTGGAACTGCTATTTTAACACTGATTCAATGGTCAGGGCTTAATGACAATGGGTATGGAGAACAACATTGGGGGCTCCGGATCCCAGGCATACCCTACAAAGCTGCCAGTTCTAGGGAGACATTCAGTGTCTCTAAGGACCCCGGGAATTCTGGCCCTGCCAGCCTCTCCACCCTCAGTTCTTATCCCCAGTAAGACCCTTCTGCTCCCATTGAATACATCTACTCACTGTTCTGACTGCTTCCTCTCTTTGCCCACTCTCCTATGCCCTGCCTGGAATGAGTTTTGCCATCCTCTTCACTTAAGCACTTTCAACTCTTGTCATAAAGCCCATTTAAAGTCCTATCCTCCTCTCTTCCTACAGCACATATTATCTGCTCTCGACCTTTGCGACCAAAGGGTGGCTGCAGACCAGCAGTATGGCCCCACCCCAGAACTACTCAGATTCTATATTTCAAGTAGATATCCTGGTGATTTGTATGTACAATGAAATGTGAGAAGATGTGATTTAAACCAGTGGTTCTCACAGAGTGGTTTCAGGACCACCGGCAGCATCACCTGGCAGTTGGTAAGAAATGCAATTCTTGTGCTCACCCAAGCCTACCCAATTTGAAACTCTAGGGCAGGCCCCAACAATCTGTGTTTTTTTGTTTGTTTGTTTCATGATTTTTTTTTCATTTATTGAAATATATCACTCATATATAAACATACATAAACAATAAATGTATAGTAATAGTTGTGAACTTTCAAAACAAACACACATAACATCATATAGGGCTCTCATATCTCACCCTACTACCAATACCTTGCATTGTTGTAAAACATTTTAAACTAATGATTAAAGAGCATCCACAAAATATTACTGCTAACCAAAGTATTTTACATTTGGTGTATGTTTTTCCCAACCTACACTATTATTATTATTATTATTTTATAATTTATACCTGAACATACATAAACAATAAGTGTCTAGTAAAAGTTGTGAACTTACAAAGCAAACATGCATAACATCATACAGGGGTTCTATACATCAACCCACCACCAACACCTTGCATTGTTGTGAGACATTTGTTATAAATTATGAAAGACTATTGTCAAAATCTTACTACTAACTATAGTCCTTAACTTACATTTGGTGTATTTTTTTCTCCAACCTACCCTATTATTATTTGTTAAATATTTTTTATTATAGAAGTAGTAAACTTACAAAAAAAATCATGCACATGTGCAGAATTCCCATACAACATCCCTCCATCAACACACCACACCGTGGTGGAAGATTTGTTACAGATTATGAGATAATGTCATCAGATTATTACCAGGTCCATAACATACATTTGGCACACTTTTTCCATACTCCTCCATTATCAACACAGTACATCTTTGGCACAGATGCATGAATATTACATTATTACTGTTAACCACAGTCCATAGGTCACTCCAGTTGTATTTTTCCCATGCTTCTCCACATTCCCACCACCCTGCAATAGTGATGTACATTTGCTCTAGCTCACAAAGGACATTCTTGCATCTGTACCATAGGCTTATCAAAAATCACTTGTGATGTGAGGGTCTGCTTCTGAACCATCAATTTGGTTACATTGATCTATGTGTCTGTCTTTATGCCAGTATCATGCTGTTTTTAACCACTGTAGCTAGGTGATATGATTTAAAGTCCAGAAGTGAGAGTCCTCCAACTTTGCTTTTCCTTTTTAAGGTGTTTCTGGCTATTCAGGACCCCTTACCCTTCCAAATAAATTTGATAATTGTGCTTTCCATTTATTTTTAAAATGCTGGTGGAATTTTTATCGGGATTGCATTGAATCTGTATATCAATTTGAGTAGAATTGACATCTTAATGATATTTAGTCTTCCAGTCTGTGAGCATGGAATGTTCTTCCAATTATATAGGTCTTTTCGTATTTCTTTTAACAATGAGTTGTAGTTTTCTGAATACAAGTGCTTTACATAGTTGGCTAAGTTTATTCCTAAATATTTGGGTTTTATCTGTCATATTTTATTTTCATTTGACACTTTTAGTCACTTTTACTGATATAATCTTCATTTCTAGACTCTCCTGTCTTTTCTTTTCAAACTGTAGCATACCCTTTAGTATTTCCTGCAAAGCCGGTCTCTTGGTTACAAACTCTCTCAGTTTCTGTTTATCTGTGAATATTCTAAACTTGCCCTCATTTTTGAAAGGCAGTCTTGCCAGATATAAGATTCTTGGCTGGAAGGTTTTTGGGTTTTTTTTGCACTATCTTAAATATGTCATACCACTGTCTTCTTGCCTCCATGGTTTCTGATGAGAAATTGGCACTTAATCTTATTGGGTATCCCTTATATGTAATGCATTGCTTTTATCTTGCTGCTCTAAGAATTCTCTCTTTGTCTTTGGCATTTGACATTCTGATTGGTATGTGTCTCAGAGTTAGTCTATTCAGATTTATTCAGATGGGAGCATGTTGTGCTTCTTGGACATGGATAACCATGTCCTTCAATAGAGTTGGGAAAATGTCTACCATTATTTCTTCAAATATTCCTTCTGCCCCCTTTCCCTTCTCTTCTCCTTCTGGGACACCCATGACATGTATATTTGCATACCTCTTGCTGTCATTTATTTCCCTGAGACCTTGTTCAATTTTTTTCCATTCTTTTGTCCATCTGTTCTTTTGTATGTTCGCTTTCAGAGGCCATTTCTTCAAGCTCACCAATCCTTTCTTCTGCCTCCTCAAATCTGCTATTATATGATTCCAGTGTATTTTTTATTTAATTTACTGCACCTTTCATTTCCATAAGATTTGCTATTTTTCTATGTATGCTTTCACATTCTTCTTTGTGCTCATCCAATATCTTCTTAATATCCTTAATCTCTTTAGCCATCTCATTGAATTTATTAAGGAGATTTGTTTGAACATCTATGATTAGTTGTCTCAACTCCTTTATATCATCTGGAGGCTTATCTTGTTCCTTTAACTGAGCCATATCTTCCTGTTTCTTGGTGTGGATTGTAAATTTTTGTGGGTGTCTTGGCATCTGGCTTATTAGATGTATTTATTCTGAATATAGTTTATCTTTTTAGTTTAGAGCTTTCTTGCCCTTTCTCCCTTGCTGGTTGTCTAGTAGGAGCCAAGGATGTAGTTGGTGCTGAAAGCTGTGGAGCCTCAAGCTGCCCTCATTTCCCCGGGGACCAATGAAACATCTCCCAACTTTCTCCTTTGTCAGGGGTAGGGACAGAGCCACAGTTGTGTGTAATAATCCAATTTGTGCTGGCCTAGACTATAGTTGCTCAGAGAGGCTGATGAAGCTTCAGCCCCTTTCTCCCCTGCCTAGGGCAGGGATGGAGCTGCAGATGTGGGCAGCAATCTATGCTATGCGGGTCTAAAATGACCTTAGTTGCCCCGGTAGGCTTCTGACTATTCAGTCTGCCTGCTGAATGTACCTGCAGTTACCCGGAGAGGCTGGTGCAGGGCCCTGCAGCTTCCTCCCTACTAGAGGTGAGGTTGAAGCATAGGCTAGGGCTGCAGGCTGATCTGGGTGAAAGAAGCCAGTCCCTATCTTCAGTGTGATTTTCAGTCAGCCCCACTTCCCCTCATGCTGGTGGCAGAGTCAAAATGGTGGCTACCAGGCTCTTTCTGACTTAGACAGGTTCAAACTTTAGCTGTTCTTAGGGTTATACTTTAGTCAGTTAAATTTACTAATCAGTAGCTGAAATCGGTGTCCAACCATCTCTTCCTCCCCAGTTTTTTGGAAATGGAGCCTCCAATTCCAGCTATAGAAGAGCTCCTGAGGCAGGTGCAACACCAGATTTGGGTGATCACTGACCTCTGTGGAGTGGCCTGTATTTTCCCGGAGAGGTTGGTGCAGGTCCCCCCAGCTTCCTCCCTGCTGGAAGTGGGTCTGGGGTTGTGCTAGAGCTGCAATCTGATCTGGATGGAAAGAAGCCAGTCCCTACCAGCACTGTGATTTTCAGTGTGTCCTGCTTCCCCTCATGCCAGGGGCGGAGTTAAGATGGTGGCTGCTGGCCTCTTTCTAACTTGGACAGTTTCAAATTTTAGCTGTTCTTAGGATTATACTTTAGCCTGCCGAATTTACTAACCCGTAGCTGAAGTTGGTGCCCAATCATCTGTTCCTCTCCCATTTTGGGGAAGTGGAGCTTCCAATTCCAGCCGCAGAATAACTCCTGAGGTGGCTCATGCCTCCAGTGGAGGATGGGCACTGGCCTCCGTGGCGTAGACAGCTCTACTTAGGAATCTTCTCTGCAGATGGGCAGTCTCCTCCTTCCATTCTTTCAAGGATGTTGCAGGATGCATTTCAGGTCTCCTGGAGCCCCCAAACAGGTGCTTTAGATAGCTCTGGGTGATTACTAACTGCCCTGTAGCAGGAGCTGACTCTAGGAGCTCCATACTCTGCTGCCATCTTGCTGGTTGTCCAACAATCTGTGTTTAGCAAGCCTTCTTGGTAATTCTGATGCAAGAGCACTCAAGTTGGAGAAACCATACACAATCCTTAACCTACCCCAGGGTTACTAACATGTAACTATCGTTTACTGCTCTGTTGTCTCTGTCTTGAAATTCTTAATAATTTTTTCCTTGACCTTGTGTTTTGTAAGTGAAATCTTATGAGACAATGGACCATGTGAGCAGAGAAGATATGTACAATATGCATGTCTACCACCATTTCTTGCCCTTCCATTTGCACATAACATTCATGACGCCCATGAGCACAGAATTCCAGTGGACCCATAATGCATGGGAGCTCAGCCAGACCCAAAGAGAGTACAAGCTAAGTGTGTTATATCTACGACTGAGTTAGTGGGAGCACTGACAACCCTAAGACATACTTTCCATTAGAACCACAACTGGCTTTGCACACAGAAAGAAGGCAATGGTGTTTTAGGAAATAAGAACCACCAAGAAAGCCTATCATATCCTTTCTTTTTATTTATTTATTTTTTTTTTAATATTTTTTACTTATTTATTCATTTATCCCCCCCCCTTGCTGCTTGTGCTCGCTGGGTCAGCTAACCACGCCGGGCGGGCAGGCTTGCCTTCACAGGAGGCCCCGGAAACCGAACCCGGGGCTTCCCATATGGTAAACCGGAGCCCTACTGATTGAGCCACAGCCGCTTCCCTATCATATCCTTTCTTATTCATCTTTCTTTGCTGGATTAGCCCAACACTTACACTGAAAATGATGACATAGAAGGAGAGGGAAAGATAGGATAGCCTATAGTTCCCTGCCTTTCAGTCCTTTCTGACTCATCAGTAAGCTGAATGCAGAGAGTGTTGGTAGAATGAGCCCATACCAAAAAGTTAAAACTAAAATAGATGAATTAGTTCCATGCAGTGTTTCCATTGTTATGATAAGAACAGAATACATATATATATATAAGCTACGAAATACCAAGTGTGTAATTTTGGTGATTCCCCATACAAATTAATGCATTTAAAACTGGCATTGCACAATATAAAGTTGAACTATATATATTAAATCCATGTTAATAATTTAAAATTTTGTTTTTTTCTTTACTTAGAACAACATAAGAAAGCAAATAAAAACACCATGATAGTCAAGAGAGACTGCAGAAGAAAGGAAAAAGGTTTATATTTTAGTACCTTCTTTAATGGCACTTTTTTTCTGCTTTTTGAACAAAAGGGCCCATATTTTCATTTTACACCAGGCTCCACAAATTATGTAGCAGTCTCTAGCCTACCCTTTTCGTTATCCAAACTAGGACACTTCTGAGATTGACATGGGGCATAATTAATAATTATACCCGGTCAACAGGTATATTGGGCCTATCCTGAGCAGCCTGGGAAATATGGTCATTCTAAATTTGAAAGTTTATAATGGTGAAGAAGAAAGCAAATTTTTCTCTGTGAATTGTAGGAAGTGTTATAAAATTGTGTTTGCTATGAAGGTTTTCTTGCTTAAGTCTGCGTTGTGTCAGCTAGTGGGCTAACTAGCTATTTGAACAGATTATATTATGGATTTAGGGAAATGAATTGTGCCTGTTCTTTCCCTGTTTTTGTGTACATAGTCAGAAGGGTCATTTTGGTTATTTATCCTTAACTTCCTCCAATCCTTGAAACCTCAACTCTCTCTGTGCATTTGCTTTCCTCTGACAGTCCTAAAAGTTTGTGACATTCTTCCATATGCATCCTTGATTTTGTACCCCTTCTTCCATATTTGTGTGTTTCCTCTTAAAATCAGAGTTCATCAGCAAAAGTGCTGTTTTCTTTAGATGTTTCCTCTTTTTCTTCCTCATCAGAATCATTTGCAATTTTAGGTTCTGAATTTTATTTTTAGAGCCATCCTTTTTCAGCCATATTCTCTTTTAGAGGTTCTCACCATGAGATCATCTATTTTGAAATCTGCTTTTCTTAAGTCTACAAGTCTGAAGATACGCATATGACTTGTCTAGTCTTTTCTTTCCTGCTTTAATTGGATGGTCACTGTCTCCCAAGCTATGATTACTTTCACATCACTAACAGTTCTTTTTTAGTCAGAATAAAGCCTGGAGTAACACTTCCCATTGTAATAATCTGTTCCTTTCAAGTGATGAAATTTTCAGTCAGTTGATTTAGGAATTTACTAGGTGCCTTGCTTTTTTAAAAAATTATGAGACTTAGAGGCTCCCACAAAATATCTAGTTTTAAAAGGTCAACACAATAAACAGAGACAAAAAAACAAAAAAAAGAAAAAGAAAGAAAAAGTCAACATTTCTGTGAATATTCTTGCTGTCCTGATTTTGTGATAATCTGGGTAGGCTAAATATTCGCTATATTAGAAACCATGCATGTGTCCCCAGTCCTAGTTTTTCTCCCTAGGTCTGGTTTTTGGAATGCTGGTGATAAACTAGGCCTGATTTATTATATGACCATCCTGTATGTGAAAAGACTGTAATTCTATATCGCTTTCGTCAACCTTAAGAGATATAGCAGGGGGATGGATGTGGCTCGAATGGTTGGGTGTCCGTCTCCCATATGGAGGGACCTCGGTTTGATCCCTGGGACCTCCCAGTAAAAATTAAAAAAATAAAAATATAGAAAGCGCAGAGGCCACCAGGCCCCCATGCACGTTTGCGCCGCCAGGCCTCACGTGCGGTTGAGCCACCAGGCCCCATGCGTGGTGCACTGTCAGACCCCGCAATATGATGACATAGCAGGAGAGTAACACAAGGGAGAGCCAGGATGAGATGCATCGAAAAACCAGGAACTAAGGTGGCGCAGACGGTAGGATGCCTCTCTCCCACATAAGAGGTTCCAAGGATCGAATCCCAGTGAAGACAAGAGGAGAAGAATATAAGAGAGGGCAGGAAACAGACACAGAGAGTTGCCCAGAGAATAAACACAAAAACAGCAAAAACAGGGGACGGGGGGGGGGGGTGTAAAAATGGATAAAAGTAAATAAATAAATAAATCCTTAAAAAATGTATAGGGGAGTAAGATACAGACTATAGTTAGTAGTAATACTTTGATGATGCTCTTTCATAATTTGTTAACAAATGTTTCACAACAATGCAAAGTACTTGTGGTGGCATGATGTGTGGGAGCCCTATGTGATGTTATGCATGTTTGTTTTATAAGTTCACAATGTTTACTGAACACTTATAGTTTATGTATGTTCATGTATGAATGATATACTTCAATAAATTGTTTTTAAAAATATATGGTCTGTAAGAAGAAGAAAAAAGCCAACATTTATTATAGTATTTCATCTTTCAGCTTGTTTGCCAAAGATATTTTCTGTAACAGTATCTCCAATCTCATTTTATCTTTTTACTATGTGCTTTGTAATTTCTCCCCTAAAGAGGTAGAATCTATGTCCCTATCTCTTAAATCTGGGTAGGCTTGTGACTATGGCAGAAGGGACCCTGTGACTTCCGAGGCTATATCACAAAAGGCAATACAGCTTTGACCTGTCTCTCTGGGGATGCTCGCTTTTGGAACTCAGCAGCCATGCTGCGAGGAAGATGAAATTAGGTCATGTGGAGAGACCACATGGAGACCCACGTGTAGGTGTTTGGATGCCAGCCCAGCTGAGGTCCCAGCCAACAGCCACAAAACAACAGCCAGACACCCTCCAGATGAGTCCCGTCTCCAGCCATTGAGTCACCCCCAGACTTCAAGTCTGCCCAATTAAGGTCCTAGGCATTGTAGAGCAAAGACAAGCCACCTCTGCTTTGCTCTGTTTAAATTCCTGACCCACAGAGACCATGAGAGATAATATAATGATTATTGTTGTTTTTTATAGACCACTGAGTTTTGGGGATGATTCAAAATGCAGTAATGGATAAGTCATATAATAATTGAAAATATATTAACTAAAAATATATAAATAAAGAGTAATTAGGAGTACATTGTCTGAGGGCTCCTTCAGGTAGGAGGTCCTGGGTGACTTTGGACGCCCGCAGAGTCTCGGTGCAGACTGCTAAATCCTGGGCCTTGAAACTTAGTTCTTCGCTCTTTCCAAGTTCGAAGCCTACTGCTGCAAACATGTTGCGCCAGATCATCGGGCAGGCCAAGAAGAATCCGAACTTGATCCCCCTGTTTATATTTATTGGAACTGGAGCTACTGGAGCAGCACTATATGTCTTGCATCTAGCAATGTTCAATCCAGATGTCAGTTGGGACAGAAAAAATAACCCAGAACCCTGGAACAAACTGGGTCCCAATGAGCAATACAAGTTCTACTCAGTGAATATGGATTACAGCAAACTGAAGAAAGAAGGCCCAGACTTCTAAATGAAATGTTTCCTTCTAAAGCTGCTTAACATGAAGGTCCTCCAGAAGCCATCCGCACAATTTTCCACTTAACCCGGAAATATTTCCCCTCTAAATACATGAAATCATGTTGGTGTATCATGTTGGGGTTTACACTGATAAATAAATATTTGAAACTTGAAAGAAAAAAAAAAGAGTACATCATCTATACCCTTCTTCTGATTAATCAGTCCTGGTTTACTTTCATTTTAAAAAGCTAACCCTATGATTTAGGTCCACTTCTACCAGGGAGAAGTGAAGCCATGATTGCATTAGTTCCCAGAGATTTGACTCATTTTCCTTAACCATAACTTTGTATGAAATCTAAACTTGATTATTAAAGCAATTTAATCATCCTCACTTAGTCTACAGTGTGAATTTAAGAAAGAGCAAAAATTTAAAATCTCTTATACTTTTTTTTTTTGAGGTACCAGGGCCAGGCATTGAACCTGGGACCTCGTATGTAGGAAGCTGGTGCTCAACTACTGAGCTACATTGTCTCCCCCAATTGGTTTTTTCATTGGTTTGTTTGTTGCTTTTTGTTTGTTTTTAGGACTTACCGGAGATTGAACCTAGGACCTCTTAGGTGGGAAGCAGGCGTTCAACTGCTTGCGCTACATCTGTTCCCCTCTCACTTACTTTTCTAGCTGCTTAACATAACAAAATTCTATCTAATTTCAGATGCCCTGTGGAAAATGTGCTCTCCTATTACTATTTATTAAATCGAGTATTATTTGGTTGCAATGAAGAGAACCCATTCAAGCTGGCTTAAGCAAAAAAAAAAAAAAATTAATTAGAAAGAAATTGAGGTATCTGGCAGAACCCTGCCTGGCTTGTCTCTCCAAATCTCTTTCTTTCTAGAGCTGTACTCTCTCTTACGTCTGGCACTCTGAGATCCTGCCTCATTTCTCTCTCTCTTTCTTTTCCTTCTCTTTCTCCTCTTCCTCCTCCCCCTTTTTGTCCTCCCTTTTCTTCCCCTTCTCCCTTTTCCCTTTCACCCCTTCCCCTTCTCCTCTCTCCAAACAGCAGTTTAGCAGTTCAGCATATGGTGGCAATCTCAGGGGCCAAAATGGCTAGATTCAAATGCCAGCAACATCACTTAGCTGCTCATAACCTTGAGCAAGTTCCTTAACCTTCTGTTTTTCAATTTCCTCATTTGGAAAGTGGGGATGAAGAATGGTACCTACCTCACAGGATTATTGTGAGATTAAGTGAGTCAACATATGTGAAGTTCTTTGAACAGTGCCTGATATATTGCAAATGTTTGCTTTCATGATCTTTCTCTTCTCACTTAACCACACCCAAAGATGGATGCCCCAATCCCAGCTTTCTACACAATTCATAGGTAAAGTGCCTAGCAGAAACCTACAAAGTTTCTGAGACCCAATGCCACATTCCCAGGAGAGAGCATATGATTGGTCCAGCTGGGGTCACATGTTAACTCATGGTCAAATCAACAGTGACAGGAGGTTAGGGAGTGGGTGAGGGGAGGTCATAGTGGGACAGGGTGAGTAGATTCTCTGAGAAGATTGGGTTGGTTCTCAGAAGAGGGTTTGCTTGTCAGTAGCCCTATATATCTAACTACTGACATTAGGGGAGCTCTGGCACTTTGAGCCTCAGCTCTAGCACCCTGCTCAGCAAAGAGTGCTCATGTTATTGACTGACCCAAATGGCATAAAGAAGTTGGCTTCCTTCAGCCAACAAGCATCACCCCTCCTCTCACAGAACTAGCTCTCCTCCTTCTGTTTAATATTGAGAGCCTTAGTCCTCTGAGATGCCAAAATGAAGACAGTGGAGGCTTTTACAAATCCTTATCTAGATTTTCCTCTCAGAAGTCATAGTGAATTTTCCTTTTCAGAGGACAAAAGGAAGAATCACTTGAGCCTTTCCATCTGGTATTGTGAGTTGAAGCTATTAATTTTACTTGTGGGAAATGCTTTCTTGTTGAGGCTGCCATTGGTAATGGAAACTTTGAGAAACTGCTTCAGAAACAATATTTAAAATTATTGATCTCATCACAGAAAAAAAGAAGATTAAGCAAAATGTTGAACCAAAAGTAAATTGGTTTAACAAAAGGATAATGAGGTTTAAGGAAATCCTGCTCAAGTTAAGTCTCCTTTCATTTCTATATATCATTGTATTCTCCATTAGATTTGGTCATTTGGGGGAAAATGCTCTGAAAAAGCATATTTCAAAATCTAATCTTCAGAAATACTTGAATGTCAAAGATAAATCGATAGTGCTTTAAATCATGGAGCAGAGCTAATTAGTGGTCCCCTCTGGGGGAGGAGATGGCTGCTCCTGCCAGTTCCATGTAGGCTGGTTTCTAAACCTAACAAGAGCTGACCTTTTCCTTGGACTTGTTTGCTCTCTTATGGTGATTTTTCAGTCAAGCCTCAGAAACCTTAAAGTTGCAATGACTGATATTCTTGTTGTTTTAGGGTATCACCATTGACTTTCTTTCTCTGTGTTTGGGCAAGGCTGTTAAGCATTGTATGTACTTAAGAGAATCCTTTCAGAGAAAACAGAGATTATTTTAGAGAGAAATGACTATGGCTGAGAATGAGCTATGTTAAGTCACAGACAAGAAAGAAGGTATAATGTTCCCATCAACTATAAACGAGAAGATTGCTCACAACTTGTTATCCCTGTTTCCTATAGCCAATACACGCATTTCATTTCCTCTGATTCATCCTTTAATGAATTGATTGCTTCCTTCGTTATTGCTTTATGGAAATTGCTCTCTATTGAAGGCCATCAGACTTATTTGCAGTCTGAGCCAAAGAAGCAACCTTTTTCACTCTATCCACTTCAACTTTTTTTTTTTTTTTTTTTTACCAGGAGGTCCTGGGGAACGAACCCAGGTCCCTCCATATGGGAGACGGACGCCCAATCAGTTGAGCTACATCCGCCCCCTATCCACTTCAACTAGAAACAGACAAAATCATCTTAATCCAATCTAATAGAAGCTTAGGTGAACACAAGACAAGCATGACCTGTTATTAGATTATTGCTAAATACTTAATAAACTCTAGATGTCAAATAATACATAAAAATGTCCAAGACATGTGCAGACAATTAACAAAATTTACTCCAATAATAATTATAGGGTCACTCATGCTCAGTTCAGTAGCCCACAAGGAATATTCTATTTTTTGCTGAGCTTTCCTGGGCAGCTCCTCCAAAAAGGCTACCCAACTTCTCTTTAGCCTATTACTCAATTTTTTTTTTATTTTTTTATTTTTGCACAGTATTACCATTGCCTGATATTTTTATAGTTTTTGTTTGCAGTTTGTTTTTGACTTATTTATTGTCTGCATTCCCTACTAGAATGTAGGAAGAGCAGAGCTCTTTTCTGTCTCCCTTATCATTTTGTCCTTGGTATTTGTAATGCCTAGAACAAAGCCTGGTACATACTAAACACTCAAAAAATACTCATTCCATTAATGTACCCCCAAGTGCCTGGACCTCCCAGCCTCACCATTAGCTCCTCATGAATGTCTCTTCTATTTCTCGGACCCTCCTCAGTGTGGAACCCTGTCAGCTCTCCATAATCCATATTTTGGGTTGCTTTAGTGGTAGCTGTAGCTGTGGCCTCTGCTGCTGTCAATGATGACAGTGGCTGGGTGATTAAAAGTTTGCTAGGGGAAGGGAAAGTGACCAGTGGGAAATATTCCACAGACTAACTCCATTTTAAAAAGCCAATGTTCCCCCCTTTTGGACAAATGCTGAAAGAGTCAAGTATTGCTACAGACTTAGTTACTCATTAGAAACAAGTGAGGGATGTAGGATGCAAATCCATGCAGCAGCCCATGAGGTGCACTGAACTCCCAGGAACCGAGCCTAGTGGGTTGAAGCAATTAGACCTGCAGCTTTAGGGGCAGAGGATGAAAACCCAAACCAGATCCTCCTCGGAATCTCTATATTCCTGAATCCAGTCTTGAAATATCAGTCATCTTAGTCATTCATTACTCCTCTGCCACTCACATCCCATCCAATGCACACAGGATTTCCACAAAACCCTTTAGCCATTGCAAGGCATCTCTTAAGCACCTATAACTTCTTGCTGCTCGTCAGCTGCTTATTTACATTTGTCGGTATTCAAAGAATATTAGTTCCTTGGGGTCAGAGACAATGTTTTATCATTTGCCTCTCCCTCTCCACGTTCAATCTTTCACAAAGTAGGAATTTAAATAATACATATATTATCTACCTAAACGTTATGTCTTCTTAAGCAACAATACTTATCTAGAGAAAGACTGGACATCATATATAAATATAAAATGTAATGGAGATATTTGGGGAATGGTAAATCAGTGCATTTTTGTCCTTGGTAACCCTTAGTTCCTGATGGTTCAGCAGCTCCCACATCAAAAGCTCAGCCTGGAGACTTAATGTGGTTACATAAGTAACTATCCTTGTTCTTAGGAAATGTACATGGAAGTATTACCTGTTCAAGGAGTATGATATATGCAGCTTGCTCTCAAATGTTCAGAAAATATATAGATGAGAGAGAGAGAGAGAGAGAGAATAAACTGATTAGCTTGACAGAGATAGATAGATGATAGGTAATAGATGATGGATTGATAGATGGATAGATAGAATGATATGGTAAATGTGGTAAAGTGTTAAAACTTACCTGGGTATCTGAGGGTTGTGGGGGGTATGCTGGAGTTATTATTGCAACTGTCCTATAAGTATATTATTTCAAATAAAAAATTTAAAGGAAACTAGTGGGAGAAGGAAAACAGACAATAGGGAATGTGAGTAATCAAACTTGAAGTTAACAGCTTACTGCCTCCCCTGAGTTTGCAACCCAGGAAGGTGGGGGATGATAGCATGCAGGGAAGGCCAAAAGCAAAGGTTTCTTACATGCTTTCCATCCCATCCTCTATGAGGCATTGCAAGGCCCCATCACTTGTAGGATGTGGCCCCATTAAGAGCTGAAGATGGCAGCATAAAGTGGTGAGCAGGGAGAAGCCTGAGGCAGTACTCCCAGGCCTGGTAAGCCTAGCATGTTGTGGGAAGCTCCCTAAGTTCCCACATGCTCCCTGGGAAGCTGAAGGATAAGCCAGTGGGCCTGACGGTGGGCTCTGTAATAAGGGATGGCGTGGCCTTGCAGCAGAGGCCCCAGGATGGACATGTCAGAGACTCAGAGGGTTGTGAGCCAGCGAGGAAGTATCCTAGGCCATGACTGAACCACCAGATCCCCCATGGAAACCAGAAGCAGGCCACACTCCAGGCCTGCAGCAAGGACTCACAAAGGCCCAGAGACCCGTGCATGGAAAATCAAGGACTCTAAGACCACTCAAGGCAAAATAAGCCTCCCTTCCCATTCACCCTGCTGCCATCCTGGGGTAGAACAGGAAGAGGGGAAAGATATCAGGAGTTGTGAGTATTTACCCCAGCGAGGGTCGCCAAACCAGATAAAGTGAGCTGCTGTCAATTGGCAAGTTACCATTTTCTTTATTTCCATTGCACAATGGAGGAAGGCTCATGAAAGATCAATCATAGGGGAAAAAAACCTCACATTTTCTTCTCACATCTGAGTAATTGGCTGTAACTTTGCAAATCTATTACACGTATTTATCAAGCATTTGCTCTCTTTTTATCTAAAGCTTCATAAAAATATAATCTAGTATTATGCCTGCCAATGACACCAAAAAATTGGAGTGACTTTAGTACTCTTTTAAGCATTGATATCTAGTAAATGGATGTGGTCCAAAAATAACACCAAGTTTGAAACTGCGCTTCAGGGAAGCAGATGTGGCTCAAACGATTGAGCTCCCGCTTACCAAATGGGAGGTCCCTGGTTCGGTTTCTGGTGCCTCCTAAAAGAAGACAGCAAGCTGGTGCAATGGGCAGGTGCTGCAAGCTGACACAACAAGATGATGCAAGAGACACGGAGGAAAACAATGAGAGATACAACAAAGCAGGGAACGGAGCTGGTTTAAGCAATTAGGTGCCTCCCTCCCACATCAGTGGCCCCACGTTCAGTTTCCGGTGCCTCCTAAAAAGGAAAGACGAACAGACACAGCAAGTGCAAACAATGGGGGCGGTGGGGGGGGGGGGGGAGAAATAAATAAATAAATCTTAAAAAAAAAAAAAAGAAAAGAAACTGCACTTCAGTCTGTATCATTATTTTAAGAACACAGGACACCTCCCTGTGCAGCTTGTGCAAAGCCATGTACAATACACTGAGTCCCCTTAGGGCTGTCTTCCCACCTCTTAACCTTCCCTGTGAGCAACAGTGAGATGGATTCTTGAGAGAAAAGGAAGGCGATTTGGCATGGAGAGGAAGAAGGCTCATACAGAAGAGGAAGTTGATAACTATGTTTTTTTTTATTTATCACTGCACTATCCTCTGTCCTTTTCATCCTATTGATTTTTGTGCTCTGCCATGTATGCCACAGCATCTAGGGGAACAAGTGCACTTGTGGACAACTTGCAGTTGAGTGACCACAGCTTAGGTCTAACCCCAACCTGTCCCCTGGTCCCCATTCCTTCAGTTAGAAAGCACTGTTTGTGGTAGAAAGGCATGGGACCTGTATACGGGTCTCCATTCATTAATTATCTGTGCACCCCCTCTGACTGTGAGTTCTGGAAAGGATCCTTGAGCTCTTTTCACCTATGAAGGCATGAAAGAGTCTGAGGCAGAGGTACTGGCCTATAGTTCTTAGAAGACAGTAAATCTCTGGGGACTTGATTTGCCTGGGGAAGGTTGAGAGGCACAGCAGTCTGCTACAGAGATTTATTGCAGTCAGTATTGGCTGTGTGCTCCCTTTCTTCTCTGACCTAGGAAACAGGTTTGGGGCTGCCCTTAGAGGATCCTAGGGCAATTTGGGATTCTGACATGACTATGAGAGCTCTAGAGCAGCCCAAAATTACTCCTGATCCAAGGAGCTCCAAGAATCTGAGGGTAGTTCTAGAGCAGAGTCTGTGGCTTTAGGGCATACTCGGCTTCCACTACCTGACAAGAATCTTTGGGGGATTTTGGAACCCAGGAGAGGGTTGGGAGAGGAGGGAGAGACTCCTGTGCCTAGAACAGTCATTTCCGTTTCAATGAGGAAGACTAAGAGGTAAATGAGAATCCCTTGAGGGAAAGGCGGCTGATAATGCGTAGGGGGCAAAGAGGTGAGAAATGCGGAAGGTAATCAGAGATGGGGGAGAGAGGTCTAGAAAAGCAGGAGGGGACGGTGGAGGGTTGGGATCACAAGGATTATAGTCATAGCTGTTTGAGGGCCAAGGATCACAGCTGAGGTGGGGAGAAAGAAGGCAGGAGGTGAAAATTCTGGGAAATGCTAAGGAAAACCAAAATCTTTATAAAATCACAGACATTAAGACCCACATCTCCAACACCTCCCTCTCCCCCTTTTTTGACAAGTAAACTGAGGCCTTGAGAGGTCAGGCCAGTCACTCAAGGTCACACAAATCAATGGCCCAGGGATATGGAGGTAGGGCCAGGGGTCAAGCCCTGCCATCTCCCTGAGTGGTGTTCCTTGAGTCTTGTGCAGTGCCTCTGACACCCAAGAAGAAACCATTTGGGTAAGAAAGCGAAAGAATAGCAAGAGTAAAGAAGATGGGTGAGAAAGATGAGAGAGTCAGGGAATCCATAAGACTTTGCCCAGTAATAGCTGGTGTTATTCGGTGAACAGTGTTTAATCCTGTTAGGAGGAGTCTGCAAACCACTGAGCCCTTCTTGAGTAGAAGGGAATTACAGATGAAAGAATTTAATTGAGGCCAATGCCCTTCCTTGTAAAAGTCCAGAGCAGCCACGAAAATCAAGGTGCCAGTAGGATCCTGTTGTATAACAAAGAATTTGGCTGGTCTTTGTTCTGGGTTCCAGAGAGATACTGTGCTGATTTGAGTCTTTTTGGACCCCAGAAAATCATGTTCTTAAAGTGAAACCATTCCTGTACATATAAACCTATTGTGGGTGGGAACTTTTGATTAAATCAATTCTGTTGGGGGTTTTGATTGGATTACTTCAGTGAGGTGTGACCCAGGGTGGGTCTTGGTCCTTTTGCTGGAGTCCTTTATAAACAGAACTGAAAGCAGAGACACACACAGAAAAAGCAGGAGAAGCAGAGGAACCCTGAGAAGCTGAGAGAGGAGTCTCAGAGGCTGGAACCAGCTAAGCACAGAGACATGGAAAGAGGCCCCCCCCAAAAGCTGAAAGAGATGAGGCCCAGAGGAGAGATGAGAGATGAGTCATATGTTTGATTGCCCATGGCTGAGCTCTGGGAGAAAGTAAGCCTGGCGCAGAAGCCAGGGTGTGGAGACCCAAACAGGACAGCTGCCATCATGTCTTGCCACGTGAAAGGAGTCCAGGATTGCCTGCAGCCGACCTTTGGTGAAACTGCATCTCTGATGAGGCTTTGAATTAGTCATTTTCACAGCCTCCAAACTGTAACCTTTTTTTTTTTTTAGTTAAGTCAGAAAAAAGAATTTATTGGGAAATGGAGGAAAAGAATAGCACTTGCTGAGAAATGGGAGAAAAAGACAGCAATATACACTGAGATTTGATGTGGGCTCCTCTAGTCAGAGAGAGTGGACTTTGGTTTGTATGGTCATGTTTTAAACTTAATTATTCTTCCCCTTGCTAATGCTAGGGGAGGGGACCCAGCTGTTATTGGTTACCCCACCAATGGTGGGGGCCGATGGCGAGGCCTGATTGGAATATCCGGGACTCCAAACTGTAAGCTTTTAAGTTAAATTCCTATTATAAAAGCCAACCCGTGAAGCGGCTATGGCTCAATCAGTAAGGTTCCCGTTTACCATATGGGAGGCCCCGGGTTCAGTTCCCGGGGCCTCCTGGTGAAGGCAAGCCCGCCCGCACGGCGTGGTTAGCTGACCCAGTGAGCACAAGCAGCAAGGGGGGGATAAATGAATAAATAAATGAAATCTTTAAAAAAAAAAAGCCAACCCATTTCTGGCATATTGCTCCCAGCAGCTTTAGCAAACTAAAACAAAAACTGGTACCAGAAAATCGGGGTGCTGCTGCCATGGTATGCAAATACCAAAAATGTTGGAGTGGACTTACCCTCTAAACCTTTGGAGCTTCCCATGATAAAAGTGTCTTTGTTTTTCACGGTGGGCCCTGCTCTGGACCACATTGGTAGTTCATGCTAACAGCATTATTCAGGGTGTAGCTGACTTCACAGTAGTCGTAGGGTGGGGCCTGGCCATGTGAGAAGTCAGAGTGTTGGGGCTTTGATCCAAGTCATAGCAGCCTGACCTCTGGGGAGGGAAGGGAGCTGCAGATTGAGTTCAAGCACCTGGGCATTGATTCAACCAACCATTATCTATGCCATGAAACCTCAATAAAAACTCTGGACACTGAAGATTGTTTGAGCTTCTCTGGTTGGTAATAATCATCAGTGTTCCAGGAGGACTTGCATTTGGGGGTCCTCCCAGAGGACCAGAGAGGTCCTCCCAGACCTCTCCCTTTGTGTCTCTTCTTTTGGTTCCTTCTTGTTTGTATCTTTTTTTTTTTTTTTTTTTTTTTTTGCCATAATAAAAACTGTAATAGTTTATATAGAGCTTTCCTGGGTTCTGTGAGTTGTTCTGGTGAACGGTTAAAACTGAGAGCCTGGAATCCCTGAATTTGTAGCCAGTTGGTCAGAAGTGTGGGTGGTCTGGAAACTCTGAACTGTGTCTGAAGTGAGGGCAGTCTTGTGGGAATTGTGCTCTTAACCTGTGAATCTGGCTGAATGAAGGTAGTGTCAATTTTGCATTACAGCATATGGGAATTCCCTATGTTTTTAATGTAACATTTATGTAATCTAAATATATTTTTAAAAAATAAAGAGGAGTCATGACAGAAAAAAATTTTTTTGCATTGCAGTTGGTGTCAGAAGTTATTGCAGACCCTCATGTATCACCCCCCAACCCCACCCCCCCCAAAACCCACAAAATCACATCAACATGACTCCAAGGGCAGGATAAATGTGTTTCTAATGAAGGGCATATTCTTTATGGGTTCAGATGGAATCATTTCTAAGGGGCGGGGGGGATTGCCTTTGGGAGATGTGCATTTTTTAAGCAGCCAACCAATGAAGGAAACACTAGGTCAGAAATAGAAACTCATGTAAGAGGCTCCTATTCTCTAGGGCCACAGGTCTAGAGGCCCTTCCCTAGGGCCTTGTGAGACGGGTTGGCACGAACATCAAATGCTCACTTCTCCACTACCTGGGTGTTACCAGAGTCTTCACGACTCAAGAAGGATCCAGAGGGAGAGAGCTCTTTGTCAGTTTCTAGCCTCAAAGCTTAGCTATTGCACTGACTAATCTGAGAGCAGGTGAGTCAGGTTAGGGGTGGGAGGAAGTGCTGTCAGAGGATGCTCTTATCTTAGTGGTGGTGGGGCGGGGGGATAAGGGCTGAGGAGGGAGCTGGCAGCTGCCCAGAGTCCACTGTGGGAAGAAGACCTGAGGGGGAAAGCCGGCCAGAAGCACATGTAGCCACACAAATGGATCTTCCAGGAATAGTGCTAGATGGAAGAAGGGGAACAGGATGTACCATGTGACACAGCACCATTTATGTAAGTGAAAAACACATCACACCAAACGCCACTTTATACTTAGCGAGAAGTGTACAAAAAGATACACATTAAATCCATTAGAATGATTGCCTATGGAGGAAGGGGAGTGGGAGGGGCTCATGGAGAAAAAAAGAGGAATGAATAACACAAGAGCAGGGCCTTCTGCAGGTCAAAGATGAAAATGTGCCTCTGCACTTGAAATCCAAAAAATAGGAGTTGGGAGGTAGAATCCAAGCGGGCCCTCCTAATGAAGATCTAAAGCTTTGTGAGTTTCAAAAGAAAGTCCAGATAAGCTAGTGCTTTGTTCTTACTACACTGTAATTTCCTTCTGAAAATTACATAATCCTTCAGGAAAGAAATCTGCATATGGCAGAAATGTAATCTTATGGGGGCTGAAGGGTCAGTGGGCCAGGGGACAAGAGGCCTCTTCCACGCAAATACCTCTTGGATGCCATGGCCCATCTGAAGGACTGGTGAATGCTGGCTCAGAATTTCAGATGCCTTTGGGCTATAATGAGCTAGCAGTGGTAGAAAGAGGTGCTACTATCTACAAGAGGAGATGCATGTCCAAAACACTGATGGGACCTTCTGATTATCTCTAGAAAATTTTATCCTCTGAGAAGAAAAGGAGTAGCCCCCAGAAAACTCTTGGGGCACATACCAATTATAAATTTACAGATAAGCAAATTGAGGCTGATAGAGATTAGGCAGCTTGCCTGAGGTTACATTGGTGGCAAGGCCGGAATTAAATCCAGGTAGAATCCCAAAGCCTGAGCTCTTTCCCATCATGTTATAATGCCTACACACACGCACATTTACAAAAGCTACATGTCATGTACCATATTCATACTTTTGTAGCTTCCATCCTCTGCTCTGGAGGACACCATGGAGAGGTGCTTTTTAGGGTCAGACGAGGGCAGTTGTGATGGCTGCAGAGTTCCTTGAGCAAAGCCAACTAAGAACCACAAAGAGGAGACAGGCTGGGGGAGGTGGAGCTAGGAGAAAATGGGGAATTTCTTGGTGTGGAATGTGGCTTCAGAAATAGTAACTGGAAACAGACTTGGAGAAATGCTCTGCAGCAGACATGTTCTGTGTATAGTTCCCATCTGAGGCCAAGAGAGGTAGAAAAAAATGCATGTCATCTGAGTAGTTCTCATGCAATGCACTGCCTCTTCCCTGAAGCACTTCTTATAGCAAATGACGGTGGTAGAAAGGTGGCTGGATTTCAGGGTTTGAAAGGAGATTATCTTGGCCAACGCCTCTGTGGGGGTGGAGGCCACACAAGGACAAGAAGCCAGGCCTCTGGCTCCCAGGCTGGGGCTCATCCACCTGAGCCATACCACTGTCCTCTGCAAGTCAGCTTGGAGGAACTGCTCCCTCCAGCCCAACCAGAAGACCCTGCTGCTTCCTCTCTGCTCCTTCTCTCACAGCGTTTTCATCCCTCCCAGGAGATGACTGCTTCTCAGAAGAAGGGTGAGAAGCATGGAGGCCAAAGGACCCCTCTGGGACAAGAGCTCAGCGGTGAAATTCTGGGGGGTTAGGCAGTTTGGCCATGGTTGTCACCCCCCACTCGCCCTTCCCAGTCTCTCCCTTATGTATCCCTCCCGATCCTTCTAAGCCCACCCATCTTTTTTAAATCTGATTTGGGGGTGAGGGGTGGGGAATGGTATTAATTTTTAAAATTCTGGTCAGTTTATTCTGGAGAGGGAGACACAGGCCCTGATGCAACCATAGCAGGGCCTTCCTCAGCAGGAGAATCAGGGCCTGTCACAGATTTCTTACTTTCCACCAGCGCAAGAGACACTCTGGGAATACAAAAGACACAGAGAATCGTGTCTTCTTGGGGGATTTAATTACTGACATTATTTTCTCTCCTCTTCAGTAATGGCAGCTTTGCCTCACTGCTTCTAGAAAAGAGGGACGTAGAATTTAAATCTGCATCGAGCCTGGGTGGGAGATCTTCCCCCACAGGCACACAGAGGGAGGCAGGATAAGTAGCCACCTACACAGTTGCAGAGGCTGTGAGCCTCCAAACACAGCCATCGTCACCAGCTGATTCCTGAATTCCACCATCAGAATTATATTTCTCTAATTTTGGAGTTTATATTCAAATATTCTTGGAAGGGATGGTAACTATGACCAGCCAAATTTCCAGTTACTATTTTGGAATACCTTGTTTCATTGTGCTTCACTTTATTGTGCTTCACAGACATTGCAGTTTTTGTTTGTTTGTTTATTTGTTTAAACAAATTATAAGTTTGTGGCAACCCTGCATTGAGCAAGTCTACCAGCACCATTTTTCCAATAGCATATGCTCATTTCATGGCTCTGTGTCACATTTTAATTAAGATATGCACATTGTTTTTTAGACATAGTGTTATTGCACACTTAATAGACTATAGCATAGTATAAACATAACTTTTTTATATTCACTGGGAAACCAAAAAATTCATATGACTCACTTTATGGTGGTGGTCTGGAGCCAAACTTGCAATATCTCCAGGGTACGCCTGTATACATTTTTTTCATATCACACTCCAAAAACAATTTTTTAGAGGGAGAGGGAGGAAAATGGATGGCTGAGGAAGGGAAGAAAGGGAAAGAGAAGGGTCCATAAATTAGAGGGAAGGAAGGGCCAAGAAAGAGGCTAGGGGCACAGAAGGCTATAAGGCTTAAGGGTCAAGACCTCTTTGTGAAGGGAGAGCCAGTTTTCACAGGCTTATGTCTCCATGCCTCAGCCAGATCAGTGTTGCTGGGAGATGGAAGTACAGGAAAGTTATGACCAAGTGTCAAGACTTGGTCATAACCCAGTGAGTGCCTGGCTCCCAGTGGGTGTTCAATAACGTTAGCAAAATCTCTATTTGAATCTGAACTAGAATGAATCTTGATGAACAAGGTATTCAGGGGACAGTTCTAGGAAGACAGTGTTCTCCTTGACCTCAGGACTGGGCTCTTAGTCCCTTTGTCTCCCCAGTGTCTGGCAGTGCCTGCTCCCAAGACCCTCAATGAATGCTTAATGAATAAAAAATATATTTGTTTTCATTGATTTTCCCCAATATTAAATTATATTTCAGGCCTTGTGGCTGAAAATTATTCTAAAATGCATACAGAAGCCATTTTACTGAACTTCCTTGCATCTTCCTGTGGAGTACAGAATCTTGCAAATGTTCATCAGCAAGTACCCCCACTATCCCTGACCATGTGTCATTGTGGGAGGCGGAGGGGATGGAAGATGGTTAAGAGGTTGAATTTGTCTAAACCCCAAGAAATCATGAGGTTTAAAGAATTCTTTGCTATCTTTTCCCCTTGAATCTCAGGTTTATGCAATGTTAGAACTTGAAGGGAATTAAAAGGCATCTAGCTCCACAGCCTAATTTTACAAATGGAGAAACTAAGGCTCAGAGAGGGGAACACCCACTTCAACATTTTGTCCATTCTGTAAATTCATCGCTATCTCCTAAGAGTAGAAAGCAGAGACAATTCTGATAAATTCAGGTTTAAACTCTATTTTAAGGGAAAGCAATAGCAATTTGTCCATAAGGTTTATTGAAATCCTATTTTATACATAGTACTGTCTTAACTATTGCAGAGTAGGAAGATAAAGTAAATCCAGAATTGTCCCCATCCATTGCATCATGATAATTAAAAAGTTTCCACTTTTTAGTACCTGTGATATACCAAGCATTGAATAAGTGGCTTACATGCATTATCACAAGTAATTCTCACAACAGCCTTATAAAATGGATTACTGTGTTAGGCCTCTTTGGGTTGCTCATGACAGAAACCCAACTCAAACAAGCTTATGAAAAAAATGGAATTATTGAAAATACCAGGAATTGTCTTGCTTCAGGCTAGGCTGGATCCATGTACTCAGAAAATATTGTAAGAAATCTCCCTCTCCCTCTATCTCCTCTATGTTGGCTTCATTCCCTAGTGTGTTTTCTCCATGTGATAAGAAAGATGACTCCAGTAACTCTGGCTCCTTACAGCTTGTGACGATCCTTACAGCTTGTAGTTTCAGAAGAAGGGAGCCCAGTTCGGACCCAACACCATATCAGTTCCACTCAGACTTGATTGACCTTCTTTGGGTCATGTGAACATGTCTACACCAGTCATTGTGTCTAGGAGAAGTGGATACTTTGATTGGTCACTCCCTATGATGGGGGAGGAGGGGTTCTTTTATCAGTGGAATGAAGAGGGGGCAATTTGGGGCTTGTGGGTCCTTCCTGCGCTGGTTCTCTCTTTCGCTCGGTCTCGCTGTTCTGACCAGATGGGTAAGTGTCGAGGTCTTCGTACTGCCAGGAAGCTCCGTAGCCACCGACGGGACCAGAAATGGCATGATAAACAGTACAAGAAAGCCCATCTGGGCACAGCCCTGAAGGCCAACCCTTTTGGAGGCGCTTCCCATGCAAAAGGAATTGTGTTGGGAAAAATAGGGGTTGAAGCCAAACAGCCAAATTCTGCCATCAGGAAGTGTGTCAGGGTCCAGCTGATCAAGAATGGCAAGAAAATCACAGCCTTTGTACCCAATGATGGTTGCTTGAATTTTATTGAGGAAAACGATGAAGTTCTGGTTGCTGGATTTGGTCGCAAAGGTCATGCTGTTGGTGACATTCCTGGAGTCCGCTTTAAGGTTGTCAAAGTAGCCAATGTCTCTCTTTTGGCTTTATATAAAGGCAAGAAGGAAAGACCAAGATCATAAATTTTCATGATGCAAAGCGAACAATAGTAATAAATTTTCATATGCCAAAAAAAAAAAAAAAAGAGGGGGCAATTTGTATCCCCATTTTACATATGACAAAACTGAGACCCAGAGAAATCAAGTAACTGCTCAAGGCCACAGGGCCAATAATGGGCAGAGCTGGGACTTAAATGCAACTATCTGTCTCCAAAATACAAAGTTTAATCACCAGACCAGGTATTAGTCAGTCAAAAGGGGTACTGATGCAAAGCACCAAAAATCTGTTGGCTTTTAGAAAGGGTATTTATTTGGGGTAAAAGCTTGCAGTTACAAGACTCTAAAGAGTCCAACTCAAGGTTGGTTTCTCACCCAAAGTCATTTGCCACGTGTTGAAGCAAGGGGGCGGGCGATGTCTGTGAGGATTCAGCCTTCCTCTTTCCTCTTAAGGCTCTGTGGTCCCAGCTCCTTCTGATCTATAGGCTGGAGGGCTCATCTCTCCTCCTGGCATTTTCTCAGCACTGTAAACTATCAGGCAAATGGCTCATCTCTCTGCTGTGTCTATGGAGTTGCCTCTCTTCCTCTGTGTATCTTCTCCTGTGTATATACTTCTGTGTGTATCCTTGACTGTCTGTTTATATAGCCCACAAAGGGGGCAGGAACTCAAACTGAGTTACACTCTACTGAAGTGGTTAAATCAATACTCTAATCTTAACATAATTTAATCAAAGGCATCTCAGCTGAATCTATTGCAATCAAAGGGTATCACGTCCAGAGGAACAGACCAGTTTACAAACATAATCAATATCTCTTTTAGGAATTCATAAATAATATCAAACTGCCACACCAGGTTCTCAACTTTGCTGTGATTAGTGCTCAATTTCAAGTATGTGGCAAGCAATGTGCTGCTATTAATAGTTGAATTGCCAAAGGTATTAAATGATTTATTTTACTTTTTAAAATAGAAATCAGAATTAATGAAAATTACCCCTCTAATAATGTCATCTTTATTTTCTTGGGGCCCCTTACTGGCCCTCAAGCCATTTTATTGTTAAGGATCTTGTACAGTCTTAGGTGTAGCTAGCGCAACTCCCACTTAAGAGGGTATTATCAGGGAAGCGGCTGTGGCTCAATCAGTAGGGCTCCCATTTACCATATGGGAGGCCCCAGGTTCGGTTCCTGGGGCCTCCTGGTGAAGGCAAGCCCGCCCGCATGGCATGGTTAGCTGACCCAGCGAGCACAAGCAGCAAGGGGGGGATAAATGAATAAATAAATAAAATCTTAAAAAAAAAAAAAAAAGAGGGTATTATCACCCATGCTGAGTGTCTCCAAGCAGAAAATTATGGGGCACTTTTGCAGCTAGCAATAAAGCTTTCCCCATTACAAGGCAGAATGGATAAGCACTCTAAGAAAGATACAGGGTATTTTAGGAAAATTAGTAGGAATGACAGATCAGTTCAATGACACTGCAGATTATAAGAAAAAAATTCAATAAAAGCCATTTCTAGAGTCCAGTGATAAAGACTAGAAAGACAATAAATTCCCTAAAAGTCCAAACCAGTAAGTATTTTGGAATTACTCTAAAAGGACATGCAAATCCTTTAAAAAAAAAAATTACAAATCTCTAATGGACAAAAAAAAGATGGATTGAATAAATGGAGCTTCTGGCTAGAAAAATTCAACACAGTGAATGGCAAATTTGATCTGGGATTTTAAAAAAAGGGCACACCCAATCTTGAGCCATGTTAACAGTCTGCTCTAGAAGGAGTGAGGTGAAAATCCTGCTCTTTTCTAAGCTGCTCGGATTATGCTCTGAGGGAAACGCAAACAACTAGAACATGTCTGGGGGATGTGCCAGGCTGGCAACAGGTCTGGAAACCATGTCATATAGAAACTAAGCAGCTTTAATATGGATATTAGAGAACTAGGGGTGTTCCACTGGGTAAGAGAAGAATTAGAGGCAGGGTTGAAAGGCTGTGGTAAGGGAAAAAGTATTAGATTTGTTCTGTCAGGCAACCACAAGTGAAAATTACAGAAAGCGAGAGTTTGGCTCAAACAAGGTAGCAACTTTCTGAAAGTCAGAATAGTCATTGATCTAAATTAAAGAACCTAGTGAAGCAGGCAGAGCAGATGATATTATCACTCCTAATAAAGATACGAGGCAAAGGTCCAGCGAGTAAAAACAACTTGTATGTAATCAACTAGGAGGGACACATGAGACTGTGGACTCCCCCACTGCTGTGTCCACAGCCCTAGGCCCCAGTTACTCCTGGACCCAGCATTGTGCTTCAAGAGATGCAGGAGACAGGTGCAAACAGCCAGCCCTTCTCTCCCAGCGAGAACGTAACAGGAAAGCTACCAATGTCAAAAGATGATAAACAACTCTGACTACCCTGTGGAGAGAAGTATCAGGCAAGGAGCAGTGATTTCCCATGGGAAAGTAAAGATTTCTGACAGGAAACAGGGATTTCTGTTAGGAAAGCAGGAATTTTTGACAGGAGACTAGGGAATTTTGACAGGAGAGGGAATTTTGACACAAGAGCAGTGGTTAATGACAGGAAAAAATAAGTTTCTGGCAGAAAATTGTGGTTTCTGACAGGATTTTAGTGAATTTCTGACAAGAGAACAAGGATTTCTGGAGAGAGTGGTGATTTTTCTTAGGACAGTGATTTCTAAAAGGAGAATAGTAATTTCTGACAGGAAAACGGTGATTGCTGATAGCAGAGCAGGGGTTCCTGACAGAACATTAGTGTCGATTACATAGGATAGCAGTGATTTCTAACAAGAGATCTTTGACAAGAATGTGAATTTCTCTTAGGAAGAACAAAAAGCAGCAATATGGAACAAACTGGAAAACAACAGGGAGGAATCAGACTCCCTCAGGAAATAGCTGTTGTTCCTGGGTGTGGAGGAGGGTTCATCAGTAACAACAACAAGTGGGTCGGGGAGGCTCAAATTGGGCAGATCTTGAGTCGTTTCATTTGGCAGTGGGGGGTGCAATGGGCTAAAGGGAGCATATCTCAGAGATTTATACAATAGGTATGAGCATAAATGAAAGTAAAATAAGGAAGAGAGAAACTGGCCCTTCTTCAATCCCCTAAACCCAGAAATAATAGAGCATTAGTTTTGATTCAGGAAATTCTGATGAAAGCGTTTGCCCTCTCAACTTATAACATATTCTTGGCAAGGGGGAGTAGGATAGGAGAGAAGTGATTTCTCTAAAGCGGTAGCCCTTAAGTTACCCAGGAGCCAAATCCTAGCATGCTTGGAGAGAAGGCAGCATTGTGGAAGAGGAAAATGTAATGAGGGAGGGAGAGGCCCGGACAGAAAGAGTAAGCTAGCAAAATCCTGGTTCCCTTTGTTCACAATCACGGCCCACGCCCCTGCAAAACCCAGCTTCAGTCATTTGGATCTTTTTCCTTCAGGTGGTTTGATTTACTGTGAGCAAGAGCTCAGCAGTGCCGGAAGCAGGACGTGTCTCTGAGGGGAGAAAAGCTTCCTCCTTCTGACTGATCTCACCCAGGCACCACATCCACCATGTGACTGGATTCCTGCGGGCACCGAGCGCTGGGAGAATTCTAATTGTGCAGCTCCCCAGAGCAGCTGCAGTATCCTGAGCCAGGCGCTCCAGACTTGCACTTCCGACCGGATGTGGGGCTCTGCGCCGCTCTTCACACTCAGCCACGCAGGCCAGCGACAGGGAGGAACAGAGAAGGCCTCCTGAACAGAGCTCCCCCTGCCCCAGACTCACCTTTTGCTCTCTTTGGGAGTCCTTCCTACTCACTTCCTACAGGCCCAGGGAGCATGGTCTTTTCTTTTTAGCTGCCACCATCCACCGTCCCTTTACCTCCAGAATGGATTCAGAGGAGCACACTGACTTCTCCAGCACCCCACCCCTCCCACTGTCTTGGGGCTAATGTCAACTGGGAAATAGACAAGGTTGATACCAAGCAAAAGCGGGTTCTTGCCTGATGCACTTCATTAATGACCAATTCCTGAGACATCCGGATTTCAAACAAGAGGTTTGCTTGCGCATTGCAAAGAAGGACAGTGGCCTAAGGACCCAAAAACTGCCTCCTGGAATTGCAGTAATCCTGGTAGCTTTATAATATCCTGGTTTAGCAGTTTATGCTAATGAGTAATCAGGGTGGAGCTGGCTCAGGTTCCTTCATTAATAAACAAGGGGCTGAATGGGATGGAGGTGGGTACAAAACCAGGTGAGTCACAAAATTATTACAATCACAAGACAATCATTATCAGAGATGAAGACATCTGGGGATAAGGAGCTACAGAATAAGGGTTACAAGGTTTTTCTTATTGATTTCAAACAGGAGGGCAGAATGATTACAATTTCAATAGAAATGTTCATATATATACAAGGGTAAACTCAATCTGAAATAATCATCATAATAGCAGGTAGAAATTACTATATACAAAGGTAAGATTTGTCTGGAATAATCATCACAAGGCAGTTTTTAGTTGGAAATGACCAAATAGGTTTAGCCAGTGTCAGTAATTTCAGATATTAACCTTTGGCTATTTCATAAAATACTGGAAATAAAAACATCTATATAATGGTTGTCATCATAATTATTTGTTAATTCTTGATCCTCGGTTACAAGGTGGCTTGAAAAATTACAGATGAGAAGCATATTTGAGATTTTTTAAAAATCTCAAAATAGTAGCATATATTCCCAGTCTACACTGATATGAAATTTGTGAATATTATAGGCCAATGATTCTCAAACCTGAGCAAGCTTTAGAATCACCTAGAGGGCTTGTTAAAACTGGGGCCTGCCCCCAGAGTTTCTGATTCAATAGGTCTCAGGTGGTACCAGAGAATTTGAATTTCTGAGAAATTCCAGAGCCATTTTAAGAGACCCACGCAGACCAAAGCCTTTTTCTGCGTACCTGTCTAAGAAGGTAGGAGAAATTGCTCATGTCTTCGTCAGTGATTCTTTTTCTTTAATTCCTTGGCTCATTTACCACCTTCCCAGGGAGGGCAGTCTGTGAACTAGTAAGCCTTTCAGAGGCTCTAGACTAATCCCTTTCTGTAAAGTCTTACAAGGTCTTACAAGCTGGGTGACCAGGCAAGTTGCTTAACATCTCTAAGTCTTAATAACCTCATCTGTAAAATGGGCATAAAAATGCCTCCTTCTTCATATGGCTATTGAGGTGACTACAAGAAATAATATATATAAAGTACCCGGCACCTAGTAGGCTTCATAAATTCTGTTCCCTTATTTGTCCTCACTGGGGGAAAGCAGTGCCTTTGAGAGCAGGGCTGCAGCAATAAGGCTCACCCAGCTGAGGGGCTGGCTGGAGACTAAAATACCATGGGAGCTTCACTTGTCGTTTCAGGTGGTTTTCTGCACCAAGGCACCATGAGCGCTAGCACCCAGCCCTTCCTGCTGGGGAGAGAAAGAATGGCACTTCTAATGCTAGCGTTTATTCTCCCCCACAATAGGAACTGGCTCCCCCCCTCTCCTGCTAGTCATTGGAGGCCTTGGACCCATCAGCTGGAACCCATCACGGCTGCCGATGTAATGGATTCCACTTTCTCATCAGGGGGCTCCTGGAGTTGCGGATAGCCTGCCTGCTCCCAGCTCTTGGCAGCCACTATTCTTGCCTGCAGGTGTCCTGCGGTGGCAATTTAGATCCTTAGGCCCTTTAAATGCCAGGGCCCCAAAAGAGGGTCTCTAATACTATAGACAAAAAGCCAGGCAGTTTTTTCTCCTCAAGCAGGGAAAGACTAAAAAATGGAGTTCAAGTTCCCAGCTATCTTGAGAACTGTGCCTCAGCAGCAGTTCACATAGGAAGGGGACTTCCTGGGCAGGACTGCCTGGATTGCCAACCCCTCTCTGTCTTCATTTCCATCTCACATAGTTGGTAAAATATGAGAGAGGTTGTATCTCCAGGAATTAATCTGTCCTTCCCTTTAACTCTGCTTTCTCTGGTAAACACAGGCACCCGGTCCACACCGAAACAGAAGTATGGTAACCATAGCAGAACCAGCCACAAAGGCTCAGAGTGTGTTTGTAGACCCAGAATTTTCTCTGCCAAGGACAAGAAAGAACCAGGGCTGGGGAAAGCAGGAATAGGTGGCTGGGCCTGGGGAGGAGAGTGTGAGACACCTGAGTCCTTGAAGCGGCAAGGGGGTGAGAGCAGACCCCCACTGAGCAACAGTCCTGGACACTTGAAGGCCTGGAACAGCGAGTGGGGGCTTAGGGGCCTTGGGCAGGAATGTGGACAGGAGGGGAAAGCGTCACCTCTGACAAAGGATACCTGAATACAACCAGGTGGGAATTTCTCTATAGGGTAGAACAGTGGTTCCCTCCACACTGGGATGGGTTTGACTGTGGTCGAAATGCTCCCCTCAGATGAGGAAATTTCCAATGTGAAGAATCCTTTAGAAAAAACTGAATCATTTCAGCAAAAATCCTCAATTCATCAGCACAAAACTAACAGATTTTCTCAAATGACAAGAATTTTCCCTCCTTCCCTCCTTCCCTCCTTCCCTCCTTCCCTCCTTCCTTCCTTCCCTCCTTCCCTCCTTCCCTCTTTCCCTCTCCCTTCCCTCCCCCCTTCCCTCCCCCCTTCCCTCCCCCTTCCCTCCCCCTTCCCTCCCCCTTCCCTCCC
>JAKSZT010053887.1:32911047-33260242 GCA_026826555.1 Tolypeutes matacus
GGAAGGAAGGAAGGAAGGAAGGAAGGAAGGAAGGAAGGAAGGAAGGAAGGAAGGAAGGAAGGAAGGAAGGAAGAGAGGGAGGGAAGGGAGGAAGGGAGGAAGGGAGGAAGGAAGGAAGAGGCCCAAGCCCATGTTCAGTTGCCACAGAACCCCATGCTTGCCTTAGGGTTCATACTTGGTAAAATTTCCTGAAATTCCCCTTGAGGGTTCCAGGTGATTTGGAGGACACTCACTTGCCATATATGGACCTCACTTTCTAAATCTGAAAAGTAAATTGTTGAACCAGTTTAGATATTTCTGGGTTATTTTACCTTTGACTTTCTGTTAATCTAAATCTATGAGTTCTATCAGCATCATCAAAGAAAGAACTCTAAAATAAATGAATGTTTGTTACCTTTGTTCAAGGGACATCCATCTATTCATTCATCCATTTATTCAACAGACATTGAGTGTAAGGCACTGTACTAGGCTCTGTATAGACTTGAAAATAGCAAAAGCCCAATGAACACAAATCTGTGTAGCTATCCTCTATAAGGAAATCAGGAACAACTACAAGAAAGTCATGATGACTGGCTTACAACTGATGCTTTAAAACACTTTTGATGCAAAGTTAAGGGCACTTTTATTGGAATGTAAAGTATGCAGACTAAGAAAATTTCCTACAAATGTGTCAGAAATTCTCTGAATTCTAAATAAGCTCTCAAATGGCCACAGTGTTTAGAGAAAACTAGTAATAGAATACTTTAACCTTCAGTTCTTTGTGATGAGAATCTAAAATCTCATCATACAAACTTCAAAACAGGTTTCAGTGAAGCTCTCTCAAGAGGGAAAGAAAAAAATATTTGCTAGATTTAAACTAAAGTCTGGTATTGACCGATGTTCACCAAGAGACTTTCTTCCTTTCTTTAAAAAAAATAATACAGGGCAATTCCATTATTCATATGATATCTTCTCATTTGATCTAGAAAGTAATTACATATTACTTGTAAGGGGGAGATGGGACTGACTTGGCAAATGGAAACTAAGGAAATATTTCTAGGTGGATGTTTTGGCTTTCGCTGTTACATGAAAGATGGCAAAGTTAGGCGGGAAATTACAAAAGTCTGTGGCATAAAGGAGGAAATGACTTGTGTGGTAACCATGTCTCCTGCCAGCAGAGATAAAGTGAGGGGCCCGCAAGATTTACTTGCCTAATTTCTACACATCACTGTCTACAGCACTACCAGGTGCCACCGCCTGAGCCGAGCAGGGAATGCTGAGAAGTGTGAGATGCTATCCCTGCTTTCAAGGTGATTAGTGTCCAATTGGAGGAGGCTCAGCCAAAACACTAGACAGTTCCAGCCCAGCATGGTCAGATCCTGATGGACCAGGCTGGGGCTGGGGTGCTGCCAAGACAAGGGGGGACAAGTCTTCCAGGACTGATATTTTACATGTGGCTTGGAAGAAAAGAATAAGTACAGAATCACAAGGGTATGATAAGAAATCCTTCACAGGAAAAAACAGTACATAAGAATAATATCAAATCTTCTATTACGTTTAATTGCTCACACTTGGAAAGAGGAAACTCAGTAGACACAGGCATGGAGGCTCTGGAATTTGCAACACCTTCCTCCCAGGTCAGTAGGCAATCTCCAGAGATATCCACTCTTTCTATTAGCAGTGAGTTGGGCCAAGGAAGGCACTATAGCTGCACTAATATTTGCTATATTGGATTACAAAGCCAAGTAATTGCCATTTAAGTTTCAAGTAAAGGGGAGAGCATTCATCTGTGTTTTCACTCATTTATACAGCAATTAATTTGTACTTAAATTAACAATAAAAAATGGCTATGTGAGCCAATAAAGTAGAAATGATGGCAGGAAAAAATAACCTCTACTAGCAGGCCAAATCGCTCTTCCGTTCCCACTGTTGTTTGTCTCTCTGGAGAAGGTTGTTTTCGAGCAGACAGAGTGGGAACTGGGTGTGCATGCTGGCCCTTGTCAGGGGTTCAGTTTCAAAGGCTATGGACAGAAAAATGCGATGTGATGCAAAGTATTGTTGACTTGCAGTGGTACAGGCAGGTCACTGCTGCACTGTGCTCCCGAGGGATGCCGGTCAACAGTTCCTCTGGAATTGTTTAAGGCAAGGATAGATACAAACTATTCCAGAAGATGTTAGCACAGAATTAGCAAACCAGGGCTTTTGGAGAGTATATGGCTAGCAGACACATTTTGTTTGCCATGAGAGGGTTTTAAAAGTCTTTGGATTTGTTCCCAATGTTTAAAAACTAGGATGTTTCAAACAAATATTTAGATTTCCAATTCTCTTGAAAAGTTGAATGGTTTGCGCTGTATCTTCTGTATTCCTACCTGGCAACTCTTGGCTGGAATTGAAGGGTCACTGTCTTCTTTAGTCAGGCACATTTGAGTTTGTGATCCCTGTTTTAGCATTTGCCTGGTCACTTACAGGAGTAACCTGCTCTGGTTGCTTGTTTTATTTTTTTATTTTTTAAATTAGAACAATTGTAGGTTTACAGAAAATTCATGCAGAAAGTATGGTAGTTCTTATATACCTTCCCTTCCTCTCACACACAGTTTTCCCTATTATTAACTTTTTGCAATTGTATAGTAGCTTTGTTACAATTGATGAAAAAAATATTACTATAATAACATTATGAACTATAGTCCATAGTTTGCATTAGGGTTCACTCTTTGTGTTATACAGTTCCATGATTTTTTCTTTATTTTCATTCTGATAACATATGTACTATCTAATCCATTTTAACCACTTTCAAGAGCACAATTCAGTGGCATTAATTATATTCACAATGTTGTGCTACCATCACCACCACCCAGTATCAAATTTTTCCATCACCAGAAATGGAGACTCTGTGCCAATTAAGCATTAACTCCTCATTCCCCACCACATCCCTACCTTTGGTAATGTGTATTCTAATTTCTGACTCTATGAGTTTGCATATTCTAGCTATTTCATATAAGTGAGGTCATACAATATTTGTCCTTTTGTGTCTGTCTTATTTCACTCAACATGACGTCTTCAATATCCATCCATGTTGTAGCATGTATCAGAACTTCATTCCTTTTTATGGCTGAATAATATTCCATTGTATGTATATACTGCATTTTTTAAATCCATTCATTGATTGATGAATACTTGAGTTGCTTTTGTCTTTTGACAATTGTGAATAATGCCCCTAGTCTATTACTTATTCGAATCCCTGCTTTCAATTCTTTTGGGTATATACTAGTTTCCCAGCTGCTAAAATAATACCATTTAATAGATTGGCTTAGTGACAGAAATTTATTAGCTCACAATTTCAAAGTCTAAAAGGCTTGCTTCCTCCTGGGATCTGTATCTTCTGGCTGGCCAGCAATCTCTAGGGTACCTTGGCTTTTCTCTCACATAGAGGCAGGTTAGCATAGTGAAAGGGGGAAGGCTGCTGGCCAGACAGACAACATGACTGACAGACAACATGGCCATGAGACCCTGCCAAGACCTTGACCTTGACCTTGAGGTCCCAGCTGGGACTCTTTCTGGGCCAAGAGGAGATTCCAAACAGACCTCACCATTGGCACCCACCATTGGTGGAGTGACCAATAATAGCTGGGGCCCCTCCCCTTAGCATTAGCAGGGGGAGAACTAAACAACAGCTTAATAGGTGACCACAAGGGGTGCAGATGTGCCTCAAATGGTTGGGCGTCCGTCTCCATATGGAGGGACCTGGATCCGATCCCTGGGACCTCCTGGTAAAATAAAAAGGAAAATATAGAAGGCGCGCAGGCCATCAGGCCCCACAAGCAGACATGGCGTCAGGCCTTGTGAGTGGGTGAATCCCCAGGCCCCATGCGTGCGTGCACCGCACGCAGCAAGATGATGACGTAACAGGAGAGTGACACAAGGGAGAGCCAAGACAAGACGTGCCAAAAAACCAGGAACTAAGGTGGTGCAGGCGGTAGGACACCTCTCTCCCACATCGGAGGTTCCCAGGATCGAACCCTAGTGAAAACAGGAGGAGAAGGATGAGAAGAAAGGGCAGGAAATGGACACAGAGAATTTCCCAGTGAATGGACACAAAAACAGCAGAAACGGGAGTGTAGGGGGGTTAAAAATGGATTAAAAAGTAAATAAATAAATAAATAAATCTTAAAAAAAAAAAAAAAAGGTGACCACACAAGCCAAATCTTGCTGTCTCTGCCTAGAGGAGCCTACATCAAATCTCGGTGTATATTTCTGTCTTTCTCTCCCATTTTTCAGTAAACTCTGTTCTTTCCCTGCATTTCCCAATAAATTCTTTTTACTGGCCTAACTAAACTGGCATGTTCTTAAATTCTTTTGTGAGACAGCCAAAAACCCAGAGGAATCCAACACTTCCCCAGCTTCAAGATGGCAACGCACGTGGTCGCACCTTCTTCTTTCTTTTCTGGGTTCCATTGACGTCCAGCTTCTGGCTGCTCCCTGTGGCTTCTTCTTCCTTGTCCAATTTCCTTTGCTTATAAAGACTTCAGCTGTATTGGATTAAGACCATCCTCACTCAGTCTGGGCACACCTTAGCTAATAACATCTTCCAAGGTCCTATTTACAAATGGGTCCACACTCACAGCACCAGGGGGTGAGACCTGAACATGCCTTTTGTGGGGGATGTGATTCAATCCCCAACATATACCTAGAAGTGGGATTGCTGGGTCATATGGTAGTTCTATACTTTCTGAGGAACTGTCAAACTATTTTCCATAGTAGCTATACCATTTTACATTCCCACCAACAATATGTGAGGATTCCTATTTCTCCACATCTTCACTAACACATGTTCTTTTCCATTAAAAAAAAAAAAAAAAAAAAAAAGCCATTGTATGGGTGTGAAATAGTACCATATTGTGGTTTTTATTTTTTTTATTTTTTTTATTTTTTTAAAGATTTTATTTATTTATTCATCTATCCCCCCCCTGCTGCTTGTGCTCGCTGGGTCAGCCAACCACGCCGTGCAAGCGGGCCCGCCCTCACCAGGAGGCCCCGGGAACCGAACCCGGGGCCTCCCATATGGTAAACGGGAGCCCTACTGATTGAGCCACAGCCGCTTCCCATATTGTGGTTTTTAATTTGCTTTTCTCTAATGGTTAATGATGTCGAGCATCTTTTCATGTGCCTATTGGCCATATATATGTATTCTTTGGAGAAATGTCTATTCTAGTCCTTTGCCCATTTTAAAATTTGATTGCTTGTTTTTTGTTGTTGTTGATTTGTAACAGGTCTTTATATATTCTGGCTATTACATCGTTATCATATATATGCTTTCCAAATATTTTCTCCCATTCTGTGGATTATCTTTTCATTTTCTTGTTTGGTTGCTCTTTTCATCAGCTTCACTCTTTAACTCCTAAGGCTCCTGAACTTCCTGGAACATTTTGCTTTTTCAGAGTTTGAATATCTTAGGCTTGGAAGCTGCTCCCGGCCCAAAGGTCTTACATTTGCTGCTGTGTTCTTTGGTCTTGGTATTGAGCCTGTTGCCATAGAACCAAAGACTTATCCAGAGGGAAGTTACTTGGGTGAGTGGCTTATCTACCTGCTTCATTTAGGAACTGAGGTTCAGAGAGGCCAAGTGACTTGTTCAAGGTCACACAACAATTTGAGACAGATCAAGACGTGAGTCCTCATCTCTCAGTCCAATTCTAGTGCATTTTCCAGTAACTTTAGGCCTCTTCTAGGGTGTTTATTAATGATATTTTATGTCCCAAAGCAAGAATATAATTTCTCAAATCATTGTGCAGTGTTTCCACTTGGAGGAGTTCAACAATGCAGGCCTTCCAGACATGGCTAACTTTCCTCAAAACTGGCCCCTGGTAAGAACTCATATCATTGATGTGGACGCAGTGGCCACTGGAGGTTCTGAGCTCAGGGAGAGGGAAAACAGGTGTAATGTGGGGGCATTTTCAGGACTTGGGAATTGGCCTGAATGGCATTGCAATGACAGACACCGGCCATTATATATCCTGTCATAACCTACAGAATTGAGTGGGAGGGAGTGTGAACTGCAATGTAAACTGTGGTCCATGCTTAGTGGCAATGATCCAAGATGTGTTCATCAATTGCAATGAATGTACCACACTAATAAGGGATGTTGTTAATGTGGGTGAATGGGGCGGTGTGGGGAGCAGGGCATGTGGGAATCTCCCATATTTTTTATGTAACATTTACATAATCTAAATATCTTTTTTTTTTAATTAAAAAACAAAACAAAACAACAACAACAAAAAAAAACTGGCCCCTGGTGATGAGATGGGTGTTCAAAGCTTACTTTCTCATTCACTCTGTTGGCTCCTGAGAGACCTGAACTGGCAGTCAAACCTACTGGGTTCAGGTCCCAGGTCTCCTCTTACCAGCTATGTGACCTTGGGCAAGTTTCCTCACCTCTGTGGGGCAGAATTTCTTAAATGTGAGACATTGTAGCTCAAGTATAATCAGGTGGAATTTGTAGCATGAACAGAACAAAATGTACTTGTAACCTAGCAAGCACCTTAGAATAGGCATAAAGTTTCTATAGAAGAGCACATAGCCCTGTTTAATATTAACTAGACCCTTTACTTCTTTCTTTATAAAGAAAATGTCTCTATTCTTAGAACCATGAAACTTAGACACGAGGCACAATATGAATCTTAAATGTTAACCAGAGCAGAAAACTAGAAAACTCCCCAACCCCTTCAAAGAAATGACGAGCTTATGATTCATTTCTTTGTTTCAAATCGTATCTATGCTTAATTCTCTTTGTTTCAAACCTGTATAAAAGCTGTAGAAAAACCTCTTGCCGGGGAGGCAGATTTGAGATTGATTAGATCTCCTGCCCTCCGCTGGCCAATAAAACTTCTTTTCCTTCCCAGCCTAGTTGGGTGTATCTGTCTGTCCTGCAGCAATGGAGGGAAGGAACCCGGCCGAGGACCACACTGCCCCTCTTCAGCTGGAAGAAAGCCTGTTTCACAGGATGGTGATGATCCTAGGACATAGCAAATATGAAAGTTTCAGAAAAGTAGAAAAAGGTAAATGCAAATTGCTATTTTGAGCTTTTGAGTTTTGATTTCAGGGAATCTCATCATTCCCTCATTTTAGAGGTGAGGAAATGGAGGCTCAGGGAACAGGGTCATTCAGCAGCTACTGGCAAAGATCAAATTAGCAAGTAGGTCTCAGGCCACAGCCACAGCTGGAATCTTGGATTTCAGTGGAAGTACCAGCTGGCCGTGGGGTGAAATGGGAAACGCCCTAACTTCTCCTCATTTAGGTCTGTGGGAGCAGAGTCCCAACCTTGGACACTAAACGTTTAAATCGCTCTCATCGTAAGGGCAGAGGCAGAGAAGGAGGAAGACCTAGGCACCCTCTGTCCTCATCCCCACCCCCAGCCCCCGGGGTTGGGATTCCAAGTAACACAGACTCAGAGAGAAAGTGACTGGGAAAAGAGCCCCACACTTGGAGGCGGCTGATTCCCAGTCCATGAGCATGGATTTGGGAGACATACTGTGCAAATGAGCACTGTTTTTGCAAACTTGTGGGATCTGCCATCTCTCTCAGTTTAACTAGATTTCTGCAGTGATATCCAGGCATGTTATGCATTAAATTAGAGCTGGTAATTTCAGAGGGAAACAGCTTTAAAATGGCATGAAAAACAAAAATCTGTTTCTTGAAATATGACGCCATATGCGCCTGCATTGCTGCAGTTAGGTTAAAAGACTTTTCCTCCTTTTGTTACTCATCAAGCCGCCAATGTTAATGTCAGATCTGCAACAGAACCATATACTAATGGAACCCAAATTAGCTCTAAAATTAGCTCTCAGCAAGAAACGCAAGACTAGCTCAAGGCAAGCAGATTTCTCTGACTGTGAAAGATGGAAAGCACTTTAGCAAAGCAGCCACATATTGATATTCTCGAGCCTCAAAAAAGATCATTCTTTGCTCTGAGTGAATTGCCCAGGAAGAACTGTGTGCTGCCTGCTGTCTACCTATGTGTGAGGAACTAGCAGCTCAACCTGCAGTTTTAAAATAATCTGCCCAAAAGAGAAGTTTTTGAGAGTCTGGAATATGGGTGAAGAGAGAGAGAGACTGAGGGGGGTCAGATTTGAGTGGGGGACTGGGTGCTGGGAGGGACAGCATTCTGGATTTTAGCACATGTTCCATTGTCACTGTTTATCTAACACCTTTGCAGAACCCAGAGACTGGAGTGAAATCCGCCACGGAAGGTATTTATATGGATAAGCAATATTTAGCAGCTGAAACAGGCTCATTGTGAGTTATTTTCCACCCTCCTTAAAAAATATGAACTGAAACTGTTTCTAAAGAGTGTCCTGTGAGTAGTAACTCTTCTGAGATATTAATAGAGTGGTGAACGTCATTGATGGGCCACAGTTCAGCCAAGTTTTTGCTGCCCTCGGTTCCTCGGTAAGTTTTCAAGCACCCCGGGAGTTTGATGGTCATTTAGTCTGCATTTCTGGAGACAGTTGTCGCTTTTTAGAGTGAGTTCACTCCAGGGTTTGTGGACCAGAGCTGAGCGGAGGGAAAGAGAAAGAAGATGCAGGGGGTGAAATGGGAACTTAGAAACACTGAAACCTTCCCAGGAAAATACAAAACAACAAAGAAACCAAGGTAAAGGTGGAGTTGGGAGCAGGAGGAAGATGGCATTAGTGTGGGTGTGGAGTTGTTTGACTTAGACACTGTCCCAGCATGGAAAAGCTATCCAGTTCTCGTGGCTGAGATGCCTGCCTTCCCTTCCACTCAGGGAAGTATGAACTACTGTTTGGCTGAAGAGTGCCTGTGAACCTGACATTTTGGGGCAAGTGACTTTAATTCATTCTCACACCCTGAACATGCATTGACTCTCAGGTTGGACATCATGTTGCTCAGTCTTTCCGGGTGATAAGATGGGTACATAGATAACCAAGACGTAAGCTCCAGGGAGTGTGTGATTTGGGCTACATATGAGGGAGAGATTAGTTCTATGTTGTGGGTGGTACCTGAACTGAGCCTTAAAGGATGAGTAGAAATAAGTTATGGGACTTTTGGATGGTCAGAAGCCATTAGCCCCATGTACAAACAAGTCCCCTTGGGGTACAGTCCATTCTAGCCATGACTCCAAAGCTAGCCTGACCTTTTCTCTTAGCTGGCTCCCTTCTCTTGAAGTGTGCTAAGAGGAGAGACCTAGAAAGTATGGCAATGAGGTGAAAAGACATAAGGCTGGGGCAAGTCTGGAAAACCTCAGTTGTTCTGGAGGGAGTTGGAAACAGGGGAAGAGAGTCAGCATGTATTTAAACAAATTGCTGGGTGGGAATGAAGACTGAGGCTACTGTCACAATCAGCAGCAGCAGAACGGATGGCTCATGGCTGTGCATTGTCAGAGTGACTGATGATCTGGGCCTGTGATTCCTCCTTCTTATCATCCTTCTGTCCCTGAGCTTTAATCTGGGCAACTGATCCCTTCAGCTGGCAGACAGAAGTACAATTTAAGTCAATCCATTTTCTGATGGATCTGAAACCTAATTATATTTTCAGAGGGTAAAACCAACAGGTTATTTAAAAAGGTAAGGAGTTTGCAATATCTGCACAGGTAACACCTACGACAGGATGGCTATTTGAGCTTCAGAGTCACACAAAACAGAATGTCTTAATTTCCTAGGGCTGCTGTAACAGATTGCCACAAATTTATTGACTTTAAACAACAGAAATTTATTGTCTCACAGTTCTGGAGGCTACAAGTCTGAAATCAAGGTATCAGCAAGGCTGGACTCCCTCTGAAACCTCTAGGGGAAAATCCTTCCTTGCCTCTTCCTAGCTGGTGGTTTGCTGGCAGCCTCAGCCCTCCCTGACTGGTGGCTGCAGCACCTCAGTCTCTGCTTCTGTCCTCTCATGGCCTTCTCCCCAATGTCCATCCACATCTCTTCTCCCCTCTTGTAAGGACAGCAGTCACAGTGGATTAGCGCCCACCCTAATCCAGTTTGTCTTCATCTTAACTAATATATCTCCAAAGATTCTGTTTCCAAATGGTCACATTCATGAGACTGGGGGGCTAAGATTTTAGCATTCTCTCTTTGGGGGATGCAGTTCAACCCATAACAGATACCATGGGAAATAACTGGGTTCCAGGTGGTGCTTCATGGCTCCCATCTGACTGTGGCCAACAATGATGCTACACTTCAACCAGACACATTTTGTCTCTCACTCAGTTTCCACCCCTGGGTAACTACAGAACAACAAATCCTAAGCCTGTCTGTAAAGAAAAAAATGGTGCTGTGGGAAAAGCACGTCTTGAGTTCTAATCCCAGCTCAGCATTAAAAATTGCTGTATCTTTGACCAATTCATTTAACTTCTCTGAACTTGCCTTTTCTGGCAATTAAAAGAGATGGTGTGTGTGAATATGCTTTGTAAAAGAAAATACTACACAAATGCCAGTTCTTAGCAATGATACACTTACTACCTCACATGGTTGTTATGAGCCTTCGTTGAAAATGCTATTTGAAAGAAAATTACCAGAAATACTAGAATTTCTGACCCCAGAAAATTCTGCACTGTAATAAAGTTTTATCGAATTATCAACAAATGAGGGAAAAAGTGAATCCCAAAACACTGTATTAGGTTAACTAGAATTATAACTGGCAGAAACATATTTCTTTTTTTTTTTTTTTAAAGATTTTATTTATTTATTCATTTCTCCCCCCCTTGCTGCTTGTGCTCGCTGGGTCAGCCAACCATGCCGTGCGGGCGGGCCTGCCCTCACCAGGAGGTCCCGGGAACCGAACCCGGGGCCTCCCATATGGTAAACGGGAGCCCTACTGATTGAGCCACAGCCGCTTCCCAGAAACATATTTCTTATTAAATAAAAACAAGAATCTTTTAAATTAGACAAATATCAAGTTCTCTAATGATGCTTATAAATCAATTTGAGATGAAGAACTTGCTATCATAATTGTTCATTTTTCCTGGCTCTGCCTGGCAGGACAAATCCCACATACTCACAACCTTTTGCGTCAGCTCAAAAAGATCCATCTTGGGGGATGGATGTGGCTCAAATGGTTGGGCGTCTGTCTCCCATATGGAGGGACCCGGGCTCGATCCCTGGGACCTCCCGCTTAAAAAAAAAAAAGGGGGGAAGCGGCTGTGGCTCAATCAGTGGGGCTCCCGTTTGCCATGTGGGAGGCCCCGGGTTCGGTTCCCGGGGCCTCCTGGTGAGGGCAGGGCCCGCCCGCACGGCGTGGTTGGCTGGCCCGGCGAGCACAGGCAGCGGGGGGGGGGGGGATAAAAGAAAAAATAAAATTTAAAAAATCTTAAAAAAAAAAAAAAAAAAGAAGGTCCATCTTCTACAGTTATCTCTACAATTTAGTATCTTCAGTGCAAATGTACCAACATTGGCAGCATGGGCCTGCACACTGTCCTTTTCTAAATTTGCCAAGAGCTTCATGAGGTTTTCTTTGTTGTTGTTTTTTTTAATAAATCTTACTCATCAATAAAAACATGCTCCTTTTTAATACATCCCTCAAACTCGAGAAAGAGAGACTCACAATTTAAAAACAAAACAAAACTTGACAATACATAAATGGGAAGACAGTGTCACATGTAACCTGTGAAACAAAAAACCCATAGATATCATCCACATTGCCAGCAAAAGATAGACACTCTTCCCCTTCTCTTGCACAAATGACACATATCTGTAATAGCTGTGCTTTGTCCATGCATGGAGTGTGTGTGTGTGTCCCACACACCAGCACAAATGGCACAATGCTGCACTGTTCATTTAAAGCAGCCCCATGGGATGGGTCGTGGGAGAGGAGGCAGGGCCTGTCAGTGTCAAGGTGAGCTGTGCTGGCCTCTGGGCAATTGCTGGAACAGTGGGAAGAGCTGGGGAGAGTGGGTGAAGGCAGTGGTATATCTTTTCCAGCAACTACAGTGGTTCTCCTCCGCCTGACCATTATTTTCCTAAAGGAGTCCCATCTAGCAAGTTAGGACATCAGATCTGATCCTGTTCCCCCATCCCCAACATCTGATGGGGAAACAAAGAAGGGAAATATTTGTCTCATTAGAAATAGGCTCACCTTTTCAGATTTCCAAAGACATTCACAAAGAAAAACTAGTGTGTCCAAACCCCACCCCACCGTGCAGAATGGGGGGCCTGGGTCCGGTAGTGGGGAAGCTTCCTGATTTTCCTGAAGAAACAGTAGGTGTGCTTGGAGCATGCTCCAGAATGCCTGCAACTGTCTGCCTGTGTGGCCCTCACTGGAGGATACAAGCCTAAGCAGGAGTGACTAGGGAACCAAGGGAAGCCTAGCTTCCAGTCTAACCATCTGGGATCACCAAGAGACACTGGAAACTAAACCAGTAGTAACAATGGTCATACAATACATCATTTCATCCCCCTCTAGGAGGTAGAGATCATTACCTTCACTTTCAGATGAGGAGGCCCAAGTATGGCATGGTTAAACATCTCCCCAAGGTCGACAACTGGTAAGGGGCAGGGCTGGGGTCTGAACCAAAGCCATAGCACTGTGCTGCCTTCTCGCTGTGCCCAGGCCCCGGGACCAGAGTGCCACAGGCCTGGCAGCTTCCTGTGCTGACCTGCCTTGGGGTTGCTGAATGATTCCTTCTTCTGCCTCTGCCAAGTGCAGCCTCACATGACCACTCCTTGTCCTGTTCCAGACTTAGCACATAGAAGGCACTTAACAAAGGGGAATTGAACGCAAGGATCATTAGGCCATGGCACAAGCCACACTGGGTCCCTGCAGTGAATGCCAACATTGTGATTCTGGATAAAGGTACCAGGAGGCCCGGGAGCCCTCTCTGGGTTGGTGGAGAGCTGGCCTGTCCTCCACAAGGATTGAGCACATTGCTTTAGTACTGCAGGGGGAGCGGACGGAGCAAGGAACAGAAACTGATTTCTAGCCCCTGAATGAGAGACCTATGTTGCCTCTCTTTTTCTCCCCTATACAATGATGGTGCTTAATTGAGGGTCTTTACAATAATTTCTACTCTGAAACAGCAACTTAATAAAGATGACAGAGAATGGAGAACAGTTATGCCTAGCACTGTTGCTGTGTTATTCTGGACAAATCCTTCCCCCATCACATGCTCTGCTTCTCTGGCTGCCAAACTGGGCCGATAATGCTGACTACCTATTTTCCTTAGGGAAAATAAGAAAGTGTTTACCTACAGTAAAGCTTAGAGCGCCTGGAGAAAACTATTAAATAAACACTGTACCATTCAAATGGAATCTGGGACTGGTTTTACTTTCACTGCCAAACTGAAAATGCACAGCATTTCAAATTTGTCCTCTAGAGCTTTAAAAGGCTTTAAATTTCTGAGTGTTTTGGAGAAGGGGGTACTAATCTGTTTTAGAAAACAATATATTTCTTCTTTTGGAATTTGGGCAAGTACGAGAAAATCAGATTAGGAAACTCAATCTACCCCGATTCACAGACCCTCTCTCTTGGCATTTTTAGCCAGAAGGTTATAGAAAAACTATCGATCTGGGGAAAACCTTGCCTCCACTCTCATCCCCATGGAAAGCAAGTATTTGTTTTTCCTTTTTCTTCATCTAAACTAGTTTCTTCCAAAAATCTCTTTCTAAAGAGCCATTAATATGCTGAGTTCTCAGGAGTTCCTTTCATGCCTTGTCTTTGCTTGGGGGTAATATTTGCTTTCTGAGGCGTGGCCTGCTTCCTAGTCAAAGGTGAGCAGCCACAAAATGGGCTTTCCCAGTGATTGGTATCACAGCCACACCTCAACCTGGGTCAGTGTGGGGAAGCCAGCTTGCTTGATACCCAGCCTCCTCACCATTGTTAGCCTCCTAGCACCTCCACCCACCCCCAGGTCCAACCTGTGTCCAAGCTCTGCCCTCAGCAGTGGCAGCAAGCAGGCCCCTCTAAACAGCTAACTGGTAACTAAGGGGAAGAGCTACTAATAAGATTCAGGAATGTCCCCCGAACCTCCAGATGCTCTCCTGTCAGTGGAGCCTTTGGCCCTGGTTTCAGCCCCAGCCAGCACCAGAGAGACCAACTCCTTGTGGCCTCCAGCAAACTTCATCTGGGCTCAATCCCAAGGCCATGCAGTTCACCACTTACCTCCCACAGTGGGGCTTTTCTGTGGGCCCTGATGCATAAAATGCCCCCTGGCCTGCCGGGGGCTCAGTGCATGGGCAGACTGGAGGTGGGGAGGATACCCCGGGAGCCAAACATCTCCAATAGGAGATGAAAGCCAGCAGATAAAGTCTTCTCTCTTCCTCCTCCAAACAGAGAAGGAATGGCTTGTATGGGTGCTGTGTGGCCTCCCAGAAGATGGTCTCATGAAACAAGGGACTGCAGTTAATACCAAATTGTGGCTGGCTTGACAAAGAGCCTTCTGCCTCACTCCCACTTCCCTTACTCCTGCTCCTTGGGATTGCACTCCCAATAAAGAAGTTATACTTAAGCATTTACATCAGGTTCTGCATTCTGAGGAACTCAGGGTAGACAGTCCTTCTCAAGGATACGGGCATTTTAAAATAGAAGTCTTGAAGGAGGAGCTATTAAGACTCAAAGAAAGGTACTCTAATGGTGGAATTATGGACAGTGGGGTTGAGGGAGGGTGAGGCCGATCCACACTTGCAGTTTGTGTGTGTTTATGTGTGTTGTGGGCTGGGATGAATATGACACTCACTGCCATGTCTTCTCATGTCAATCAGCTTCCTCCGCCTTCTGCCCTTGCTGTGACCCTTCTTTCTGCCTGGCTGTTCTGTGACATGCTTTTTTTTCCACTTGTACACTCTGCTTCCCTAGGTATTTTCATCCCGGAGAAACACCTGCTACCTCTAAAGGTGGTTGCCTGAATTATAGATGAGCTTTCAAGAGAGAAAGATGCACTCAAGAGAAAGGAAAGGAAAAAAAAAGGTAAACAAGTGAACCAGAACTTTTCTCTGAGCATCCCAGGACAATGCAAACTTCACTTTCCCCTGGGCCTCTGGCTTGAACCCTGACGCCAACATGGGGATGGTCTGAAATCATCCTGACCACCACCTTCCTCACCTTTGTTCTTTGCCTCTTTCCCTTGCTGGGTGTGTCCACCTTCTCCCTGTCTCTACATGTCCAAATTCTTCAAGGCCCAGGACAAAATGCTAGTTCCTCCAGGAAGCCTTCCCAGATTGCTTGGTTAGGTATGATCTCTCAATCCTCAATCCTTTTCCCTTCTTCACTTTCTTACCTCTAATTGTGAGTATCCTAACTGTGAGACTCTGGCTGATTCACCCCTGTACTCCCACAGGGCCAGGTAGAGGGCCCTGCACGTGGTAGCTGATCAGGAAATAATGAGTAAAAACAGGAAGAAAGAAAAGAAAGCAGGGTGGCAGGCTCCAGGAGCACAGACAAATGTCTGCTGAATCTAGGATGTGGCAGGGTCAGAAGCCAATTTTCATTGCTTTCTCCTTTGTGTGTACTTCTGGGGTTGCTAATGACAATTGGAAACAGAGAATCTCAAATTTGCTGCTCTCAGTTGAGGCGTTGCTTGAGGTGTTTCTAACACTGCTTGCTTCCTTTTACCTCATTGAAAGGAAAAGCCTGTGGCCAAAACCTATTACTGACTCAGGGTGTGGAGTTTGCAGGGAAGAGGTGCATACAGACAAGACAGACTCTATGCCTGTGCTGGAGTGATGGGAAGCCCCCCCGAAACACTTTCACTCGCATGCTTTCTCCTCTGTCCTCCTGCCCAGCTAACACCCCCCAAACCCTTTCCCTCCCTGCCTACTTGGAGTCTGGCTTCCCCTCCCTTCCTTACACTCTCTCAGGTTAAGTCCATGGTGACTGGACCTATTGTTTTGCATATTTAGACAATGTTCTTTTGCCTAGAGGGAGTCCTCAAACATATGTGTTGAATTATTAAAGATAGACCATTTCCTTAATCCGAAGAGCTTGAAGAGTGAGGAGACTCTACCCTGAAGGCAGGGCACTCTCCTAGAGAAATGGGTGAGGCACGGTGGAAACCACCCAAGTGGCTTTTAGATACCTCCCTTCTGTGCTGGATCCCTGCTGGAGGCTGCCCAGGCATCCTGTAGAGTTGCCCAGTAAAATACATTTCAGACAAATAATGAATAATCTTTTAGTATATATATGTCCCATATCGCATTTGTTATATAGTTATACTAAAAAAAAAATTGTTGTTAATCTGAAATTTAAATTTAATTGAACGTCCTGTATTTTTATTTGCACAGCTGGGCACCCCTCCCCTAGAGGCTCCTTGATCCCTCTGCCCCAGTCATCCACTCGTACCCAGGTACAGTCCCCGCTGCGAGTCGCTGAGCCAGGGGGAGGTGGTGTCAGCTGAGATCGGGACTTCGGGCATTGTTGGTGTCTTCGGCCCCCACCCCCAGCCCCAACTCTTTTGCAACTGGAAAGGGTTACTTTTTAAATGGGTTTGAAAAAATATTTTGTCATTTGTCCATGCTGGGTTTCATAGAAACTGTTCACACTTGGAGAGCAGTTCAGAGTTTACAGAGAGTGATCACATACACTCTCCTGAAGCAGCAGCAGCCAGAAAGATAAACTGTTCCCAACAAGTTACTTGTTTCATAGTTGAAAACCTGAGGCCCAGAGAGGCTGAATGACTTGCCAGCGGTCCAGGAACAGTTACGGTTGAGCCACGGCTAGCCCCGGGTCTTGGGCTGCTGGCGTAGAGTTCCTCGCTCCAGTACAGCCGACTCCTTCCTAGGCCACCGGTTCCAAGTTAATTAGGCAGCAAAGAACTCTTTGGGGGAAGCTGCAAGTGAGAGGAAGTACTCTAGAGGGGGTGGTGTTGGGAGAGCAAACCAGAATGGCATGTTTTAATTGATCTTTGATTGTGCCAACAACTGCCGCCTCCTGGGGCAAGCAGCTGCTATTTCTGAGTCAGCACCCTCGGGTGAGACTCTGCCTGCCCAAATGCTGGCATATCTGGCTCTTTTTTTCCCCCACACTTGACCTCTCTTTGTGCAGGAAGCTGGTATGTGCAAAGCAAAAGATTCCTCCTGCTTTCTTAATTGGCCAAGCAGCCGGTAGTCTGGAGTCCTGGGAATACTGTCCAGGGTCACCTACAGCCTCCCCTTTCCACCCAGCTTATCCTGGAAGCTCCCAAGAGATCTGGCTCTGCTTATGAAGCGAAATACAGCTCTGAAGACCTTGCAGGAAGCTTTTAAAGCACAGTATTCTTTGTGGACTTTGAAAACTCCAGTACTACTTAGCAAGATTCTTTTGCATTAGTAGTTATCCAGGGTCCCCCAAGATGCATGCATCCCCACCTTTAATCCGGGAGAAAGAGAAGGCTTCCAATAGGAAGAAAGAAACTCTTTCCAACCTCACTGGAAGCCTTGAATATTTTCAACTGGAGTCAATAGGGTAGAGTGAGCTGGTTTCCGGAGCAGCAAAACAAGGGCCTCAGGGCTGGACCTGTGGGTAGAAGGAAGCCTATGACTATGTAATACCAAAAACAACTCACTGGAAAGAGAAACATTCAGATAAGCCAGTTATTTAGTATTTGATTTTATACAAGTTTTTAAAAGCTTAAAACCTGAATTAAAAATTTTTTCCCACTGATTTCAATAAGCTGGCCAATAAGGCAGTCCACAGTTTATGAATGCTTCTACATATATCCAATCTTTTCCTCATGGCCTCCCCCAGAGTGGACAGTGCTGTGGCTGAAGGTAGACATTCTGAGAGAGGACGTGGTTTGCCTAGGAAGTGGCAGGGCCAGGATGGCACCCGGGCCAGCCCAACTCCCTGGCCGGTGCTCATGAAGGCAGCGACTATCGGCTCCACAGGCCCTGGACTAGATCCATCGTGGCACAGTGTCCATGTGAGCTGCATGATAAACAAAAATGAAGATGAGGACAAGATAGGAGGATTTTCATTTAGCTTTAAAATAATCTTTCTAGCCAAGACTTTGGTATTCAGCAATGAGACTGATTCTGGACACCAATCCCATATTTAAAAAAAAAACAACAACTCTACTTAGAGTAATGCCTTTTGAGATCACAGCTTCATAGTATTTTAGGAAGACACTGTGCTAGGTTCTGTGATGAGGCCCTGTCATGAAGGAGGAAGAGATCTCAGGGATGGGATTGAGCCCCAAATGACCTTAACACAAAGCAGAATGTCCTAAGAGTGATGCCCAAAGGTTCTACAGAGAGGCATAAGTGAGACTGTTAGTTTCTGTAATTATGATCCTCAGAGAAAGCTTCAAGGGGGAGGAGAGAGCCCTTTGAGCTAAGTAAGTCTAAAAGAAAAAATGCAAGTTTCACAGGTGGAAATGGATCCTGAGAAGAGGAAATTGCCTGAGCAGAAAAGACTAGAAAGTAGGGTGTGTTTGAGAAATAGGGGAGCAACAGTGACATGGCCAAAGAGTGAGCTTGGACAACCAACTCATTCCTCAAGAGGATCCTTCAAGGGAGGTAACACTGGCTTGGAGTTCCAGCCCCAGCTCTGGCATAGATTCACCCAAGGACCTCTCCCTGGGCCTTGGAGCCTGTTTCCTCATCTATAAATAAGAAGGTTTTCCAAAGATGCAAAATGAGGCCTCCTATTCTGTAGCTTTGATAGGCTTTAATGTTGAGCTGCCTAGTAAGATTTTATTTTAAGAGTGGATTTTGTGCTTTAAAAATGTTTAATAGCCACTGGTCTCAATAAACAAGTTCTTTCAACTATATAATTCCATTTCTTTCTGCTGCAGGCTTGAGAGTTTCTCTGGTTTGTTATTCAAATGAAGCATGGCTCATTTAAGATTTACCAGGGTGCTCTCAATTGTCTACTGCAGTAGTAAGTCATTTGACCTGTTTTCCAGTGGAAAATCCATTTTTATTTACATCCTTAGGAGAAAGAGCCTAGTGCTGTTGAGAGAGTCCTAGGAAGCAAATCAGCAGATCTGGCTCCATGCCATAATGACAAATATCATTCACAAATAGATATATACATAAAACAACAACTATTTGTTGAATTAATGCTAACTAGTGACACCATCTTGGGCAAGTCCCCTTGCCTCTCTGACCCTTGGTCTTGCCATCTCTAAGATCAGGGACAAAGCCTGCCTGGCCTGTGTCATGCATGTTTGTGAGGATCCAATAAAAGAATACATTTGAAAGTGCTTTACAAACTGTAAAGTGCCCCATAAGTGTAATATGCCATGGGGTGCTGGGGGAGTCAGGGCCTGGGAGAGCAGCTCTCTGGATTACTGTGGAGGGGTGGTTTGACTCTGAGACCTCACGAAGTGGCTGATTTTCTCTGACGGCATTTCTCAGCTTGATTATATGAAAGAATAGGGGGAATAAAAGAATAAATGCACACAGCACCCATTTTAAATGTTTCACTCACCCCGAGTCCCAGCTAGCCTTCTCAACCACAAGGTAACTGAAACTGAAACTTGTCATGAAACAGGTAGAAGCCTCATGGAAGGAGCCTTGGCCAAAACAAACCCCAGGAAAGACAGAAGGCAGAAGGTCTTGTTTCACTTCCAAAGATGTTTATCAGTTACTTGCATTATTTGTGAGTTCAAGATGGGGCTTTTTAAGTTATGATTAATTTCCTAATTGAAACCACATCATTGGGCCAATGAATGCACAGGCACAACTCCCCAGCAGTTTAAAGAAGCACTGATTCTTCTACTAAACTTATTTGCCAACAATTCAACTATTTTCCAAAAACTTAACCAATGGCATCTGTCCCTCTTGAGCCCAAACCACCATCCCCACCAGTTTCTTTGACGCTGCTTTGCTGGAGATATTTCTCAGATGATTCAAATATGCTAGTCTTCTCAATCATAGGATTAAATAAAACATCAAGAGATTGCAGGCTCGGCTAGGTTATCAAACTGAAATGCCAAAAAGAAACAGTGCGCTCTACTCGAGCGTGTTCAATGGCTCCCCATTTTGTGGAATCCACATTCCTTAGGCTGGCTGAAGGTCCCTCCTGCCTGGCTACTTCCTGGTGGCAGCAAGGTCTGGTGGCAAAAGTCCTGAGCAGGAAGAAGAGACCTTAATTCTTGTCTAGCTCCAAACCTGATAGCAAATGAGGGTCCCTTCTGCTCTCTGTGCCTTGGTTTCCCGGCCAATCCAATATGAAGTCTGAACTAGTCTAGCTGTAAAGTTCCATTCCATTTGCCTTGGAGGGGCTAGGGGCTAACACTAGGGTAGGGAAAAAGCTGAGAGGAGAGAGCAGTCCTGCTTTAACAGGTTGACACATTCTGAACAAGGTTTTGTTGGGCGAAGGATTCTGTTGTTTTAAAATGCTTGGAAAATACTGTCCTTCACCCCATGACTCTGAGGCTACCCTTACAATTTTCCTTCCCTCTGCCACTGCACCATCTCCTGCCCCTGCCAGAAGTCCTGTGCATTCTTGCTGTAGTAACTTTACTCAAAACTCCCATCCCAACTAGTAATGCTGCCCCTCCAGTTCCAGCCTCACTTCCTCCAAGAAATCAACTTGCCCATAAGGCTCCCTGCTTCTTCTAAACAACTCACTGTGTGTACTGGGAACCAAGCCTGCCCTGGAGTGCCCCGTGCTGGGTGTCTTCAAATGTACCCCACTTCCCCCAGCAAAATCTTGAGACCCCTGTAGAAAGGGACCGAGCTGCAGCCCAGGTATATCCTAGCACCAATCCTGGGGTATAGGGGATACCAAGGAAGTGTCTGTGGATATTGCAAAAGGTGACCACCTATCACTGGCAAGGTGCTGAGGTGAGAGGCTGCTGAGAAGAAGGTCATGCCCAACTCTGGCCTCTCCCCACCCCCAAAGTGGAGCCAGTGCAAAGAAAAGAGGGGAGGCAGATCCCCAGCGCTGGCAGAGATTGGAGCAGGGTCTGAGGCAACACAGAGCAAGCCAGTCTGGCTCAGTTCTTCCAGACTGCACACTGGCTCAGCTCCTGTAATAGCTCACAGAGCATGCCCTTCCCCCCATCTCCCAACAAGCTTTGGGTGAGGCTGTTGCTGCCACCCTAGAAACAAATCTGCAGCTGTACCACTTTGCCTCAGGGACTTGCTTGGGCTTCCTCTCCTCCCCTCCATTCTAAGCCCACAGCTCTGTCCTGTGAGGAAACCAATCCTGCCTGGAGTCTGTCTCTGCTCTGACAGTGGCTGAATTTGAGCTCTCTGGACCTCCATTTCCCAGGTCCAGCCTCACTGACCTTTCCAGAATCCTGCCTCTGCCAGCCTCTTTGCACGGATGCCCTGCTAGGATGGCTGCTTAGTCTCATGCCATCCAGCTTGCACCCTGGACCTCTAGATTGGCTCTCCTTGGGCTCCACTCCCTCCAGCTCTGGGCTGGGCACGCCCTACCCCTAGAGGCTCAGACTCTCCAGCAGAGAAGTTGAGACAAAGCATTTAAGGCTCCTCTGATGTTGTTCACATGGCAGACCAGTGGAGTCTCACTGGGCGGGCTGTGGAATAGCAGGTGCTTTGGGGTCTGATGGTATCATTGACATTTTCTGACGATGAGGACAGCCAGCCTGACCTGCTGAAAGACTGACAGTGCTGGTGATGCGAGAGCCAGCATGCCTCGAGAGAGAGGCAGAGACAGCACTATGGCCTGGGGGAGGTCTGGCTCTGACACTGGCTCACTACCATGTGGCCCTGGGCAAGTCCTCTCTCCCTTCTTCCCTTCCTTCCTTCCTTTCACAAACATTGAGGGAGCATCTTCTAGGGACCAAGCCCTCTGCTAGGCCTTGGGGTTTCAAAAACATAGTCCTTGCCCCAGAGAATCTCATAATCTGGAAACATGTGAACCAAGAACTATAATATTTTCCTCCCTGGCCTCAGTTTCCTTACCTGTAAGGTGAAGGAGTTCCAGCTCTGACAACAGTGATTCTCTGAATTCAAATGCAATGCTGCGATGCTCTCATTAAATCACACCATCTGTTCCCACCAGTGTGGTGAAGCCGTATGCCTCCATCAGCAGGTGATCCGCAGGGAAGAGTAAGTAATAAATGAGGCCTTGAATTGCATTGAGAACAGTCTGCAGTGTGGCTTCTTGTGGCCAAAGGATTGCTGTGGTCTGGTTCTTGCTTTCCAAATTTCCATTCCATCAGTGGCTTCAGCCAGCAAGCTACCTTAAATCTGCCAAAGATTGGATCCAAGAAGGATCAAATGAAAGACAGATTATACTGTTGGTGTCTGAGCCAGCACCAAACTCAGGCTCCTTTGGATTCCTGGTCCAGGCTATTTGCAGTTACCACAAGGCCCTCATCCCTTCCTTCCTTGGCTATGAATTGAGGATTATGAAATATAAATCTGGGTGAGTAAGAGGCTGTTCCACAGGGTTTCTGAGGGCCCTGCATGAGGTGACCCAGGACAGGGCCTAACTAATGTTTTGCTGGCTGGGGGCAAATCCCCGATGTTAGAGAATTCCGTTGTTTCACATGCACATCTTTTTCTGTCAGATTCCCCTGCCCGCCCTCCTCCCCCTCTACAAGCCATCTTCCCTCTTCTCTGTTTCTCATGTTGAAACCTGGCAAAAGGCAGAGAAAATACCCAGGTTAATGGACACACCCAGGATGTCTTCACAATCCAACAGAGGCCCTGGGCTCTGGGTGGGAACCAGTAGCATAATGATTCCCTTTTGGGAACCAGTGTCATTCTACCAATTCTATACTTACAGATGAGTCTTGGTCACTCTCCCTTCTTCCTTCCTTCCCTCCCTCCATCCCTCCCTCCCTCCCCTTTTTTTTTCCTCAACCCATCTCTTCTTTATCACTTCTGGAATTGGTTTTCAAGGTCCTTACCTTATATTTGCAATATTTGCAATATTTGCAGAGCCAGTCCCAGCTCCACATGAGCTGGTATTTCAAACTCTGTGGCTAAGGAGGGTGGACCCTTCAGATACACAGAAATGCAAAGATTGCCAGAATATTTCTCATAGTATTGTTCAGGTCAGAGATAGGAGCATGGCCAGGCAAACTTCAGGGGTAGTTGTAGAACTGCAGAAAGTCTTGTGATTAAAAATGGGTCTAGGGGGAGGAGGATGTGGCTCAAGCAATTGGGCTCCCATCTACCATATAGGAGGTTCAGAGTTCGATTCCCAGGGCCTCCTGGTAAGGGTCAGGCTGGCCCATGCGGTAAGCTGGTCTGAGCGGAGACCTGGCCCACGTGGAGCGCTGGCCCACGCAGAAAGCTGGTGCAGTAAGATGATGCAACAGAAAGAGACACCCAGGATAGACAATGAGAGACGCAACAGGTCAGGAAGCTGAGGTGGCACAAGAGATTGAGCAGCCTCTCTCCACTCCGGAAGGTCCCAGAATCAATTCCCCATGCCACCTGAAGGGAAGACAAGCAGACACAGAACACACAGAGCAGACAGCGAGCGCAAAACAACGAGGGGGAGGGGTAAGAGAAATATATAAATCTTTTTTTAAAAATGGGTCTAGGGAGTATATGTGGCTCAAGTGGTTGAGCACCTGCTTCCCACATGGGAGGTCCTGGGTTCAGTTCCCAGGGCCTCCTAAAAAAGATAAAAAACAAACAACAAACAAAGCAAATGAGAAAACCAATCCAGAGGAGCTGATGTGGCTCGGTAGCTGAGTGCCAGCTTTCCACATATGAGGTTCCAGTTCAATCCCCGGCCCCGATACCTCAAAAAAAAAAAAAAAAAAAAATAGGTCTAGACACTCTTCTATCACTAAATGTGCACTGTGGTTGCTACTCATCCTATCCAAGGGGAGCTATACCATCCTCTTCCCTGGGGGATACCAAAGATGAGAAGACACATGGAAACTGGTAGGCCAGAGTCGCCCCCTTAGCCTTCACACCAGCTAAGGAGTCGAGGAACTCTCCACAAGAGACATCTGTGCTGCCTGTGCTGGTTCTGACAGGCTGATACCAAAGCATCCAGTTTGACCAATAGAGGATCTCAAGATCATATTTGTCTGGCATTACTTTTTAGCTTTGGAAGCAACTGCACTGTTATTTTGCAGGAGAGCTTGTGAATAGGCAGAAGAACAATATCTTGCAGCTTCTTTCTGAAATTGCTAGATGAACACTGAGGCTACTGATGAAGTGTTGAGCTGTGATACTCAGATGCTGCCTGGGTCATGGCTGCGGAAAGAGTGACTCAGAAAGGAAGCCCAGGCCTGCCTGAGAGTAGTAAGGGCAGCAGTTAGGGACTGAAGGGCCTTGGGCCATGACAGACAGAAGCAGATGGGATGAGGCCCAAAGGGACATCGTGTCATTCCAGGGGTGACCTGGACAGTACCAAATGCAGACAAAACTACCAAGAGGGGCTCTGGTCTCTCTTCTGATAGATTGCAAATCCGTTCCTTTTGTCGTTTTCTTCAAAGAAACCTCTTCTGAATTCTGTCTGCAACTGTCATTAGGCTCCAGCCAGCTTTCTTCCAGAAAACAAGACGCATTATACAGTTATTAAATTATCAAGCTTTGGTCAACATCAAGATCATCAACATCAAAATACAATCCAGGTGTCTGACTGAGAAGATTCTTGCACAAAGCAATTTAATGAGTAAACATCCTTCTCCTCTTCAAGAATTTAGCTGAGGAGCAAAAAGCAGAACTGATGTGGGTGAAAATGTAAAAGGACAGGCAGACACACGTGCACAAATTCTGGACATACAATGCCTTAAGTAACAAAAGGTGCCAGAGCCCAACCCTCAATCACACACATTCACGTCTCATCACATGCTGGTGGTCATCAGTTGGGGTCAGCAGGGAGAGAAGGTAGATTTAAAGAGCCATTTGAAATTCTGAGTGACAGTGACCTAGACTGTAGCCTGTGAGGGCAGAGACCATGTCTTATTTATTTTTTAACCTTCACCATCCAGCACAGGGCCCAGCTCTTGGGCAGTGGTCTGACTATAATAACTATTATTTTATTGTTACTATAATCTCTGTATATCCCTGTATCACCTCCTAACTCTCCCACCACACAAGGCTGTTATAGGCCAATGTTGAGGACTCTTGTAAGGTGGGAGCTGATGGTCACAGACATCTCTAACTTGTCTAATTTTGTGGGGAGTGTACCAAATCACTGCTCTGGAAATGTTTCCCCCCAGAATTCCACAAGCTGGAACAACTTTTTAAGAATCTCATTTATAATAGAGAATTACTAGTACAATGAAATACATTCCATGAACAAATGAAATGTAGTGTTCTAATTAAATACATGAACAGGATAGAATGGGTTTTTTAATCCCTCTAATGCCCACCCCCTCCCCTGCCTTCTCCTCCAAAGCTAGACTAACTCAAGAAAAGAGATTCCATAGGCCTGTCAGTGCACAGCAAACACAAAGCAGAGTGCAAGGTCAGCTTGCCTTGTATGAGGTTTTTCTTTTCTTTTTTTTTTTTTTTTTTTTTTAATTTTTTTTACCGGGAGGTCCCAGGGATCGAACCTGGGTCCCTCCATATGGGAGACGGACGCCCAACCATTTAAGCCACATCCATCCCTTATGAGGTTTTTCTTTTTTTTTTTTTAATTTTTTCAGCTTGCCTTGTAGAATCCAAGGACCTGTCTCTCCCACCAGCCCCCACTGCAGTCCCAGCCCAGACAGCAGAACCCAAGGCAGCAGAATGCCTGACAGCCCATCTTGGAGGCTGAGGACAAGAGGCAGGACCTGGGAATGGGATCAGTGGGGTGAGAAAGTCTGAAGGGGCAGGGAGTGCAGGGAGGTGGGGGTGGAGATGAAAGGAGAGAGGGCTAAATGGGGGTCAGGGGTGGGGTGACCCTTAGGCCTTGCTTGAAGAACCTAGAGCTGAGGAGAGTCCAGAATTTGCCAACTAGAGTAGAAGGAGCCATTCTGAACCTCTAACCTTAACAAACTCTGACTAGATTGGAAGACACAACTCAAACCTGAAGGGCTGTTTTGTACATTCTTCTGGATTCCATGAGGCATGAACAGGCTAAAAGTAAAGTTACGTAATAAACTAACCACTCCTCCATTCTTAAGGGAGAATTTCTGGGTTTGCTTTATATATACATTTTTCCTACTTCCCACGAAATAAAAGAAATCACATTTTCTAAAGGTTGTACCTAATTCTCTCCCACTTTTCCTCTTTCTGACAGGGGCCAGCCAGCAGAGTGGGCTTTCTAAATGGACATTTGTGAAGCTCTTGGTGCGGCTGGGTGGGGCAGGATCAGAGAAATGCAAAGTATCCCAGGCATCGTCTCAGAGAATTCCACTCCCTTCCTCTCCTCTGCCCACAGCATGGTCCCATCAGAACTCAGCCTTCTCTGCTTGGAGTTGAAGGAGCCTTAAGGCCGCCCCGTTTGCCCACCTGAGGAGAGGAGAAGAGGCTCAGGTCAGAGGGAATGCCTAACAGGTCATTATGAAGAAGAAAAAAAAACAAAATATGGCAGCTGCCGCTGCTAGTCCAGACAAAAGGTATTTCCAGATCAGTGAGTAGGGTGGACAGCCAAGCACTTGAGCCCAAAACCAGAGAAGATAAAATTCAGCTGCTGTCCTTGAACCCTGAGGCAGGCTAGCTGGGAGAACCTGGGCAGGGGGTGTCATCCCCTGAGTATAGTAACTGGGCCTGATAGACTCAGTGGAGTCAAGATAACAAAAGTGAGAGCAAGGAGGGATGCTGAATGGGGATGAAGCATTAAAATAGGTTTGGTTAGATTAGTGGTTATGTAGGGCTGGGGAAGGAATGCTAAGGGGTGTGGAGTCTTTCTTTTTGGAGTAATGAAATTGTTCTAAAATTTTTGAGATTATGAATGCACAACATTGTGATTATACTAAAAGCCACTAATTATACACTTTGGATAGATCATATGGTATGTAAATATAACTCAATAAAACTGCTTAATAAACAAATAAATAATTGTGCAAGAATAGCAAGAAATAGCAGCTATGTACAGCAGGTGAACATAGAGAGATTGAGAGGTGAGGAATTTTCTTGTTTGTCTGTTTTTTGTTTATTATTATTATTATTGGAATAATGAAAATACTCTAATAATGATTGAAGTGATGAATGCACAACTATGTGATTATACCAAATACCATTGATTGTGCAGTTTGGGTGAAGTATATGCTTTATTAACATGTATCAATAAAATTGGTATGTTTAAAAAAATAGGTTTGGAGGGCTGTTCTAGACTGAGGAATGGCAATGCATATGGAAAAAAAATACACATGAACAACAGCACAACAAATTCCGGGGAGAGGTGGGGATAAGGATTGGAGAAGCTGATGATGAGCAGTTGCTTTTGCAAACCTGGGGTGAACCACTGAGCCCTTGGAGAACTAAAATCCCCAGAAACCTGGACATGAGCTGGGGTCCAGGTCCTATGAGTTCAAGGATACTGTTGCTTAGCAGGAGGCTCAGCTTTAGAAGTGAGTTTATTTAAAGATGGTTTAAGTAAAGTATTAAATAAAGAGTATTACATACGGTACTTGGTTTTGAGTTTTTAAAGTGTGAAAGTGGGAACCTGAGTACTGAATGATGATGAGGATCGCACACTGTTTTATAACACTGTGGTAGTTTGAGACTGTATGTACCCCAGAAAACCATGTTCTCAAAGCTGGCCCCTTCCTGTGGGCATAAACTTATCGTAAGTAGGGCCTGTTGATTAGGTTACTTCAGTTAGGGCATGGCCCAGGGTGGGTCTTAATCCTCTTACTGGAGTCTTTATAAATGGGATGAATATGGAGAAGAAAAGAGAAAGGCCCAGAAGCCAGAAACTGAAGCAATGAAAGCTGGAAAAGAAGGGAGAGGCCAGCAGACACCACCATGTGACAGAGGAGTCCAGGATCGCCGACAGCCAGTCTTTGGGGAGAAAAGCAACACCTGATGTTGCCTTGATTTGGGCATTTTCATGACCTCAGAACTGTAAGCTATAAGCTAATAAATCCCCATTGTAAAAACTAACCCATTTCTGGTATATTGCATTTTGGCAGCCTAGCTGACTAAACCACTATTTTTTTGCCAGGCACTTTACAAATACTAAATAATTTATTCTCACAACAGATCTCATGAGATTGGTACAATTATTATTCTCATTTTACATCTGAGGTTTTGGGAAGGCCCAGGACAAAGGTCCAGAGCCTGGAAGGGGCAGGGTAGAGGACTATATCCAGGTCAGGTTGCAGTGCCCCGAGCTTCCCCCAACAGGGCCTCACTCATTCACAGTCAACGGGGGGCTGTGAAAGCTCCTTGCTAGGGGGCTGAAGTTCGGGGAGCTCCAGAAACCATATCTGCTGGGCTGGAGTGTGCCCTCTCCTACTTCCAAACCAGAACTATAGGAGACACAAAATTTTATAACAGCCTCACCTCCCACTGCAGATAGGGACAGGCCAGTGGTCATGACAAGGTCTGTTTCTGCATGGGGCAGTGATTTGTGTTGCTCAGTTGATGTGAAAGCTTCAGGCAGAATCCCGGCTAATTCAATTTCAGTCTGGTCTTCCTGCCTGTCTGCTAAACTTTTCCAGATGACTCTGGTCAGATTTGGGAGGCTTTACCAGACAGGTTGTCTCTGCATTAGAGGAGAGGAAGGGGGCATCTGGAAAATGCCTGAAGAGAGGAAGGAGGGAAACTCTGTGTTTAGGTGGCTGCTGTAAGTGCTCTCAGAACCAGCATGGATGGGGAGAGGAAAGCAGAGACTAATAGCCACTGGGTACCTGACCAGCAGGTCCTAGGAATCCCTCAGGTGAAAGCTTAAAAAACAAATGTGCTTCTTACTTTTCACCTGGTGGTTTAAAATCTTCCAGCATGTCCTCTAGTTCAACATAGCATTAAGAGCAAGAGCTTTGGAATCTCAGATTCACCTCTCATTAGCTGGGTGGCCTTGCCCAAGACACTTAACCTCTCTGGGACTCAGTTTCTCCATCTGTAAAGTGGTAATAATAAAAGCGTTTCTCCCACAGGGTATCAAAATGATTAAATGAGATCATCTTAGCACAGTGTAGGACATGTCTTGGGTGCTCAATCATGTCAGTTAGAACTGTTCCTATAGGATGGGGTGCAAGATTCACCACCTGAAGTGACCTGGCTCAGTTTCTAGGTCCAGGCTGACCTACCAAAGCAAAGTAAAATTTTAGAAATTCTTCTTTTCATGTCATTACTGTCCTCTTCCCATCAAGATAATAGAAAGGGTATGTGGGCAAATGTGCTGATTCAATGGGACATTTAAGGCAAAATTAAGAAATCAAAGTGGTCAGGAAAGGGATCTAAAGCTAAATTAATGACCCCTCCCTTGAAAAGTGCTCTTCATTCAATGTTCCCCACTCAGTAAATGACACCTCTAAGTGTTAAGGTTTTAGGGGTGTAACCATTGGGGAATTTGATGTAATGATGAATTCCAAAAATATAATTGGATCATGCTTGTAAACTGATCTGTTAATCTGGGCATGATTAAGTTATGATTAGGGCATTGACTGGGTCACGTCAGTAGGGCGTTGAGCCCCACACCTTGGTGGGTGGGGAATTGAATATAAAAGGCAAGGCAAAGGACAGAGGGAACCGTTTTCTGAGAAGCAGTTTTGATGTTGGAAAGAAGGTCCCAGGAGAAGAGAAGAGAAGTGAGCTGTTCGCCTGATAGTCTACAGCTGACCTTGTGGAGGAATCAGAAGAGCTAAACCCGGGGAGAAACGCAGCCCCGGGAAGAGAGAAACACAAGAAGCCTGAACCCTGGCAAACATCGGCAGCTGTCTTGCTCCAACACGTGGCAATGAACTGTGATGAGAGAAGAAACTTAACGCTTTATGGCCTGGTATCTGTGGACTTCTACCCCAAATAAATACCCTTTATAAAGACCAACCCATTTTTGGAGTTTTAGCACCCCTTTGGCTGACTAATACAAGGGGGTTGAGAAAATGATACCTCCTTCTGTTTCCAGTTCCGAACTGTGGTTTGGGGCTGGTCGGGCTGGTTGAGCTGGTCGTACCATCCTGAACTGAATGTACACTGCAGGCTGGGTCACTCTCATCCACCCCAGACCAGTGGCCTGGAAAACATCTGCTACATGGACGCCCAGAGAACCCACAGTTGCCTCACGGCTTCGTGGGAATGTGAAATCCTGCCCCTCCTGGGCCTTCTTGTGCTTGTGCATTTCCTGAAGGTACTGCACTCCGGTCATCTATTCAAGATATTTTTCCACGTCTAGAGCCCTAGGTCTACTACAAAGAATAAAACATGGGAGGAAATAATCAGAGAGTCAGAGTGCACTCACCACACTTCCTGGTGCCTCGCATAATAGGATGTCAGAACAGGAAAGGCCCGTGGACCATGTTGTTTTGGAGTGGCAGATGTCAGTGGGCCTCAGCATCACCCAGAAACCCATCAATGTGGGCTCCCACAGATACCTTCAGAGCTGATCCACTAGGACTGGGGTGATGCCCCAGAATCTGAATTTTGTACAAACTTACCAGGCAATCCCAGTAAGAGTTGTTCATTAGTGATTCTAGTCCATCATCTCAGCTTCAGAGAAGAAACTGAGACCCAAGGAAGCCCCCCAGAGAATTGGTTCTTGAGTTGGACAGTGAGCTCGGCTGGCGGAGGCTAGGATGGCCATGGAAAGTGTTTCTTTCCCAAGTCAGTTGCATGATTTTTGTTTCCTAACAGGGCCCTCCTCTTTCTGATTCTAAGAGGGCAGCTTGTCATGGGACAATGCTGGAAATAAGAATTGGTACCATGGCCCCGCCTTTGCAGAGAAAGAAGCCCCTTGGGCAGAGTGGGAAATTGATACAGCAGGGCCCTCAGCCTGCCACAGTAGCAGTCCCCGGTTCCAGGGTTCCAGTAATGAGTCTTCCAGTCACGTGCTATGACCTTGGAAAAGTCACCCCCCTCCCTGAGCCCCAGTGTTGAATAGCTTATAAAATGAAGATAAACCTGTTATGTACCCTGCCTAACTCACTGGCCTCTGTTGTGAATTTACTTTGTAAACTCCCAAGTAGTGCCCAGGCAGAAGGGATTATAAACGCAGGAAGTGTGACTAGACAACTCATTTCTGCCAGGGTCCCCTGAGGATGTGCCAGGCCCCTCTTGGAAATACAGAGGAAGCTAAGAAGCTGCCAGTGATGCTCTGGGGAGATGCTCAGAGCCTTATGATCTGGCTGGCGGTGAGAGGCACTCTGCTTACACAGCCTGTGTCCCCAGCACTCCTGTGTCAGGGACATGCCATGGACGAAGACCCCTCCCTCTTCATTGCCATGGTGTGGGGTTGCATGGGGAGGAGGGTTGTAGGTGTGTAGTCCCCAGACCAGGGCCCTCCCACTTCAGGTTCAGTACTGCCAGGACCCTTTGTCCATCTCTTAGGGTGCCCTGGCTCAGGAGCCCTAGAAAGTGGTCAGAGGACCCCAGGGGACCACAGGAAGTCATGACCACCCTTTTATGTCACAGCCTGTTTTGGATGTTACACCAGGTTCAAGGGGACAGATTAGCTCAGAGTGTACCTTTCCTTCTCACCACATCACATCTCTCAGAGCCATTTCCCCAGCTGATGGGAGTCCCGATCACCTTCCTATATCAGGATTCCAAGGTTCTTACCAAATCTGCCAAAAACTTGCTTTGTTGCCTTGCTCAAGTCTCTTCACTTCTTTGAGTCTCAGTTTTTTCCTCTGTAAAATGGGGGAAATAATTGCTGTCCCTCCCTCTGTTATAAATTTTCTGTGAGTGTCAAATGAGAGAGCTTAGTGTGGAGAGCTTTGTTACAGGTAAAGGATTATCACTGTAATCTTGTAAGGGGAGTCAGGGATAGATGAGGCCCAGGCAAGGGAGGGAGAGAGAATGGACATAGAAATACTCATCAACTCCAGGAGGCCTGTCTTTTCTGCCCATCTCTTAAGAATAAAACTGGGGCAGGAAAGATTGAATTCCTATCTCTATTTGGGTCTGTCCTAGGACAGCAATTCCCTTGCCTGATGAAGGCCCTCTTTACACAGTGCTGGGCTCAGCCCAGTGACACCAAGGGGAAAAGACAGACCTGGGGACATTGCAGCAATTAAGCCTAAAGGAAAGGTTCAGTAAGAGAAGTAGGCAAATTCCTTGACACAGATGTGAGGTCATCTATAGCAGTTTTTCAAACTCTTGTTTTGTTTTAGCAGAACCCTTTCTTCCACAAAATCTGAGAGTGAACCCCTTATCAGGTACCTTTGGAGGAGAATCAGTGAGACTCTGGGAAACACCAGTGACTTAGAGTGCAGATGGGAAAATGGGGCTCAAAGAGGGGAGAGAATTTAGCCACAGCCATACAATAAAACAGTGATTAAAACAAGCAAGCAAAAAAGCCACCTTAAAGGCAGGTCTCTGACCTCAGCACAGTTGTCTCCAGCACATTGTGGCCTCAGAGAAAAAATCAAAAGGGTCCTTCATTTCCAGCTCATTTACACACCCTGGGGAAGGAGGCCCCTGGCTCATAAAGGGTGTATGGGGTAGTGAAGGGGGGCAACTTATTGATGTCGTGTAATCAACCAAGCCTACTGGGCAAGCAGGAGACTCATGCCTCCTTTGAAATAGCAAGAATGTTTGGCAGGATGTTTCTGAGGCACTGAGCCCTTGGCTGAAATAAAGCAGAAGCAGGTCAGGCAAAACTGGAAAACGGAAATTCATCCTTCCCCACTGCCTTGGCTCTGAGCTTCCTCCATTGCTTCCCAGAGTGCTCACTGCCAGGTTCTGCCAGGGGCCACCATGAGACTGTCCACTGCAGAAGGGACCCCCAGCTATCTCCCACCAATGGTCCCAGGGCACTTACCATAAGCCAGAGAGGAGGTTTTGGGTAAGCTTCCTGCCAGGGGGGAGCTGACAGCCTGGGGGTGGGGAGGTGTCAGACATCCAAGTCCACTTTGCCATGTTCCTATGGGATAGGAGCCTGAATGGAGGTACAAACGACAGGGACACCGGCAAGGAGAGAGCCAACAGGACTGAAGGCCAGCCGCATGGCTCTATGGCTAAAGCCTCAGAGAAACTTAAAAAGTTTGAGACTTGACCAAGGTCCCCTTGTCGGTCAGCACAACGCTGGGGTGGGAGTGGGGGGCGGTCCGCGCTGATTTGTGGGGCTCCAAGTGAAACATCATTGGAAGGAGGGACGCATTCCCGCTGGTCAGGCCTGAGGCAGGGCAGGGGGGCGGGGACTGGAAAGGGGGAGAGGGGGTGGGCGTGGGACTCGCCGGTGGCTCCCTCAACCCTCCCGCCTCCCCCAACCCCGCGGCTTCCCGCGCCCCTTGCTTAGGGCGAGTTCTCAGGGCCGGCTCCCGCCCGGCTGCAGATGCCGGGGCCGCTCGCCGCCGCCATAGAGCTGCGGAGAGGGGAGAGGGCGAGCCGCGGCGGCCGGCGCTGGAATGTGCCACGTGGCGCGCGCCGAGGGAGGCCGCGGGGAGCGCGGCGGCGGGTGCGTGCAGCCGGCTCGGAGACAAGCTTCTGCTCTTTGTCTGCCAGGAGTCGTCGCCGCGTTGATTCCTTCTGTTCTAAGGAGCAGGTTTTTTCACTCATGTAGAGCAGAGTCGCTCCCTGAAAGGATCTGAGGTCTTTTTCCGAGCAAAAGGGCCCAAGCTTTCCCAGGTGGAGATTTTGCACACCTAGAAAACAAACTGGCCAGTTTGGGGGAATTACCCTTGCAGAGGAACTCCGCAGACCGATTCTGATGAAGCCCCTAACCCCAGTCTCAGTGGCAGGCGGCAGGTCGCAGGCGGCAGGCCACTATTCAGGAGCTGCCCTCTGTCCCAGCCCTTCCAAATCTCAGTGACTTCTGGCCATGGGACACTCGCAGACTATTTCAACTGGAGAGTTCTATGGCTTTCAGACTGTCCTGGAGCACAAAGAGTGGCCTCCAGGGTCAGTGTAGGGGAGCCCCAGGGAAGAGGGTTTAGACTTCCTGCCCATTTCACTCAAACAGTAATCCACTGTCATTACTGCACTGAGATTCTGTATGAGTTGTGGATTAAATAAGAGCTCTGTTACCAAAAACAGGATTGAGATCCTCTTTCAAGTCCGTTTTCATTTTTACCTCACTGTGCAGGATCTTGGACAACATAAAAACCTCAGTGGGAAAAATAGTACCTCCTTACAGGGCCGTTGTAAGGACAAGGGGGTTAATACATGCAGAGTGCTTGGAAGTAACTGTTGGGTGGTGGTGCTATCATTCCTGTTATTTTAAGATGAGGGGCATGAGGCACAGAGAGGATAAGGGACTTGCCCAGTTCACACAGCCACTGGGTAGTAGGGTGTGTACAAGGGTTTCTCACTAGTGTGGACAGAGTCCTTTATGTCTTGATACTCCATGGAAATCTTTGAAGATAAACAAATAAATAAAGGCCCCTTTGGGGGAGGCCAGGCTATATAAGGGGCCTCTGGCATTGCCTCCAAGATCCTCAGGGAGTGAGGAGGAGAGGGAGTGAGGGAAGGTGAAGGAAGCAGAGTCTTGAGCCCTCTTAGTTCAGCCACTAAACAGGAGATAGTCTCACTGGAGATGCTCTTGAGGGAACATCTATGTTAGAGGAACTAGACCTCTAAGATATTTCAAGTCTAAGAAGTTTGGGGAATAAGGACTACACTTTTGGTTGTCTCAGCCTAAAGCTTTGCACTCAGTTTCAGTGCAGTCACTGCCTGATGAGTCTCTCCTCTGTATCTAAACTGAGTCATGGGCCTCAGTGGCCCAGGCGAGGTTGGGGAAGCCACAGGCAGCATGGCAGGGACCTTCCTTGCTGCCTGAGGAACAGTCAGTTCTGAATCCTGGTTCTGTTACTTTCTAACAGACTGGGCAAGGTATTTAAACTCCCTAAGCTCAGGTTAATCATCTATAAAATTTGGATTATAAATCCTGCCTCAAAGGATCATTGGGAAGATCAAATGAGATAATGCATATAAAATACTTAACCCAGGATCTGACATGGCATGTGGGAAGTACTCAGTAAATGCTTTAGTATTATCACCATCATTATTACCAAACGGGGCATCCTGGCACTTGTGTACAGTGGCCCCCTCACCTTCTGCCTAGCTGGGCTAGGGGCTTGCATTAATTAGGATTTGGTGCAAAGACGGAATCCCACAATAGTGATAATGCAAAGAAAGTAGCAGCTTATATCTTCTCACATAAAATCTGAGTGGGTGGTCAAGGGTGGTGAGTGGCTCCCTAGTGTCTGGGGTCTAGACACTGTCTTGTTCTGCTAAATGTGGCTTTGACCTTATAGTCAAGATGACAGCATCCAACTTCCAGGCAGCAAGGATGAAGAAAGGGATGATGAAGGAGTCAAAGGTTGCTTGTAAACTATCTCTTAAGGAAGTTTCCTGGAAGCTGTGGCACTTTTTGCTTACATCCCATTGGCCAGACCATAGTCACATGACAACTCCTCGCTGCAAGGGAGACTGGGAAATGTAGTCTTTATTTTGAGCAGCCATGTGCCCAGCTAAATTTTGGCGGGTATGTTCCTATAGAAGGAAATAATGGCTATCAGGGACATGTAGCCATCTCTGCCACAAACCTCCAGCTTATCCAGGCCAGCAAGGCAGCTAGGAGCCTGGTACCTGAGGGCTAAAAATCAGGGACAGGAGCACGCTGTTTCTCCTCGGCCACCCCCAGTGGCTCAGTGTGCAATTGAGAATGTGGCAAACTGCTTGCTCCCCAGGTTCACACACTTCTTTCTGGAACTCTGGCCTCCTCCAAGGGTCAGAAAAAGCCCTGTCCTGTTAACCATTCCCCTTTCCCTCCCCCACCTCAGCTCTAAAGGCAGGAAAGTTACTGGAGAGGCAGCTGGCTACCCCCTTCTGACCAATGAGAGGGCCCTGAGCGAAGATAAGGCTCCAGGGACAGGGCAGCACAGAAGCAAGGGTGCTAGCCACAGCTTGATGAAGCCACCCACAGCACGATGGCCACTGGCCCGTACCGCAATCCAAATGCCTAACTGGAAGAACAAATCCGCACTAGCAGCTTCTGCCCTTCTTTTCCTGATAACAATAATACCTGGCAGGCCACCTGGCCTCTGCCCAGCTCACGGCACACCTGTCGCCCTCCCTCTTGGCCTTTCTCTCACCCAGTGTTCCTTGAGAAAGGAAAGAAAGTTCACCCTGATGCTTCTGAACCCAGCCCCCAGGGCCTTTCTGCTTCAGGAGTTTCGTCGCTAGTAGTTACAAAGGGACACGCAAAACCACAGTCACAGATGCTCCAGCTCCCCCATGGTGTGTGCAGTGGAAGAGCACTGACTAGGCGCAGGATGCCTGGGTTCTAGCCTCAGATCTGTCACTAACTGAGCACACGGACTCCTCTTTTCTCTGGCTGTTCCTTTTCTGGCTGTGCCTTGGGGTCATCTCAGAAATACAGGTTCCTGGCCTCCACTCCAGGCTGACTGGTTCAGTGGACATATGGAATCTACTTTTTAATCAGTTCCCCGGGAGATTCAGGTGCAGTTAGTTGAGGAACTCAGGGGCTGGATGGCTTTTGAGGTCCAAGGTAGAGCGATCTGGTTTTAACAGTCAGGTCTGTCTGACGGGTGCCTTCTGAGATCTTGCACCCTGTTCTTCCACCATCCTTTTATTCCCAGGGGCTAGAGATCTTCAAGCCTCCCCAAATGGCTGCACTTTCCCTTTAAAGATGCGGCCTTCTTGGATGTGGGGCCTTCACCCCTGCCCTTCCGTGTGGAATGCCCTGCCAAGTGTCCTGCCTCCTGCTTCCACCTTGTAAAGGCTCAGCTGAAACACAGCCTCTTGTAGGAATTTCCTTCTCCTTTCCTGGGCTCCCACAAACGGTGTGCCTCAGTTGTCACAGGCTGTCCTGGGTGGTGGCTAGGTCCCTTAGTTTGGTGCACATCCACCTGTCCCCATTCCTTACCTCCTCAGCCCAACAGGACTGGGAACTCCCTGAATCTGGGAGAGCTGACCGCAGAGGCCCTGCAGCTGGACTCTACAGAGCACTGAGCCTTCAGAACATGGATGCTGGAAGAGAAAAGGCAGAAAGGAAGCTGGGGCCTGGTTAAGGTTATAGCAAGACCCCAAGCACAGACAGCCAAGGGCTGGAGGAGTGGTCCAAGCTCATCCCCCTCCTCTGAGCTGAATGAATGGGCTGATCCCCCCTCCCGAACCCCCCCCCCCCCATCCCTGGGACAACTTCAAGGGTTTATGCTCCAGAAAATACTAGTCTTCTCTGTCTGGGATGGACATTTTGTCTGGGCATCTAGGCTTAAGCCCTTCTGGCCAATAATTCCTTAATCCACTCAGCATCCCCTTCAGCATTTCCCAGCAAGGAGGCCACAGGGCTGTAGAGTTTGCTCTGCATTTAGCAGTCAGAAAGCAGTGCCTGCAGGAGGAGGCCCCCGAGAGGAGCAGGGTGAATGGGCTCTGGCTGCTGTGGTTCAACCCTACGTGTTTCTCAATTTCTCTCTCTGCCCCTGGAACCGCTTTGGACTAAGGCTTGAGCATCTCTTAAAAAGGCTGGAGCCAGGATGGGGATAGAAGTTTCTGATTTAGGCAGCAGCTACACTGGCCAGGGCAATTCCTTGCCGCAGCTGCAGGGCAAGGGAGTTTATACCCTCATCTAATCTACACACAACCCTGCAAGGTATGGATTGTTATCCCCATTTTAGGCAGAAGGAAAGTAGATAATTTAACAGCATTACACACCTGGAAATTTTCAGAATAGGATTCAAAATAAAAAACTTGTTTTTTTTTTTCTACCCAAAGTTTCTGTTAGGCCTAGAACTGAATTTCCAGCAAGGCCTGTTTCTCTCCCATCCTGCTGACTGCAGGGTCTCTGAGGACTCGTCCACCTCTAACGGGGCATCACCGGTGGGCTCCCTTCCCAGGGGCTGTCCACTTGGGGACCCTTACCCCTTCTCCCTCTGCTGCAGGAAAATAAAAGCCTCCCCTGCTTCCTCCTCCTCCTCCTCCTCCTCCTCCCCCTCCTCCCCCTTCCCCTCCTCCCCCTCCTCCTCCTCCTCCTCTTTCTTCTTTCTTCTTTCTTCTTCTTTTTAATGTTTTATTGCATTCTTTTGTTAGATACTTAACTTCACAGAAAATAAACCCCTGAGGCTGAAAACTCTGATTTGTCACATTCCTTGAGGGGCCATGCAGGCTTTCAAGTCTGTGCTCAGCCTGACTTTCTGGTCTGGTTCTGCCATCACCCTCCATGCCACATGCCCAGCCCACGGGCCACAGAGCCCCACTGCTGGGGTGTTCTTCGTGGCCCCAGCACCGTTTGCTTGGCCACCTCACGTTATAGGCATGAGAACAAGGCCATCAGTGCTTTTCTGTGGATACTTACTTTTTATTATTTCAAAAGTCAGGGGACTCCCAAAATAAGGAAAGACTCCTGTCCATTCATGCCCCCTACATCTGCTGGCCATGAGGGCTCCAAGACTGTGCAGGGAAGAAGACAGGTTGTGTTTAGATCGAAAATGACTGTAGTTTTGTTCATATCTGGTAGAATAAAGCCTTTCTCTTCTTCCTCCAAATACAAGACCTGAACCAGAACCAGGAAATTCTGTGGCATATATAACTTTGCAGTTTCTCCCCCAACCCTTCCATTTCTTTCCCCTTCCAGTCGCAGCAGCATTCTATTCCTAAATAGTTAAAAAGCAAGCCTTGGGATCTGGTTGTAAACTGGGTGATTGATCAGTAAATCTTGTAATACTGCATTCTTTAGAAGTCCTGCTGTCCCTCACGGTGCCTTCCCCATCTGCATGTAGACATGTATTATAAAAGACCCCTCTTGGGGAGGGGAGTGGGTGTAGCTCAGTGTTTTGAGTGCCTGCTTCCCGTGTACAAAGTCCTGGGTTCAATCCCTGGTACCTCCTTAAAAAAAAAAAAAAGCTCTCTCTCTTCCCACTGCCAAAGATGAGGACTCCACATAAGACCCTAAATAAATGCTCATTACTCACCAACCTGGACTGGCCCAACTCTTTCTTTGGTCTGACATATTCATTTTCAGTTCAGTAGGAAGCTGTTGTTTTACACAGCTCCTCTCCATTCTCGAGACAACTCACAAAAATATAAGGTATGTAAGTGATTTTTGTAGGTGCTTTTTGTTCACTGTCATATCCCTGGTGCTTAGCACAGTGCCAGGTACATAAGTTCTCATTAAAGGGTACTGAATGTTGAAGCCTCACCCAAGCTTCTCATTCTCCTGGGATCCTTTCCTCCATGGACAGCCTCCTTACCTACCAAACTGCCCAAACTGGATTCCTGGGAATGATCCCTGATGACATTCCCTGAATCCCCTCATCTAAGCCATCACCAAGTCTTATAGAATCTCCCCTCCAGATCTCTCATGAATCCATCCTTATTTTACTATCCTAATCCAAGCCACCTTTTTGTCTAGATTATTCCAACAACTTTTTTTTTTTAAAGAAGTATTTGGGATCAAACCTGGGCCCCCGTACATGGGAAGGAGGCGCTCAATCACTGAGCTAGAACCACTCCCCTCCAACAACTTTTGAATGGTTCTTCCTGTTTCCACTCTTGCCTCTCTCTAATCCATTCTACACACAGAAGCCACAGTCTCTTCCTAACATGTAAATTAATCATCCTACTTGACTAATTAAAACCAGTTCAGTGACTCCCATTGTCCTTAAATTAAATTAAAACCTCCTGCCAGGACTTAAAAGGTCCTTAGTGACCAAACCTGGTCTGTCTTTATAGCCTCCTCTCTCCCAGCTCAGCAACCTCCTGTCCCAAGCTCTTGCTTTCCTCCAGGACTCTGTAAATAGGCCCTTTGAAGATGTTATTGGTTTGTACCCATGGGAACATGGACTAAGACTTGAACATTTCTTTGTGGGGGACATAATTCAACCTACCACCATCAGCCAGGAAGAGAGTTCCAAACAGAGGGAATACCATGTGCAAAGTTAAGGAATGCCCAAACTGAATGAGGATGGGCCTTAACCCAAAATGGCTGAAGTCCTTATAGGCAAAGAAAATTGGGCATGAAGAAGAAGCCACAGTTTAGCAGACACAAGGAGAGAGAGAGCACTATGTGACAGAGGATTGCTGGAATGCTCCAGACCCTGCCAATACCTTAGTATTGGACTTCTAGCCTCCCAAACCATAAGGCAATGAATTCTTATTGTTTAAGCCATCCCTTCTGTGGTATTTGTCATAGCAGCCCTGGCAAACTAACATACATCTACTCATCTTTTGGATTTAAACATAAATGGGACTTACTCCAAGAAGGTTTCTCTGACCCCAAAACAGGTGAGATGACCCAAATCCCCCCAATCTTCCTCCATCATTGCACCTACCTGTCACACTGGGTTAAACTTTCTGGCTTCATCGGGTAGACTGTAAACTGGGAGGGCAGTGGGTTGCCTGCCATTGAACCTCTAGTATCTAGCCACAGCCTCACACTAAGAATAGACTCAAATAATAGGGGGCTAGAAGGGGGGAGCTGCTATTAAGCACAGGACTGCACCTCTAAATATCGATTATCCTTGGCAATTGCTCCTCTGTTCCCACCAAAGCCCTGAAATCACAACACGCCTGCAGCCAATTTCTTCCGCTGGAACAACAGTCTATCGATGCTACCCGCCTGCAGTGACCGTCACGATGCCCTTCATAATGTCATAGAACTTTCATCAACCCCCAGTGGTCTGCTGCTCTTTACCCTGTCTCCTTGGAGCTGTCCTTGAGTCTCTATAAAGTGTGTGTTTTCTCACCCAGCATGATGTTCTCTCTTTGTTTCTTGTACTATTGTTCTTCTTTTATACACCTTTGGCCAGACACCATGGACCAAAACTTTTGGCCAGAACACAACATAAGTGGAAGAGAGAGGCCCCAGCAAAGTAAGCAACCCAGGTGCAGATCACAGGCCCAGCTGGCCCCGCATGGCTCTTGCTGGCTGAGTGGTCCCAGGAGGGTGGTGCCTAGTATGGTCCCCCAAGTTCACTCTCATTGTCTGAGAGCAGAATTTAGCAGTACTCTGAGACCCCAGGATTGAGCAGTTCCCCCTGAAAGTGGGGTGGCTACAGCTGAAGGCAAGAAGCCAGCCCGCTGCTATTTCTGAAGGAGCCCAGAGTGATTACTCAGTGAGCTGTAATTAAACTCATCTATAATTTGATAAGTGAGAACAGCCTCACATTTTAGAGAGTAATTAAGTGTGTCTCACTGAGAGAGCAGCACATGGTATTTCTGGGACCCAGTGCCTCCTGACATTGGCCCCCGTTCCCACTCCCTCTCTCCTGTAACACATCTCCATCGGTGCTGAAGCCAGGCTGGTCCTCAGCCACAGCCTGGGACCCCTTCCTGCTCCTGCTCCCTCCGTTCTAGGGCCCTCCATCAGTGCCCAGGGCCCTGGGAGAGACCACAGACACACATGCAATGAGGCACAGGAAAGGCCGAGCCTCCCTCTCTGAGCTGCTCATTGTGGACTAGGAGAGAATTGACTTTCATGTTCCCCCATCCATCACTCCTTCACTGTGCTACATGGCCAGCCTCTGACTGAGCTGAGACCAGCCCAGTTCCAGGGTCTTGAAGGAGAGACTGAGGCAGGCTGGGGTAAAGGAAGGGCCCCTATGTGTCTGTCTTGGCTCTTCCACTTTCTGGCTCTATGGTGTCGGGCAAATCACTTCACCTTCCTGAGGTGCTTTCCTTATCTTTACATATTTGTAAAATGGGAATATTGGTCCTTGCCCTGCCTAATTCCTAAGCGTTTTTGAGGATTAGATAAGAGATTAGTCCCGAATGCACTGGGTTACTTGTGGTATGGGCACCCATTCACGTGAGGAGCTGTCAGCCTCTTACCCAAGGTATTAAAATCTGTCTCAAAATTCTTGGCTGCTTAAGGGGAATTCTGGTGGCCATTCATCCTGGCACATGTCATTAAGAACCAGGGATGGGAAACCACAACCATAATCTTTTCTTCAAATAGTGAAGAGTATGGAAACCTGGTCAAATGAGGGACCTGGGCTCTTCTAAGTATCTAGCAGGCTATTTGAAAACATCAAAATTGTTCTGTGCTGTGATTCTAAGTCACAGCCAGGTGTCAAAGGAGTTAAGTTAGAGGGATACGGTCTTTGGATAAACTCCCTCACATGAGGTAATGAGCTCCCCGTCACTGAAGAGGTTCAAACCCTGGCTAGCTGGCCCCTTGCCCAGGAAGCTGAGAGCTGGGTTTGATGAAGGCTGATCCCCTTTCCTTCTCTGATGTTCTGGGGGTCCTGGAAGCTGCTCTCAGCCCTAATTCTCATCCTTGATCCTTGAGCCAACAGATCCTCGCCCTGTGCCTCTGAAGCTGCCCCTCATAGATCACCATTCCTTATTGCCTACACACACCAGAAAGGCCTTTTAATGCTCTGGGTTTTGTTGTTTTTGTCAACACCAGAGCACCAGAGTCCCACAGCCTTCTTTGTTCCATGTCCTTGACTGAGGAGAAATACTTCCTGTGTTTCTCAAGTTCTTTGCTCACATAGCCCTCAAGCCCTGTGAGGGCAGTCCCAGAACTTGCTTCTGCCCAAGTTTGGACTTCAGTACTCCTAGAGCAATACTGATGGGCCTGATGGGACAGTACTAGCCCTGCTGAGGCAGATTTCCTTCCGAAGGGAAGCAGGGGGACTCCTCCAGCACATTCTCTCAGAGCCTAAGGGGGAAGGGGGAAGCTGGCTCCTGTAGTGGTCCTCTGTTACTGTACATATGCTTAAAGATTTTTCTCACTGTTACATAAGTTTTTTTTTTTTTTTTTCCTCTTTTAGATCCTGGTACCATCTGTCCTGCTTTTCATGCATCACTAGCTCTGGGTTTGAGGTTATGGCTGGCTTGGAGATCTGGCTCTATCCCTATCTTGGTAATAGACTAGGGGTAGCCTGTTTCCTCATCTGTAAAATGAGGTAATAACCCCACCCTGCTTCGCTCCCAGGGCTCCTGTGAGAATCAGGTGAGAGGAAGCAGGGAACGGGCTGGGTAACATGCCCAATTCTGCATGGCTGTACCTGGTGAAGATCCAGCAGCCCCAGCCTGGTGCCACCCAAGCTGGAGGAGCCTCCTCTCGTGTCTGCACCTGTACCAGGGAAGAGATTTGCAAAGGTTTATGGAGCTGGGTTGTTTGAAATACAGGAAGTGAACAGACCTCACAAGTGGGGAGTCTACAGATTCCCTGCCATGGGTGGCAGGGGCACGGCCCTAGTAACTCTGGCAGGTAGAGCCGGACGGGGTGGGGAAGGGGCCTGTCACCTGCCTGCACAGCCTGTTGGCCCCAGGTGGAATGTTAAGTGCAACATGTGCTTGGAAGTAAAGCACTCACCATCAAAAGCATCTTGCAAAAAGCCCTCATCCAGCCTCCAGCCATTGAGGTGGGGAGTCAAGTGCTGGCTGATGGCAAGGGACCATGGGTCCCCAAAGACAGAGGAACTGAGTGAAGTTCTTTCTGGGTGCAAACTGAGCTGAGGCTGAACCTGCTCCCACAGCTCCAAGCTTTGTCCATAGTCCTTTTCCTCTTCTTGTCTGAGGCGCCAACTGAGGCCATAGATGGCAGCATTTGCTCAAGGTCATGCTGCAGTGGGTGGCTGAAATGGGACAGGCAGGGGCTGCTGGACCCTCTCCCCACTTCAAAGGCCCTGGTGAAGATCCAATGAGATCATGAAGGCTTGGTTCATTGGGACCTGGTGTGGGGTAGCTACTGACTAACGATACACTGCACAGACCTGGGGCCCTGCTGACAGGAGTCTCTTCAAGGGGCTCAGGCTGCCAGCTGCAGGCCTGAGGAGACAACAGAAGAGTGCTTAGGCTTCGCTGACCCAGAGAATCCTTCCAAGGTGAGGATTTCTGGAGATGCTCCTCCTACAATGCTATTTGTTCTCCACCCAGATGGTGGGCTGGTGAGAGCCGGGTGGGAGGTCTCCTCTCTACTCCCTCTGCCCACACAAGAAGGGAGAGCTCTCTGCCAGCTGACAAGCAGTGAGTGTCTAGGTGCCAAGCTGCCCTGACCCCTCTGTCTCCCAGGGCTGCTAGGAGCACAGTGTGATGTGGTGGTGAACAGTGCCACTCAGAAGCCTTTTGTTCCGGCCTCATCCACCATGACACTGGGCAATTCACTTCCCTCTTTGGGTCTTGGTTATGTCATCTATAAAATGGGAACAACCACCCCTGTTCTGCCTACCTCACCAGTCTATTTTAAGGATCAAAACTACATCACATACCCTTGTAGGCTCAAAACTTCCAGCAAGTGAATGGTTCTAATTAGCACTGAGACTATCTGGAGGGAAGGTACCCTGGGCTTTTCAATCACGGGATAAAAAGTAAAATCGAGGCAGCCTGCAGGTCAGTTCAGCAATGCTGTCTCCTTCTAGAGACCTCCCATCCCCTGTAGACGAGAATGTCCTCTCCAGAGTCCAGTTCACTGTGGATTCAGACCCATCTCCCCTTCCTTCTAGTTCCCAGGTATCATTACACAAGTGGAACTCAAAGGGTGCATCTATTTTTCTTTAATAAAATTAGGCATGAAAACAAAATCTACCAAGATGTAAAACTGTGACTCTGAAAGGGTCCTGGGATAGGTATGCTCGATGGTACAAAAACATCTTATTGTTATGTAAACACAGTGGTCTTCAAGCACTCCTCTCAGGGCTCTGGACAGGTTCAGCCCCTGGGAAAGGCCCAAGTCCCATGGCTCATTCCAGCAGCCCAGGTTCTTCCACTTTCCTCTGACACCAGGCTCCAGGTTTAAGCCAGGCAGTTGCTAGAAGAGCAAGAACACTGTGCCTAAAAGGGCCTTGCTTCTTTGTGCACGGACTGTTTCAGAGATGGCGATCACCAACCCTCTGTGCGCCCTCAGTCTTGCGTGGAAGCTGAATCAGAAGCAGAGGCAGCCCTTCCAGCCATGGATGAGATAGGGAGCCCTCTAGCGGCAGGCCTACCCCTCCGGAGAGACGCAGAAATTCCAGCTTGGTTTACAAGGCTGGCATTTGGCACCCTGCCCTCGGCCCGCAGCCACCTGGATGACGGTGGTGCCTGGTTTTGGACCAAACATCCAGGCCCCGGGCAGGCAGCCTTCAAACCCAAATCCACAAGAAGTGATAATACAGACTCTGCCTATCAGTGACTTGGCTTTTTCATTAAAAATAAGGCCACAGAAGGAAGGGTGAGTCATCAGTGGAGGCCACCCTGAAACCCTGCAGAACAGATGTGTGTGTGAGTGTGTGTGTGTGTGTGTTTGAGTACCATGTGAGACAGGCAGGGACCAATCCCGGAGCACAGAGCCTGGCCTGAGCACCAAGGCTGCTCCGCCCCCCGGCAGCACCAAACAGACCCAAAACAGAGAGCAACTGCCCTCGTAGCCAAAGAGCATCTCCACACAAGTCTACTTTACGTCCAAAAAAGAGGTGGGAAAACCTCAAATGGAAAAGATCTCGAATGCTCCCATCCCCTCCATATAGTCAGCTCTGAGCCATCCGGCCGCTGGCTGGTTGCACAGCACTGAGAACATGCAAAGAGGGTACGAAGTGGGTCCTTGGCATGCATGGCTCAGACGAGGACACAGAGCTAGCCTGGCACAAAGCAGCCCTGGGAAGCAAAATGGGAAGTGTTTCCACAGCAATGGCAGAATACACGACTTGGACCCAAAGGGGTTCAAGTCCAGGCTTTCTACTTATAAGCCATAAAAGGCGTATTCATGTATCCTCTTTGGGCTGCAGATTCCTCATGTACAAAAGAAAAAATAATATCAGTTATTTTTACTTACGTGACTGCTTAAGGATCAAATGAGATAAATTTTCTGAATTAATATTTTAGCATAAAAATGCAAGGAAATTTGGATTCTATTCTATAATAAATCTACTTTTAATATGAGATTGTTTCTCCAAAGCCTCTGAATAAAATCAACTCCAGAAAGGTGGATGCACCATGTTGTAATGAGGTTTAGGGGTCCCTGCACCATGTTGTAATGAGGTTTATGGGTCCCTGCACCCCATTTGTGAAGGCTCACTATGCAAACAAGTAAGGCTGGGTTATTCCCTCTGGTTGATGTGAAAACTGGTAGTGGGTCCTCCTGGGACACTGCTATGGATGATCCACAAGTAGGTAATCAAAAGGTGACTGTATAAGCTCTCCTCTCTCCCTCCCTCCCTCCCTCTCTTCCTTTTCCCTCCCACCAGGGCCCCACGTCAGAGGCCACAGAGAAATTCCTCAGTGTATGTAGATCTTGTCAGAGACTGCTCCAGGCAAGTGGGTCATTATCTGCATTCGCAGCCACCAGTAGTAGTCCATGGGGTGGTAGCGGGTATAGGGGGTGGTGGCCATCAGGGCGTGGGTGACAGCATTGATGACAGAGGACGTGTCTGTCGAGCCACTGTTGCAGTAGCTCTCCATCTTGGCGATCTTCTCGTCAAAGTACTCTCTGCCATAGTCCTTGCGCACCACCTCAGGCAGCTCGTCCCAAATCTTCTTAGCGATGGCTTTGATGCTCTCAGGGCTGTAGAGGCTGGTAGCAGCGATGAAGTTGCCAGGCTCCACCACACTGACCTTCACGCCCAGGGGATGCATCTCATAGCGCAGGCAGTCAGAGAAGGCCTCCACACCGTACTTGGTGATGCAGTATGGGGAGCGGGCTGGGTTGGCCATGCGGCCCAGCATGCTGCTGATGTTGACTACGCGGCCTACAGAGGGAGACAGCAGACATTGTGCACACCTGTGGGGCAGAGGCCAGGGCCTGGCATGCTTCTAGAGACCTTGCTGGAACCTGGTCATCCTGACCCCTGGGGCCCAGCCTTCTGAAGCACCCAGGGTCCAGAGGCCTTCTCATTCAATCCTCAAGGCTAGCTCGGGCCCCACACCTCAGCATCAGCATCACTGACACTTCCAGGTGCTTGGCTGCATCAGGCGGGACAGAGGAGGAGAAATGAGTGAGAAGCAGGCCTGCAAGCCACGAGTGCACAAGATAATAGGCAACACACTAATTAAAAAATCAAACAGTGCCTACCAGGTGATGATAATATGGAATGAAAATGCAATGGGCAGGGAAGCGGATGTGGCTCAAGTAATTGGGCTCCCGTCTACTATATAGGACGTCCAGGGTTTGATTCCCAGGGCTTCCTGGTGAAAAGCAAGCTGGCCCACACAGCGAGCTGGCCTGAGCGGAGAGCTGGCCCACATGGAAGTACTGGCCCACGCAGACTGCCGGCCTGCACAGGAGTGCTGGCCCACGCAGAGAGCTGGCACAGAAAGATGATGCAACAAAAAGTGACACAGAAGAGAGATACTAAGAGATGCAGCAGACCAGGGAGCTGAGGTGGCGCGAGAGATTGAGCAGCCTGTCTCCACTCCGAAAGGTCCCAGGATCGGTTCCCAGTGCCGCCTAAAGAGAAGACAAGCAGACACAGAAGAACAGAGAGAGCAGACAGTGAGCACAACACAATGGGGATGGGGGGTGGGGAGAGAAATAAATGAATAAATAAATCTTTTTTTAAAAATGGAATGGGCAAATGTGGGATGGCAGGGAGTAATACAGCCTAAAAGGCTTAAAATCAAGCTCAAATAATAAGACAGATAAGTAATGTGGCTGAGTCTGAGTGCTTACTGACAGACGGCAACAACAGGGCCAGCAGGGACAGCCTCAGGGCAATGTGGAAAGAGGAGAAGGACTTGTGCCATTCTGGATGGAGCCTGAGACAGCAGGCAAAGAGGGAAGCAGATGGGGCAGGAGCAGGGTTTTTGACGTGACTTCAGAGCTAGGACATATGGGCAGAGTCTCGGGCACTGAAAGAGAGAGCCCATCTCGAAAGGCCTGTGGGTGCTGGGGACCAACAATGGCTTCTCCCAGCCCTGGGGGAGAAACTGACATTTTTGCCTACTGTTTACTGTTCTAGGAAGAAAATCAGTTAGTGACTACTTAGGTGGTTTGTTTACATTTGGCAATCCAATATGGTTTGGGTTTTTTGTTTGTTTTCCAAACTTCTAACCATTCAGTTTTTTTCTTTTACTTAATACCAAGATTGTCTCATTTTTTTAAACCACAGCATAAAAACCCATGTAATGAATGTGCCAAAATTTACCTAACCACCCCCTATTGATATAATGAAATGTACAGTTTTGTGCACAATGGTGAATATTTCTCTAGTTTATGTTCCCAGAGGTGAGATCGCTGCTCTAATCCTCGAGCCTCTGGTACTTAGACTGCTGACCTCTTACCTGCTCTACTTTCTGAAACCACAATCTTCTCCTGCTGCCTGGACGTGGCGCCTCTGCTCGGCACCACTCACAGGCCCTGCGTGGCCCTTGGGGTTCAGGTGCTCAGCCTTGCTGGGCTGTGGATGTTGGATCTGCTGAGACAGGCCCTGCCATTCTGAGCAAGGATGGAAAGAGGGGTGGGGGCAGGTCCAGGGAGCAAGAAGAAGTTTCCTTTCTAACTCACCTTTGGCCCTTCGGATAAGGGGGAGAAAGGCTTTTGTTGTCCGTACTGTCCCCCAGAGGTTTACTTCTGCCACCTCCTTGTAGGTCTCCATGCTGGTGAACTCGACCTCCCCGAATGTAGAGATGCCCGCGTTGTTAACCAGGCCCCACAGCCCTGGACAGGAGAGGGCAAAATGGCAGTCACCACGTGAGCTCACCCTCCAGTTCTCCCCACTGCTGTCCCCTTGTCCCCTTGACTTCCCTGTCTCTTGCCCATGGTTCTCAGGACACTTCTAGAGTCACCCAAGAATGACAGGAGAGCAAAAGGCCTCAAGTGTTGGTTGTGACCCTCTCTATAGTCTAGAATCTAGTTGACAGAGGCTATTGCTTCTGCCTGAATCAATTCTCTGGGCTGATCATGACCAGCCCTGCCAGGTCCTCCTGGTCTTGAGTCCCACCCCACCCTGATCACTCACTTCTACTCTACTCCATCCAATCTCCTCCTGTACCCCAACTCCTCCATGCCCTACTTTCAGGCACCTGCTTATTCATCCCTGCCTCTGAGCCTTTGCTTACATTCTCCCTCTTGCCAGAAGCCATGGGAACCATCCAGGTCAACCTCCTCTGGAGGACCAGACAGGAGACTGGGTTTCCAAAATCACACAGCAGGTTAGAGGCTCAGTCAAGACTTAATCTGGAGTTAGGCCCCTGTCTCCCTCTACCCTGAGACCCTCCTAAAAATGATCTGCTCTCTGATCTCACTTCTTTGAAGCATGGCACTCTTTAATGGTTATCATGTGTTAAGCCCCTGAGACACAGTGACCTATTCACCAATATTTTACATATATACTCCTGGTCTTTGCAGCTAGAGACCACCCCTCCTCCTTGTGTGGTCCCATAAGGCTGAGTATAGGATCAGATCTAACATACACTGTCAGAAAAGACCTAGGTTTACTGTTTCCTGCAAGGCTAGCTAAGGGACAGCTGGCTTTCATAGACTTAGAAAACGTTGGTGCTAGAAGGTTCCTTGGAGTTCATTTGGTCTGATAATTGTACAGCTAGGGAAATTAAGGCCTTGAGGGGAAAGGACCAGCTTAAGATTACTCAGTAAGTCAGAGGCAGGGCTGAACTGGAAGAAAGTGGCATCGAGGAGGCAGCTTTGTTTTGCAGGACCCTCTTTGAGTTCATTTTTTGGGGTACAAGGACTGGACGTGCAAGATCCTCAGGACAGAGATAGGCCCTGCCTCTTTGTTGTGGAAACTCTCAGAACTTACAGTCTCCAAACAGCCTTGTAGGAGCAGAGCTTCTGCCCCCCTCTCAGGGCTGCTCCCCTGCCTGCAGGAGAACTGTGAGAGTTAATCATGGAAATGAGTTTGTGTAAATGAGAGAGTAATTGGTCTCTAGCTGCCTTCCTTCCATGTTACCCAAATTATAGCTTCGTCAACTGACTGCTAGTGCCTTCTCCTTCAATTATGGAGAATTAAGATTTGTTAGAGAAAGGAAATTGCTGGCTAACCAAGCGCTCATGATGTGCTCGCTCCTACTCCCTGCGGCGGCAGTTCTGGAGCTTCCCTGCACTCCAGTCTTACCAAGGACCTTGCAGTGGCCTCTAGTGACAAGATCGTCGTCATCCACTACAACCTCCCACACTCCGGGCCCCAGCCCCACAGACCTCCCTGAGCCTCCCAGGAAGAGCAGGTGACCACTGTCTGCTCTTCAAGGCTGATGCTTCACCCTCCAGCTTTCAACTGCGACCCATCAATCCTTCTCTCTCCTTTATGCAACTGCAACTTTTCCCTTGTCCCTGGCTCCTTCCCCTCAATGTTGCACACACTAGGGGCTCAATAAATGTTTGTTAACTGTATGGATGTTTACAAATACCATGCCTCCATATCCTAAAGAACTTTTGAACCATGCATCCCCCTCGTGCTGCTGTCTTCTCTCCTTCCCTCCGTGGCCAGGCTTCTGAAACATAATCTATACTCTCCAGTTTCCCATTTCCCAGCCATTCTAGGCTCCCAGCCCTGCACTCTCCAGGGTCTCCAAGGCACCACATGCTAAGCACACCCTTACCCCCATCTTCACTCTCCTCGACCTCCCCACAGTAAGAGGCACTCACTTCTCCCTTAACATAAATGACACCCATGCATCTCCTCCCTCCTGCCTGACCCCTTTCTTCTACCTGTGCCCCTCTAAGTATAGGTATCCCCCAATGTCCTGTCTTGGGCCTGCTTCCCCACTCAATCTTTAATCAACCGCATCTACTTTATGTCTGTGGAACTTCCCAGCTGCTTTGTGTATGATTTATACAGGGTAGTATCATGTGATTTAAAATGCATACTTCTTGCCATCTTTAGATCAAAACAACTGCATCTGACACTGATATCCAAAAATGTTCAATTGACCTTGCCTCCTGAAACCACACGGCTCTTGGATTTTAGCTCTATTTACTTGGTAAGCAATAACAGTTTGTGGACCTAGAAGTCCTCATCCAATGTTCTGAATAAACTCACAACATTCCTGCTGGCCTGAGTGACAGCTATTCTGTGCCAAGCCATAAACATCACCTCCACGTCCACAGTTCTCATGTTCCCCTGGGGAGTCATGGCTCTCTCCTGACCCCAGTCTCTACCTCCTCACAGACACTTCCACCTGGAAGTCCTACTAGTGCCCCTCCGACCCTAACAACAGCTAACACATCAATTTCCCAAGCTGCCCATGCCAGCTTCTCCCTTTGTTAACAGTTTCACTTTCATCTTTGACTCCTTCATTTCTCCCTCATCTGATGAATCACCAAGCACTGTTAATGTTCCTGCTAAAGATCAAAATGACAGCCGCCAGGCCTAAGCTGAGCACTCTGCATCCATCAATCACCTGATCCTCACAACCAACCTAGAAGGTAGATACTAAATTTCTCCATATCTGGAAGAGACAACTAAGGTTAAGTACGTGGCTCCTGTCACCCAGCTAACCAGTGGGAAGGAGGGGCGGGATGTGGACTCAGGGCTTCTGAGGACACAGCCCTTGTGCTGAACTCTGTGCTGTGGTTGGTTCCTTTGCTGTGTCACTAAAATCTGTCTTCCTTCCTGCTTCCATTTCCATTGGTTTAGGTCCTTGTTCCCTCTCCCCTGTATTACTAGAGAAGCCCCCTCCCGGGTCTCCCTGTCTCAGCCTCTCTCTTCCACCCCCATCCTGATCCGACCCCCTCAGGCAGACCCACCTTTCTGCCTCCCAGCTGCTCTCCTCAGCTGCTTCCTGCTCTCTTTTCAGACTTCTCTCAAACACTGTGACCTATCTTAGTCTGACTAGCTGCCACTCCCCTGACATCACTGCCCCTTCTTGCCTCTGCTGCTTCCTGGCTCTACTTCGTCCCTCCACCCCTCAACCTGACAGCAACATTTGTTAAGATTCTACCTATGCTGCTGCAGCAGCCAGATCTGCGTATGAGTATTGGACAGCTCAGAGCACTCTTCCCATTTCACAGATGGGCCACCCACACAGGTGAAGGTATAAGCTGAAAGTCAACCTTCCAATAAGAAGTGAAGCCCAGAGGAAATTCAGTCTTTCCACACTCTGACTGAGGGTGTCCCTAAAGTGGGGTCTTTCCTGTCCATGGCATAAAGCCCCCCAATGTATATGCAATTCTCAGATGTCTTTCCCAGAAGCTCAGGTCCAGCCATAAACCCCTCCTGCCAGGCCATACCCCTTGCAATGCTCAGCACGCTCCAAGTACACGGTAGGTACTCAACATAGGTTTACTGGCCGACTCATAATTGACGGTGCCACTATCTGACCATGGCCCCCACCTACCCAATGGCACACCCACATGGCTTTTCCCTGGGATGGGGGTGGGGAGGGCTGGTCCGAGGCTCCAAATGCCCAGTCCCTCAGAGTCCTGCTGGCAGGAAAGGGCTGGTGGCAGATGGCTCACCCACTTTAATCACAGTCCTCTTCATCTCACCCCCTGCAGCTGGCTCCCGAGGATTTGGCAGCAACTGTTCCAAGGAACCAGGATGAAGGGCATCAAACTCGCCGTCACAATATGCCCCTCCACGGTGGGGGAAGGGGGAGGGAAAGGCAACAACTCTCCTGGAAGGTTCCTGCCTGGGTAGAAGTGAGTTATTGGCGGCCACCGCATAAGAACAGCAGGCTGGTCTGAAAGCCCTGGGAAGGCGCCAACTCGAGTTCGAAGCCGGCACTGTCTTAGAGGACAGGACTTGCCGCTGCTTTCCAGGGCAGAAAAATACTGTCCCGGGAGAAATGTGTGTGTGTGTGTGTGTGTGTGTGTGTGTCTGCATATTTTCCAGATTTATTTTCTTTTTCAGACATAAAAATCTTCAAATCTTTTTCCAAAAAATGCAGTACTGGTGAAGTAAGGCCATGGTGAATGGTGTATCAAACCCTCCCCTGAATGTGTCATGTGGAAAAACGCAGCCGGCATAGGTTTATGCTGGGGTGCTGGGGTTCGAGCCCAGATCCAGGGCATGGAGGCAAGCGCTTCTCCAGGGCGATTTGGAGTCCCCCCTGCCTTGCCCGGTTAGGCTCACTGGCTAGTCCAGTACAGGCAACAGAGGCGGTTCTGCCCCAGTGGCTGGGGACAAGGACCATGGCCTTGAGCAGTCCCTAGTCCTTTGGGGACAATGGGCTGCAGGGCTGATACAGCCCCATTCTGTCCTCAGGTCCACAGTGACAATTCCTTTCCATGGGCATTTTAAATCACCACAAAACCCACAGGCTGTAATGAAGTGGTTTTATGGTGCTGGCTGCAGCTGTTTTCCTGCCTGCTAGTTTATGAAGGCAATATCCCTGCCGCCCCAGGGAAGGCGGGTGGCAGGAGGATTTAACACCAGGGAGGGTGAGCAGGCTGTACATTCCAAACTGGTAATCATCCCAGTGAGACCCATCCTGCCTTTTCTTAATGGGACAGGAGCCTTGGCTCTGCCTGTTAATTATTAAACAGATGTTGGGTGAGTTCAGGAGCTCACAGGCTTCTCCTCAGAAAGCAGGGGGAGCGGCTTGTTGTCAAGGGTGGGGGTGGCAGTGGGCTGATAAGGTCACACCTCAGTGATAGGCTGGCAGCCTGAGCAACAGCTTCTCGGATAGCCACAGCATAGAAGTTTCAGAGGCCGCTGCTCATAAATGACCAGTTTTTCTGCCTGACATAAACTCTCAGCACAGAGTGCCCAGCACTGACTCTGGCCATACTGCCTACTTTCCTCCTCAGGAGAGCTGCTCCCTCCCAGGAAATCAGGGAACTGAAATGAGGCATACCCAAGGCATCCTTCCCTTTTTGCCTGGGCTGCCAGGAAGCTCAAAGGAAAATTTCACAGATGAAAGAGTAGACTAGACTTGCTTTTCCATGAGGCTGCCATGCTGCCCAATTCTGGATTAATTGGACCATCTCCACTGTATCTATGTCGATGACATTCCCTGAAATTTTTTGACAGCCCCTGCCCCAAGCCCCTCCATGTGGCTGAATTGGGAGGAACTTGAATCTATATGTATGGGAACTTTCTGCAGCATTTGACCATGTTGGCTACCGGCCTTCCCAAATTTTCTCTTCCTTTAGCTTCTGAGAACACTGTACTCAAGTCTGACAGTTCTTCCTCAGTCTCCTCCCCTTCCTCTGGTCCCTAAACACTCATGTTCCCTCCTTGCATCTCCCCCACTCCTAATCTCACCTCCCACCCTGGACACTTAATCTCTAGCCAGGACACTCCCCAGGGTCTTTCATGGACAACTCCAGTATCTCCCTATTCCTCCAACCTGCTCCTCAAATGAGGGGCACAAGGTATCCTGGATAGAGACCTCTTACCTCTCCCTCAGCCCCACACCCATCAGTCACCAAGTTGAGACAGTTCTGTGTTCTCAATACTCCTTGAATCTATCCCTCCTCATCAGTGTGGACTCTCTCACCTGTACTCTCTTCCTTAAATCCATGCCCCACATAGACATCACAGCCCCTGAGGGAACTTCCACAAATCTGATCAGGCCCTTCCCCTTGCTAAAATCCTGTCTGTGGCTCCCCACTGCCCTTAGGAGCACAGCCATGCTCCCTGCCTGACACTCAAGGTCCTGGAACACCTGGGCCCTACCTCCCTCTCAGCCTCACTGGCTGCCACCAGTTCCACCAGACTCGACCCTGGACTAACACCAAACCACCTGTCACCCCAGCACACCCTGTGCTGCTCCCCACCTCAGAGCCTTTGTTCATGTCCTCCTCTCCTCCTAGAATGACCTCCCCTGCTCCCAGTCACAATCTGCCCTCACTGGCCAGTTTGCCCACCTTGCCCCCAAAACTGGGCTAACTCCCTCTTTCCTGGGCTGCTCTGCTCTCTCAGCGCACTGTTCCTGTTGAGATCACCTGGTCAATCCCCACACTGAACTGTAAGGCCCTCCTGGACAGGACCGAGTCTTGGCCATCCTTGGCCACCAACACCCAGCCCAACCCCTGGCCCATAGTGAGTATTCAATGGAGAGTGGCTGAACTGACCTGAATCAGCCCACATCCATTCATCACTCATATAGATCCTGACATCACCTTCTGGCTTTATTTTACATTGCCTTATTGCACAAGTATATTTAATTTAATCTACTTGATCCCACTATGCAGTAGGAAGAGTAGAAACAATAAAGAAATCAGTCTTTTGGCGGGACAGCAGCAAGTGGAGGGTGGCATTTAGGAAAAGACCTTTGGAATGGCCCCATATACCACCCTTTCTGCCCCAAAGTGCCCCCTACCTTTCTCAGGTTGCTTCAGGCTCGCTTGGACAACTGCTACCACTTTCTCCACCTCCTCGATTTTGCAGACATTGAGCTGGACGGTTTGCAATCGGTCACTCTTCAAGCTGTCCAGCTCCTTGACCCCAGGGCCCCCTTTGTCCTGGAAAGGAGAGAGGAGCTGCTTCAATCCTCCTCCTTTCCACCCTGAGACACACTTAGGGGGCCCCAAGTCCCTGCCAAAGCCTCGGGCTTACTGACAACTGCAGGTGGTGTTTCTGGAGGCCCAAGTGGTCCTGCCCCACCATCAGGCATTTCCCTTCAACCCCTGAGCTCTGATGATGCATCATATGCCAAGCTAAGCATCAGAGACATAGCCATGGACATAATGGAGACCTTGCCCATGGAGCCTCACTGTCTCGCAGGATGATTTCTCTAAGCAGGGGTTGCAAACTTAATTCCTATCCTGACCAGGCATGTGGGGATCAGACTGTGGGGAGGACGGGACACCTCGGGAGCTGGAGCTCACACCTTGCCTCTCAACCCCTGCCAGTTGTTGTCTATGTGGGTATGTAAGCCCTGGGTTGCCAGATGCTTAAATTTTTTATTTTAACTGGGATTTCTGTGTGAAATCTAATTTTAAAAATAATGTTGGCAACTTATTCACATTAAAAAAAAGGAGAAGAAAAAACACTGTTTGGGCCAAAACACGTCTGCAGGCCACCTTTGACCAGCAGGCAGCCAGTTCGCCCCTCTGTGCTAAGTCAAGGGCCCATCAAGCCCTGAGTTGGTAAGAGGCCAGGCTCTAACTCCAGTTCGACCATTAACCAGGCTCTGTGTGCTCAGGGCGGTCCCTTAACTGTGCAGCCCAGTTTTCCCAGCTGTAAACTAAGGACATCACCACCTGTCCCTACCTGCTTAGGTTACTGGAATGGAGAAATAGTTTTGTTTTGTTTAAAAAAGAAACCTGTTAAACCTTAAATGCTATGCAAATTCAGGAATTATTAAACATCAGAAAAGTGCTACTCATTCAGCAAGCACTTCCTGGGTCTCTAGCCCATGATGGGCACTGTGCTAGGAACTGAAAACAGAAAGATCAATGGCACAGTCCCTGTTCTCAAAGAGTCAAGTTCTAGGGAAAGAGACAGAGGTTAAGCAAACATTACAGTGAGCATTTGCTGTATGTAACATGTGTGGGAGGTGGGAGGGGGCACAGAAGGTGGGGAGGGGCAAGGACAGCTTTCCAGAGGCAGTCTCAGCTGAGGATATCATGTGTGAGTTCACAAGAGGGGGCCAGTGGGGATGGGGACTTCAGGAAGTTTAAGAGGACAGACAGTGAGCCATTGGCTGGAGCCAGAGCATAGGCTGAAGCCAGTGGTGGGACATGAGGCTGGACAGGTGGGTGGGCAGGGGTCTACTTGGGGGCAGCAGTGAGCTGCTGGAGGATTTTAGTAAAAACAGACATCATTTATTGAGTGTATACTGTGGTGTGCACTGTGTTAAGCACCTCACATGCATTATCTCGTTAGTCCTCATGTCACAAGGCAGTTGTATTAACATATCTATTCCATGACATACATTTTTTCACAATAGGGATATGTTACAATCCATGTGAAAATTAAACTGTCAGTTTAATTAGCAGCATTTTTTTCTTAGTGGCCCATGGAATATTGGTACATCTTACAAGAGGATGGAGTAGCTGCCAGAGAATGAAGTGATAGAGAAATGCCTACTCTCCACCCAGGGCTTGCCAGGGGCACATATAACTGGTACTGAAGCAAACATACCAGGCAAAGGGCAAGAGTGGAAAGCACAGTGGATAGTATCTACCGAGGGTGCAAAGTTTCATCTAAAGGGCAGGCTGAGCCTAGTAAATGGTGTGAACCAGGAGAACCTTAACCGCAGCCCTGGAGGACCCCAGCAGCCCCCAAATTCAAAGGAAGGGAGGAGAGAAGGGATTCTGTCACATGGGGTCAAATGGAGACTCTGGAGAGAAGACATGAGAAGAACAGGACAATGAGGGAGCCAACTTCTTCTATGAAGCCCCAGAGAACAGAGCCAGGGCCAAGAAGTCAAGTTTGCTCAAAATGAGGAGTGACTTTCACAGTCTGGTGATGGCATGGATTGCCTGAGAAGTGTTCAGACAATGAATGGGTGACAATCTGTGGTGGTGGTGGTGGCTAGAGTTTGGGGGAGGTGGAGTGGATATGGTACAGAGAAGATCCAGGCATCAGATGGGATGTTAGGCTGATTTCCCTCTAATATCCCTTTCAACCCTAAACTCTCATCATCACAGGTTAGTTTTCCATGTAAAGGGAGCCTCCCCAATGGCCCTTCTGAAGAAATAATGTGAAGTGAACCATGGAGCCTCTGCCAAGGCCTGGCATGAGGAAGGCCAGTTATACCCCGAGTCACCACTGCACATAATATCTTGACTGGTCCAAAGCTTGGCTCTGAAATCCCCTGGATGTGCCAACCTTCTCAAAGAACACAGCAGGTGTTCCAACTACAGTGGAGCAGACAGCCTGGAGCTTATGCTGCCATTTTCAGAGGCCCACACAGGGCTCCACCAAGAAAGGACTCCCAGGGATGCCACCTTTAAGACCAGAGGTGGGAGGGTGCTGGCGCCCACAGGCTATGCTTCTAGACAACTCTCTTCCACAGACAGCACATGGGCATCAGGATAACACATGTCTTGTTTTATTGTGGTCTTCCACGTGGTATCTCCTCAAATGTCCCTGGAGCCAAGCCCAAGTGTTCTGTGAATCTCAGGGGGCCTGCTCATATCTACTTCCAATACTGAGATTCTAGCTGTGGCATACCAGAGGAATTTGAACTTCTTTTTCACTTCCCAGGACTTTGTTAACTCTGTTATCATCGTGCAGCAACTCTCGGACTCCCACACTAGACCTCTCCTTGTGCCTCCAGCCAGCATCCCACAATGCCCCTATGGTCCCCAGGAAAGACCCTCTCTCAAGGTCAGGGTGTCCACATGCATTCTTAACTGGCAGCTTGTCAGCTAAGAGCCTTTTCTCACAGCAAATCACTGTCCCTTCTCTGTATGCTGTTTTTCCATCCCTAGATGAAATTTCAGGCAAGTTGTGTAGCTTTTCAGTCATTCTCAGATAACAGACAGAAAGCTCTTTGTTTTGGCATTAAAAGCCCAGTTCAGTCTAATAATCAAATAATCCCAGCCCAGCCTGGTTTGAAACCAAAACCCCCAAACTTGTATTCAATTTAAAGCTTTTTGCTGACCCAGGCCTGACCGTGTGTGGGAAGCTGGAGGATGCTAGTGGAGGTTGTCTTTCTCGATATTTTCTAGCTCCTCCTCATCTCCCATTCAGTAGCCTTAATTTCTGACCCATCCAAGACAGAATCCAGAGGATGGCAAATTAGGGGGCAAGATTGTGGTCTTCTGAGCCTAGTGCATTTGTCATCTGCCATCGGTGCTCTCAGAAAGGCACATGCACAAGGCTCTTCCTTCTTGGAACACTTCTATGGGTTCCACAGAGATCTCCCACTGGAGACTCCGACTGCCATCCCCATGGGAAGGGCAGTGCCCCTCCTCTAGCTGGGTATCTTCTCAGTCCTAGGCTTCAGTGATGCACCCTTCCAGCCAGGGTCCCTTGGAGGCTCCTAGCAATCTCCCTAGGTGGGTGTCTTTAAGGGGATGACTCCAGGCTGCTCTCCCCATTGTCCACATCAGGTCCAGGCAAGTGTATCCTACCCAGGAAGAAGGACAGCCCATTCCCAGTGCTGCTCTCTTTGTTCTGCTTCTAGGTAAGTCTTTCTAGCCTCATTCTTGGGCCTTTAGACTTTTTTTGGTAAACATTAACATACCATTCTGTGGTCCCCAGACTCTAGGGCACAAAGGAAAACACACAGGGTCTTGGAGTAGTTCTCTTGAAATCCACCTCATTTGACTTCAGATCAGAGGGGAAATAACATATCATACTAATGACTCTTTCTAAAGAAATTCATATTCTCAAACTCTTCCTCCTCAATTTCTTATAAATATTGAAGAGGTAATGGGCTAATCCTGGCAGGAAGGTTTTATAGTTTTTCAGCACCTTGAGGCAAGATGGGAGGATACTTGGCACATATGATATTTGAGCATCTTATCACACATATTAGAAACACTGCAGTGACAGGAACAAGTTGGGAGCATTGTAATTTTTAGAGGATGAGCAGGAGGAGAAGATAGCAAAAGAGAGGGAGAAAAACCAAGAGAGTACTGTGTCCAAAAAGTCAAGAAAACAGAGTCACAAGAAAGGCAGTCTATTTGGTCAAAAGCTGCTGATAGGTTGAGTATGATGGGGTCAAAAGTAGTGGCCAATGGATTAAGCAAAATGGAGGTTGTTGGCATCCTTGATAAAAGCTGTTTCAGAGGCATTCGGGGCTCTTCGTGATCTGTCCTGCCATCTTTTCCCAGCTTATTTCCTCTTACCCACCTCAAACTTTTGGCAGTTGCCTGGACATGCCAACTCCACCCATTTCACATGCTGTTCCCTCTGCTCAGGAACTTTTGTTCATCCTTCCAGATGGCAATGAGAGGCACCGCCCATCAAGCCTTCTCTCTGCTCCCAGAGGGAGGCAACCTATTCCTTCTGGATACAAGAGCTCTCTGCCCCTCCCCCACCTCCCTCCATTCTTATCTCACCCTACTCCCCCAACACCACCCTCACTCCCAGTCAAAATGGCCTGCTGCTGTTTCAAACACACCAGGCACACTCCCTCCTAAACTCTTTCCTCTTCTTTTAGACATCTGCAAGGCTTGCTCCTTCACTTCTTTTGGGCAAGAGAGCTCCAATATCTCCACTGACCTCATCCCTTCACTCCATCTCCTTTTCCTACTCTATTTTTCTCTACAGCTTTTATTCTCCCACATAGAAGCAATCTACTTATTTTATTCCCTGTCTATCCCTACAAGGGCAAGGATTTTTCGTTGAAAAATCTGTATCTCCAACAGACAACACTGTCTAGCCCATAATAAGTGCTTAATAAATACTAGTTGAGTAAATGAACAAATAAACTGTATGCTAGAGACAAACACCCAAATAAGGTGGGTTGAAAAGAAAATGAAAAGTAAATAAGTGAAAATCCTAATAGAGACAACCTTTTAAGTGTGCTTTTTAATAAAGGGGAGGAAAAAATGAGAGAGTGTGTATTAGTCAGCCAAAGGGGTGCTAATGTGAAATACCAAAAATGGGTTGGTCTTTATAAGGGTATTTATTTGGGGTAGAAGTCCACAGATACCAGGCCATAAAGCGTTAAGTTTCTTCTCTCACCACAGTCCATTGCCACGTGTTAGAGCAAGACAGCTGCCGGCGTTTGCCAGGGTTCAGGCTTCTGGGGTTCCTCTTTTCCCGGGGCTGCATTTCTCTCCGGGCTTAGCTCCTGTTTCCTACACAAGGTCAGCTGTGGACAATCAGGTGAACAGCTTGCTTTTCTTCTCCTGGGGCCTTCTTTCCAACATCAAAACGGCTTCTCAAAAGACTGCTTCAACTGTCCTTTGCCTTGCCTTTTATATTCAATTCCCCACCCATCAAGGGGTGGGACTCAACGCCCTAATCCTAACCTAATCATGCCCAGATTAACAGGTCAGTTTACAAGCATGATTCAATTATATTTTTGGAATTCATAATTACTTCAAACTGCCACAGAGTGTTAATGGTAGGTCTATGTGTGTGTGCATGTGTGTGTGTATACACACAAAATGATCCAACAGAGAGTGAGGAGTTAATTGATATAGAAGATTGGAGACCTTGCTGGAACTAAGTCCTTGAATTGACCCAAGGCAATGAGATCTAAAGCACAAGAGGAAGGGTTAACCATAAGTAACAGACAGAGTATTTGGGCATAGATGTAGCTAGACATATGACTTAATATCTCAGAAACTGGCTGGAAGACTAAGACTAATCCCCCTTTTCAATTCCCATGGCACTGGGAGTGGCTCTGGCCACTTTCTGATTTGCATAACTAATAGCAGGCACTCCAGGAAGAAGTAGAAACACTATCTTCAGACTCCTAGTAACTTCTTATCCCTCTGGCTTTTGACAAGAAAAGACAGACCATGACACCAAAATGGTTAAGAGGTACACACCAATAGGCATAAGCTGGCATTTTGCAATTCCATATGAATTTGAAGATAATCTTTTCTATTTCTGCAAAACAAAGGCCTTATAAAAATTTTATAGAGATTGCATGGAATCTGTATATTGTGGGTAGTATTATCATCTTAACAATATTAAGTCTTTCAAACCATGAACATGGGATGTCTTTCCATTTATTTAGGTTTTCTATCATTTCTTTTAGCAATGTTTTTAGTTTTCGTGTACAAGTCTTTCACCTCCTTGGTTAAATTTATTCCTAGATATTTTATTTTTATAATTGTTATTGTAAATGAAATTGTTTTCTTAATTTTCTCTTCATATTGTTCATTGCTAGTGTATAGAAACACAATTGAATTTTCAGTGTTGATCTTGTGCCCTGCTACTTTGATAAATTAGTTTATTAGTTCTAGTAGCTTTCTTGTGGACTCCCTGGGATTTTTATATAAGATCATGCCATCTGTGAATAGAGATAGTTTTACTTCTTCCTTTCCAATTTGGATGTCTTTTATTTCTTTTTCTTGCCTAATTGCTCTGTCTATAACCTCTAATACAATGTTGAATAGCAGCGGTGAAAGTGAGCATCCTTGTCTTGTTCATGATCTTGGGGGGAAACTTTCAGTTTTACACCATAAAGTATGATGTTAGCTGTGGAATTTTTCATAAATGCCTTTATTGTGTTGAGGAAGTTCTCTTATATCTAGTTTTTTTAGTGTTTTAATCATGAAAGGATATTAAATTTTGTCAGATGCCTTTTCTGCATCTATTGATATGATCTCATGTTTTTTCCTTCATTCTTTTAATGTTTTGTATTACACTGATTGATTTTTGTATGTTCAACCACGCTTGCATTCCTGGGATAAATCCCACTTGATGACAGTGTATAATCAGCTTAATGTGTTGTTGGATTCAGTTTACTAGTATTTTGTTAATGATTTTTTTCATCTATATTCATAAGGGAACTTGGCCTGTAATTTCTTTTTCTTGTCATGTCTTTATATGGGTTTGATATTAGGGCAATGCTGGCTTCATAGAAGGAGTTAGGAAATAGTCCCTCCTTTTTTTTTTTTTTTTTTTGCAGAGTTGGAGAAGGATTGGTGTTAATACTTTAAAATGTGTGGCAGAATTTACCAGTAAAGCCATCTGGTGCTGGGTTTTCTCTTTGTTGGGAGGTTTTGGATTACTGATTCAATCTCTTTACTTGTTTTAGATCTATTGAGATTTTCTATTTCTACCAGAGTCAGTTAAGATAATGTGTGTGTGTTTAGGAATGGTCCATTCATATAGATTATCTAATTTGTTGGCATATAATTGTTCATTGTATTCTAATAATCCTTTTATTCTGTAAGATCAGTAGCGATATCACAATTTCATTTTACTTATTTGAATCTTTGCTCTTTTTTTCATTGTCAATGTTATTAATCTTTTCAAAGAACCAAATTTGGTTTCATTGATTCATTTTTTCCTATTCTCAATTTCATTTATCTCTGCCCTAGTCTTAATTATTTCCTTCCTTCTGTTAACATTAGGTTTAGTTTGCTCTTTTTCTAGTTCCTCAAGATGCTAAATTAGGTTACTAATTTGAGATCCTTCTTCTTTTTTTATTATAGGTATACATAGCTAAAAATTTTCCTCTGAGCACTGTTTTCGCTGAGTCCTATAAGTTTTGGAATGTTGTATTTTCTTTTTCATACATCTCTCAGTATTTTCTAATTTCCCTTGTGATTTCTTCTTTGACCCATTGGTTGTTTAAGAGTATGTTGTTTAATATTTGTGAATTTTCCAGTTTTCCTTTTGTTACTTATTTCTAGCTTCATTTCATTGTGGTCAGAGAAGATACATTGTATGATTTCAATATTTTTAAATTTATTGAAACCTGTTTTGTGGCCTAACATATGGTCTATACTGGAGAATGATCCACATGCACTTAAGAAGAATGTGTATTTTGCTGTTATTGAATACAGTGTTCTAATATTTGTTAGATCTAGTTAGTTCGTAATGTTGTTCGTGGCCTCTATTTCTTGCTGATCTTCTATGTAGATGTTCTATCCAATACCGAAAGGATATACTGAAGTCTCTGTTATTGTAGCACAGTCTGTTTCCCCCTTCCATTCTGTCAATGTTTATTTCATATATTTTGGGGCCCTGTTCTGGGTGCATATATGTGTTTATAATTGTTATATCTTCTTGATAAATTGACCCTTTTGTCAATATATAATGTCTTTCTTTGTCTCTTGTAAGAGTTTTTGACATAAAATCTATTTTTACAAAGATTATAGCCACCCTCATTTTTACAGATATTTGGTTACTATTTGCATGGAATATTTTTTTCCATCCTTTCACTTTCAACCTAGTTGTGACTCTGGATCTAAGATGAATCTCTTGTAAACAGCATATATTTGGGTTATGCTTCTTTATTCCTTCTTCCAGTCATGGCTTTTTTATTGGAGAGTTTAATCCATTTACATTTAAGGCAATTACTGATGAGGCAAGACTTCCATCTGCCATATTAATTTTTTTCAATGATCTATGCCCTTTGTGCCTCTCCTTTACTCCATTACTGCCTTCTTTTATGTTCAGATAATCATTTGCAGTGAACCATTTTAATCACTTTTCATTTCCTTATGTGCAAATTTTTAAAAATTTTTCTTTGTGGGGTTATCACAGGGATTACATTTAATATCCTAATTCTATTACAATTTAGTTCGTATTGATACCAACTTTCCTTCAATAGCCTACACTAGCTCTACTCCTATATTTCTCTACAGCCCCTTTTTATGTTATTCTTGTCAAAACTTACATCTTTATACATTTCTGATATCATAAGTTTATGATTTTTTTTATGCATTTGTATTCTACACTGTGTAAGAAGTTAAAGAGCAGAGTTACAAACGAAAAAAATAAGATAATATTGGCTTTTATATTTACCCATATATTTACCCAGAGATCTTTATTTCTTCATACAGCTTCAAGTTAATAAAATAAAATTAAAACAACAACTAGAACAAGAAAAAACCCTTAAGCTCTACTGTGGCAGCCACAGAGGTATACATCTCAGATCTCCTTTCATGAGAACCTGCTGCAAAGAGCACAAACAAGCTATGTCTTCAGCTGCTGCACCTTGGAATCCACTGCAGCTTGAATGTCATAGCCATGCTACCCCCTGGCTACTCTCATTCAATGGTGGAGCATGTCAGAATGCCATTCTTGCCCAATGTAGGTGTCCTCTAACAGGCAACTTTTGGTTGGGGACTCCTTATAGTCCTAGCTGAGACTCTGAGAACTGTACTGCAGTCTGAAGCTCTGCTTACCTAATCTTTCTGCCTTTCTTTCTTTTCAAGACCTGATTGCAATAAAGGCTTTCCTTGCCTTTTTCTTCTTTCTCCTTTCTCCATCACAGGCTTTTCCTTAATCAGTTTCTTGCACATCTAGTCTTATTTCGGCAAATGCTTCCCAGAGACTTCTCAGAGAATCAGAACTGACACATTCAACTAGTAGGTTTGCTGTTTATAATGGTCTGAATGTAGCAATTCTGAAACTAATTTGTGTGTGTTGTAGGATTAACCAGATGAGTATATGCTGATATGGCTGGGAATCAGAGTTCTTAATGCAGAAGGAAGAAGCAAATATGGAATGTGGGGAGTAAGGAAGAATGTTGATGTATTGAAATGGATTAGAAGATCAGTATGAGTTCATGATTTATAAATATTATATATATATGTGATATTTTTATATGAAATGTACATAGGATATAGACAGACATAGATATAATAGGTGAGTATATATGTGTGTGATTATATATATTCTAGCTCTGTTCACAGAGAGGGCCTAGGAGCAGCAATGCCCCATTAGCAATGAGCACACCTAATGTCCAGATCTTGGTCTCTAAATTGTGTTAAAACAGGGGTTTTTAACCTTTTTTGTTCCATAGACCCCTTCTCAGAATGTAGCAGCAGAGAGTTTTACAACACTCAACTAGTGTCAGGTCTAACAACTACCATAATTTCAAAGTATGGATGAGCATAAGCGATTTTTTGAGATATGCAACAACTGTAATATGATATGAAATGAATATTACTGTAATTTATTGCATATATTCATAAGTGAAGGAAATGCTATATTTCAGTTAGAGGTTAGAGAAAATAAAGATAATAAGTTGATTTTTTTCAATTCAAGCTCATGGACTCTCTGAAATCTTTCCATGGACCCCTTGGGGGTCCATGGACTCCTGGTTAAGAACCCCTATGTTAAAATTAACCATATACCGGGAAGCGGCTGTGGCTCAATCAGTAGGGCTCCCGTTTACCATATGGGAGGCCCTGGGTTCGGTTCCCGGGGCCTCCTGGTGAAGGCAAGCCCGCCTGCACGGCGTGGTTAGCTGACCCAGCGAGCACAAGCAGCAAGGGGGGGATAAATGAATAAATAAATAAAATCTTTAAAAAAAAAAAAAAAAAAATTAACCATATACCTACACAGAGACATATATGCAAATGCTCACAGAAGTATTATTCATAGTAGTAAAAAACTGGAAACAATCCAAATATCCATCAACTGTGAATGGGTTTTTTAAAAAGCAGTATATCTCTACAATGGAAAACTATTCAGTAAGTAAAAGGAATGAACTGCTGATAGATGCTACAACATGGATGAATGAAACAACATTATGCTAAGTGATGGAAGCCAGGTGCAAAAGACTACACATTGCATGATTCCATTTAAATGAAATGTCCAGAAAAGGCATTTTTAAAGAGACAGAAAATTAGTGGTTGCCTAAAGGGCTAGAGGTGGGTACAGGAATTAACTGCAAATGGTCATGAGGGAACTTTGTGGAATGATGGAAATAATCTAAGAGTGGGTCATGGTGAAGGCAGCACAACTTTCTAAATTGTGGGAACTATTCTCTCATTACTTTTGCAGCCTCATGTCCCAGTGCTTCCCTTCATGGGCCCCTAAACTCCACTTGATGGGTGCCAAAGGAGTCTCATGCTTCCTAGCCTTTGCTTCTAACAGGTCATTCTTTCCTGACTCCACCTATCACAACATTATTCATTCTCCATGGCCCAGAACACGTCCCCTCCTCTCTGATGTGAGAATCAATCGCTTCCTTCTGGACACTCTCATTTAACATTCTTTGCACAACCCTGTAAACCATGCTCACTTTAATTGTCCAGCTGTGTCTGCTTATGGCTGCCTCTCACCACTGGATAGTGAGCTCTTTGGGGGTGGGGACCTGGTCTTATTCTTCCATAGCACCTAGCAAAGTGCCAGGCACATTAGTATTTGGCAAATGAATGAATGAGCAAAGCTATGACGAACAAGTGAGACTGAAGCCAATAGAAAAGGTACAGGCTGTTTTAAGCAACAGATGAGCAGATGTTAGGAATGCTATTAAAAACTGCAAGGCAGTGATTTTGTGTAAGGGACAATGGTGAAGATGACCCCTCTCTTACCTTCATCAAGCAGCCAGCAAACACGAGGAAGCCTTTTGAATGAAGATGCTTGGCCAAGGAGAACCCAAATCCAGAGTCACAGCCTGTGACCAAGACAGCTTTGCTCCCAACCTGTTTTAGAAGGTCAGATCCCACATTAAGAACGCAGAGTTCTGAGAACAGAATGACCAGGCCTCTCCACCTTCTGCAAAGTAGCAATTTGTGCTTCTTGAGTGGATTAGGCCTGGCCCTCCCCACCTAACTCTCGCGGTCTGGAGAAGCACCGTGGTACAGAGGACAAAGCTCAAACTCGGTACCAGGAGACAGGGTTCTAACCCAGACTCTACTACCAACTAACAATGTTGCTGGAAATTTAATTCCTCTTTCTGTATCTACAATCATCTTTACAATCATCATTATCATTACCATTGTCGTCATCATCATCATCTTCTTCATCATCAAAACTAACTTTTATGAGTATTGACCACGTGCAAGGCAAAGGGCATATGTTATTCTTATTTAATCCTCACAATAACCACATATAATAAGTAGGATTATTATACCATGTTATTGGTGAGGATACAGACTTTTTTTCAAATGCCCAATGTATTTAGTGATAGAGCTGGAAGTAAAACCAGGACTGAGAGATTCCAGAGTCCAAATTCCTCTCTCTCTCTCTTTTTTTTTTTTTTGCCAGATATAATTATTTTTTTATTCAAACTTTATTTCAAATTCAAAAAATAAAATAACAAAGGCACTTCAACAAGTTATGGAAGCATTATTCCTAAAAAGTTCTGTCCAGGCACTTTTTATCTCATCTAATTTCAACAACAAACTCAATTGTTCCTCCAGTATTCAAAAAGATACACAGTTGAACACAGATTAGCTAAATGAAGTCCAAATTCTTAACCCCTGGCTTCATTTGATTTACTGGGTAGGGGTAAGAAGGGGTTGTCAAATAAGAAAGTGGCCCCAAGAGTCCTGGAAGCTGAGGGTAGCTTCTTAGGGCTCGGGGGCTCCGGGGAAGGGCTGTGATCATCTGATTGATTCCCAGGAAGCTGGGCTGCCACTCACCGGTTTCACCTCGCTGGCATAGGTTCGACATCCAGATGGGACAAAGGAGTCGGAGTAAAACAGCAGTTTGCATCTGCAAGAGAAAGTGAAGCCAGAGTACATCCACTCCTAGACCCTGTTTCTGAGGTAGAAGCAACTCGAAGGGCCCTCAGCCACCACTCAGCCAAAAGCAGCACCAATTGTCTCCCCAACCCAAGCTCCTGGGGCATCCTGTTGGTACCACTGAGAAAGAGGCCCTCTTTCCACCAGGGTTGCTAGGCTGCTAGAAAGTGAGCCAGCAGTTACAGTGGACCTCTTTGCCACTGTGTAGGAAGAGATGTCCTGGAATAAAGCCAATCCAGTAGCTACTTTTGTTGGAAGGCCCTGTCAAAATTTGACTGTTCTGTGTAAAGTTCCATTTTTACTTTCTAAGGTGATCTAGACAGGCAATGTTTCAGAATAATTCAAATATATTGCCTTCTCGCAATACAACTTTATTAATAAAAGCTTCAGCAAATTCAATGTCTCAACTCCTAGGAGGTTTAATGCTGCTTCCTTTGTTTTTTTTTAATTAAACTTTTTCTTTTGACATAATTGTAGATTTGCATAATATAGAGAGATGTCCTATACCTTTTACCCAATTTCCCCCAAAGTAACATCTTGCAAAATTATAGTACAGCATCACAACCAGGATGCTGACATTGAGGCAGTCAAGATAGAGAACACGTTCATCACCACAAGGATCCTTCAAGTTGCCCTTTTATAGCCACACCCACTCCCCCACCCACCCACTCACCCCTTATCTCCTGGGAACTGCTAATCTGTTCTCTATCTCTACAATTTTTTCATGTTATATTAATGGAATCATATAGTATGTAACCTTTCAGAATTGACTTTTTAATTTTTTTATTAGAGCAGTTGTAGATTTACAGAAAAGTCATGCAGAAAGCACAGTTTCCATACACACCCCTTTTGGGGACTGAATCACTTCCCCAACAAAAGGCATGTTCAGATCCCAACCCCTGGTCCTGTGGGTGTGAACCAATTTGTAAAAGGGCCTTTGAAGACGTCATTAGTTAAAGTATGCCCAGGCTGAATGAAGGTGGGCCTTAATCCAATATGGCTGAAGTCTTTTATAAGCAAAGGAAATTGGACACAGACAGAGAAGCCATGGGAGCAGCCAGAAGCTAGAAATCAACGAACCTGGAAGAGAAAGGAGAAGATGCTGCCATGTGCATTACCCTGTGATGGAAAAGCAAGGACCAGGGATTGCCAGCAGGCAGCCCCAGAATGCCAGTTTTTTTGGAAAAAGCATCACCTGGCTGATGCCTTGATGTTGGACTTCTCCTAGCCTCAAAACTGTGAGCCAATAAATTTCCATTGTTTAAGCCAATCCATTGTATGGTATTTGTTTTAGCAACTAAGAAACTAATACCCTCTCCCACACACACACATACACATAGCTTTCCTTTTTATTACCATTTTGTATTAGTGTGTGTGGTAGTTTGAGGCTTTTATGGACCCCAGAAAAATCATGTCCTTAAAGCTAATCCATTTCTGTGGGTGTGAACCTATTGTAGATGGGAGATTTTGATTAAATTACTTCAGTTAAGGGCCTTCTTTATTAGATTACTTCAGTAAGGTATGACCCACAGTGAGATTTAATCCTTTTACTGGAGTCCTTTATAAATAGGATGGATACAGAGAGAAACCCACAGAAGCAGAGAGAAAGCCAGAGGAAACCAGATACTGAAGCAACAAAACTTGTAAGAGAAAGAAGACCATGTGCTTGGCCACGTGCTTTGCCATGACAGGGGAATACAGGATGGTCTTGGGGGGAGAAAAGCATCATCTGATGAAGCCTTTTTTTTTTTTTTTTTTTTTTTACCGGGAGGTACCGGGGATCGAACCCCGGTCTCTCCATATGGTAGACGGACGCCGAACCTTTTGAGCCACATCCGTTTCCCTCTGATGAAGCCTTGATTTGGATGTTTTCATGGCCTCAGAACTGTAAGTTTATAAGTTCATAAATCCCCATTGTAAAAGCTAACCCATTTCTGCTATATTGCATACCAGCAACCTAGCAAACTAAAACAGTGTGGTACCTTTGTTACAACTGATGAAACAGTAATTATTAACTCTAGTTCATATGGGTTCACTCTTTGTTATATAATTCAATGGGTTTAAATTCTTTTTTTTATTCTAGCAATATATATACAAACTAAAATTTCCCATTTTAACCACTTTCAAGTATACATCAATGGTGTTGATTACATTCACAATGTTATGCTACCATCACCACAATCTATCACCAAAACTTTTCCATCACCCCAAACAGAATTCAATACTATTAATTCCACATTTTCCAACTCCACCCCTCACACTGGTAAATTGTATTCTAATTTCTGACTATGTATTTGCATATTCTAATGACTTCATGCAGTGAGATCATACAATATTGTCCTTTTGTGTCTGGCTTATTTCATTCAACATGATGTCTTCAAGGTTCATCCATGTTGTCGCATGAATCAGAACTTCATTCCTTTTAAAGGCTGAATAATATACCATTGTATATATACACCACATTTTGTTTATCCATTCATCGATTAATAGACACTTAGGTTGCTTCCACATTTTTGGCAACTGTGAATAATGCAACTATGAACATTAGTGTGCAAGTATTTATTCATGTCCCTGCTTTCAATTATTTGGGGTACATACTTAGGAGTGGTATTGCTAGATCATACTGTAATTCTATTTTCAACTTTCTGAGAAACTGTTAAACTTTTCTCCACAGCGGCTGCATCATTTCACATCTTTACCAACAATGTATGAGAAGCCCTATTCCTGGACATCCATGCAACACTTGTTATTTTCCATTTTTCAATTGTAGACACTCTAGTTGGTATGAGGTGGTATCTCACTGTAGTTTTGATTTGCACTTCCTTAATAGCTAATGATTTTGAGGGGATTGACTTGTTTCACTCAATATAATGCTCTTGAGATTTATCCAAGTTGTTGTGTGTATTAGTCAGGGTTCTCTAGGGAAACAGAACCGAAATACATATATTGTAAATTTTATGAGATTTTTAATAGAAATTGGCTCATGTGACTATGGGGATGGGCAAGTCCAAATTCCATAGGGAAGGCCACAAGCTGGGAACTGCAATGAAAGTTTTCAATGAATTCCCTAGGAGAAGCTGGTTGGTTGAAGTAGAGATGGAAATTCTCCCTTCTGACTGCTGAAATCATCAGTTCTCCCTTTAAGGCCTTCAATTGACTGGATGAGATGTCTCTCATTGTTGAAGGCAATCTCCTCAGTGGATTGTAGATGTAATTGGCCATAGATATAATGAGCTTACTGATGATTTAAGTCCATAAAATAGCCTCATAGTAATAATCAGGACAGTACTTGCTTGGTCAAACAACTGGACCATAACTTGGCCAAGTTAACAAAGGAACTTAATCATCGCATTGTGTGTGTCAATAATTTGTTCCTTTCCATTGCTAAGCAAAATTCCATGACATGGAGATACCACAATTTAACCATTCACCCACTGAAGGACATCTGGGTTGTTTTCAGTTTGAGGCTATTACAAATCAAACTGCTATGAACATTTGTGTACAGGTTTTTGTGAAAACTTAGTTTTTCATTTCTCTGAGATAAATACCCAGTAGTGCAATTGCTGGATCATGTAGTAATTGCATGTTTAGTTGGCTGTTTGGTGTTTTATTTTGTTTTACTAAAACTGCCAAACTGTTTTCCAGAGTGTCTTTACCATTTTACATTCCACCAGCAATGAATGAGTGGCCCAGTTTCTATGAATCCTCAAAAACATTTAGTATTGTCACTTTTTAATTTTAGCCATTCTGTTAATTGCAGAGTGATATCTCATGGTTTTTATTTTCATTTCACTAATGGCTAGTGCATTAGTCAGCCAAAGGGGTGCTAATGTGAAATACCAAAAATGGGTTGGTCTTTATATACGGTATTTATTTGGGGTAGAAGTCCACAGATACCAGGCCATAAAGTGTTAAGTTTCTTCTCTCACCACAGTCCATTGCCACGTGTTAGAGCAAGACAGCTGCCGATGTTTGCCAGGGTTCAGGCTTCTGGGGTTCCTCTCTTCCAGGGGCTGCATTTCTCTCCGGGCTTAGCTCCTGTTTCCTACACAAGGTCAGCTGTAGACGATCAGGCAAACAACTTGCTTCTCTTCTCCTCGGGCCTTCTTTCCAACATCAAAACTGCTTCTCAAAAGACTGCTTCTACTCTGTTCTTTGCCTTGCCTTCTATATCCGATTCCTCACCCACCAAGAGGTGGGGCTCAACACCCTACTAACATGGTCCAGTCAATGCCCTAATCATAACCTAATCATACCCAGATTAACAGATCAGTTTACAAACATGATCCAATTATATTTTTGGAATCCATAATTACATCAAACTGGCCAATGGTTACAGCTAATGATGCTGAACATCTATTCATGTGCTTATTTGTCATCTTTATATTCTCTTTGGTGAAATCTCTCTTCATGTCTTTTGCTCATTTTCTAATTGTTTTATTTGTTCTTTTACTGTTGAGTTTTGGGAGTTCTTTATATATTCTAGGTGCCAGACCTTTGTCACATATGTGGTTTGAAATATTTTCTCCCCATCTGCAGTTTGTCTTCTCATCCTCTAACAGGGTTTTTTGCAGAGTAAAAGTTTTTAATTTTGATGAAGTCTGATTTATCAGTTTTCCTTTGCATGGATCATGCTTTTGGTGTCAAAGCTGAGAACTCCTTGCCTAGCTCTAGGTCTTGAAGGTTTCCCCCTGTTTCTTGCTAAAAGTTTCACAGTTTTATGTTTTACATTTAGATCCATGATCCATTTTGAGTTAATTTTTGTATAATGTATGAGGCTCAGTTCCTAGTTGATTTTTTTTGCCTATGGATGTCCAATTACTCCAGCACCATTTTTAAAAAGCGGTATATTTCCTCCATTGAGTTGCTTTTGCACTTCATCTAAAGGTGGGGCATATTTGTGTGGGTCTATTTCAGGGCTCTCTATTCTGTTCCATTGATCAGTGTGTCTATCTCTCTGCAAATGCCACAATCCTAATTACTGTAGCTCTATGATAAGTTTTGAAATTGGGTAGACTGATTCCTCCCACTTTATTCTTCTTTTTCAAAAATGTTTATGCTATTCTATTTCTTTTGTCTTCCCAAATAAATTTTAGAATAATCTTATTTATAGCTACAAAATGTCTGGCTGTGATTTTGATAGGAATTGCACTAAATCTGTTTATCAATTTGGGAAGAAGTGACAACTTTACTTGATCCATGAACACAATATGACTCTTAATTTATTCAGATCTTCCTTGATTTCTTTCATCAGCATTGTGTAATTTTCAGCATACAAGTCCTGTATATGTTTTGCTAGATTTACACAAGTATTTTTTGAGCTATTGTAAATTGTATTGCATTTTTAATTTTGATATCCATGTGTACATTGCTAGTATGTAGAAATAAAATTGATTTTGGTACGTTTGTTGTGTATTCTACAGCCTCAATGTATACACATTTAGGTCTAGGAGGTTTTTTGCAGATTCTTAGGGATTTTCTATGTAGACAATCATGTCATCTAGAAACAGAGATAGTTTTACTTTCTCCTTTCTGATCTGTATGCCTTTTATTTCCTTTTCTTGCCTTCTTGTACTAGCTAGAACTTCCTGCACTGTGTTAAATAAAAGTGATAAGTGGACATTCTTGCTTCATTCCTGATCTTAGAAAGCATTCAGTCTTTCATCATTAAGTGTAATGTTATCTGTAGGGTTTTTGTAGATACTCTTTATCATCTTGAGGACGTTTCCCTCTATTCCCTTTTTTTTTTTTTTTTAGAGTTTTTTTTAATCATGAATAGATGTTGAATTTTGCCAGATGATTTTTATGAATTGATGGATATGATCATGTGATTTTTCTTCTTTAGCCTGTTAATATGATGAATTATACTGATTAATTTTCAAATATTGAACCATCCTGGTATCAATGGGAAAATCCCACTTGGTCATGGTGTATACTTCTTTTCATATATTACTGAATTTTATTTGCTACTATTTTAAGGATTTTTGCATACATATTCACAATGGATATTGGTCTGGTTTTGGTATCCGGATATCAGTGTTACTGTTGGGTGCAGGTGAGAGTTCCAGCTCCCCACTAGATCTCCACTGATCCCCCCCCTGGCTGGATGACGTTAGAGTGGCACACTGCTGCTCTCTGCATCGGGGTAGGGGGTACAGCCTCATTACTGCTGGGCAGTCAATAAAGCCCTAAGCCTCATCTCACATCCGAAGCAGGGAGGGCCACCTTATAATTGATAGGTGAGGATGAAAGTCCCTGCCTCTACCTGGCCTTCTCTGACAGCCACCCCAGGTCGGGGATTGGGACACTTCGTTACAGCCTGGTGAGGGTGCAAGTCTAGCTCCCCACTGGCCTTTGCTGGTGGGTGGGGCCACAATTTTTTCTGTGGTGTTTGGTTGGAGTTAGAACAGTTATTTTCTAAAGGCGTTCTGCCTCGCAGGCTGCTCCGTTCTAGGTCCTGTTGCTAGAAAAGTCGGTGTTTTGTAGGAGCTGTTTTTGTCTGCATTTACTGGCATTTCTGGGTTGACGGCTTCTTCAACAAGTCTGGGATGTATGGAGCAAAAAGAAAACCCAGGGAACTTTCCACCACATTGTTTCTTGGGTCCCAAGGTTCCTAGCTGGCCTGCCCTCTTCTCTCCACCTTTCAGAGTCATCTTATACTTGTTTTATATGATGCCCAGAGTTTTTCATTGTACTTAGGAAGAGAAATAGGGAAAAGTACATCTACTTCATCTTCCTGGAAACAAAAGTCCTGTTAGATTTTAGATGAATATTAAACTGGTAACAATAATTGCAAAAGGTAGGGGTTGGACGAGTTGGTAAAAAGGAAAAAGAAGTAGTAAATAGACTTACTTTCTCCATACCACTTTTTACCATTTACATTTCATACCATGTGAATGTATTACCTATTCAAAATGTTACATTAAAAATTTTTTTTTCATAAAAACATGTTATCCAGCATCTTAAAGAATGTTGGGTTCACTAGATGGAAACGTGGGTTCACTAGGAAAATTTGTCAAATATATTAGTCAGCCAAAGGGGTGCTGATACAAAATACCAGAAATCTATTGGCTTTTATAAAGGGTATTTATTTGGGGTAGAAGCTTACAGTTACCAGGCCATAAAGCAAAAGCTACTTCCCTCACCAAAGTCTATTGCCACATGTTGGGGCAAGATGTCTACTGACATCTGCCAAGAGTTCAGGTTTCTTGGGTTCCTCTCTTCCCGGGGCTCCATTTCTCTCTGGACTCAGCTGCTGCGCTCTCTCCACAAGGCCAGCTGTAGACTATCAGTTGAACGGCTCTGTCTTTCTCCCTGGGGCTTCTGCCATGTCTAAGGAGCCGTCTCTATTCTTCTGTTCTTCTCCTGTGTGTTCACTTCCTACTGACATGGCCCAATCAAAGCCTTAATCATTATTTAATCAAGTAAATCTCTGAAACCAATATAATCTAATATGCCCAGAGGAAAAGACCAGTTCACAAACATAATCCAGTATCTATTTTTGGAATTCCTAAATAATGCCAAACTGCTACACCAAGCCTTTCTACTTGAACTGACACAGAAGAGTCTTTGGATTCTAAATCTTTATGTATTTATGAATCTTTAAATCTCATGTGAGCAGAATGATATGGTTAAATAACTTTACCCAAAGAAAATCATTCCTTTTTCCCATGACCCCAGGTGTTGCTCTGCAGAAAGGACAAGGTGTTTCTGCTGGAATGGATTACGTGTGTGTCCCCTGCCACCCCCTCAGCACTATTTGACATTTTAAAAAGTAACAAATAGAACTCTGCAAGAGGAAGAGCTTATTTCAAACTGACTTGCTGCCAGATTTTCTCTAATCCACCTCCCCATTCTCAAATATATCCAGACCTGAACTTGACTACCTCTAATGTATTACACCAGGCTCTACCCACTCATGCCAACTTGTACAGTCCAACTGTCAATGGCGTAGTTCTTTTCCACAGAGCACAGGCTCCATCCCTCCACACCCACCCCACCCCTTCCACCCCCAGAGGCAGAACCATGACGAGGTGGGTTAGTCAGAACTAACAGCTGAGATGCTCCAGTTTGCGAGAAAGAGCTCTGCTGGGCACTGGTTGGCCTCTCAGCCTTCCCCTCTGGACACTGCTGGGGTTGCCTCATCCTGCTTTTAATTTCTTTCCCCTCACTTTGGAGTTCCTACATTAGTATTATTCCTGACTTGTAGCTGCTTCTCAATTTGGAGGGGCCATGGGCCTGGGAAGGCCTTAGCGCCTCAGTTCTTAAACTTTAGTCAACAAGCACCTGAGGTGTTTGTTAAAATGCAAACTCCCAGGACCCTGCCATCACCATTCTGATTCAGTAGGAAGGAGTGGCACCTGGGAATGTGCATGTTTAACAAGCCTGTCAGATGATGCCAGTACAGGAGGTCCAGAGGAAAGGGCTGGTTGATGTAGGTCAGAGCAGTGATTCTCAGGTGCTGCTCACTTGGAAATGTGGTTAAGTTATTAAGAAGAGTTCTTATCATTTAGAGATAGATACTAAAATGTTTATAAACGAAATATGGTCAAGATTTGCTTCATGGGAAGCGGCTGTGGCTCAATCAGTGGGGCTCCCGTTTACCATATGGGAGGCCCCGGGTTCGGTTCCCGGGGCCTCCTGGTGGGGGCAGGCCCGCCCACATGGCGCGGTTAGCTGACCCGGCAAGCACAAGCAGCAAGGGGGGGATAAATGAATAAATAAATAAAATCTTTAAAAAAAAAGATTTGCTTCAAAATAATACAGTAGGGGGAGGGGGGAGGAAAATGGGTAAGGAAATAGAAGAAACACAACTGGGTACGTGATGATAATTGTTGAAACCTAAGTGATAGGTACACCAGGGATCAAGATACTAATTTCTACTCTTGTATATGTTTGAAATTCTCCATTACATAGTTTAAAAAGGATCACCAGGGAAGCCTTACCTCCAACCAATTAAATATGAATCTCTGTGGTGGGATACAGGAATTTTGCCCCCACTGTGATCTAGGTGATTCTAACTTGTAACCAGAGTTGAAAGCCACTGCCTTAGGGGGAACAAAAAGGACTTTTTTCCTTTAGGGTTTCCTTTCCTCCAAACACACACATACGTCCTTTCTCAGGATGGCAAACTCCTATTTAATCAATTTTTAAATTCCTTTTTCTTTTTTAAGTTTTATTTTATTGTGGTAACATATATAATATAAAAGTTTCTAATTTAACCATTTGTAAGTATACAATTCAGTGGCATTAATTACATTCACAATGTTATACAACCATCACCATCACCCATGACCAAAACTTTTTTCATCACCTCAGAAATTTTCCCCATTGAGCAGTATCTTTCCTTTCCCACCTTCTTCCAGCCCCCAGTAACCTCTAATCTACTTTCTCCCTCTATGATTTGCTTATTCTAGATATTTCACATAAGTGGAATCATACAATATTTCTCCTTTTGGGTCTGGGTCATTTCACTTAGCTAATGTTTTCAGCATTCATCTATGTTGTAGTCTGTATCAGAACTTCATTCTTTTCTATGGCTGAATAATATTCCATTATATGGATATACCACATTTTGTTTTTCCATTCATCTGTCAGTGGATACTTGGGTTTTTCCACCTTTAGGCTATTGTGAATAATGCTGCTATGAACATTGGTGTTTAAGTTTCTGTTTAAGTCCCTGTTTCCAACTCTTTTGGAAGTGGAATTGCTGGATCATATGCTATGCTTAACTTTTTGAGGAACTGATAAACTGTTTTCCATAGTGGCTGTACCATTTTACATTCCCACCAGCAATGTACGAAGTTCCACTTTCTCCACATCCTCACCAACACTTATTTTTCATTTTTTAAATAACAGCCATCCTAGTTGGTGCGAAGTTGGTGGCTAATGATGTTGAGCATCTTTTCACGTGCATCTGTATATCTTCTTTGGAGAAATATCTATTCAAATCTTTTGCCCATTTTTTAATTGAGTTGTCTTTTTATTAATGAGAAGAGTTCTTTATATATCCTAGATAAAGTCCCTTATCAGAAATATGATTCACAATTATTTTCTCCTGTTCTATAGGTAGTCCTTTTACTTTCTTGATAATTATAAACAAAATCTTTTCATTTTGATGAAGTCCAATTTATTTGGGTTTTTTTTTCTTTTGTTGCTTATGGTTATGGTATCATCGCTAAGAATCCACTGCCAAATCTAAGATCATGAAGATTTTCCCCTATGTTTTCTTCTAAGAGTTTTATGGCTTAGTTCTTATACTTAGGTCCTTGACCCATTTTAAATCACTTTTTGTATACGGTATGAGCTAGGGTTCCAACTTCATTCTTTTGCATGTGGATATCCAGTTTTCTCAACACCATTTGTGGAAGAGACAAGTCTTTCCCCATTGAGTGGACTTGGCACCCTTTTAAAAAATCAATTGGCCATAGGTATATGGGTTTATTTCTGAACTCTTTATTCTATTCTATTGATCTATATGTCTATCCTTATGCCAATACCACATGGTTTTGATTACTGTAGTTTTGTAGTAAATTTTAAAATCAAGAAATGTGAATCCTCCAACTTTAGGTTACATTTTGATTCTCTTGACTACAAAAACCCTAACATCTCTGGAGACAAAATCCGCTCTAGACCACAGTTCAGCTTCGGAAGACATTGCCATTTGTCCTCCAATATCCATTCTTCTCATTTACTCACTAACAAAATTTGGATTTTTAATGGGTGTGGCAAGGTGCCTCAATGCTTTACAGACTTCTAATTGCTGTTCATGTGATCTACTTCTGGCCAATAAGGTGCAAGCAGAAGTCTGCAAGGATTGCTGGGAAAGTTTTGCTTTCCTGATATAGGTTCCACTCATCCTTTCCTCCGTGTTGTTTTGTTTCTTCCTACGTGGATTAAGGCTAGAGATAGAGAAGTAACATGGGACTCTGTGGGTGAGAGCCACACTCAGGATGGCAGAACAGAAAGAAACAAGGAGCCTGGGTCTCCTGAAGCCACGCTAGCCCTGAATTTCTGGGGCTTTCTGCTATTCTTAGTGTGATACAATCCTAACTGACATACTTGCCTACCAGGCCTAAGAGTGCCTCGAGGGTTGAGCTCAAACCCCATAATATAAAATAGGCTACATTTCCCTGGAGGGTCCGCTCTGCCCAGGAGGGTCCTGCAGTGGCAGCAAGCCTCTGTTCAACCAAGCTGCTACACCAACATCTATGCTACTCTCACAGGTAGTTCAAGTTCAATTCGGGATGGTCTGTAAACCTTCTGAAGGGTGGAATCCCAAAGGGCTGGCTGCCAGATTCAGAGAAGAGCTTCCTGATTTCTTCCCTGACCCAGAAGCAGAATGGGACTGGATGGGGGAAGTGTAATCCAGCCCTTCCCCAAGGGCCTGTGGAAGAACTTGCGGGTCCTCAGAGCCCTGGCATCCAGGAACTTGCCAGGTCACATGTGGGAGACCACACCTTCTGGCCAGGGCATTAATTCTGGCTCCTTCCACCTCTTACCAGTCCAAGTCTCTACTGCTTTTGTCTCTCCCATCATGAAAGGACAGTAGTAACCAGTGACCCAAATTTCTGCTGAGAGGAGCAATGAGTTGATTTGATAGGTTGAGTCTAATGAGCTGGGGCTTAGGAGGAACAAATGTCAAGTGTAGCTTGGGAGAAATGTGGCCTTACAGCAATCTCTGCAAAAAAAAATTCAATTTGGTCAACCATAAATCACAAGTGTGATACGGCTGCCCAAAGAAGCTATGTGAGCTCAGGTGAGACAGGAAAGAATCTAGGATAAGGGAGGCAAGAGCCCTACTCCACTCTGCCTGGATCAGGCTACCCCTGGAGTATGGCTTCATCCCAGCAGGCAAGGTGGAGCACTGGGGCTGAGCCAGCTGGTGTGTGTAACCAGGATCCAGGAGGTAGTATGCTGGGTAGGGAACGCATCAGTAAGTCACCTATCTCAGGAGGCTTGTGAACCTTCTGGCAAAGCCAGAAATCCAAAATCTGATGGCCCTGCAGAGCCAGTGAGCAGCATAGGTGGCCAGGTGCTAGGGCAGGGGCAGCACCAGGCCACCTCTGGGGAGCTTTTGTTCAGATAGTTGCATGTATACTGCTCTGAGCCATATAAACAGTGGCAGTTGTTCAGCTCTAGATAACGCATTTTAAGAAGGACCATATTGTGAAATTGAAATTTAGCCTAATATTATATATTGCCTAAGAGTTACCTCCAGAAAGTCTTCTTGTTGCTCAAATGTGGCCTCTCTATAAGCCAAACTCAGCATATAAATGTACTACCTTCCCCTGCCACCTGGCATGGGACATGACTTCCGGGGATAAGCCTCCCTAGCACTGAAAGACTATTACCAAGTGTTGACTAGCGATGCATCTGGAAAAATACCTTGACCAAAAGAGGGAAATATTAAATACAAATGAGTTTTAATGGCTAAGAGATTTCAGAATGAATCAGGAGGTCATGCGAGAGATTACACTTAAGCATGTTTCAGCAGAATCTCATTGACTGCCACAGTAAACAGTGCCTCAAACAGCAGGGCTCCTGAGGGCTCTAGAGACATCTAGACACTACAGGCAGGGCAGAGAATCTCAGGAATTGAGCACCCTGTCAGTGGGCCTTACTTTGGAATATATGCTCCCCAATGTACCAGAGTTAGACTCATTTATAATTTCCCTACACATGGCTTTTCTACCACTTTTATTTGAGCCTATAATTAGCACTAGTTAAATATATGTCCCTGAGATTTAAATCTTCGATCAGTTCATATGCTGGTTGAGCCCTGAAGCTCAGCAGAGTTGCAGCCAACACCTACTCTCCAGTTCATTGGAATCACCCAGGACAACTAACAAAAGGATAATGATGGACAACACCCATTCCAAAAAAATTAAGCAAAGCAAAACAGTTCCATACATCTGCCCCATGGGATCTAAGCTCCCTTTCAATCAGAAACGGAATAGTCATCACTATTCCAAAATCCTCAAGATTGAGGAATGAGTAAACATAAGGGGCAAATGCAACTATGGACTAAAGTAGACTTATTATTATTATAGCAATGGAAAAACTTATATCACTGATATAAAGGCAGTGGCCATCAGAAGTTCAGAGGGAGGGAATGGGAATAATAGGTGTAACATGGTGGCAAATTTGGGACATTGGAATTGTCCTGCATGACATTGCAATGATAGATACAGGCCAGTATATATTTTATCAAAGTCTATAAAATTGTGCAACGTGAAGTGTAAATTATTACGTATAGCAGGAATGCTTCAATATGTGTTCATCAATTTCAACAAATGTACCATACTAATGAAAGATGCTGTTAATGGGGGGAAAGTGTGGGAGGGGAGGAAATGGGGTATATGGGTATCCCCTATATTTTTGATGTAACATTTATGTAATCTAAAGCTTCTTTAAAAATTAAAAAAATATTAAAAAAAAAAAAAAGGAGGAGCACAGGCCAGATGGAGCCTATTCATGGGGGAGACCTAGGTACTGAGGAGGGAAACCAGGAGAGATGAGCAATGAAAAAACTTGCAGATGGATTAAGAGAAGACAGGGTGGGTCGGTATTGGGGTGGCATGATTGCTTGTCTTCAGATACAACAAGAGTGTCACTGGGTTGAGAAATTAATTTGTTCAGTATGAATACAGGGTGCAGATCCAGGAACAAGGAACACCATTATTTGGAGAAGGATTTCTGCTCAATATGAAGAAAGACGTTATAACAGAGTCATCCAAAGATATGCCCGGGACTTCCAGGAAGATAGTGGACTGGAAAGACATGGGACTCTCTTCTCTCCCAGAAAAATAGCTAAAGGACAGGCAGAAACGGCCTGCAAAAATTTCTTCTAGGGTTCAGGACACCAGGGGAAGTCCGGACACCGCCCAGAGGAGAAAAGAGCAAAGGAAAAGAATCGTGATGGCAAAACTGTGAGTTAAAAGCTGCAGCTGCAAATGCTGACATCCTCACCCACCCTATAGACACTTTTGAATTCTCAGGCCTTGGGGCCTGCAGCTACAGACAAAGGGGGCCCCAGGGATCTACCTCCTCAGGAAAGGGGAGAGAGTGGGACATAGCCTAAGGCTGACTCAGCTTTTGACCCACAAATTTGGTTTATGGCCCACTGAGCCTTTCCAGGCCCGGTAAGGTCACACCATTGTTTGCCTTGGGAGCTGGCAAGGGACTAAAGAGATCCAACTCTTTCAATCTCCCTCTCTACTGACCAGGACTGGTTGCTGAGGACACAAAGGGGAGTGGTATTATTTTTTACCTGGGCAAAGGGAGGGGGTTGCCAGCAAAGGTTGAACTACCTCTGAGAAAGTATGAATTAGGAGATTCTTAGCCTCCAGGCAGGATCCTCTATTACACTGATCCACTCAGTGTTACAGCAAACACAATCCAACAAGGCATTGAAATAAGATGCCTGCCAAAGAGCGCCATCTGCTAGCAGACCAAGGAAGTGCACGTGAAGAAATTAAAAGTAAGTAAGAAAGGCTTTTTCTGGCCTTTACAGCCTCCCTCCCCAAGGCCCTAGGAAAGAGGTCCGCAACCCATTACTGGGTCCAGAGCCCAGACAATCCTAAAGAACCAGAACAGATTGAACCAAGAGTCAAAGAAAGGCAGTAACACACAGCCTCCTGCCACTAAAACCCTATGAAAGAGAGAAAAATCGAGCACCTGAGTAAACTCACAACCCTAATCAGATGCCTAGACATGAGCAAAAAATTACAAGCCATACTAAGAAAATGGGAGAGATGGCCCAAGAAAAGGAATATATCAAAGCCCCAGAAGAGATGCAAGATTTGAGACAACTAATCAATGATTCGTACAATTTCCAAAATCTAATTAATGAGTTGGAAAGCAATATGGCTAAAGTGATAAAGGACATCAAGAAAACACTGAGTGAGCACAAAGAAGAATTTGGAAACCTGAATAAAAAAGTAACAGAGCTCATGGGAATGAAAGGCACAATAGGTGAGATAAAAAACACATTAGAGGCATACAACAGCAGACTCTAAATGATAGAAGAAAGAAGTGATACCGAAGACAGAAGAGCTGAAATTGAAGAGAGAAAAGAATGGAAAAACTTGAGCAGGGGCTTAGAGAGTTGAATGATAACATGAAACATAACAACATACATGTCATGGGAGTACCAGAAGGAGAAGAGAAGGGAAAAGGGGCAGAAAGAATATTTAAGGAAATAATAGCTGAAAATTTCCCAGCTCTCAAGAAAGAAATAAACTTACATGTCCAAGAAACATAGTGTACCCTAATCAGAATAAATGCGAACAGACCTACTCTAAGACACATACTACTCAGAATGTCAAACATCAAAGATAAAGAGAAAATTCTGAGAGCAGCAAAGAAGCAAACCATCACATACAAAGGATGCCCAGTAAGACTTAGTGCAGATTTCTCATCAAAGATAGGCCTGCTGTGAGAGGTGCTGACCTCCCAATCACTGGTGATATTCAAATGGAGGCTGTAAGGCCACTGGTTAAGGATACTGTTGACAGGATTCTCCCACAGGTGGGGGACTACAGTATGAGTTCCTTTCCAACTGAGATTCAAGCAAAATGACCAGGCCAAGGTCATTTCCCAGGCACAGTCTAGGCACAGTGATCACCCACAGATCCACACCTCCTGCACATACCTGAGCCACCCCGCTGACCTCTGCTCATGCCTTAAGCCAGTTCAGCTCGGCCCCTGACCACCTCCTCTCTATGCCCCCTTAACTCAACCAGGCTGTTTCTCAAATCCATCCACAAGATTCAGAATCCCCTGTGACAGCCTCTTTTTCCCCTCAAATGAGCCAGATGCTTGACTTATGCATCACTTCCCCTTAATTTGAAGATAAAACCTTGGGAAAGGTGTTTTAACTTCCTTTGGGATTACTTTCTTCTCAATGAAAAATAATTTCTAGAAATCTCTAAAAGTCACTTTTAAGGCAGGTTTTGGAATTTCAATGAATCACTCACTAAAAAAATAAATAAATAAAGTACAGTGAATCGCCCTTCAAAAAGTTCTTCACAGAATCAGGTTTCATTCCCTGGCCATGGCCTGGAAATGGAGAGCCCCAGCATCCTGCTGCCTCTCTTAGAAGGGCCACCTAAACGTCTCTCACATGATGTCCTCTGGTAATTAAAGCCCCAAGCTTCTGAATCCTCGTGGATATGTTTTTAAGCAAATGCTGCTAAATACTTGTTCTTCCAAACATGTTTACTGGCATAGAAATATATCTATCAATTTTCTAGCTGCTGGGACTTTGAATTTAACTTGACACTTAATTTCACTCCCCTCAAATATGACAGAAAGAAAAACGCATTTTTAATTTTTCCTTTGCTCTAATTGCAAAAAAGGAAAATGGGGTAACAGAGGACACATTATCTCCCCAATAAAATTCAACAAGTTCCAAAGAGCAGCTTGTTTAATTTGTACATACTTACTGCTTCTTCTAAATCACATTTTCAAACAGTTGAGTGAAGTTTCAAGGCACTTTAGTTAACTGGTTTCACAAGTACAATTTTTAAAAAGCAGTTATCCAGGTGACCAAAGTAATAGAGATAGCAACATCATGCACCTCCTGGTGTGATGCACTGAGAAGGACAAAGCACCTTCTGTGGGTTTCTTGCCAACATGTATGAACTGGATCTAAACGTGAGGAAATATCACAAGAACCCAAATTGAGAGACATTCACAAATGTTTGGCCAGTATCCTTCCAAAGTGTCAAAGTCAATAAAGATAAAGATTAAGGAACTGTCCCTGATAGAGGCTAAGGAGACATGACAAATAAATGCAGTGTGGGATCCTGGATTGGCTCCTGGCCTGGAGAAAGAATATTAGTGGGATATTTTGCAAAATTTGAATAAGGTCTGTAGATTAGTTAAGACTGTTTCTTCAACGGTAATTTCCTGGTTTTGATCAATTCACTACAGTTTTGAAAGATGCTAACATTTGGGGAAGTTGAGTAAAGAGTATACAGGAACCTTTTGTACTATTTTTGCAACTTTTATATGTCGGAAATTATTTCAAAATAAAAAGTTAAAAAAAATTTATGCAAGATAGTCTTCTTTGCTCTGTTTGCCCTGGGAAGGTTTCTGTGTTCTCCGGAAGCCTGTGCATTTCCTTAGCTGGTGGAGGGCTGGGTATTTGAGAGACATCTGTGAGTTTCAGGCTTTATCACCACCCGTATCATGTATGTGTGAAAAGCTCTACTTTGCCCGAGAAACTGAGCCTCTGAGGGCAATCCCCACTCTTCAGTTTCTTACCTCATTCCATTTTCTCTATCATGGAAACTCAGGCTTTTCCCTGGGAGCTGGGACAGGGGTCTGGAGAGGCGAGCGGTCAGCATGGTGCCCACGAGTGGTAGAGTAGTCTGCTTCCTCCTGGTGGGTTCTGAAACACAAAATGCACCTCAGCCTTAATTTGATGCTTCCTGGAGGCAGTAATGGACATTTTTCTTCCAGACTGTGAAAGTCAAACTGTGTTCTGTCTGTTTGGCCCAGGTCTGGTCACAGGCCCACCTGCACCTCCCTCTCAAGCTGTAGCCTCATGTGAGGGAAAGCTGTGCCAGCAGGTCACTGGGAAACCCTGGATCAGTCATCCCCCATTTGTTACATGAAGAGGTTGGACCAGACCAGTGATTCCCAAACCAGGCTGTGCAGCAACCACAGGGGACTCCGGGACCTAGTCCCTTGAGGATTCTGACTCAGTGAGACTTGTTCCCTTGTCCATGTTCCCTATATCCAGCAAAACATCTACCTGTAGTGACCCAGGGCATCGGCCTTCACTCCGTTTGCTCACATGCCTCCTCAGGTGGCTTTTCAGCCCCAGGCCATATAATATTTGACTCAACTCTCTACCTTTCACCCCTCCGGCCCCCACCCCACCCCACCCCACCCCAAATATGGGGTCTGGCTCTGAGCAGCAGCTGAATTCATCAGTAACTCATTATAGCATGAAGACTGAAGCTATCAAATGAGACTCTTTAATCAACCTAAATTAAAACACACACAAAAGCAAATTAAAAAAAACAAAACAAAAATAATAAAAACACACACACACACTCCAGGTTAAATCAACCTTATTACAACAAGGCCATGTATCATTTGGTGTTGCCTTAAGGCTACTTAGTACTGTGACTGGTTGTGCAGTATTAATTGTGATTGCTGTGTGCGTTAGTTTTCCTCCATTTTAGTTAATAGTGATTTCTCAGCCTAACAGGGAAGGAAGAGGAAGACCAAGGGAGTTAAGCAAGGCCACCAGAGTTTGGGGGAGCTGTTTTTCTTTTCCTGGTAAAAGAACACCTCGCTGCAGTTTGTCCTATTGTTGTTATCAGTAATGAGGCATTGGAAGGAGGCAGCTCTTCCCCCACCCATTTGTCACCCCAAACCTTACAAATGACAACCAAATTCTGGGGCCAGTGGGTCAGTAATAAGTTCTTTAACTAACAAACTGCTGCACTGTTCACTGCAGGAGGCAAGTGGAGGTGCTTAATCTATTTAATCCTCAGGAAAGGAAAACAAGCAGAGGTCTCTAGCTGGTGTTATCCTTCCTGGACTATGCGGTAGACTCCTAACCACCTCCACTTCTGTGGCCCCTCACAACAACCCATCTTCAGCACTGCAGCCAGCAGGTTCTTTCTCACCTCAATCAGATGATGTAAATCCCTTGCTTAAAAGCCTCCTTGCTGGGCCTGCTGGAGCTAGCCTCTGCCTCCCTTTGGAACTATCTGGTTCCACCTTTTCCTTTGCTCTCCGCCCTGACCTGAAAGTTAGTGTGTGTGTTTTCAGCTCTTTCCTGCCTCAGGGTCCTGGCCCTTGCTCCTCCCTCAAAGGGCTGAGTCCTTTGAACTATTCAGGCCTCAGAGAGGCCGCCCCAATCCCTCTTTCTAAATAAGCTCCTCATACAACACACACAGATTGCTCTCTGTAAGATCACTCTTCATAGTACCCAGCTCAATCCCAAAGTATCCTGTTTCTTTGCTTTGTCTTTCCCCACTCATTTAAAAGTTCAGTGAGTCCAGGGGCCATTCCATCTTGTTCACCGTGGAATTCCCAGCTTCTAGAACAGGGCCTGACACAGAAGAGGCATGCAGTGGATCTCTGCCTAGCAGAGACAAGCTGAGTGAACTGTCTCAGGCTCCTGGAGGTGGAAAATTAAGCCTATGGCCCAAACCAAAGTTCCAATGGAAAGCACCTTGCAGGCACTGACAAAATCAAGCCTAGCCTGGCCCTTTAAAGAAGGCACAGGTCCATGTTTGGCTCAGACTCCTTAATGGGTGCCCCCATCCCCACATCCAAGCACTATCAAGCCAGTCAAGCACACACATGTCCCCCCTCCTCCCTCCAGGACCAGAGTCTGAGGTCACCACTACTGGGTGATTTCAAATCCTGTGCCTAAAATTAAAGTCCTTTCCATCCCTTCTATTCAATGCCTGTGGCAGAAAATGTTTCAACAACATCTCCAAAGAGAGGGCTGCTTTCAATTTTGTTTCCCTTAGAATCAGCAATACATAAAATACTGGGGTCAAAATAGTTTGAACTGCATAAAAACTCAGGTTCCTTGAATACACCATTCACAGTGTAATCTCTTACATATGGAACAGAAGTGTAGATTAATTTTTCTTCTTTTTTATGTTCTGAAATATGTTACTATTTTCACTCTAAACACAGTGCTATAGGCACTGGGACCCGCAAGGACTCTTCCTTGTTGTTGTCTGCCATCTTAATGCTTTGTGCTGGACTTTATTCTCTGTAAATATTACATTTTCAAGCTTGAAAAGCCACTCACTTGCCTTTCGGTTTGGTTGTGGCATGTGAGTGCTGCACAGAGAAAGGCAGAGCACCTGTGGGGCCTGGGGGCCAGTCTCCTTGGCCTTGCCATACAGAAAGCAACCAGCTGCCTGAGAGTGACTTGGCACAGGAGGTTTGACTCACAGTGACCGAATTCAGAAGATACTATCACAAAATCAAGATGCTCACCTACCAATCTGTACTCTTGGAGAAGCTTTTCTAATGCTGGCAACACTTGGGTCTGCTCTCAAGGGTACCTCCTTTCCACTGTCAAGGCATAATCCATGGAAAGCACACAGACACACACAGACACACACAAACAAAATAAACCCACATGTATATTTTTGTCCAGCTGCTGGGCTCACGTGTTACATTCTGACATGACTATCTTGCAGAGGACAAATTTACAACTGGCAGGTTAAGCCCGCATTCCATCCCTACGGCTTACCGACCAAAGTGGAATCAGACCACTAAACAGTGGAGTCTCTGGGCTCCACTCTTGGTTCTCTTCTCACTACCATGGTGATCTCATCTGGCCTCATAGCTTTAAGATTTACATGCTGCCAATTTCCAAATTTTATCTCTGACCCCTAGTTCTTCTCTGAAACTCCATACTTTTGTATACAAACATATCTACTTGAATGTTTAATAGGTATCTCAAAGTTAACCAGTTCAAAATTGAACTTGTGCTACTGCCTTGCAAACCTGCTCTTTTAAGTCGTCCCCATTCTTGACTCCTCTTTTTCTTACATACCCCACAGCCAAGCTGTGAACAAATCCCAATAACTCCACCTTTACAATATATCTGGGATCCTCTGCTACCATCTCAGTCTATGCCTCCATCACCTCTCGCCTAACTATTGCAATACCCTCCCAACTAGGCTCCCTGCTTCCACCCATCTTCCTTCAGACTCTTCTCAACACAGCTTGTGTGATCCTACTGAAATATAAATCGGCTCGTGTCGCCCCTGCACAAAGCTCTTGATCAGAAGAAAAGCCAAAATCTTTACAGATTGCTTATAAGGCTCCCATGATCTGGATCCCTGTGACGTCTCTGAACTCACGTCCCCTTGCTAACTGCACCTGAGTCACAGTGGCCTTCTTGCTGTCCTTGGAGCATGCTAGGCATGTTCCACCTGCTTACTGTTCCCTCTCCCTGGAACCTTCTTCCCCCAACTATCCACAGGGCTCATTCTCTCACTTCCTTCAGCTCTTTACTCAAAGGCCATTGCTTCAGTAAGACACCCCCTGGCTACCCCATCTAATCTCTCCCCCACCTGGACACTTTCTATGCCCCTACCCTGATTCTTTTTTATTTTCTCCCTGTCATTTGCCAAATTATAACATTCTGCATATTGTACTTATTTATCTCATTTGTCATCTTTCAGTTGCCCTAGAATGGAAGCTCTGTGAGAGCATGGGGGGTTGTCTGTTTTGTTCATTGCTGAATCCCCAGCAAATAGAACACTGCCCTGCACACAGTAGACACATAATAAAATCAGAGAGTTTTGAGCAGAGGATTGCCATGGCCAGACTTCCACTGTAAGATAACTCTCAGTGGCTTGAGACTAGATTGAAGAGGATGGACAAGGGCAGAAGCAGGGAGACCATTCAGAAACTAATGCAGTAATCCATGGTGAAAATGTACAGTAATGCAGGTTGTGCACTGCACAACTCTGGTGAAATGTGAAAAGGTGCCCTCTGGAGATGTATAAAAGGGCTATAAGCTCTGGTGGAAATCAGGGAGATGATTTGAAGTCGTCGGATTCTGGCTATGTTTTAATGGTAAAGTCCACTGTAATTTACTGACAGACTCAACATGGAGTGTGAAAAAAATGAAGAATAAAAGATTTTTCCAAGATTTTTGGCCTAGATATATAATAAGACACTAATACCACTGACAGATTAAGGAGCCATTCTACTCATAAATTCTTCCCACATTTCCAATCAGAGTACTCAAGATGGGCGTCCTGGTCCTCACCTGGCCCCTCCAAATCTTATCTATAACTGCTCTTATACCATTTACTGCACCGACCCTCAACAAACCCCTTCCTTTCCAAAATGCTTTTCCTAATCCTCTAAATCATAACTCAAATCTCTTGTCCACATTTGCATTTAATTCCTTCCTTCCGTGCACTTTCCAATGCAGGGTAGTTCTAGATGTATTTGTTTCTAATCATTCACAGCCCCTATCCAACCACCAAGCCCCACGTGGACTGTGACCGATCCATAGGAACCATGTGTTGAATCATAAACTACTGGCTCCTCCAAAATATCTACTCTTGTGCCTCACAAAAAGCAGACGCTCTATAAGTGTGTACTGAAGGAATATAAAAGCTGCAAAGGTCAGTTTCAACGCCCTAGGAACATATGCCCTGTGCAGAGTATACGTTAGAAAAAAAGGGCATTTGCTGCATCACAAAGGATCCTGGCAGCAGCAGGCCCTCCGTAGTGAAATGCGTGCCTCTGCAACCCTGAAAAGTACGAACCGCAGGGTTAAACAGTGACTCTGCGTCAGCTGACTTTGGCCAACAGGATGGAAAAACCTCACGCAGAGCTCAACGCCGCGCGCGCAATACCAAACCCTCCTCCGGCTCGGCACAGCCCCAAGACCGCCGCGCGCACACTGCAGGGGGCCCCATCACTGCACCCGTGGCGACGCTGTCTACCGCACTCGATAGTGCTCAGGTTGTGCGCGGGAACGCCCGGCACACGCAAGCGCAGCCCCACGCCGCTGCGCGCCAGACCTCGCGCCGTCAGGGGCGCAGCCAATCACAGCGCCGCCGCACCTTTCGGCCCGCGGAAGGCAGGGAGCCGAGGGGGCTCGGCCCGGCCCGCGCTCCCATTGGCTAAGACGGCGCCACCCAAACTAAGCCCCACAGTCTCCAAGCCAGCCGGCCGCGATAGCACTCGCCCTTCCCTGATCCCTGCCCACCACTACCTCAGCTCTCTGGCCTGTCCCCGCGGTGCCTTCACTTTGCTGTCCTCCTCCTTCCCCGTCCCAGAAGCCTGTCCGGTCCTCCAGCAACCGGCGGCTCGATTTGTGCTCAGGCAGCTGGACCGGCGGCCTGACCACTGCACAGCATCCTCCCTGAGGACGCAGTGGAAGGGGAGGGAGCTTGCCCTAAACCTCCAAAAACAAGATCCTCCAAGAGGATGCGGGAGGGGGTGGGCTCGCAGGCTGGCACGGGGAGGAGGGGTGGTGGGGAAGAAAGCAGGGCCTAGTGCCCGGGCCTGGAAGGCAGGGCTACTGGCTTCAGTACTGACTGGCTCGGCCTCTGACTACGATATGACCTTGGACGGGTTCTTTCCCTTCTCCGGGCCTGGGCCCCTTCTGAAAAATGCGGCGGGGTGGCGGGGAGGATGAGTCCCGAGGAGTCCACCTAGAGCCGGAGCCGCGTGTTCAACCTGGGGCCTCCTCCTGCCGAGCATTTCGAATATGAAACGCCAGGTCCCGCTCCCCGAGGCGCGGGTTAAGTGGAGTGGGGGTCCCGGGGAATGCGAGAGGGAGGCGGATGAGGACCACCTCGGGTCGGGTCTGGAAGAGGTCGCACCCATATCCCTCTGCCGCCGCAGGGCCGAGCCTACCGGGCGCGATGCCCCTTCGGCCAGCATCCGGACGATTAAGCGCCAAGGCCAAACCAAATATAACTGAGGGCGCCAGCTCATCCCACCCGATTTCCTCCTCTTACCCCAAACCAAACGGGCTGGGGGCTCCGCCTGAAGAGGGTTTGACTGTGCAGTCGCCTTGCGGTGGCGCCACGTAGGTACCCGCGCTTCTGGCCTGGAAAGCCGAATTGGGGCGCTGCCGCCGTTTCTTTCCCAAAGCCCCTTCACCAGCTCCCACTCCTCCGACCTCGCCCTTGCTTGGGTGAAGTCGGCGACACCTAGGGTGAGCGCGTTAAGGCTGCGCGGGGCGGAGCCGGACGGCGGGCGTCGCCGGGGCGGGGAGTGCCCCCGCGCCTCCTGTTTAGCCTGGGCGCGCCTGGCCTGGCCCTCCTCCAGCGAAGGGTCCTGCGAGACCCAGGCGCCCAGCAGGAGATCAACCCACTCCCTCCCCCACTTGTCTCGGCTCTAACCTCTGCGGCTCTAACCCCTGCGGCTCTAACCCTTGCTCATATCTTCACTAATCTCACCTTCCTCTGGTGGGAAAATGTTTCAACCCCAGGGGCTGCTCCAGGAAGTGAGGACAACTCTGGTGAGGATGAGGCTCACCTCCTCCCAAATCCTGTGTGTGTTTGCTACCTTTAGAGCTCATCTGGGTTTGTTTTGATTTATTTGTTTTATAGATGAAATTCATTTAAAGATTTCTCCGAAGGGTCTTTTAAAAATGATTTAAGGATGTCAGCTCCCCAGAGTTTCCACAATAGAACATCAGAGGCCAAATCAGGCCACTAAGAACAAGTCAGGGTAAGAAGCTGAGGAGGGAAGGAAGATACCAGGGCAAATTAGCAACAAACATATTTAGGGCAAATTCTAGAGAAGAACCAGAAAGATGGAAACAGGCTTTAATTTAAAGAACCTTGTCAACTCTGTTCTTGAGTCGTGAAATTGTGACTTAACTTCCATATTCCCAGTTTCTGACACATACAAGCTTCCTTGTCTCTTTGTGAAGGATGAGCCTTGAAGACTGGGATGCACTCTTGGTTCTCTGTATCTGTTTCACAGACAAACTCAAGCCCAGAGTACTTGCTTCAGTGATGTGTTTTTGAAAAATAGTCACTTGTACATTATCCACAGCTATATCAATAAATCCCTATATTGAGTCAGCACATTACACTTGGAGGGCTTCTCACTGCTGGAAAAGCAGTTAAAGGAAGAATTAATCTTTCCACCTAGAAAAACCATAGATCCTGACTTTGGACAGGGAATGAAATGGAAATATGGTTCTATTTATGGCAGACAAGGAAAAGACATTTGACCTGTCTGTGGTTATATCAGATACCTCCTGTGGCTGGCCTCACACCTTCCTAGCCCTCTTTTTACTCCAGCTTTTGCTGTGGCAACCAACTTCACACAGGTATAACCTGACAGCACCTGGCTTCAGCTGCATCTGGTATCTCCCTGCCTCAAGGCTTCTCTGTCCCTACAACATAGGACCCCTGCAGGAACTCACTGCCCATTCTGACACATGCATAAACCTGAAAGTACAAAAGAATTAACACCCTGTGGGGCAACTTTTGACCAATGACAGACAGAAGCTGGTAGGGAAATGCTCTGCTCTTCATTCTTCTCGTGGACAATACCAAGTTACATTCTATTCAGCTCCTAAAATGATAGACTCTCAGTTGTCCACCAACTCAACTCAATAATGTACCCTTGGACTGCCCTTCTCTTTCCCTCCTTCTCTGTTCGACTATTTTCAGCCCTCTATTCCTGTTCTTTGGGATTTATTCCCCAAACTATCTGTAGGAAAGTCCTTGCTCAGGCTCTCTTTTGGGGATGGGGTTGGGGGGAGCCAGGTTAAGCAATGGTTAACCCAAAAGAGGCATCTCAGCCCACCTTTCAGTTCCCTTTCCCCACCAGACCTTTCCCAGTCCTGAGTTGATTTGATTGGTTTGAGCCTTAGTTCCTTTTATTTCCCAGTTACCCTGTTCTCCGGGGCATTGCAAATAAGGCAGAAAGTGCAGAGATTCCCAGGAGAAAGGGCCAGCTGAAGGGCTGAGACCTAGTAAGAGTCAACAAAGCCTTTCTCAGCTCCACTTCAGAACTCTCCCTTCCTTCCAAAGTCCTGGTTGCTGACTTTGGGAAACTCTCAGCTCTGGGGTTGAACCTGCCAAGCAGAGACAGCGTGGGAACCAGATTACTCCCCAAACAGCCTGTGCCAAGATTCTGTCTCTCTCCTGCCCTCCTGTCCTCCCCCATAAAGGCACCTCCTCTGTGCCCGGATACAAGGTCTCAGTCCAGGGTCTCCAGCTCCTAGTATGTTTCATCTCAGTCCAGCACCATGAGGGTGTTGATTACCAAGCTAGGTTTGGGAGGGAAACAGCCCTCACTCCCTGCCTTCAAGGAGGGAAATGAGACATGCACACAAGCTGAATGAATTGTTGAAAGTCCTGCAAGTCTTCTAAAAGAGGGGCATTTCAGAGCAGTGGGAGTTCTGGCAGGGGCTCAGGATAGGCTTTGTAGAAGATGTAGCATCCTGAAAGATTTTCAGTCAGAATGAAGCACCAGAAATACTCTCCCCAGCCAAAAGAGCCAATGGTGACTGCTCCTGTCTCTGTACCAGCTTCTAACTGCCTCCTAGCTCACATTTTAATCTCAGCCTGACCATTCCTCCATCTTCCTAGGTCCCAGCTCCTCCCCTGCCAGATCTGACCCTGCCCTGTCTCTGAATGCCCCTGCTCTTCTTTGCCCTCAGGGTTGTGCAGATTGCCAGGGGCAGGTTAAATCTTGTCCTTAACCAGTCACTTCCAAGCCCTCAAGGATCCCAGGCATGCAGTTCTCTGTGCTGGCTTCTGCTTGAGGAGAGAGAACAATAACTCTATCTACCACCCTAAAACCCACAAGTCTCTTGTTTGTTTTAATGCAATGGAATTTTCTTTAAATATATATATTTTTTGCTAGAAATCATGCCCTAACTGCATAAGTTTAGGTTATCAAGTAGCTTTTTTTTTTTTAATATTTTTTTAAACTTTATTTTTACAGAAGTTTTAGATTACAGAAAAGTTACAACGAAAATATAGGGGATTCCCATATATACCATCCCTCCCCCTCTCAAGTGGCTTTTTGTATAATTGACAGTGAAGGAAAGAAAAAGCCCCATGTATAATTCTGTGCTGCTCCTGAAACAAAGCTGTGGTGCTCAGAATCTAATATGTTGAAAAGTTGGGAAGCGGCTGTGGCTCAATCAGTAGGGCTCCCGTTTACCATGTGGGAGGCCCCGGGTTCGGTTCCCGGGGCTTCCTGGTGGGGGCGGGCACGCCCGCGTGGCGTGGTTGGCTGACCCGGCGAGCGCAAGCAGCAAGGGGGGGATAAATGAATAAATAAATAAAATCTTAAAATATATATATATATATGTTGAAAAGCACCCTTGACAGTTGATCCTAACGTGACTACAATACCAAATTCTGCACATGAAAGAGAACTGCAGGTCTGGCCTCTTTCCTGCAGACTGAACAAGTGCTTGGACCTTAACGGAAAAAGAGGGGGCATTATCAGGCACTCACATCCCACCCCTGTCTGTCTCTTGACTTTAATGTGTTTCACTAAGATGATTGTTTAAGCCACAGTGTTTGGGGTGGAGGTGGGGGTAGAGTTTGAAATCTTAAGCAAAGTTCTTTTAAGGTACATATGTACCTACGTAAGTAACTGGGGTCTTTGAAGAGGGAAAAGTATGAGAAGATAAAAACAACTGTGTCCCTCCCCACACCCCCATTCCACCCTAAGCTACAACCTATAAAGTTCCTTCCTTCATTCCATTCACATCGATTGAGCCCTTATGATATGTCAGGCAATGTGCTATGTTCTTGGAATGCAATAAAACCAATGTGGGGTCCCCATCTCCAATAATGCAACTTAGCATGTAGTGATGGATCACTTTGTGCCAGACACTGGGCTAAGTGCCTTATATACCATATTTCACTTACTCTTTGCAATAATCCTAAAAGTAACCATTTTGCAGCTGAGGAAGCCTTGTCCCAGAAAGGGGAAGTAACTTGCCCCCAGCAACACAACCAGGAAGTGACAGAGACAGACTCCAACCTAAGTTTCTCCCACTCCTGACATTACCTTAAGCACACCACGAATTGTTCCCAAGTTTCTTTCTTTGAAGAAACTGATTTAAAAAAAAACAATCCCAGATATAAGGCACTTTGGAGTATAGATTTTTTTTATAACCACCTGGGCATTGTTGCTGTGGGTAGTCTAACAGAAGCTGGAATTGCTTCACTACATGGAAATTTCTTTCAATGAGACCTCACTTGGATCCAAAACAGGTCCCAAGATCTGATGCCTCAAATAAGAAAAGTAACTGTAGGTTCTAATTGACCATATAAATTTTGAAAGACAAAAATATGACACAAGAATCTCAGCTAAATTTGATTTAATTTTCTGAATATCAATTCATTTTTTTAAAGATATGTTACTATAAACTATTAAAAAATGATACAAAACCATATGCTTATTTCTTTTTTTCCTATTTGTTCCCAATGAATGTATATTGTTTTTATTTTCTGCTTATTGCTATGAGGGGCAAAGCCTGCTATTTCAAAAGGGGAAACTGAATGGCAAAGCTGCTGCCTCTCTGTTTTGAGTTGCCATCACCTTTCCAAAGTCCATTCGTTCTTCCCCAACCCTCTCCCCACACACCAAACCCTACCCAAGGCTTGAAGCATTTCCTTCAGCTGGTAGCCCTCACCCTTCTCACCTTAGCTGGCCAGGCTCCCTCCTGGCTAACAGCCCACAGGATTCTCTCCAGGCAAATTATAAGCCAGACACTCCTGGAATCCTCTTAATTCTCACTTAACAGAGTGAAATAGACATCCCTGGAAATCTCCTCCAGGCTTTATGGGTATTATTTCAATGCTTGTCTTTATCTGGAATAGGAAATTCTTACACTCATGTGATAAGCAAAGCTACCTAATGAAAAAACACAACAGAAGGAATTCTGGATGTTTGTATGTTTGCCATTGAATAGGCAAAGTTCAGTTTTGTAACTTTATTTTAAGCTTAAAATCTCTGTGAATTTGGCCATCTGACAAGGGTCAAGGGTAGATGCTGCTGCTTAGAGACACATAAAGAATGATGCCAGAGGGCAGCTCCAGCTGACTCTATCCTGAGTTCTCCCTACCAGGTTTGTGTGACCATAAATGAGCACGGAAACTGACCTGAACAGAATGAGAAATATCCAGAGAGTGCCCTGAGCATAACCTGGAATCAGCATCTGAGAAAGCTTTCAAGGTGGCCAAATGGCTTCGGACAGGGTCACCTGCAAGATGGTGAGGCCAAAACCATACCCCTCGAATGTCACAAGGTGGTCAAAGGATTAGCATACAAGGCAGGCCATTTATCAAGGCAAGCACACTGGGCCTTTGAGACTGCTTCATCCTAAAACTCCATCTAATTTTTTTTCTTTTGGATCACTCAAAGCTTTCCTGAAATTTCCAAGAGTTTTACTGGGTGGTTGCTACAAAGCAGTATGGATCTGTATCTTCTAGTAGCAAAGTGAGTTATTTGAATAAATGGCTCACAAATACCGACAGCTGGTGGTTTGCCCACCCAGCACTCAATTCATCCTGTGGGTTCAGCATTTTCCACTCTGGTTTTTATCTATTCCTTGCCTTGGCTCTTCTATGGTAAAGGCAGGGAACCTGCCTCATTCATCTGTTTAGCCCTGGGCTGTACCTGTAGTAGGTGTGGTGGGTTGAATGAATGGAGTAATGAATGAGAACCATCCATCAGCCCCAGGGAGAACAATCTATTTGTCTCTAGGAGCCTTTTCACTTTTTCCCCAGTAAGCCTCAGGTGAATTCATAGAATGTTTCTCTCCTGCTAACTCTCACACTAGTTAATGCTCCTTTAGGCAACCTCCCTCACAGCCACAAACAATACCATAAATTTGAAGGTGTTTTTCCTATTAAACACTTAAAAGAGAATAAACTTAACATATAGTTATCTTCTGCTATGGTTTAGAGTCCTCCTTTACAACACTTTTTTTTTTTTTTGAGGTGGGGGAGATAGGTGGGGCAGGGAGGGGGGGGATTGAACCAGGGACCTTGTATGTGAGGCACTCAACCACTAAGCCACATCAGCTTTCCTGAGTTGATTGCTTTTTCCCACATTTGTTTGCTGGTTCTTTTTGTTTTAAGTAGGCACTAGGACCTGAACCCAGGACCTCCCATGTGGGAGGTGGGCTCTCAACTGCTTGAGCCACATCTGCTCCCAATTTATTATTATTTTTTAAGATACTTAGATTACATAAATGTTACACAAAAAATACAGGGATTCCCATACGCCCCACTTCCCACCCCTCCCACAACCTCCCACATAAACATCCTTCATTAGTATGGTGCACTCATTGCAATTGATTCCCAATTTATTTATTTATTTTTATTTATTTATTTATTTTTAAAAAACAACGAAAGTTTTCTTTTATTTCTAGGTGCTATTTTTTTTTTTTTACTTTATTTTGTACATTTAATAATTGAAAACATAAGCGATTAAAAACTAAAAAGTAAACACAGATGAATAAATATATACATTTCTCCATTAAATGTAATGGATACATATAAATTTTTTTGTTGTTTTGTTTTTTGTTTGTTTTTTGTGTGTGTGTGAATCAAACGATATATTACACAATATATTTGGTTCATAGTAATGCATTCATACAGTATTTGTCCTTTTGTGTCTGGCTTGCTTCACTCAACATAATGTCCTCCAGGTTCATCCATGTTGCCATATGCTTTATGACTTCATTTCTTCTTACAGCTGCATAATATTCCATTGTGTGAGTAGACTACAGTTTGTTTATCCATTCATCTGTAGATGGACACCTGGGTTGTTTCCAACTTTTGGCAATGGTGAATAATGTGGCTATGAACATCGGTGTGCAGATGTCTGTTTGTTTCACTGCTCTCAGTTCTTCTGGGTATATATCCAGTAGTGGTATTGCAGGGTCACATGGCAAGTCTATATTCAAATTCTTTAAGAACTGCCAAACAGTCCTCCAAAGTGGTTGTACCATCCTGCAGTCCCACCAACAGTGAAGAAGTGTTCCTATCTCTCCACATCCTCTCCAACACTTGTAGTTCTCTGTCTTTTTAATAGTGGCCATTCTGATAGGTGTGAAATGATATCTCATTGTAGTTTTGATTTGCATTTCCCTAATCATGAGTGATGTTGAGCATTTCTTCATGTGTTTTTTTGCCATTTGTATTTCTTCTTTGGAGAAATGTCTATTCAAGTCTTTGGCTCTTTTTTTTTTATTTTATTTTTTTTATTTTACCGGGAGGTCCCAGGGATCGAACCCAGGTCCCTCCATATGGGAGACGGACACCCAACCAGTTGAGCCATATCCGCCCCTGGCCTATTTTTTAATTGGGTCATTTGTCTTTTTATTGTTGAGTTGTAACATCTCTTTATATATCCTCGATATTAAACCTTTATCAGATATGTGATTTCCAAATATTTTTTCCCATTGAGTTGGCTGCCTTTTCACCCTTCTGACAAATTCCTGTGAGGTGCAAAAGTGTTTAATTTTGAGGAGGTACCATTTATCTAATTTTTCTTTTGTTGCACGTGCTTTGGGTGTGAGGTCTAAGAAACCACCACCTACTACAAGGTCTTGAAGATGTTTCCCTACATTTTCTTCCAGCAGTTTTATGGTCCTAGCTTTTATATTTAGATCTTTGATCCATTTTGAGTTGATTCTTGTATAGGGGGTGAGATAGGGGTCCTCTTTCATTCTTTTGGTTATAGATATCCAGTTCTCCCAGCACCATTTGTTGAAGAGACTGTTTTTTCCCATCAGTGTGGGCTTGGTAGGTTTGTCAAAAACCAGTTGACTGTATAGGTGAGGGTTTATTTCTGGATTCTCAATTCTATTCTACTGATCGATATGTCTATCTTTATGCCAGTATAATGCTGTTTTGACCACTGTGGCTTTGTAATATGTTTCAAGGTCAGGCAGAGAAATTCCTCCCACATTGCTCTTCTTTTTTAGAATGCTTTTGGCTATTCGGGTGCACTTACCCTTCCAGATGAATTTGGTAATTGCCTTCTCTAATGCTGTAAAGTAAGCTGTTGGGATTTTGATTGGTATTGCATTGAATCTATAAATCAGTTTGGGCAAGATTGACATCTTCACGATATTTATTCTTCCAATCCATGAACACGGAATGTCTTTCCATTTGTTTAGGTCTTTTTAAATTTCTTTTAGCATTGTTTTGTAGTTTTCTGCATATAGGTCCTGTACTTCCTTGGTTAAATTAACTCCTAGCGGGAAACGGCTGTGGCTCAATCAGTGGGGCTCCCGTTTACCATATGGGAGGCCCTGGGTTCGGTTCCCGGGGCCTCCTGGTGAAGGCAGGCCCGCCTGCACGGCGTGGTTAGCTGACCCAGGGAGCACAAGCAGCAAGGGGGGGATAAATGAATAAATAAATAAAATCTTTTAAAAAAAAATTAACTCCTAGGTATTTGAGTCTTTTTGTTGCTATTGAAAATGGAATTTTCCTCCTGATTTCCTCCTCAGATTGTTCAGTACTAGTGTACAAAAACATTACTGATTTTGCGTGTTGATCTTATATCCTGCCACATTGCTGAACTCATTTATTAGTTCAAGTAGCTTTGTTGTGGATACTTCAGGATTTTCTAAATACAGGATCATGTCATCCGCAAACAGTGAGAGTTTTACTTCCTGTTTTCCTATTTGGACACCTTTAATTTTTTTGTCTTGTCTAATTGCCTTCGCTAGAACTTCTAGTACAATGTTGAATAACAATGGTGACAGTGGGCATCCTTGTCTTGTTCCTGATCTTAGGGGGAAAGCTTTCAACCTTTCCCCATTGAGTATGATGTTGGCTGTGGGTTTTTCATATATGCCTTTTATCATATTGAGGAATTTTCCTTTTATTCCTATCTTTTGCAGTAGTTTTATCAAAAAAGGATGTTGGATTTTGTCAAATGCCTTTTCTGCATCTATTGAGATGATCATGTGGTTTTTTTCCTTCAATTTGTTAATGTGGTGTATTACATTGATTGATTTTCTTATGTTGAACCAGCCTTGCATACCAGGAATAAATCCCACTTGGTCGTGATGTATAAGTCTTTTGATATGCTGTTGGATTCGATTTGCAAGTATTTTGTTGAGAATTTTTGCATCTATGTTCATGAGAGAGATTGGTCTATAATTTTCTTTTCTTGTGGAATCTTTATCTGGCTTTGGTATTAGGGTGATGTTGGCTTCATAAAATGTGTTGGGTAATTTTCCCTCCTCTTCGATATTTTGGAAGAGTTTAAACAGGATTGGTGTTAATTCTTTTAGAAATGCTTGGTAGAACTCACCTGTGAAGCCATCTGGTCCTGGACTTTTCTTTGCTGGGAGATTTTTGATGACGGATTCAATATCCTTAATTGTGATTGGTTTATTAAGTTCTTGTATTTCTTGTTGTGTCAGTGTAGGTTGGTTATGAGTTTCTAGAAATTTGTCCATTTCATCCAGGTTGTCTAGTTTGTTGGCATATAGTTTCTCATAATATCCTCTTACGATTCTTTTTATTTCTGTGAGGTCATTTGTAATTTCCCCCCTTTCATTTCTGATTGTACTTATTTGCATCTTCTCTCTTTTTTTCTTTGTTAGTCTAGTGAGGGGTTTGTCAATTTTATTGATCTTCTCAAAGAACCAGCTTTTGGTTTTGTTGATTTTCTCTATTGCTTTTCTGTTCTCATTTTCATTTATTTCCGCTCTAATCTTTATTATTTCTTTCCTTCTTTTTGCTTTGGGATTGGTTTGCTGTTCTTTTTCTAGTTTCTCAAATTGTTCAGTTAAATCTTTGAGTTTAGCTCTTTCTTGTTTCTTAATATAGGCATTTAGGGCTATAAATTTCCCTCTCAAGACTGCCTTTGCTATATCCCATAAGTTTTGATATGTTGTGTTCTCATTTTCATTTGTCTCAATATATTTAGTGATTTCACTTGCAATTTCTTCTTTGACCCACTGAATATTTAGGAGTGTGTTGTTCAGTCTCCACACATTTTCAAATTTCCTTTTTTCCTGTCTGTTATTGATTTCTAGTTTCATTCCATTATGATCTGAGAAGGTGCTTTGTATAATTTCAATCTTTTTATATTTATTGAGAGCTGTATTGTGACCTAACATGTGGTCTATCCTGGAGAAAGATCCATGGGCACTTGAGAAGAATGTATAACCCGCTGAGTTTGGATGCAGTGTTCTGTATATGTCTGTTAGGTCTAAGTTGTTTATCATATTGTTCAAGTTCTCTGTTTCCTTGTTGATCTTCTGTCTAGTTGTTCTATCTAATGATGTGAGAGGGGTGTTGAAGTCCCCGACGATTATTGTAGAAATGTCTATTTCTCCCTTCAGTTTTTTTTTTTTTTTTTTTAGATTTTATTTATTTATTCATTTATCCCCCCCCTTGCTGCTTGTGCTCGCTGGGTCAGCCAACCATGCCATGTGGGCGGACCTGCCCTCACCAGGAGGCCCCGGGAACCGAACCCAGGGCCTCCCATATGGTAAACGGGAGCCCTACTGATTGAGCCACAGCTGCTTCCCTCCCTTCAGTTTTGCCAGAGTTTGTCTCATATATTTTGGGGCACCCTGGTTAGGTGCGTAGATATTTATGACTGTTATATCTTCCTGTAGGATCGTCCCTTTTATTAATATATAATGGCCTTCCGCATCTCTTTTCACTTTTTTGCATTTGAAGTCTGTTTTGTCTGATATTAATATAGCTACCCCTGCACTTTTCTGTTTACTATTCGCGTGGAGTATCTTTTTCCAACCTTTTACTTTCAGCCGGCTTGTATCCTTGGGTCTGAGGTGAGTTTCTTGTAAGCAGTATATGGATGGCTCATGTTTTTTTATCCATTCTGTCAGCCTGTATCTTTTGATTGGGGAATTTAATCCATTCACATTCAGTGATATTACTGAAAATGCACTATTTATTTCCTCCATTTTATTCTTTGGTTTTCATATGTCATCTTATTTTTGTCTCTCTTTTTACTCTTTTGGTTATCCTTTCTGCTTTTCTTTCTTCTATACTCTCCTCCAAGCCTCTCTCTCCTGTCTTTTTCTTTCAGGTTCTAAGGCTTCCTTTAATATTTCCTGCAAAGGTGGATTCTTTTTTGCACACTCTCTTAGTTTCTGTTTGTTTGTGAATACTTTATATTCACCTTCATATTTGAAGGATAGTTTTGCTGGGTAAAGAATTCTCGGCTGGCAGTTTTTCTCTTTCAGTTTCCTAATTGTATCATACCACTGTCTTCTCGCCTCCATGGTTTCTGAAGAGAAATCTGCACAAAGTCTTACTGGATTCCTTTGTACGTGATCGTTTGCTTCTCTCTTGCTGCTCTGAGAATTTTCTCTTTATCTTTTACATTTGACATTCTGAATAATATGTGTCTTGGCATAGGTCTATTTGGATTTATTCTTATTGGGGTACGGTGTGCTTCTTGGCATGTAAGTTCATTTCTTTTGTGAGAGTTGGGAAATTTTCAGCTATAATTTCCTCAAATACTCTTTCTGCCCCTTTTCCTTTCTCTTCTCCTTCTGGAACTCCCATGACACGTATGTTCTTGCATTTAGTGTTGTCATTCAACTCTCTAAGCCCTGCTCAATTTTTTCCATTCTTTTCCCTCTCTGTTCTTGTCTCTCTTCAATTTTAGCTGCTCTGTCTTCAGTATCACTTATTCTTTCTTCTATCATTTCGAGTCTGCTGTTGTATGCTTCAAATGTATTTTTTACTTCACCTATTGTGTCTTTCATTCCCATGAACTCCGTTACTTTTCTGTTCAGTGTTTCAAATTCTTCTTTACGTTCTCGCAATGACTTCTTGATGTCATTGATCTCTTTAACTATATTCTCTTTCATCTCATTAATTTGATTTTGGAAATGTGTGCTCATCTCACTGATTAGTTCTCTCAAATTCTGCATCTCTTCTGGGACTTTGCTGTATTCCTTTTCTTAGGCCATGTCTTCTATTTTCTTAGTATGGCCCATAATTTTTTGCTGGTGCTTAGGCATCTGGTTAGTTTGTATTTTACTTAGATGCTCTATCTCTTTCTCTTTAATGGGGTTTTAGTGGCAGGAGGCTGTGAGTTACCACAGCTCTTTGATTTTTGGCTCAACCTTGATTGTTAGGATTGTTCTGCTGGTTGCTCAAAACTGGGCACTGGACCCAGTAATTGGTTGTAGAGTCGTTTCCTAGGGCCTTGGGTAGGGAGGCTATAGAGGCCAGGAAAAGCCTTTCTTACTTATTAATTTTCTTATGTGCACTTCCTTGGTATGCCAGGAGATGGCGCTTGTTGGCTGCTCTCAATTCAATGCCTGGTCGGAGCGTATTTGTTGTGACACAGACCAGATCAATGTGATAGAGCTTCCTGTCTGGGGGCTCAGAGCCCTGTGATTCAAACTTTCTGAGACAGTTCTCCAGACTTCTCTCGTAGCGCCCCCCTTTTCCCAGCTAGGAAATATTTCCACGCCCTTCTGAATCCCCAACAATCAGTCCCTGTTAGTAGAGGAGGAGATTGGGAGGTTTGTATATCTTTAGCCCCTTGCAGGCTCCAAGGCAAACAATGGCGCAGCCCCACCCAGCCTGGAAGGGCTCTTGGGACAGGGAGACCAAATCTGGGAGTCCAAAGCAGGGTCAGCCCCAGGCTCTCTCTCCCCTCTCCCGTGGTGTCCTCAACAATTAGTCCAGGCTAGAAGAGAGGGAGGTTGCGAGGGTCAGATTTCTCCAGTCCTTTCTAGGCTCCCAGGGCAAACCGCCGTGTGGAAGGGTCCGTGGGGCTCCGCAGCCCAAATTTCAGGTCAGAACCTGAGTCAGCCTAAGGTTGTGTCCCTCTCTCTCCCCTTTCAGGGAGTGGCAGATCCCTGAAGCCCCCTTTGTCTGTGGTCGCAGGCCCAGGGGCCCGAGAATTCTGAAGAGTGTGGGGGAGGGTGCCGGCAGCAGCAGAAGCTGCTACTTGCAACTCACAGTTCTATAGTCGCGATTTCCCTCTTCTGTCCCTCTCTCCTCTGGGTGGTGTGCAGCCTTCACCTGCTGTCCTAAACCCTAGAAGATCTTTTTCAGGGCTGTTTCCGCTTGTCCTCTAGCTATTTTTCTGGAGAAGAGATTCCCGTGTCTTACTAGTCCGCCATCTTCCTGGAAGTCCCCAATTTATTTTTAATATTGAAGAGAAATGTATAAGTTTTGGATGACTGCTATAACAAAAGACCACAAACCAGGTGGCTTAAAACAACAGAATTTTATTTCTCACAGTTCTGGAGGCTAGAAGCCGGAAATCCAGGAGTCACAGGGCCATGGTTCCTCTGAAGGCTCTAGGAGACACTCCTTCCTGTCTCTTCCTAGCTTCTGGTAGTGCCTGGCAATCCTTTGCATTCCTTGGCTAGTAGCTGCATCACTCCTCCATCATCACATGGCATTCTTCCTTGTATGTATCTGTGCGTCCTCTCCTTCTCCTACAAGGACACTCTAATCCAGTATGATTTTTTTTTTTTGAAGGAGGTACTGGGGATTAAACCCAGGACCTCGTACAAGGGAAGCAGGCACTTAACCACTAAGCTATACCCACTTCCCAGTATGAACTCATTTTAACTTAACTAATTACACCTGCAGAGACCCTATTTCCAAATAAGCTCACATTCTGAGGTTCCAGTGGAGGTGAACTCTTGGGCAACATGATTCAGCTCAGTTCAGGAAGAAAGGAAATATTTTTTCAGCACATATATTAATACATAGGTAGCTGGATGAACTGAACTGATGTCCCACCTCTTCACTCTTGTAGCAGAGGGTGGAACCTGAAGCCATTCATCCAGTGAGTGCTGGCAGAGACTTTCAGATAACATGGTTAGGGGAGGACTGGGAACGTGCCTAAAAATACCACAATTAGTATTCCACAAGGAATAGGGTTAACATTATGTTAAAGAAAATGAATTAGAAGTATCAGTTTCCCATGTAGAACTGATAGGGTGGCCTTAGGATGTATTTGATTTTAGTTATTTTAGGAGGAATCTAACTGTAGCTGGAATAGAGATACCACCATCTTCCCTAGAGATCCAGGACTCTCCTTTTCCTGCAGTGGAGCCAGCAAAAGTGATCAGAGGAGAAGTTTATTATCTACCATTAATCATCTAAAACACAATAAAGGCCTTGAGGAGGTGCTGAGGCTTTATTATCCTGTGGGAAGGAGTAGGGCAAAGGGAAGGTATGGGCACTGGACTAGGAAGGTCTCAAAGGGTAGGACTTCTCATGAGAGAAGAAGGGAGAGAGTTAGAACACAGAAATGTATTGACATGAGCTGTCTAAGGCCTGAGCAGTGGAGGCCTTGCCCCTTCCATGACACAAGGGAATGAGTTCAGTCAACCACGAGCCTAATCCCTAGTTTGCCTCCCACCCTCAACTCTGTATGACTTTGGGATCCTCACCTGGACCCTCATTCAACAACTAACTGCTTAAGTCTCTATCCAGGATCAAAGTGTTTATGAACCAGAGAAAGAAGGGTAAAGTAATTCTATCAGGGAAGGTGGCCCTATTTTATGGCCCTCATCGTACAGTCAGTTTACTGAGTTAACCAGGCTTACTACCCAGTGGGAGACACTATGACATTTATTTCCATGACTCTTTCTTCCCCCAGAGAGTTAGGGAAACTCCCTGTATTCTAGAAAAGAAGGGACATACCACATGAGTTATGCACAGTAACCATGTCTGGACATGGTTGCAGAATAACTGGGCTGGATTTGGACTCAGCAAGAATATTTTGGGATAAAAGACTGAGGTGTGAGAGAGCTCACCCAAACACATACAGGCCTGGTCCAAAACAAAACCAGTTTTTGAGGATGAATGGGGTTTGGGTTTTGCCTCCTCAGATGTTTTTGCCCCCAGCCCAGCTCTCTCTCCCCCAAACTGAAAGAGATAAAGCTTTTGAAGATGAGACTGGTTTTGGGGGGCCCCTCTAGCAGAGTGACTCAAGGGGAAATTTATTCTCTTTATTTTGCCACTAACACTACCCTCCTTTGGTTTTTTTAAGGCTCTCACCAGGCATCCCTGGTGCTGGCAAAGGGGTTGGCAGAGGTGGTGGTGCTGAGGGTGAGGCAGGTTTGACTGTGGCCACCGAGGGCAGCAGTCAGGCACCACCTTCCAGCAGCTTCACCACTGGTGATGGAGGCCACAGGCAGAAGAGGATGTGCTTGGTGGGTATCCTGTGGGAGTTGATAGGACTTGTTTAGAAGTTCACAAGAAACATCCCCTGAGGACCCTAAGATTTGGCCAGGGGAGACTTCCCAGGATTCCAGTGGACCTGCAACAGCAACTATAGCAGGGGCAGCAAAATACATATTGTAAATGTGCAATCTGTCAAACCCTGGGCTTATGTGGCCTGGGAAAGACACGGGTTACACCTGCACTCTTGATAGTTGCACTCTGGGTGCCACGTTAGAGATGAGGGTGCACCAGGCACTTCCTCTCAGGACATATCATCAGTACCCTCTGAGTAAAGGCACATGGAACACAAGAGGGTCCCACAACAGGAACCCAGGTGACAGCCCCTAGTTTATCTTACCACTTTGCTGAACTTTGGAAAGCATCTGCTTCCTGCCTACATCTTTTCCCAGACTCCAAAACTCTTTCCTGGAGGGAGAACTGTGTTGGTATTTTATTAAGCAGGAACCATGTTTACCAGAATCCTCTTCTTATAAGAAGAGCTAGCCAAAAGAGAAACTTGCCCAAGATTTGGAAGGAAGAGAAGGAGCAATCATTATTCTCTGAAGGTGGTGATGGTTAGAGGAGTGTGACAGAGAGACAAGGAGGTACTGGTGGGTTCCATCTCGTCTTTGCTCTCCTCTTCTCCACACCCAGCTCTTCTTCCCAACCACTGACCCTGCTGACCAACAGTGACCCCAAACCTACCACCAGATACTTGATGGGGGGCCCACAGAGGAAGTAGCTGCACATAGTCATAATCGAGATTCACCAATTCCTAACACTTTGTTACATTTTGCTTTGTTTTTCTCTATACATATATACGTATACATCCCTATATACATATTCACCTTGCTGAATCATTTGAAAGTATTTTGCAAACATCATGCCAAAACACTCCCAAATATTTCATCATGTATCTCAAAAATTTGCTATTGATAATATTATCTAAGTAATCCATATTCAAATTCCCCCAGTTGTCCCAATAATGTCCTTTATAGTTTTCTCCCCTCCATCAAGAGTCCAGTCAAGGATCATGTCTAATGTTTAGTTATCTAGTTTCTAGTACCCTCCCCCACTTCCCCTTTTTTTTGGCCGGAGTGGTGTGGGGGGATGGGTGGGAGGAGCCTTCATGACAGTGACCATTTGATGAGTCCAGGCTAGTTGTTTTGTAAAATGTCCTCAAACCTGGATTTATCTGATTGTTTCCTCATTGGATTTAGGCTGAACGTTTTTGGTAGGAATACTGCAAAGGTGGTGTTTAGGTAGAATTTGGACAGGCTGAGATGGGGGTGGGTACACCAGACATAGGGAATGGCAAGAACTGTGTCCTTAGGTCTTAGAACAGCTGTGGAATAGCACAGGAGCCGCATTGTGGGATCGAGTGGCAGGAGAGGAGGATGGGCCAGGGCAGTTTGGTCCATGTTCACTGAGCTTTGTTCAGAGGACACTGGGGAGTCAGAGCCCCTCAAGTCATATTAGGTTTTTATAAAAGACCCTCAAAAACTGAAGTCTTCAAGACCCAAAGAAATGAGTTTCAAATGATGGAGTACCAGGCCCATGGAAGAAATATTTTTAACAATGGGAGCTTCCCAAACATCCCCAGATGACGAAATATTAATTGGGAAAAAGAAAATTTCAGTTGAATAAAAAGGAGCATAATTACTTTTAGTGTCATTCTTCTTTCTTTCACTTATGTCTACCAGCCGTTTTCCTGAGAGCTGTTTCCTTCTTCCCCCCACATCCTTTCCCCTCCCTTCTTTCTCCTTCCCAGTCACCCAAACCAAAAACCTTGGATTCCTCCTAGAGGCCCTCCCCTTCACCCCTCTCATCCAAGCTGCCTGGCCACTGCCACCTGCATTACAGGGTAGGGTAGGGGGTGGCAGCAGGGACGAGGTGGTGCCTGTCAGGATTGCCCAGTTGGGGGGCTTGGGACACACCCAAAGGCAGATCACTTGGAGAAGGCCCTGACCCAGGAAGGGGTTCACTGCAGGGAATAAGCAGTGGCCCAAGCCAGAGGCCAAACCAGAAGGGCGAGTGGGTAGGAATGGCTGGATGGAAGGCTGGAGAGCTTAGCTTCTGATTTTATTTTTATTTATTTTATATTTTAATTTAATTTAATTTAATTTTAATTTACAGGAGGTACCAGGGATTGAACTCAGGACCTTATACATGCGAAGCAGGCACTCAACCACTGAGCTACATCTACTCCAGTATCAGCTCCTGAATTTAATGTGTCTGCAGTGGCAACCTCTGTTCCATGGTAGGTTTACTGGGTGATGAGAGGTGTGTCCTTACAGTCACAAAACTACCGCAGCAACTTGTTCTCCTCTAGGAGGTACCAGCCAGCCAGGGCACAGTGGGATTCCTCTGGGTTACTTGGGGCAGGCCACGGGTTCCAGAAACCTCTCCTTGCTTCTTCATCCTTCCCATTTCACCAGGTTCTACCGCCAGCCTCCAACTGCAGGAGGAATTCCGTTTATCTGCCTAGCATCCTTATTTCCTTTCTCTTACCACTGAGACAGGTCTCAGCATGACAGAGGATATAGGACACAAGTTGAGGGCCCAGTGAGTCAATTAGAGAAGAGTCAAGGAAAGCACGGCAGGGACAGGGAGAGTGAGGAGATGTTCAGTAGGGGTAGGGGTAAGCCGGAAACAAAAGACGCCCAGATTGACTAGCCCAGTCTTCAGTACTGACCCTAGATCTTTAATTTGAGCTATAAAGAAAGGCAGACCAGCAATGTGAAAAGAATTGAGCCATGATGGGGCCCAGATGTTTGCTGGCATCAGGGCACAGCAGGTCATCCTTGGAGGCTTTTCGTTGGATGGCTGCTCATTTTCCTGCGTGGCCTGAGCCAGTGGAGCCACAATAAAAAAGGGTAAAAGCTATGTTTGCAGGGAGGGTGTGTTCTGACAAGCAGAGGCTGGCTCAGGCAGTGGACCCCACAAAAATAAAATAGAGCTCCACGCATAGTTGAGGGGTTTGAAGCTCAAGGCAGAGACCCAGAGTCATGTCCCAAAGGGTGCCAAAGAGAGATGCTGTGTCCAGACACTGCAAAGGGAGGCCAGAAGGCAAGAAAAAGAGATGAAGCAGAAATAAAGAGTCAAAACTACCATCTAGTAACTTAGACATTTAGGATAACTGACACAAAATTATTAGAGTAATAACGGAGTTCAGGAAGTTGGGTGAATTCAAGACAAATATAGGGAAACAATGAAAAGATTTTCCCTTTGGATATTATAATGGTAAAAAAAAAAATCATCAAAATTGCAATAGCAACAGAAACTATAAAGTGCCTAGAGACAACAAGAAACACAACGTCTTTATAAAGAAAACTGTACATCTTTACTGAGACACCTGAATAATGGACTGAATAAATGAGGAGATAGGCATGTTCCTAATCCAGAAGGCAATATTACAAAAAGATGGATTTTTTAAAACCGTATTTATCTAGAATTCAATGCAGTTTGGGTAGAGAGGAAATTTGTCCAGTTTATTCTATGCAAAATTAAGCAGGATAATTTTGAAAAATGTCTCATAAGTTTGAAGCCTATTTTAAAGCCCAGCTAATTAGAAAAGTATGGTGTTGATGCATGAATGGGAAAAGTGGATTAATGAAACAACTAAGCAGTCCAGAAACTGAACCGCAAATTAATGAAAATTTAATATTCAATACGAGTGGCATTTCTAATTTAAAAAGTGGAAAATGAGTTATTTAATGCTGTAGGGACAGTCATCTAATTATATACCATAAACAAAAATAAATTCTAGGTGATTTAAAGATCTAAAAATAAAATTTAAAACTATAAAAGTACTAGAAGAAAATATGAGACTTTCTATAATTGAGATTTGAAAATGACTTGGTAAGTCTAACACAATGCTCAGGAGACATGAAGGAAAAGATGGAATGATTAGGCTACTTAAAATTTAACTTTTGTGCAGGGAGAGTCAACATTCAAATCATTGGCTGGAAGAAAACATTTGCAACACAGATAACAGATAAGGGTTAAAAATCCATAATCTAGGGGAGCGGCTGTGGCTCAATCAGTAGGGCTCCCGTTTACCATATGGGAGGCCCTGGGTTTGGTTCCCGGGGCCTCCTGGTGAAGGCAAGCCCGCCTGCACGGCGTGGTTAGCTGACCCAGCGAGCACAAGCAGCAAGGGGGGGATAAATGAATAAATAAATAAAATCTTAAAAAAAAAAAAAATCCACAATCTATAAAGTGTATCTACATATAAATAAGAAAACTATAAACACACTAATTGAAAAAAATACACAAAGGTCGATAAATCACAATAAAGAAAAACAAAGGGCTAGTAAATGTGAGAAGATACAGTCATCAATTTTGACTGATTAATCATAAATACAGAAATGCAAACCAAAAGTAAAAATTTTTTTTCAATAAGTTTGGTGAAGATAGAAAAGATTGAAGAGAGAATGAGGAAGCAACACCATCATAAACTACTGTTAGGGGTGAGAATTGCAATCTTTTTTGAATATTTGGCAGCATGTATAATACCTGTTGACTCAGCAATTCCATTCTAGGACTCTAGTCTACAAAAATACTAATATATGTTTACAAAGATATGTCCACATGGGTATTCAATGCAACATTATTTGTAGCGGCAAAACAAAGACTAAAAACAATCTAATAATGGAATGTTTAAATTGTGGTCCACCTTTACCAAAAATATTTTCTGCCCAGTCCAGCTGCTTTTCTGAGAATTACCCTTCCAGGTATCTGGCCTTCTCCTTCCCCCCACCCCTTCCTTATGATTCCTGTTAGAATAACTCTGCCTTCTTGGCCACAGCTGATTGATTGGTGGTACTCACTAGGTCCACAGCAGGCCAACCAGAATCTCCTTCCCTGAAATTTTGGACTGGGAGTGAGAAGGAGAGCCAGTCTAAAGATTCAAAATATTAAGCTATTTTAGTACCTCACTATTACAAGATGTTAATAATAGGGTAGTATATGGGGGAAAAGACACCTGAATGAAAATTATGGACTGTAGTTAACAGTAATATTTTAATATTTTTTTCATCAATTGTAACAAAGATATCACACCAATACTAAGTGTCAACAACAATGAGGATACAGGGAGTGGGTGTAGCTCAATGGTTAAGCGCCTCCTTCCCATGTACGAGGTCCAGGGTTCAGTCCACGGTACCTCAAAAAATAAAAATAAAAAAAACCAATAGGGGGAGGTATATAGGAGTGTTGTATTCTTTACCTGACTTTTATATAAACCTGTAACTTCTCTAATTTAAAAAATTACAACAATTAAAAAAGAAAAAAATCATTATGCGAGGTGAAAGAAACCAGACATAAAGTACTTCATATGGTATGATTCCATTTGTATAAAATGCAATATGGATAAATCTATAGAGACAATTAGAATTGTGACTATGTAGAGCTGGAGAGGGATAGAGGGATTGAGAGGTGACTGCTAAGGGGTAGGAGGTTTTTCATTTTGGAGTAATGAAAATGTCCTAACATTGATTGTGGTGATGAATGTACAACTCTGTGATTATACTGAAAGTCATTGATTAAACATTTTGGATGGATTGTAAGGTAAGTGAAAATACCTCAATAAAACTCTCTCTCTATATATATATATATTTTTTTTTTTTTCTTCCATCCAATAATTTTATATATATACAAAGCTTTTTTTTTTTTAATAAGAGGTAGCTTGGGAGCCTCTCAGAAGGCATATTTCCAGCCACAGGACCCCAACAAACACAAGAGGCTGGGATTCAGGGAACATGAAGGGAGGAGTGAAACTGAGACATAGAGAAGTTCTCCACATAGAGAAGATGGGAGAGTCCTGCCCTGGCTCCAGCTGTCCCCCAGACCCAGCCATATTTCTACTCATGAGTTTTATGAGACACTGGTTATTAATCTCCATGTTCAATTCCCCTTGTGAAGTGAAGTGAAGTGAAGCTGGCAGTCACTTACAACCAAACAAGTATTAACTAATGTGATGGTTAATTTCATGTGTCAGCTTGCCTAGGTTATGGTGTACAGTTGTTTGGTTAAGCCAGCACTGGCCTGATTGTTACTGTGAGGGTATTTTGTAGATGGATCTAAATCATTAATCAGTTGATTGCATCTAGGGTTGGTTGCATTTACAACCATTAAAGGCGATTGCCTTTAGCAATGAGAGGAGTCTCCTCATCCAATCAGTTGGAGGCCTTAAAGAGAGAACTGAGGATTTCAGCAGTCAGAAAGACTTTCCATCTCTATTTCAGTTAGCCAGTTTCTCCTGGGGAATTCATGGAAACCATCAGCATTCCCAGCTTGTGGCCTGCCCTACAGAAATCGGAGTAGCCAATCCCCACGGTCCCATGAGCCAATTCCTATAATATATCTTTTAATATTTACGTATATACCCTGCCGTTCTGTTCCTCTGGAGAACCCTAATACAACTAATATGATAGCCCACCATGGAATAATGCGCAGCCACTAAAAGAGACTGAAGTCAAATGTATGTAGAGACAAGGAAAAATATCTAGGCTATATTATAATGTGAGAAAAAATCAATATGCAGAATAATATGTATACCATGGTTTCACTTAAATTTTTAAATTTTAAGAGAACTATTTAGTTGTGTAATATACAGAATTACAACCTTTTGTTAAGGCATGGAAAAAGACATCAAATATTAGACACCAAACTCCCAACAACTATTATTTCTGAGGGGTGGGATTGGGGTGGCAGAGGGTGTATCAGTCAGCCAAAGAAGTGCCGATGCAAAATACCAGAAATCTGTTGGCTTTCATAAAGGGTATTTATTTGGGGTAAAAGCTTTTAGTCCCAAGGTCATGAAAAGTCCAACTCAAGGTACCATAAGAAGTACTTTCTCACCAAAATCTGCTGCCACGTGTTGAAGTAAGGGGGCAGGCGATCTCTGTCGGGTTTCAGTTTTCCCCTCTGGGCTTCCTCTTCCTCTTGAGGCTCCTTGGGCCCAGCTTCTTCCTGATCTCAGCTTCAGGCTGGCATAGGGCTTGTCACTCAAGGCTTCCTATCAATCTCAGCTCTCTTCCCAAGGTCAGCTGTAAGCTATCAGGCAAATGGTCCCTCTCTCCCCAGATTTAGCTGTTTGAGCCTTCTCCTTTCTGTCACATGGCAGGATAAAAAATGACAAAGTTCTCTCCTCTTGTGTGTCTTCTTGTATGAGTGTCAGTTTATATTAGACACAGCAAGGGGGCGGAGACTCAACCTGAGTCATATCTTCTAACATAGTCAAATCAAAGGCCCTAATCTTAACAGGTAATCTACTCAAAGACATCTCAGCTGAACTTAATGCAATCAAAGTGTATCCCACCCAGAGGAATAGATTAGTTTATAAACATAATCTTTTTCTTTTGAGGATTCATAAAATAATCTCAAAATGCTACAGAGAGGGTGAGAAACTTTTACTTTTTCTTTTAATTCTGAATAGTTTTTTTTTTTTTTTTTTTTTTTTACACCAAGCATGTAGTATGTTTTTGTGACTCCAGGGTGGAGGCCAGATCTGGCAGCCAGCTTTGCCTTACAACTGTGTCTGTGGAGGGTGCGTGGTTGCCTCCTCAGAAGCTTAAAAAAAGTTTGTGTTTTTTTAATTTTGGAATAATTTTAGATTTACAGAAAAGTTGCAAAGATGGTACAGAGAGTTCCCACATACAATTAACCCAGGTTCCCTTGTCAACATTTTATACCACCAAGGTGTATTTGTTAAAACTAAGAAATTAACATTGCACATCACTATTAACTAAACCCTGGGCTTTATTTGGATTCTACCAGTTTCTTCAATTATGCCCTTTTTCTGTTCCAGGGTCCGATCTATAATACCACATTGCATTTTGTCATCTCATCTCCGTGTCTTCTCTAATATGTGACAGTTTCTCAGTCATTGTTTTTCAGGACCTTGATAGTTTTGAAGATTATTGTTCAGGTATGCTGTAGAATTTTCCTCAATTTGGGTTTGTCTGATATTGTTCTCATAATTTGACAGTGGTTCTGGTTTTGAGGGAAGTGAAGTGCAGCTCCCATCACTTCTTTCAAGGATATGTACTGTCAACATGACTTATCACTGGTAATGTTAAACTTGATCACTTGGTTAAGGTAGTGTCTGGTAGGTTTCCATATGTAAACTTACTATTTTTTCCATTTCCACATTCCATTCTTTGGAGACAAGTCACTAAGTCCAGCCCATGCTCAAGGGAAGGGGATTTAAATTTTTTTAAAAAGACTTCTGAGGGCACAGGTGCTGCCTACACTTGTCAGTACAGCTGGAGGTTGGGGATGGGCAAGGCACAGTCCCTGTAGCAGTTTGGTATTATTTATGATTTCCAAAAATAGATATTGGATCATGTTGGTAAACTGGTCTGTTCCTCTGGGCATATTAGATTGTATTGGATTCAGAGGTTTCACTTTTACTTGATTAAATTACGATTAGGGCTTTAATTGGGCCTGTCAGTAGGACATTGAGTCCCTGTCCCCTTGGTGGATGGGAACTCACAGAGAAAACCATAGGGCAGAGCTGAGAGTAGAGTTTTGAGTTTTGATGTTGGCGTTTTAATGCTGGAGACCTGGGAAGTAAACACACAGAGAAGCAGATATGTGAGGAAAGAGAGAAGGCTCCATTAGACACGGCAGACGCCTCGGGAAGAGAGATAAGATGTTTGCCTGATAGTTTATAGATGGCCTTGTGGAGAAGGCAGAGCAGCTGAGCCTGGAGAGAAACGAGCCCTAGGAGTGAGACAAGACTTATCCCAGCCTACAGCTGATAGTGGAAGAATCTGGGACCATGGAGCCTTAAGAGGAAGAGGAAGCTGAACACTCGCAGACATTGGCAGCCATCTTGCTCCAACACATGACAACAGACTTTGGTGAGGGAAGTAACTTATGCTTTACGGCCTGGTAACTATAAGTTTCTACCCCAAATAAATACCCTTTATAAAAGTCAACTGATTTCTGGTATTTTGCATCAGCACCTCTTTGGTTGACTAATACAGTCCCCAAACCAGAGGAGAGTAAAAGCTAGTAGAAGCAGGGTAAGTGGAACAATCCTAGGGACAGAAGCTAATGTCTATGGCAGCTCATTCCAAGTTCCATCATGTATTTGCACAAATCAAAAGCCAACTGGAAGGCATGTGAGGAGTTACTACAAGCAATTCCAGGCATATAATAGGAGCTTCATAGATATTTTCTAGATCAATAAATAAAGGAATAACTACATTAAGTAGGCACAGTGCCCTACTGCTCACTTCAGCACTAAAAAATTTCACTAAGAGCCTCCAAGGAAATCAGAGGATTCCTCCAAGGGAATTGAGGCAGAGGGGAGAGGAATAGCTGTCCCTCACAGCCCCATCTTCTGCCTCCAGTGTTCTCCTCCACTTAGAAATCCTTGCTCTTTTCTTGTTGGCAGCCCCAATCTGTCCTCAGGGGTGGCTGTTTCTTCCGCCCTTCCACCCTTCCACCCAGGCATAGGCACAGATTTTTCCTCTAATCCAGGGGACTGGAGGACAGATTTGTTCTGAAACCAGGCTGAAATGTTTGCCCAGTCTTGCCCAAAGGCTCAGAGGGAATTTCAAACATATAGTGATGGGTGACCTCTCATTCCTGAGAGGACAGCAACAGAGTCACCTAAGGGATGCTACAATGACAGCCTTACATGGAAGAGTCCCTGGGACAGCCACTCACATCTATGCCCACCTTTACTTACTCTTTGGAGATCTCTCTAGTGTTTCTACTCCCTGGGATTAGGTAGGACAGAAATCAAGTGTTCACCATGTCCCCCTTGTCCTGAAGGCAGAAAGTGAAGGAAAAACCCTGAGAAATGATAGTGTCCACTCCTCCTGTTCTCTTCTTTACTGTTTTTAAAGTTGTCTGAAATAAAGTAGTATTGAAGGCAACTTGCATCAGAAGGACAGTGTTGTGAAGAACTCATACTCTAGAGTCTAATAAGAAATTAGCAGTCTAGCAGGTCCAAACATTTTTCAGAGTCAGAAGAAATGGCATCCAGTTGCTGCCACCATCTTGCCCTGAAACCTTAGAACCTTTCCTTCTGGACCTCCATCTCTGCATACTTAGAGTGACAAGGTCGGCTTGGGTAATCTTGAAGATCTCTTAGAGTTCTGATTTTCCATGATTTTATCCAGCATGAGGCCTTCCTGACTCCTTCATGGACTGCACTGCCCTTCCAATCTCCAAGAGCTATGTATCTAGCGGGCATGAGCAGGACACATGGTGGAGAGTCAGAAAAGAGTCCAGTAGCCATTCCCAACAATGGTGCCAGCACATGTGAGCAACTGGCTAGAATGAACCAAATTGGCTAGAGGGTGGAGCTTTCCATTTAATTGAGAACTAATTAAGTTATATGTTGAGTTAATTGTATCACTGAATATTTGGGGTAAATAATATTCCCTCAAATATCAATAGACTCTGCCAAAGATGAGTGACTCATATATGTACAATTGTAACTGCCTTACTCCTCTTCTAGGAGAAATTAATTTGAGTATGATAACTTAGTTTTGGCTAGAAACAGTAAGAGAGTCAATCTAATGAGTTTAAATTAATTAAAATAAGACCTCTAAAATTTTTGGCTGAACAAATTTGAATACCATGTAGTTGTAGATATTTATTCCCTTAATAAAATTACCATGTTAAAAAATGCATCCTTTTGTTTCTAAATGTTCAATGGCTTTTTTCTTTAAAAAGATTTACTTATTTACTTTATTTATCTCCCCCTCCCCGAGATGGTTCTCTCATATGTCTGCTCATTGTTTGCTTGCCTTCTCCAGGAGGTACCGGGAACTGAACCCAGGACATCCCACATGAGAGGTGAGGGCCTGTAGCAGTTTGGCATTGTTTATTAATTCCAAAAATAGATATTGGACTGTTTGTAAACTGGTCTGTACCTGGGCATGATTAAATTATGATTAGGGCTTTGATTGGGCCTCATCAATAAGACGTTGAGTCCCTGCCCCCTTGGAGGGCGGGGACTCACAAAGAAAACTACACAGCAGAGAAGAGAGCTAGAGTTTTTGATGCAGAGCCTGGAGAACTAAAGACACGGAGAAGGAGGACACAAGGGAGTTTTGAGCTGGAGCCCAGGAAGTAAGCACACAGAGGAGCAGAGCAACTGAGCCCAGAGAGAAGTGACCCCTGGGAGAGAGACATAGCCAGTTGCCTGATAGTCTACATCTGGCCTTGTGGAGAGTTTAGGGTAGCTGAGCCTGGAGAGGAGCAAGCTCCAGGAAGAGAGGAACCCAGGAAGCCTGAACTCTTGGCAGACGTCGGCAGCCATCTTGCTCTAACATGTGGCAACAGACTTTGGTGAGGGAAGTAACTTATGCTTTATTGCCTGGTAACTGTAAGCTTTTACCCCAAATAAATATCCTTTATAAAAGCCAACGGATTCCTGGTATTTTGCACCAGCACCCCTTTGGCTGACTAATACAGAATTTGGTACTGGGAGTAGGGTCATGCTTTTGCAATTACCAAAATGCTGGAACAGTTTTATAAATGGGTAAGGGGTATTTTTTGAAGGAACTGTGAGATGCTTGGTAGAAAAGACCTACAGTGCTTTGAAGAGACTGTTGATAGTAATATGGACTCTAAAGAGACTTTTTATGAGGCCTTAGAAGTAAATGATAAAACTATTATTGGAAACTGGAGAAAAGGCAATCTGTGTTTCAAAGTTGCAGAGAACTTAGCAAGATTAACTCCTGGTGTTCTGTGGAGGGCAGAATTTGAAAACAGTGAGCCTGGGCATTTAGCTGATGAACTTTCCAAAGTAAACTCAGAGAAAGTGGCTTGACTTCTCCTTGCAGCTTATAGCAAGATGCTAGATGAGCAAGATAAGCTGAAGAATGAATTTTTGGGCACAAAGAAACCAGAAACTAATTTCGGAAATTCCAAGCCTCTGGAAATCAAGTCCCCAGAAGATAGTGCCCCATTTGAGGACTTAACTAAACTTGGAACTTGTAAATCAGGATTGAAGATGCAGTTATCTAGGAAAGATTTGTGGAAAGTCTTAACTCTCTGATGGCTTGGACCCCTGCTTCTTGCATGCTAAAACAACAAGCTTTTTGAGACAGCTGTATGAACAAAACCACTGTCAACTTGGACTAAAAGGGACATGGAAAGGAGAGATTGAAGGAGAAACAGCTTTAAGAGGAAAATCATGGGAGATGAGATCTGGAATTAAGACATTGCCTTGGCCAAGAGAGGAACCCCACCCATGTATACAGAGAGGATGAGTTTGCCCCAGCAGTTGAAGAGGGTGGATGTTCCCACCTGATGTTCGGGGAGAGTTTTGTCGCCCCAGGATACAGAGAAGGTGGAGCTCATTCCTCAAGGACTAGGGCAGTTAAGGTCAGTACCCCATAGGTCTGAGAGGGGTGGACCTGCCCCCCATGGATTAGGGAAGGCCAGGTGGTCCACTTGTTGCTCTGAGAGGGTTGAGCCTATATGTCTAAGGTTAGGGAGGATGTTGTTTGCACTTCAATGTACTAAGGGGGCTAAGACTCTAACCCAAAGATTGGGTAAAGTGTGGCAATCACCCCAACACTCTTGGAGGGTGAGTTCTGGAGCTTGGTCGACACCCAGATGCTTGATGAGGGTGGAACCAAGAAATGGCCATTGGGCAAGCCTGTGGAAAGGGTGGGTTCCCATAAGGCCCCAGGGAGAAGAAACCATGGTCTTAAGAATGACTCTTAGACTTTGAAATCAAATGGAGGATGCCCTGCAGGTTTACTGAATTGTAGAGGACTCGTGACTCAAGTTTCCCTCTCAAATTCTCCTTACAGTAATGAAAATGTTTATCCTTTGTCTGTCCATTTGTGTATTGGAAGCAGATAAATGATTTTGTAAGTTTCTGAGGTTTACAGCCAGAAGGGACTTTGCCTCAAGACAAACTGTATTTCTTTAAACTGATTATGATATGATTCTGTATTTAGCACTGTACTGGTTGAAGGTTTGGGTTTTTATTTTCAATATTGTAATGTCTTTTTGGAATTCAGAGGGTGGAGTGTGGCAGTTTGGCATTGTTTATGAATTCCAAAAATAGATATTGGATTGTTTGTAAACTGGTCTGTACCTGAGCATTATTAAATTATGATTAGGGCTTTGATTGGGTCATGTCAGTAAGACTACACAGCAGAGAAGAGAGAGTTTTTAGTGCAGAGCCTGGGGAAGTAAAGACACAGAGAAGGAGGACACAAGGGAGTTTTGAACTGGAGCCCAGGAAGTAAGCACACAGAGGAGCAGAGCAGCTGAGCCCAGAGAGAAGCGACCCCTGGGAGAGAGACATAGCCAGTTGCCTGATAGTCTACATCTGGCCTTGTGGAGAGTTTAGGGCAGCTGAGCCTGGAGAGAACAAGCCCCAGGAAGAGGAACCCAGGAAGGCCTGAACTCTTGGTAGACATCGGCAGCCATCTTGTTCCAACACATGGCCATAGACTTCGGTGAGGGAAGTAACTTATTCTTTATGACCTGGTAACTGTAAGCTTCTACCCCAAATAAATACCCTTTATAAAAACCAACAGATTTCTGGTATTTTGCATCAGCACCCCTTTGGCTGACTAATATAGTGCCCAACCACCTGAGCTATAAACACTCTCTGTGGTCTGTGGCATCTGCTGGCTTGTGGCATCTGCTTGTGGCAAGGGCGATGTCTAGCTTGTTGCGGCAGGGGCAACATCTGCTCGTTTTCTTTTTTTAGGAGGCATCGGGACCCAAACCAGGACCTCCCATGTAGTAGGTGGTCGCCCAACTGGTTGAGCCACATCTGCTTCCCTTCAATGGCTTTTTGTTTTGCTTTATTGTGTTTGTAGGTATTCAATGGCTTTTAAAGCAGCAGCCATGTCAATCCTTTGAGGTTGGTTTGGAAACTTGCATTGTTGGCTATTGCTCTATCTCTCAAGTCCTTTGGATACCCCAAGTTAAATTTTAAAGATTTTTGAGACTCAGGCCAAATGACTGCCCTGGAAAGGCAGTGACCCTCTCAAAGATCCAGGTTGGCTGATGATGGGTCTTTGGTGACAGGGCCAGCTGTCAGGAGATTCTGACCTTGACAGTTGTTTCTGCAAGATGCACCTGTGCTGCCTGCCACCACCAAGCCATCTGGCTCCTGAATCACACAGCCTGCACCACTTATCAATGAGTTTTAATTACCCCTGCACTGTTCGTGACATTTGTCCAGAACTATGTATTTTGACCCACCTCCAAGTGCATTCTGATCTCTCCTAAGCTTCCCAGCTTGTATCCTATTTTCCTGTCTTTGGGGTAATCTTACCCACTCAAACCTAATGCTTGACACTCTTACTTTTATTTTTGCTTCAACCTACCCTACTCTTTTTAGGTATTCAGGAGTCCTCTAAGGTTTTCGAGTGCCCTGGAACATTACTGGGGAAGATGGGCTTCTTTCCTTGGGAGAGGTCTTGGAAGCAGAGGGACATCTGAGATGCTGCTCAGAGTTGGAGCCTCCTTTCACAGGGAGAGCATGGAGCAGGAACGGACCCTCCAACCTGTCCCTGCCTCTGGACAATAACATCTGCCCCTTACAGAGCATCCATATTCTCTTAGCCCCAGCACCTCCAGGCCAAACACCAGCCTGTCACAGGAACTCAGGCATCCAACCCCTGATGAATGCAGAGCATCTGTCTTTTTCATTCCTCCTACCTCTGGCCTCCCAGGGTCCTGCTGCTCCCTCTTTTGGTGTCCACAAATACAAAATAGCTTATTCCACCCCTTTATTCCAAAAGTAGAACTTCATTCATTCAGAAAATATTTATTGGGCATTTACTATTTGCTGAATATTTTTCTAGACACTGGAGATATAGTTGGGGAAAAAACACATAAAAAATCCCTACCTTCATGGAACTTAAATTCCAGTGAAAGAGACCAAAAACAAACAAGATAAATAAATATCAGTATTTCAGACTGTGATAAGTGTTAAGGATAATAATAAAGTGGGAAAAAGGATAGGAAGTTGCCAAACATGGAGGGATGGTGGTACGACTTTAAGTAGAAACTCACTTTGAACAAAGATTTGAAGATGGTGGAGAAGCGATCCTTGTAGATATCTGGGAACAGGAGTGGATCCAAGACTTGTGGGACCTGATGTTTATGCAATTTGGGGGCTCTCTTTAAGAAAAAGAATATAAAATTGCCAACACAAAAGTAGGTACATGGCCTTGGAAAAGGCCCATGTCAGTGAAGTCCCTGAGAAGTGACCTGATTTGGAATATGCTTTGAAGATAAGTCCACAGGATTTGCTAACAGATGAGGTGAACAGTGAACAGGAGGGTAGGGGGAAGGGGATGGAAATGTCAAGGATGACTCCAGATCATCTAAGGATGACCCATTCCTTGGAAGGATGCAATTGCTATTAACTGATGGGGAGAAATTGGGAAGAAAGAGCAGGCTTAGAGTTCAGTTTTGAAGGTAAGTTTGAGATGCTTATCTATCCAAGGAGAGAGATGGAGTCTGGAATTCAGTCTGGAAGAGATCTGGGCTAGAGATAATAAATCCTTGAATCTGGATGAGATTAGTAAGGGAGTGAATGTGGATAGAGAAAAATAAATGGTCCTAACTTTGAGCCTTGGGGTCTGTATTAATCAGCCAAGAGGGGTGCTGATACAGAGAACCAGAAATCTGTTGGCCTTTATAAAGGATATTTATTTGGGGTAGATGCTTACAGTCCTAAGGCCCTAAAGAGTCCAATTCAAGGTACCATAAGAGGTACTTTCTCACCCAAAGTCCTTGGCCATGTGTTGAAGCAAGATGGCAGGCGATGTCTACGAGGGTTCAATCTTCCTTCTTCCTCTTAAGGCTCTGTGGTCCCAGCTTCTTCTGATCTCAGCTGGAGGCTGGCATAAGTCTCACTTTCTGGGCTCAGCTGTTCAGGTCTCTTCACAAGATCAGCTGTAGACTATCAGGTTCATCTCTCTTCCCAGGGCCTCTGTCTTATGAACTCTCTCTCTTCCTCTGTGTTCTCCTTCTCTGTGTGTTTACTTCCATGTGAAAGTCTGTTTTATCAGCCCACCAAGGGGGCTGGGACTCAACTCTGAATTGCACTCTAATGACCTGATTGAATCAAAGCCCTAATCTTAACATAATTTAATCAGACTTCTCAGCTGAATCGGATACAATCAAAGGGTTATTTCACCCAGAGGAACAGACCGGTTTACAATCTATATCTTTTTTGGAATTCATAAGTAATATCAAATGGCCACAAGGTCCTCTGATATTTAAAAGTCTGGGAGGAGAGAAGGAATTGGCAAGGTAGACAAAGAAGGAACAGCCAGTGAGGTAGGAGAGAACCAAGAAAGAGAGATGAACAAAGTGTGTCAAAGTGGAAATGTTCAGAATAGGCAAGTTCATAGAGACAAAAAATAGATTAGTGGTTGCCAGGGGCTGGGGAGAGAGGAGAAGGGACTGACTGCTAATGGCTATGGGGTTTCTTTTCAGGTTGATGAAAATGTTCCAAAAATTAGATAGTGGTGATGATTGTGCAACTCTGTGAATATACTAAAAACCATGGAATTGTACACTCTAAGAAAAGGTGGAGTTTTATGGTGCATAAATTATATCTCAATAAATCTGTCCATATATAAATTGAGAGAAAATTTTCCTAGGCCTAGGTCCTACTGTCTTGTGAAGCCCCTTGGGACATAACTATATGTACACTTACTCCTGGGGAAAGAAGCCTTGGGTTCTTCTGATTTTTTATACTGGGTCTGGAGGCAATATGTCCAAAATGTGTTGGAAGAAAGCAAAAGTTATTTGTTTGTTTGTTTGTTTGTTTGTTTGTTTGTTTGTTTTAAATGATCGTAGAGTGAGATAAGTTTAGAAAAACATGTAAGCAGCATGTAAACAACAGCCATGAAAAAAAAGAGAGAAAAGAAAGAGGACAGAACATAGAAGGAAAGAGAAGAAAAATGATGGATAAATTTGAAAGCAGAAAATATTTATACATTTATATGGGGGAAAAAAATCACCCTAAACAAAATCAAAATATAAATGACAAAAGGGGAGGGAAAAGAATAATTACATTAGCTGTGACAAATAGCTAATTAGCTTAATACACAAAACAACACATACAAATCAAAAAGAAAAAGATTTTTTAAAAAGACAAAGCACACAAAGGATATAAACAGGTAGTATAAAGAAAAAGAAACTTAAATGGCTAAGAAACATTCAAATGTGCCCCCACCTTACTAATTTTAAAAAAATGTCCATCAGAGTTCCTTCTAGCATTTTTCGCCAGTGAATGGGCAAAAATTAAAAACTTGGAAATGACCTGCCCCTAACATTTGCAGGGTTAAACCCATAAACCACATAATTAAATACTTGAAAGTTATGAATCAAGTTAACAAATTGTCAAATAAAATATGTTCTTTTCTCTTACCTTAACAAATATACCTCAACAACAATCTGAAAGGCCAGGTTCAGGTTTAGAATTCTCAGATTCCCCCACCTTCTGCACTAGACAATGGGTGCATGAGGAGGCTCAGTGCCCAGCTTCTGGTTCATGGCTTGCTCTCCCTTCTCTTCCCACCCCCAGCTCCATCCTTTCGTGTGTGGTGACTTATGCCCATGTAGTGTCCATCCCAGCCCAGACACCCAAGCCCCATCTGCATCCCATATAGAGCTACCCCTTGGCCACCCTAGGGCCTTGAGGTTGGCGTACTAGCCACACCCACTCCAGAAGACAGATGGGAAGAGGTCTGTGCAGACCCCAGAAGCAGGATTGAGCTCGTTGGGCAGAAAATTCTGGGGTCCCAGTTACACAGAATATGGTCTAGAAGGGGGAAGGGTACGGGTTCTAGGTGAGCACAGAGTTTGCCTTGTGGGAAGAGGCACAGTCAGAGAAGAACCAGAGTGGAGCCTCTGCAGCTCAGGGCCCATGGCAGGGGCCCCTCTTGCCTTGGTCCAAGGGTGGTACTAGATGTAGGGAAACAGGTACTATCATATACTATCTGTTCCCAAAAAAAATTTTTTTGAAGAGGAAATTGCAATATCTTCCAAAATTCAACTCAAAAGTTCCACTTCTATTAATGTATCATCTAGATTTACTTACAGAGGGACCTAACAATGTAGGAATAATTTTGTTCACTATAACATTATAATATCAAAAAGCTAAAGACAATATTAACATCTACCAAATTGTGAATGGTTAACTATATTATGGTACACTTGTACAATGAAATTTATTTTTCAGCCATTAAATAGAACAGCCTGATATGAAAGCTCTTCAATACCTAATTTTAGGTGAAAAAGGCAAATTAAGGACCAGATATATAGTATGGCTAACTGGGTGGGTATACATCTCTATCTATATTTATACTTACATTGGCTAAGAAAATTTCTAGAAGGAATTATAAGAAACGACTAAGAGTTATTACCTCTGGGGAGTAAGACTAGGAATCTGGGGAGGCAGTTTTTACTTTATACTGCTCCCTGAATTTGTTGTCAGAGTATTTAGCATTTTCATAATTAAAACAAGAACAAGCCAACTTGCTGAGCTAAATTTCTCAAACACATCCAATAACAATCTAGCCTCTATCAATGACAGCAATGGAGGCAGCCTAAAGATGAATCCAAGAATCTTCTCTCCAGTCCAGTGGAATTTTGTTCAGCCATTTGCTATTGGTTATTTCTCCTTCCTCATTTCCAAGGTGGCAAGAACACCACAGTTACCCAGGGGGAAATACCTCACATGCTGAAGTGTACTTTCTGCACTGATTTCCCTAGAATGCAGCCAGCTGGGCAGTGGGTCAGCAGCCAGTCTAGCTATTAGTTATCACACAGCTGCCTGAGGGCCTCCACAGGCCCAGGGCCCCACTCTGGCCCTGACCTGGCCGATTCTTACCAAGGTGGGCAGTGGATCAGAGGACTTTTGTGTTACTGGGAAAACAACTCTAAGGTCGACCCTTCCCAGCAGTGAGCAAATATCAACACCTCCAATTCAGAGAGAGGCCCAAAGAGATGACCTCTATCTAGTCATGTCCTGCATGGCTGGCTCTTGATTATTGTTCTGGGAGCTCCTGGACCTCACGGACTAGACCGGATTAATCTCTGTATCCCAAGAGCTTGGCACAGAGCCTGAACATAGGGGATGCTGTACGACCGTTGGCTGCATTGACATTAGGGCCTCTCCCCTTGCCTGCTCCATCTCTCCTCCTCCGTGGAGAGTTGACTGCTCCTGGGCTGCCTTCATTCCTTTGGGTTTTGAATGGTCAGCTCCCTGATGGTGGTCCAGTCTCTTACAGAATCTGCACTCTGCCTCCAGAAAAATTCACCAAAATGAGGAACTCTTGATGACTTGCTCACTTTAATATTGATAGCTTAGCCTGGAGAATTTAGAAAATAAAGATTACTAATACAATAAATAAGAATTATATTTCCCCTCACCTTCCTCCTCTAATGAACTCTAACCCTTCCCTGCAGGTGATTTCAGGTGGTGAATGTTTTCTTTCATGAGCTTTCCTTGCTCATGACTGATTCTAGGCCATTCTCCCTCCCATGCAGGCTTTAGGCAGGACTTCATTTATTACCTGGAACCAGTAGGTCCCCTGTTCAAGGGGGCTTCAGTGATGCTTTGGGTCTCCAGGTATCAATGTCAACTCAGATCCTGTGTCCAATAGTCCTCAAAATATTTGGGTATTTCCTTGTTCTCATCCTACCCAAGTCAATGGCTGCACCTCTGGCCTTGCTGGTAAGGGCCCCACCTGGTCTCTATTACCTGGGGGCAGAGGGACATCATCCACATGGACATTAACAAACCCAGCTCTGTGGCCACCTCTCCTACCATCAGCCCTGGGCTGCAGAGTTGAGCAGCTCTGAACTTCTCAGTCATGCTGCTGCCCCTCCACCAACGCATCCCTGAGGACTGGTGAATGTGTGTCCTCTGGGCCCTTGATCAAACATACTCCCCTGGTGGATCTTCTGGCCTCATTATTTGTCCCTTCCTAGGTGCCCACTTCCCTTGGCCTCTTTATGCTTTCTCTGCCAGAAAAACTCAGTCAATTTCTTTTCTCTCAGAATTGGCCATCACTCTCTCCAGGCTTTTAAGAGACACCTTAGCAGCAAGTTTGCCCCATGCCTTGCAGTCCTTGTCAGGGTGTCAAGTCCATGCAAGTCAGTGAACTCTTGCTTATCCAGTCTTACAGCCCAGCTCCTTGATCAAGTGTCTGTTGACTGAGCAGCCAGCTCTTTCCTTGTGGCCTATTTGGCAAAGCACTGCCCTGTATTGGCTTTGTCTTCTCACTTCCCTTTTTTTCTCACTCTTACTTTCCTGGAACTCAATCCCTCCCCTCAGGAAAGACTTCACCTATAAGCTCTGCCCCAGGCTCCATTTTCTAGGGGTACTGGGCTAAGGCAGGGACCGCTAAACTCTGCATAAGTCTACCTAATCTAATAGAAAGGCAGAAAACCCAGCTTTAATGGAAAGATATATGGAGATAAGGAGTTAGGAAGGGTATCATAAAGGCTAACTAGATAGACATTTTAACAGGTTCAAAACAGTCTCTCCCTGAAATGATGAAGCATTTTTTAAGGGAATATAGTTTGAGAATGGCGCTTAGCAGAGGTTGTTCCTTTTCTTAATTTACAAAGAACAGGTGGTGCTTGTACTTTTCAGCCAGGAATGACTCAACCAAACACCACCAAGAAGCTTTTTATTTTGCTAAAAGAAAATTATGTTAACATCTTTCCATGATGGTGACTTAAAACACCCATTTCTAGTGTCTGCATCTGGAACTTCCCCTGTGTCATCTTCCTGATCCCCACCCTCACCACCCACGGGTGACCTGGCAGATTTTCAATGAAGTCTTAGTGAACAGTAACGTGAGGTTTTATTAGCACTTAGAGTTTACAGGAATCTTAGCCCATTTTGTCACTCACTAGCCACATCACTTCCCCTCACTGGATCTTGGTGCCCCATGAAGGAAAGGTGAGGTTTGGACAAGATAATAATAAAAACAATGTTTTGAGTTTTGTAGTTTATTTGGCACTTTCACACATATTATCTCAGTTAATGCCTGTGAAACAAACACTCTTCCCTCTCCAAAAAGAAAGAGAGGAGAGAGAGAATTAGAAAAGCCCATTTTTGAAGATCTATATAAAAAATGGCCACATAGAAACTTCTGCAAAAACTACCACTTATGTGATTCAGTGGCCCTTTTATACCAACTTATGTGAAAATTTTCTCCTAAAATTTAGTGCCTGACCAAAATATTGCTCTAGAGGACATATATGTCCATTTACAAGACAGTATCAACTTCCACAGCTTTTGTATTTTTCTTCTGTTCTGGCTGCCAGGAAGCTTGGTGCTAATTATTCCAAGGTTATAATAACCATTTTAATCTCACATTCCTGGTAATATTATCTCCCACATCCTCTAAATCCTCAAGCCTCACTGTTTTCTTACATAGACTATCTGTGATTAGGGTGACTGTGTAATATGCCATCTAAAGGGGATGGTTTTCATAGTGGAAGGGAACACCATGGATAATTATGCCAGGGTGACAGATGTAAACCTGGACTGTTCAACACAAACCAGTCTGAGTGGTCAGCTTACATATGACTGGATATAGACTTGGCAAAAATTATACATAAATAACCCTCAATTTGACCTTGTAGATGCAGCAGTCTGGGGTCACATTAAACTCAGTAAAGTCTCATAGATCTGGAGGTAGATTATCATTCATAGGAAACAACAAGAAAGAAGGTACTGAATGTATTTGTATGTTTGTGAATGGGGAGATGTGGTGCTAACCCTGCCCTCTTCCTTCGTGCATCCCTTTATCACTTTATTTCCCAAAGCATCTGCCCTCATAAGCACCATGGATAACCCATCACATGGCCAGTGGCAGCTTTAAAATTTCCATACAGGAGGCTCTTTGAAGGTAATGTGTTTAGAAGGGAAGGGGGCTTTAATCCAGATGTAGCACTTTACCAAAGACTGGGAAATTGTGGATTCTCCATTTCAAAGAACAGGGTGGGGCTGGTGAAGGTGGGCGTGCCCAAAAAGCCAATGTCACCACATGGTCCTGCTCCCTCACAGGGCATGCCCCCCAACATTGGCCTGCTCTCAGGCTGCTGAGCTTTTCCTTTACAGAGGGCAGGGCAGACCCATTGATGAGTCACTGCAGGGCCACAGAGGCACAGATGGAGTCCTCCTAAGGGAAGGCACTACCAATGGACAACTAGGTGCCCTTGTTCATATCCAGACACAGTTTCATGCCTTTCCCACCTTCCCCTTCTTGGGTCACAGAGGCAGGTGAGCTTGTTGCGGCTACTCTTCTCAGAGCCCTGAGTCTTGGGTGTTAAAAGAGAAGAGGGACAGAGACAGACATGCTCTGTGTTCAGGAGCAGGCCTGAAAGGCCAACGTGTGTGCAGGCAGTCTTCCTGAAGCTCAAGAGCCCACGCTCTCGGCCTCCCCACCTCTCCCCTGCCACACCTGCTGGGCTGGTCTCACCCTCTCACTCCTCTGCAGAACTGATCCCACCAGGCCTTACCGAAGCAGGAAGACGACTCTGCACCTCTCCCAAGAATCAACACTAGAGGGCACTCTTCTCCAACATCACACGAAGTTGTGTTGGAAAAGCCCCAGCTTCTGCTTAAAATGCACCGTAGGTGGTGGGTCTCTGGGCCCTGATCAGAGGTAGCAGCTCCTGGTCGGCCCTCGCCCTAGCGGGGAAGGAGCTGCTCTGTGGCAGATGAGGGGACCGAGCCCACCAAGCTCCCAGGGAGGCTCACGGTTGCTGAGGAGAGGCAGTGCTGGGCAGGATGCAGGGGGTGAGTGCACAGATGGAGTGGGGAGAGCCTACCTTCACAGTCCTTGCTCCTGTCCTGGCCTTTTTCCTGCAGAGAGGATGCTGTGCTCTGTGGGGAAAGTGCCTTGGGGTCTGACACGCTGCCTGGTGGCAGGGCTGGGAAAGAACAAATCCAAGTAGAAAGAGTTTCCACAAGAGATGAAACCTCTGGGAGCAACAAAAGCCTGTGCAGTCTGGAGAGCACACAAGCTAATGTGTGTGCAAATTGTAAAGTGCTATGCACAAAGAGGGAGCCACATCCATTTCTAATTGGACTATTATTCTCCGCAGGTATGGACACTGTGTAAGGAAGGCCCAGGTGTCCCAGGAGAGCCGTCTGGGGCCAAGCCTCCCAAGATGGCCCTGAGCCCAGCTTAGCTGTGGTTCACTCTCCCTGGTATTCTTCTTAGCCAGGCTTTCCTCATGGAGGCCTGGTTTTCAGTGTAAAAAGAGAGAATGCTTCCAAAAGGCAACTCTACAACTTTTATCTTTAGTTTTATGGCCACACCTGTTTTCAGCTGGAAGCCAGAAGAGCTTGTTCTACATACAAATGGAACCACTGAGGTTTAGAGGGGTTAATTATCCTGCTGAAGTTGATAAAGAGACCAGACTAGAACCCAGGCTGGCTCACTCCTGGCTGCGCCTGGCTGCCTATCTCACACAGGAGAGCTACTTGCTTTCCCCAGCAAAAGACTGCAGGGTCAAAAACAAAACTCTGCCCAGGCCGAAAATTTTTAAACTAGGTAAGGGCTTCACAACAAAACAAACAAAAATAAAACTAAAAAAATCAGAAAGCGAGCACCACGTTCAGGCCAGTAAGCAATCTGTCATTGAGGCAGCACTGCCCACAGGCCCATCACTGGCTGAGCCCTCTGACCTGCTCACCTCTATAGTTCCCCAAGCTAGTTTTCATCCAGACTGAACGGCAGACCTCAGCTGGGGCTCATTACACACCTCTACTGCACGATGTGTCAAAGAAAAGCAGCCGTTTGTGTCTTCAGTTGGAAAACAGATAGGAGATGTGCCACCTAAAGCCCAAAGTAGCCTAGCAGGTCCACAAATTAGGAAGAAGTAGGGCAATCCATTTCCCAACTCTGAAATGACCTAGAAGCCCTCAAAAGACCACCCAGGTCTGGCAGGCTCAGGGCTACAATTCGTAGTGCTGCTGTAATACACAGTGGTCTGTGGATGCAGAACCAAAATGTTCAAATGTAATTTAGTGTAACTGTTTAATGTATTCACCCAGCTGTGCACATGGTCTCTCTACATTTTGAGTAGGAGCCTCCTGAGGACAGGAGCCATGGCCAATTCCTCCTAGTATCCCTCCCAAACCCGCCCACGGGTGCTTTACTTAAGCTTACCAGGGAATTGAATTAAGCCACGGCTGCCTCTCTGGGAAGAAATGTGTTTTTCTGGAAGAGAGATCCTTGGATGTAACAAGAATACATTTGAACTACCATAATCCTTTAAAGGCATCTGTTTAAAGTTTTAAAAGTGTTATAACCCAGGAGATCGACTACACTCAGACTTAACTATTTTTATGAAGTTTATTGAGCTAAGCCCGCGGGCGTTTGCAGCACCTCTCATGCAGGAGAGAACTGCAGCCCCCAGGTTTTAAAATGGCTCCTTTTTATAGGGGGTTGCTGTTGCAGTTTGCAAGCAAGCAGGATAAACAGAAGCGGATTTTGGCAGTTAGCTAGCGTTTGCACAGAATGCCCTGATAGCCTGGGTCACAGCTGCAGGGTTGAGATGTCCTTGCAGGATTGTTCAAAGGAGGGGAGGTTGTATGCTTGTTTGTCCTTGCGAGATTGTTCAAGGGAGGGGAGGTTGTGTGCTTTTCAGATAAGACACTTAGGAGACAGTGGGAAACTTTTCTTTTCTACATTACTTTGGTTGCCATGAAGGCCTATGGGTAGGCTAATTTAGGGTTCAACAAAAGCAACTCTTAAGGAGATGACCTTTCACAAACAGTACCATCTACCAAAGAGCAGATGTTATCTTAGTTCTTCTAGGTTTCTATCTCAAGAACTAACAGTTTTTTCCCCCAAGAGAGTGCCTTCCTTGCTGTGCTTCACCACCCTTGAGAAACAGGATTGTGCCAGAAGAGAGGTAAACCAGGGGAGCAGGCTGCTATTACTCACCTCTCCTTGACCTTGAAGATCTTCTTTAAAGTGTCATGGAATAAGAGAAGACAAAATATTCCTGAGGTTATTTTGACATATTTTCCTTGCTGGAAGTCCTAGGCAAGATTTCTTCTATTATCAAAACATCAAAACATCCCCTAAGCCCCAGCCTGTGGCTACAATAGTCATCTTAACATAAAAGTCCCATTGTCATTTCCTGCTGCTTCAGGATCTCCGTGCCCCCACCTGGAGCCTCCCGCCATTCCCACTTATCTCTGGGAATCCCCAGCGTAGCTTAGACTCAGGGTCAGCTCCCCACAGACCTCTCTCCAGCCAGTTTCTGCTCCTGCCTGTGAAGCCTGGTGCCCTCCCAGGGGGTGCTGCTGAGGCTGTCCTCCGTGCTCCCACAGCGGCAAGGCTCTGAAGGTGTTCTGTGTTCCCTGCCAGCTGCTCCCCTTGGAAGGTTCAGACTCCATCCCCAGGCCAAGCTGGGCCTGACCACACTGCCCCTTGCCTGTTCCTCCTGCTCTCTCCTCCAACCCCCACCCACCCCCACTTAACAGACACATAAAAGCTGCTCCTTCAGAACCCCTTTGGGAGGCTCATCCACCAATTTGTCAGTCTAGATTAGTTTCCAAAGGTTGCCATAACAAATTGCCACAAACGAAGCAGCTTAAAACAACAGAAATAGTGAAGCGGATGTGGCTCAAGCGATTAGGCTCCCATCTACCATATAGGAGGTCCAGGGTTCGTTCTCAGGGCCTCCTGGTGAAAGGCAAGCTGGTCCATGTGGCGAGCTGGCCCATGCAGAGTGCTGGCCCACACAGAGTGCTGGCCCGTGCAGGAGTGCTGGCCCGTGCGGAGAGCTGGCACAGCAAGCTGACACAATAAAAAGAGACACAGAGGAGAGACAATAAGAGAGGCAGCAGACCAGGGAGCTGAGGTGGCGCAAGAGATTGAGCACTTCTCTCCCACTCTGGAAGGTCCCAGGATCGGTTCCTGGTGCCACCTAAAGGGAAGACAAGCAGACACAGAAGAACACACAGCAAATGGACACAGAGAGCAGACAGTGAGCACAAAAACACTGGGGCAGCGGGGCAGGGGGATAAATAAATCTCAAAAAAACAAAACAAAACAAAACACCACAACAAAAATGTATTCTCTCACAGTTCTGAAAGTCAGAAGTCCGGAATCAAGGCGTCAGCAGGGGGCTCCCAGCAAACTTTGTCATACCTTGGCTTGTAGCCAATGACCAATGACCTTCTTCCTGAACTTCTTCCCTCTGTGTATCTCTGGGTGTCCTCTCCTCTTCTTATAAGGATACGGGTCATATTGGATTTAGGGCCCATCTTAAACCAGCATGTCCTCATCATAATCAATTTCCTCTGCAAAGACCCTATTGCCAAATAAGGTCTCATTCTGAGGTTCTGGGTGGGCATGACTTTGGGGGGGACACTATTAACCCCACTACACAGTCCCAACCGGACAGATCCCAGAATGCACCCAGTAGGGATCACCATTACTAAGTAAGTTCGACACCAAAAGAAACAAAAACAACTCCTTTCTCAGGGCTGCACCTGGAAAGGGTGGGTTAAGCAGCCTGACTGTGACCCCAGCTTCTTAGGGGCTGTGCTGTGCCAAGTGCGGGGCCAGCACCAGACACTGAGGGCTCCTTGAATTTTGCACCCCGGCACCTTGCTGGCCTCCCACTTGTCCTGGCCCTGCTTCTTTTCCTTGCTGTGTGAAAGCTCTCCTTCGGCCATCCTAGGCCCTTATCTCTATCGTTATCTGCTCTCAGGAAAAGCACTGCCATAAGCCACACATGCCCTGGGGCAAGCGCCTGCCTCCCTCTCTCAGGTGTGCAGTGATTGCATCACCTCTGATCACAGGACAATGTGACTGAAGCAAAGAGTGAGGACACCAGAACACCACGCCTGGTGACTGGGTGACCAAGAGGCCAATACTCCATTCTCACGTTGTGGTTACAGAGAAGAAATGAGATATCTCACTTGAAAGCACTGCAGTAAATATTGATTTCTGATCTCAGGAGCAGGTATGTATGTGGGAGGTGTTTTCAGGGAAAGAGGAGGGAGTGTGTGTAGGGGCAGCAAGGGCAAAAGGACTTTGAAGACTCTCTGAAATTGCTGCGTATATCAGGCCACTGTTTTACCCGCACATTAGGTGTACTTACCAGATGGACTGAAAAGCTTAGATGAAATAAATAGCAGGGTAGCTGGGCTTTTCTTCTGCTTAGGGTGAAATGTACGAGGTTCTTTCCTGTTGTTAATAACTGCCTTCTTCAGACAGCCCCATCTAACTACTGCACACCAGGGAAGTAATGTTGCCATCATGTCCCATCATTTTCATTTAACTTTGAATGGATGATGTGTGGGGGCATGTACACACAAAGAAACCCACAAACCCACTTACTTGGAGCTTCATAATCATGGAGAGCAAATGTCAGATTTGGGAAGGATCTTTGAGGATGAGCTCAGCCTCCACTTCCAGGAGATGCCTCAGAATCATAACCTGTGACCTTTATCTTCCCATTTGTGATGATTTGAAGTTGTGTTTTACCCCACAAAAATCATGTTCTTAAAGCTGGTCCATTCCTGTGGATGTGAATCTATTGTGGGTGGGACTTTTTGATTAAGTTACTTCAGTTAGGCATGGCCCAGGGTACGTCTTTTTTTGTTTTTGTTTTCCAATATTTTATTACGAAAATTGAAAGATATGTACAAAAGTTGAAAGTATTGTATAATGAACATCCATATACCCACCATCTAGATTCTACAATTATTTTACTATATTTGCTTTATTGCACATCTATCTTGTCTATCCATCCCTCTCTCCATCATCATCCATCTTATTTTTTTGACGCATTTCAAAGTAAGGTGCAGGCATCACTATACTTTGTCCCCAAACATGTGTTATTAACTAGAGTTCAATATTTTATGGTTCTTTTCTTTCCTTTTGAGATAAAGTTTACATATGATGAAATGAATAAATCTTAAGTGTACACAGCTGCTTTTTAAAAACTTAAAAAGCAGCTTGTCTTAAGTAATAACACCTATGAAACCACAAATTTGATGCATTAGTTGCATTTCACTCCTAAAATAAATGCACAATCATTCAAATGCAAAATGTTCTTCCATGGCTGGGTGTGTCTTAATCCTGGAGTCCTTTATAAGCAGGATGAATACAGAGAGAAACACATAGAAGCAGAGAGAAATGAAGCTGAAAGCAATGAAACCTGGGAGAGAAGGGAGAGAGCAGCAGACACTGCCATATGCCTTGCCATGTTCCTTCTTAGTCCCAAGATTAGTTCCACTTACAGGCAGCCTGGCTTTGATGTCAGCAAACTTACCTCTAAGCTGAATACGCCCTTCCCCAGGAACCCTTACTTTTCAGGGACATCTGGAGAGCCGAACAAAAATTGATGGATGGGAAGTGGCTGTGGCTCAATTGGTTGGGTTCTGTTACCATATGGGAGGCCCCAGGTTCGATTCCCGGGGCCTCCTGGTGAAGGCAAGCTGGCCTGCACAGTGCGGTGAGCCGACACAGCAAGATGAAAAAGGAAGACAAGCAGACCCAGAAAAACGCCAAAAGCAAATGGACACAGCAAGCACAAGCAGCGAGGGGGGAATAAATAAATAAATAAAAATAAAATCTTTAAAAAAAAAAGAATTGATGTATGCTCCTAACCCACCCAAGCCCTAGGAAGGACAGAAGGAAAAAGAACAACCAACACTGAGTACCTGCTATGAACTAGGCGTTTAACTTCATGACAGCTGTGGGAAGAAGGCCCTATATTGTCATTTCTCTCTCACTGAGGCTCAAAAGGGCATATCGTGTGAAAGTTCACACAGCTGTGAGTGGCAGAACACTGAGGCCTGAAGACAGGAACCCCTTACATTTGTATGGTATGTTATTCTTTTAAAAATAATCTGACATCCACCAGTTATCTCATTCGCAACTCACAGAGAGATATCATCATCCCTATCACACTAAGTCACACATTTTGTGGGGAGGGGGTGGTAACAACAGGCCGGGCACTGACATCAGGCCACAGTTTCTGCCCTCGAGGCACTTGGCTTAGAATAAAAGAGCCCTGTGCCGCAGGATGCCTGTATTCTATGAGGCAAAGCCCGATGTGATAAATGTAAGAAAGGCCCTTTGTGCCCCAGGTGTGTTCAAGCATTATCCCATTTAATCCTCACAAGAACACCCTAGATATTCTCAATCCCCACTTTGCAGGTAAGAAAGCTGAGATTTAGAAAGGTTAGATAATTTGCCCAAGGCCAATCAGGAAGTAAATGAGCCAGTTTGGATTCCAACCCAGGTGTGCCTGGCCCCATTTCTAAGTATTTCCTTCTTCATCACACTGACCTGTCCTGTCCTGTCCTGTCCTCTCCCCTCCCATCCCCATAAAAATTTAAAAAAACCTCACTTCTAAGGAGGTAACCCGTGAAGAAGGGTAGAAATGTCAGAAAGTGCTCAGGAGAGGAAACTGAAACCGAACAAAGGCGCAACAGAGAAAAATGGAGGTGCATTTGAGGGATGGTGAGTAGTTCTAACTGTCTGCACCTTCACTCAGAAAAGAGATGTTTCCAACCACGTATGAAATTGTTCTTTGTTCATAGGGATTGCGAGGACCCAGCCCTCGCAAGGAAGCACCTAGAAGCACTGGTGGCCTGGCTATCGAGGGCATTTGCCAGCCATGGGATCAGGAGCCCGGACTTTAATATGGTGAGCTCTTGTTGCTAACACATCTTTCAGGCTGAAAGGACAGGTAAAGAGTCCCCACAGGGCTTCCCTGCTGTGGGGAGTGAGAGACGTGCTAAGGGAGGCACTGCGGAGGGAGTCAAGAAAGTTCCAGCTTGGGCTCTGCCATTCCTGGCCTTGTAACGAGATATAATTCACTTCACCCCTCTGTGCCTTCAGGTCTACAGTGAGGGAACATGCCAGGAGCCTCTCAGCCTCCGGGGGTAGATATATAAGAATCGGTTAGGTGATGTGGATGCAAGCACTTTGTAAACTCTAAAGCACTATATGAATGTAAAAGTTCTGAAATTGAAGGAGCTGATCCTTGAAGGAAAGGTGCTGTCAGGCACATAGCGTAGAGGCATCATATTTCTCTCTTCTGCTTCCCTGCCCAAGTAGCAGGGTATGCATCTCATCAGTGGCTTTTCAAAGATAATTAAGAGCATCAACGAGGTCCCTCTGTTGACAGACCCAGCCCTAGCCCTGGCCTCGATTTGCCTGCAAACATTTGTAAGTTCCACCAAAACAAAGGAACTACAATTCTTTCTCCCCACCCCCAAAGTGTACAATCAATGGTATTTGGTATAATCATATAGTTGTGCATTCATCACTTCAAACATTATTAGAGCATTTCCATTATTTCAATAATATCAATAAAAAACAAAGAACAAACAAACAAGAAAAGTCTTCACCTCTCAATCTCTCTATGCTCCTCCCCCTGCCATATGTAGCTGCTATTCCTGGCTATTCTTGCACATTGATTTCTTTTTTAAGCAGTTTTATTGATAAATATTCACATACCATACAATCTATCCAAAGTGTATAATCACTGGCTTTTAGTATAATCACAATGTTGTACATTCATCACCACAAAAAAATTTAGAACAATTTCATTACTCCAAAATGAAAAACCCCACACCCATTAGCAGTCACCTCTTAATCCCTCTATCCTTCCCCAGGCTTACATAACCACCAATCTAATTTCATCTTTATAAGGTGATTTATATTTACTTTTTAAATAAATGGAATCATACAACATATAGTACTTTGTGTCTGGTTTCTTTCACTTAGCATGATTTTTTTGTCTGATATTAACATCTTGTAGTATTAACATATATTAGTTCAGTTTTAAAGAAAAATGGTCTTATATATGCAATTTTACACATATTCATATTTCACATGTGGTTTTACTATGCTATACAGTCCCATGTAACATTTTTTAGCTTTCCTCTTAGTAACATACATGACTTTAGACTTTCCCTTTCAACCGTCATGCACATATAATAGCACTGCTAGTTACAAACATTATGTTGTTTCATCTTTTCTATTCATTTCCAAAGATTAACACACATTCTTTTTTTTTTTTTTTACCAGGAGGTCCTGAGGATCGAACCCAGGTCCCTCCATATGGGAGACGGATGTCCAACCATTTGAGCCAAATCCGTCCCCCCACATTCTTTTAACCAGTTCTGCACAAGTTTGTTTTTTAAAGATTTTATTTATTTTTTTATTTACCCCCCCCATTGTTTGTGCTCATTGTCAGCTCTCTGTGTCTTTGTCTTCTTATTTTTTTTTAGGAGGCATCGGAAACCAAACCTGGGCACCCAATGGCTTAAGCCACCTCCATTCCCGCTTGGGTGTCTCTCATAGTGTTTCCTTATTTGTCAACTCATTGCGTCAACTCGCCACGCCAGCCTGTTATGTCAGCTTGCTGTCTTGCTCATCTTCTTTAGGAGGCACCAGGAATCGAACCTGGGACCTCCCATGTGATAGGCGGGCACCCAACTGATTGAGCCACATCCGCTTCCCCAATTCTGCACAAGTTAGCCCTCAGCTTTCCATTCTCTAACCTCATTTTATTTTCTGGTGATCCATATTCAAGTTATTAACTCAATGAGATTACACAATATATTTAGTTCACAATAGTGCAATCATACAGTATTTGTCCTTTTGTGTCTGGCTTGCTTTGCTCAACATAATGTCCTCTAGGTTCATCCATGTTGTCATATGCTTCATGACTTCATTTCTTCTTACAGCTGCATAATATTCCATCATGTGTATACAGCACAGTTTGTTTATCCATTCATTGGTTGATGGACACCTGGGTAGTTTCTATCTTTTGTCAATCGTGAATAAGGCCACTGTGAACATTGGTGTGCAGATGTCTGTTTGTGTTACTGCTTTCAGTTCTTCTGGGTATATACCCAGTAGTGGTATTGCAGGGTCATGTGGCAAATCTATATTCAACTTCTTTAGCCTCGTTCTGAGTAACCAAATAAAACCTCTGGTGATCCGGAAAAAAACAAACAAACAAAAAAAAAACTTCTTTAGGAACTGCCCAATAGTCCTCCATAGTGGCTGTACCATTCAACATTCCCATCAACAGTGAATAAGTGTTCCTATCTCTCCACACCCTCTCCAACACTTGTAGTTCTCTGTCTTTTTAATGTTGGCCTTTCTAATAGGTAGGAAATGATATCTCATTGTAGCTTTGATTTGCATTTCCCTAATGGCTAGCGATGTTGACCATTTTTTCATGTGGTTTTTTGTTGTTGTTGCCATTTTATTTCTTCTTTTCAAGTTTTTTGCCCATTTTTAAATCAGGTCATTTGTCTTTTTATTCTTGAGTTGTAGCAGCTCTTTATAGATCATGGATATGAAACCCTTATTGGATATGTGATTTCCAAATATTTTCTCCCATTGAGTCAGCTGCCTTTTCACCCTTTTGACAAAGTCCTTTGAGGTGCAAAAGTGTTTAATTTTGAGGAGACCCCATTTATCTATGTTTTCTTTTCTTGCATGTTCTTAGGGTGTAAGGTCCAAGAAACCACCACCTACTAAAAGGTCCTGAAGATGTTTCCCTACATTTTCTTCTAGTAGTTTTATGGTTCTGGATTTTATATTTAGGTCTTTGATCCATTTTGAGTTGATTCTTATATAGGGAGTGAGATAGGGATCTTCTTTTATTCTTTTGGTTATAGATATCCAGTTCTCCCAGCACCATTTGTTGAAGAGACTGTTTTGTCCTGTTAACATGGCTTTGGTAGGTTTGTCAAAAACCAGTTGGCCGTAGAGGTGAGGGTTTATTTCTGGACCCTCAATTTTATTCCACGGATTGATTTGTCTATCTTTATAACAATACCATAATGTTTTGACTACTGTGGCTTTGTAATATGTTTCAAGTTCAGGCAGTAAAATTCTTCCTACATCGTTCTTCTTTTTTAGAATGTTTTTGGCTATTTGGGTGCACTTTCCCTTCCAAATGAATTTGGTAATTGCCTTTCTATTTCTGTAAAGTAGGCTGTTAGAATTTTTATTAGTTTTGTGGGTTTTTTATATATGCCCTTTATCATGCTGAGGAATTCTCCTTCTATTCTTATCTTTCAAAGTGTTTTTGTCAAGAAAGGATGCTGTATTTTGTCGAATGACTTTTCTGCATCAATTGAGATGATCATGTGGTTTTTGCCCTTCAATTTGTTAATGTGGTATATTACATTAATTGATTTTCTTATGTTGATCCAGCCTTACATACCAGGAATAAATTCCACTTGGTCGTGGTATATAAGTCTTTTGATATGCTTTGGATTCTATTTGCAAGTATTTTGTTGAGATTTTTTGAATCTAAGTTCATTAGAGAGATTGGTCTGTAATTTTCTTTTCTTGTAGTGTCTTTATCTGGCTTTGGTATTAGAGTGATGTTGGCTTCATAAAATGTGTTGGGTAAATTTCCTCCTCAATTTTTTGGAAATTTAAATAGGATTGTTGTTAACTCTTCTAGAAATGCTTGGTAGAATTCACCTGTGATGCCATCTGGTCCTAGACTTTTCTTTATTGGGAGATTTTGGATGACTGAATCAGTCTCTTTAAAAATGATTGGGGGAAGCGGCTGTGGCTCAATCAGTAGGGCTCCCGTTTACCATATGGGAGGCCCCAGGTTCGGTTCCCGGAGCCTCCTGGTAAAGGCAAGCCTGCCCGCGCGGCGTGGTTAGCTGACCCAGCGAGCACAAGCAGCAAGGGGGAGATAAATGAATAAATAAATAAAATCTTTAAAAAAAATTAAAAAAAAAAAATGATTGGTTTGGGGGGACGGATGTGGCTCAAATGGTTGGGCGTCTGACTCCCATATGGAGGGACCCAGGTTCGATCCCCGGGACCTCCTGGTAAAAAAAAAAAAAAAAAAAAAAATGATTGGTTTGTTAAGTTCTTTTTTAAAAAAAACACAATTTATTGAAGTATATCATTCATACATGTATATACATAAACAATAAACAATAAGTGTTCAGTAAACATTGTGAACTTACAAAACTTACAAAACAAACATGCATAACATCATACAGGGCTCCCACACATCACCCCACCTTGTGAAACATTTGTTAATTATGAAATAGCATTGTCAAAGTATTACTACTAACTATAGTCCATATCTTACTCCCCTATACTTTTTTTTAAGGATTTATTTATTTACTTTTATCCATTTTTACCACCCCACCCCCCGTTTTTGCTGCTTTTGTGTCCATTCGCTGGGCAACTCTCCATGTCTGTTTCCTGCCCTCTTCTTATCCTTCTACTCCTGTCTTCACTGGGATTCGATCCTCAGAAACTCTGATGTGGGAGAGAGGCGTCCTACCGCCTGCGCCACCTTAGTTCCTGGTTTTTCAGCGCATCTTGTCTTAGCTCTCCCTTGTGTCACTCTCCTGTTATGTCCTATCTTGCTGCGTGATGTGCAGGGCCTGACGGCGAACCCATGCATGGGGCCTGGTGGCCCGCGTGCCTTCTGTATTTTTCTTTTTTTAATTTTTACTGGGAGGTCCCAGGGATTGAACCCTTGTCCCTCCATATGGGAGACGGATGCCCAACCATTTGAGCCACATCTGTCCCTCTGCTATATCTCTTAAGGTTGACCAAAGATACCTAGAGTTACAGTCATTTCCCATACAGGATGGTCATATAATAAATCAGGCCTAGTGTATCACCAGCATTCTAAAAACCAGACCTAGGGAGAAAAACTAGGTCTGGGGACACATGCATGGTTTCTAATATAGCGAATGTTTAGCCTACCCTGATTATCACAAAATCAGGACAGCAAGAATATTCGCATGTTAAGTTCTTATATTTCTTGTAGCATCAGTGTAGCTTGTTTGTGCATTTCTAGGAATTTGTCCATTACATCTAGGTTGTCTCATTTGTTGGCATACAGTTTCTCATAATATCCTCTATGATCCTTTTTATTTTTGTGGAGTCAGTCATAACTTCCCCCTTCATTTGACTTTTTTTATTTGCATACTCTCTCTTTTTTTCTTTGTTAGTCTAGTTTAGGGTTTGTCAATTTTATTGATCTTCTCAAAGACCAAATTTTTATTGTTTTGTTTTTAAAAGATTTTAATTATTTATTTCCCCCGACCCCCTACTGTGTTTTGTACTCACTGTCTGCTCTCTGTGCCCATTCAATGTGTGTTCTTCTGTGTCTGCTTCTCTTCTCACCAGGAGGTACTAGGAACCAATCTCGAGACCTTCTGGAGTGGAAAGAGGCTACTCAATCTCTGGCACCACCTCAGTAGCTTGGTCTGCTGCGTCTCTCACTGTCTCTCTTCTGTGTCTCTTTTTGTTGCGTCACCTTGCTGTGCCAGCGCTCTGCGTGGGCCAGCTCTCTGCTCAGGCTAGCTCGCCGTGTGGGCCAGCTTGCTTTTTACCAGGAGGCCCTGGGAATCTAACCCTGGACCTTCCATATGGTAGATGGGAGTCCAATTGCTTGAGCCACTTCCACTTCCTTAGACCAGTTTTTGGTTTTGCTGATTTTCTCTATTGTTTTTCTTTATTCTCAATTTCATTTATTTCTGCTCTAATCTTTAGTCTTCCTGAGTTTACTCAGATGCTCGGTTTGTCTCTCTTTCATAATGTTTTAGTGACAGGAGGCTGTGTGTTACTGCTGTTCTTTGATTCTTTTATTCAACCTGATCTTAATCTTTAGGATTGTCCCTGGTAGTTGCTCAAATCTAGGCCCTGGACCCAGTAATGGGTTCCAGACCCACTCCAAGGGCCTTGCTGAGGGAGTAGTTTTGCCATCATGAATCTTTTCCTCTGGCCCTCTTTCTTCTGGGCAGGGTCCAGCCTTCCCCTGGTGTCCTAAACCCTAGATTTTTTGGGAGGCCATTTCTGCCTGTCCTCTAGCTATTTTTCTGGGAGAGAAGAGAGTCCCCTATTTTTCTAGTCTGCCGTCTTCCCAGAAATCACTTCTACCTACCATTCTTTTGTGTGCACCCAGTGCCCAGCACAGCATCCTGCGCATCCTGGATATTCAGTGAGTACAATGTGGACTTTCTAGAAACAGAACATATTGGGGGAGACCTTGCTCAATAGGTTATATGATAAAACCTTGGGGGATTTTAGCTGACTCAGATGGTTAAATAAATAAATATATAATGTCTATTAAAGTAAAAGATATGCAACTCAGTGACTCAACCATTCCAGCCACACCTGACCCTAGAGAAACTCCCACACATGTGCACAAGGAGTCATGATGGAGAATGTTCATGCAACATTGTCTATAATAGGGAAACAGGAGAATGAATAAATTCTTTGTGGAAATTTCAATGAATTACTACATAGCAGTTCAAATGAATCAATATGGATAAATCTCCAAAACTTAAAAGTTAGAGAGATACATACAGTTGTTCCAATTTATATGAAGTTTAAAAAACATGAAAACCAATGCTATGTACTGTTTTCTGATTCATATGTTTAACCATATAAAAACATGCACAGGAAGGTTAAGCACCAAATTTGTGATAATAGTTTCTCCAGGAGAGAGGGGAAAGGGAGTGTGAACAGGTTGTCTAGGGCTTCAATTGTAGCTGTAATATTTTGTTTCCTTTTAAAGTCTGAAGCAAATGTGCCATTTTAGATTGACAAAGCAGAGGGGTGGGTTCTTAGGAGATTATTTTATTCTATGCTTTTTTTATATGCCTGATATATTTCATAATTTTAAAAGTCTTTTGTTAAAGGAGAAACACTTTAAATGAAGCTTATAGTGCATTAATAAAAGTAGTGTGTCCCAGACAAGAACAGGGATCAGACTCTGAATTGTGTGGTAGCTCTGGGAACGTCCAGTTTCATTCTGGGCATCACACTTCCCAGGGGGCCTGCAAACCAGAGCCCCATTGGGTAGGGAGAAACAGATACTGAAGGGCTCAGGAATCATCTCATATGGGAAAGTTAAGGGACCAGGGAATATATAACTTGGAAAAGAGAGGATTTAGTGGGGCATATGACCACAGCCCTCAAATATCAGAAGTGGAGACAGGGAGCAGACGTCTGCGTGGTCCTGAATAAAGAAGTGGGAGAGAAGTTGGGAGGAAGAGGAGGCAGTTTCAACTCATCCTCTTAGTCACAACTGTTGGTCAGTGGGCCCAAGCTGTTCAGTGAGGGGTAAACAAGCTGCCCTAGAAGTGATAAGGAAGAAGCCAATCTTCCAAGCTTAGGGAGGATTCTGGCCCCATGTCAGAGGATGGCTAAATAACCTCTAAAACCCTTTCTAATGCTGATTCTTACAAATTTGTATGAGTCTATAGTTGTGGAACTGACAGCATTTACTTTTTAATGTTGATATCCCAAAAGGTAAAAATAGTAAGTATTACTCTATTCTAGTTTATCATTTCCTCCTAGTACCTCTATTGGGGTTTTTTCCCCTTCCTCTATTTTTTTCTGAGTGTATCTGTGTGTTGCTGGTTTTCTCCCTATGTTTGTATGCTTCTCTGTGGGTCTCTTGCCCATGTTCATATCCCAGGGCCTTTGTCTTTCCTTTCTGGCTCTCTCTTTCTCTTTCTCTCTCTCTCATCTCTCCCTGCTTCCCTCTCCTGCCCTCCAACACTTCAACTCCCTCTATCTCATCTCTTTTTTTCCAATAAATATTATTTCATGTGTTATATTTTAATCAGCTTATTGAGGTATGGTTTCATGTAATGAAATTCACCCATTTTAAGGGTACAGTTCAATGAATTTTGACAAGTATATTCACTTGGGAAGCCAGCACCACAATCAAGACTCAGAACAGTTCCATTATCCTAGCACATTCCCTGGCTCTTCCCACACCTGCTGGCACCTGGCAATCACTGATTTGCTTTCTTTCACTATGTTTTGCCTTTTCTAGTATGTCATATAAAGGGAATCACACCATATGTAGTCGTTTGTGTTTGGCTTCTTTCACTCAGCATAATGCTTTTGAGATTCAGCCATGTTATTGTATGTATCTGTCTGATGCATGGATATATCACAATTTGTTATCTATTCACCAATTGATGGATATTTGAGTTCTTTTCAGTTTGGGAGAATAAGTATAAGGCTGTGGGGGACGGATGTGGCTCAAATGGTTGGGCGTCTGTTTCCCATATGGAGGGACCCAGGTTCGATCCCTGGGACCTCCCGATAAAAAAAAGAATAAGGCTGCTGTGAACTTTTGTGTACAAGTCTTTATGTGACCTTGTTTTTATTTCTCGTAAGTAAATACCTAGAAATAGAATTGCTGGGACATATGGTAAGTGTGTGTTTAACTTTATAAGAAATTGTCAGACTGTTTGCCAAAGTGGCTGTATTATTTTGCATTTCCACCAGCTGTGTCTGAGAGAGCTTGTTGTTCCACATCCTCTCTAACACTTGCTATGATCATTCTTTTTAATGTTTGCCATTCTAGTGAGTGTGTAGTGGTATCTTATGGTTTTAATTTGCATTCCCCTAATGACTAATAATGTTAAGCATTTTTTCATGTGATTATTAACCATTAACTATCTTCCCAGGTAAACTGTCTGTTCAGATATTTGGCCTAGGAGGTACCAGAGATCGAACCCAGGACCTTGTACATGGGAAGCAGGCAGGTGCTCAGCCACTTACACTATATCTGCTCCCCGCCCACTTTTTTTTTTATTTTTTATAGGCAAACTTATATAGAAGCTTTATTATGAACCCGACTTCACATACGTTAGAATGGCAATTACATTTAAAATTACCTCTTTTAAAAGTTTGTTGTGTTATAGATATGTTACCAAACGTCTAGAAGATAACATAAGAGATATTGTGTCCCATCTTTGGACAGACACAGTAACACCATTACTGAAACTGGTTCCCAGACCAGTGTGTACCATCTGCTCTCTTGTCTAAGGGAAGAGAGGAAGTAATGAAGCAGGCGTTGTTGATGCAGTAATTACTGGAAGGTTGTTCATATTTTATTTGGTGATCAGCTGATGATTGTTGCCCTTCTGCTCTGTTTGGACAGCTGCCACTCAAAGTACTGGCATCATACCCACTCATTCTAAAAGGCACCATAGGTGGTAATATAAGCCTCTTAATAAGGCACAGCACCTCAAATTCATAGGTGGTGTCCAACGTTGGTCTATAATTGATCTCAGATAGTATGATCATATCATTCCCTGGAAATACAATTTTCTTGATACCACAATTAGTGACAGGATAAGAAAACTCGTAAACAGCAGCACCCTTGTTGCAGAACAGTTATTTCCCAGATATATATCACCAAATCTAAATTCTGTGTCATTAGCAAATGGCTTTCTTTTCATTCTGGCTACCAGCCAATGCTCAGTACACACTGAAGTCACTGCAGGTTCAAGCCCAGATCCAGATTTCCAAACCAACAAAGGAACGAGGAGGAAGAGAACCTCTGAGAACAGCGAGGCCTTCCTCATGCTGGACGCAAACACACAGCACTCAGGAGAAACAGGAAGTGGCCCCGCCCACTTTTTAAATGCAGTTTTTGTCCTTTTATTACTGAGTTGTAAGAGTTCTTTATATATTTAGACTACAAGCCTTTCATCAGATATGTTTCATACACATTTTCCTCCAAGTCTGTGGCTTGCCTTTTTTGGTTGTTGATGTTGTTTTTTTGGAGGTACCGAGGGCCTGGGATTGAACCCAGGATCTCATATGTGGGAAGCCGGCACTCAAACACTTGAGCTATATCCTCTTCTCCCTTTTCATTTTCTTAACAGTGTTTCTGAAGAGCAAATACTTTTAAATTTGATGAAGCCTGTTGGGGATTGAATAATGCCCCCCAAAAGGCATGTTCAGGTCTCAGCACCTGGTCCTATGGGTGTGGACCCATTTGTAAATAGGTCCTTTGAAGATGTTATTAGCTAAGGTGTGCCCAGACTGAGTGAGGGTGCCCTTAATCCAATATGGCTGAAGTCTTTATAAGCAGGGGAAATTGGCCACGGAGAGGAAGCCACAGGAGAAGCAAGAAGCCAGGAGTCAACAGAACCCCAAAGACAAAGGAGAGGATATCACCCTGTGCCTTGCCATGTGATGGAAAAGTCAAGGAACCTCAAGGAATGCCAGCAGCCAGCCCCTGAACACCACAGTCTTCAGGGAGAAAGCATCTGTTTTCATTTGCTAAAGGTTGCCACGGCAATATATGAGAAATGGGTTGGTTTTCACAATAGGGATTTATTAGCTTACAGGCATACAGTTCTGAGGCTGAGAAAAATGTCCAAATCAAGGCATGAGGTGAAACTCTCTCCCCAAAGACATGGCTGCTGGTAATCCTGGACTCCTGACACATGGCACGGCACAATGGAAACATCTGTTATCTCTCCCTTCTCTGGGTTTCACTCTTTTCAGCTTCTGGCTGCCTCCAGCTTTTTCTCTGCCCTGTGGTTTTCTCTCTGCTCCTATGGCTTCTGCTGATTTCAGCTTCTGGATTCCAGGACTTTCTCTCTCAGCTTCTGTGGGTTTCCCTCTCTGCTCCTGTGCTTTATCTCTGTCTGTTCGTATTTGTCCCATTTATAAAGGACTCCAGTAAGAGGATTAAGACCCATGCCTTACTGAAGTAATCTAATCAAAGGTCTTAAGTGAAGTAATTTAATCAAACGGTCCACCTACAATAGGTTCACACCCACAGGAATGGATTAACTCTAAGGACATGATCTTTTCTGGGGTCCATACAGCCTCAAACTCTTCCATTTTCTTAGTATGGTTCATAATTTTTTGCTGATGTCCAGCCACCTGATAGTGATGGTGAGTTTACTTTGATGCTCAATTTCTCTCTTTTGTAGGGATTAGTGGTGGAAGACTGTGTTATTGCTATTCTTTGATTCTTGGTTCAACCTGTTCTAGGTCTTTAGGATTGTCCCTGTTAGTTGCTAAAATCTGGGCCCTGGACCCAGTAATGGGTTGCAGACCTGCTTCCAAGGGCCTTGGGGAGCGAGGCTGTAAAGGCAGGAAAAAGCCTCTCTTACTTACCTTTTATTCCCTCACGTGTACTTTCTGGGTCAGCCAGAAGATGGCACTATTCAGCAGCCCTCTCATTTCAAAGCCTGGTCAGAGTGTGTTCACTGCAACATGGACAAGATCAATGTGATGAAGGATCCTGTCTGGAGGCTAAGGGCCTTGCAAATCAAAGTTTCTCAGAGATAGTTCTCCAACTTTTGCTGGCAGTCCTTTTTTTCACCAGGTAGGAAATAATTCCCCTACCCTCTGCATCCTCAACAACCACTCCCAGTCAGTAAGGAGGATGTTTGTGAGAGTTGGATCTCTTTAGTCCCATGCTTACTCCCAGGGCAAAAAAATGTTGCAGCCCCACCTAGCCTGGAAGGGTTCTTGGGACACAGCAGACCAAACTTGTGGGTCAAAAAGTGAATCAGCCTTAGGCTATGTCACTCTCTCTCCCCTTTCCAGGGGAAGTGGATCCCTGGGGCCCTTTTAGTGTAGCCCTAGGCCTGGGCCGGAGAATTCAAGGGTCTATAGGGTGAGGGAGGGGCGCCGGCAGCTGCATAGCAGTTTCTACTCATGGTCTTAATGTCAAGATTCTTTTCCTGTGCCCCTGTTTCTTCTGAGTGGTGTCCAGCCGTCCCCTGGTGCCCTTAACCCCCAGAACTTTTTCTTCCAGGCTGTTTCTGTCTGTCCTCTACTTATTTTTCTGGGAGAGGAGGGAGTCCTGTATCTTTCTAAACCACCATTTTCCCCAAAGCCTCAGCTTATTGCTTTAATGTTTGTATCTCTTGACTAGAATATAAGCTTTTTGAAAGGAGGGATTTTCTTTAGTTTCCTAATGTACCCTAAGTATATTCTAGGCCTAGAACAGTGCCTGGCACATTGTAAGTGATCAATAAATATGTTTTGAATGAGCAAATGAGTGAATGAATGAATCAATATGGGGGTTGCAGGTATTTCCACATTTGTCAGCCCCTTCATTCACATTTCTGAGACCTCCTCCTCAGGAGATGTATTAATTTTCTGTTATTGAATAACAAATTACTATACACTTGGGGCTTTAATAACACATATTTATTATCTCCCAGTTTCTATGGGTCAGGATTCCAGGCACAACTTAAAAGCATTCTCTAATTGTCTCATAAGGCTGCAATCAAGGTGTCAGCTGGGGCTGGCTCTCATCTGAGGCTCAGCTGGGGAAGGATTCCCTTCTCAGCTCTCCCAGGTGGCTGGCAGAATTCAGTTCTTTGCGGCTATGTGACTGAGGGTTCCAGTTTCTTGCTAGCTGTTGGCTGGAGGCTACCTTCATCTCCTTGAGCCTGTCTGCAGTTCCTTGTCATATGGGATTCCACAACATGGCCACTTGTTTCCTCAAAGCCAGCAAGGGAGACAGAGAGAGTCCAGCAAGATGGGTACTACAGTAGTATGTAACATAATTATGTGATCACATGCATGTAACACATACATCCTCTCATGTTTGCCATATTCTATTGAATATGGACACTGGTCCCAGCCATACTCAACAGGAGGGAATCCCACAGGTGTGAACATGGGAGGTGGGGATCACAGGGGCCATCTTAAGAGAATGTCCACCACAGGAGGTGACAGCTGGAGGTGATATTCCTCCTCTGAACACCCACAGTCTCTTGGTTCGCCTCAACCTCATACCATATTACCATGATTTATGCGTGTGTCTGCCTCCTCCACAGGACTGGAAACTCGAGGGCAGAGACTCTTCTTGCTCATCTTTAGAGTCACATAGTAAGTGATCAATTTGGGATGAATGGGTAGAAGATGGATGAATGGATGGAAGGATGAAGGATGAATGGATGGATGGTTGGTTGGAAGGAAGGAAAAAAGAAGGAATATGTGGTAGCAAAACAAGGGTGAAGACAAAGAACCTGGTCGGAAGGAGTATAGCCCTCACCTGATAGTGAAATGAGATGTAAGCAAGAAGTGATGCAGGGGAACAGATGTAACTCAGTGGTTGAGCACCTGCTTCCCACATGTGAGGTCCCGGGTTCAATCCCCAGTGCCTTGTTAAAAATTTTTTTTTAATTAAAAAAGATGTGATGGGTCTGCTCACAGTCTCAGATTTTGTCCTAGGAACTGCCACTTGAAACTCTTCCATCAGGGCAGCCAGGAGGCCAGGAGCAGGCTCTCTCTCCTTCCCAGATCTTCTGTTTTCTCCACAGGAAATAGGAGTAGAAAAAGTCATGAGGGATATCCAAATGTTTCACATATGAAGGCACCAATGAGGTCCTGCAGGTCTTTGTGACTTTGGCAGATTATGGAGGTGATTTCCTAAGAAATAAGCCGGAGGAAGAAAGCATTTCTTTGTAATCCTATCCAAGACTCTAGGCAAAAGCTTTTGATAACAAAGGATTATAATATTTCTTCATGCAATACACATTGACTTTTTTTTTTTTTTTTTCCACATTGACTCTTAAGCTAACCCTCCTAGAGCTCCTGCTCCAGTGTGGGATGGTGAATCCAAGCTGACCCAGGTCTTGACCTCTAAATCCAGGGTAGAAGCCAGGTCACAGGTACACCCTAGAGCTGGAGGCAGGCTCTCAGGCTACTGTTTCTCAGTTGGAACTATGGGAAGGCTACACCTGGGGCAGACATTATTGATGACGCTTAGTGTGTTTTCCACCCAGTAATACCTCACAGGAAAAAAGATTCTGACTTATTTTCTGAGAGCGCTAGACTGTGACCTTGGGTTAAACCTTTATATATACCTATAGTTTTTTTGCCCTTTTGCCTGAGTTTCTATGATTTCTTTCCATGCACCTGAACCATGACAGGTGATTTGCTTTATGTCAGAGGAAAGCCACAAATAGCCGAGTGAGTAAATTGTGACAAGGTCACACTGGAGGTCATGATATTTACGTCTTTGCTGACTATGTCCACACTCTAAGACTAAGGAACAACCTGTTTTTAAAAGTGACAGTCTTTTGCATGGACCAATGTCTATAAAAACCTTTATAACAGAAATCAGTGAAATGTTTGGTGTTTACTTTCCCTGGGGTGGATGATCCACAGAAATTCTGTGGTGGTGGCAAGTTGATGACACAGATGAGCCTAGAACTCTCATGTCTTAATTCACAGCCCTGTGATCTTTTCATAAGGCCTAACCTGAAGGGGATTATTTAACTGTCATGAGATGTCACGAGATTCTCAGATTCAATCCTTGGGTGTAAATGACAATGACCTGTCAAGATACCAGAAATTAAATAAAACAAAATAGGTTAAACCTCAGTTGGCTATAATAGCAACGAGAGGAGACTACAAACTCCCCAGTCCCCAAAGGTACGAGGGGCTGAAACGTTCAGGATGTGTTCAGTCACGAGTTCTGCCTTCCCTCAGCTGTTCACAGTGACCTTTCGCAGAATAAACAACTCTAGTTTTGTGTCTCTGTAAAATCAGAGACATTCAGGAAAGGAAGGACATTAAGGAGCCTGCAGTGTAGCCAGCTGCCTGGGTTCACGTGTGCTCTCAGACGTCAGAAGCAGCTGCACGTCTGAAGACAGCCTCCTGATATTTAAACCTACGGCTGCGTCCGCAGAGCCCAGTGAGGCTTGGGGGTTTGGTAGTTATCTGGCTAATTTGAAGAGTTAAGCAAACTGTATAATTCAAGCTGAAGTGTTCACCATGCCACCTGAATCAGTGTGTTTGAGATCTACACTGCTCAGTAGTAGAACTGGAAATTTTCCTCCTCTTATTCTAATTTCCAAATCTAAAAATCCTTTGGGTATCCCTCTGCTCCATAGGATGTCCTAATGTGGTCTTGCATCTCGCAGGCCATTTCCTGGGCCACATTGTCCTTGGATCAGAGATGTGCTTCCACAATCCAACAGGGATGCCGTGGGAGGCCTGGTACAGCGACCAGGGCTGGGCTGACCCCGCCACTCCATCTGCTCACGGGAACAATGATTCCTTTGTACCATTGTTTGGGTTTTTGTTTTTTAGATTTTTTTTCCTTAACGTTTCCTTCTCTCCCATTTCAAACCTAGTCCCTCAGAGCCTCAGTTGAAGCTAGCCCTACTCAAGTATATCCCTGCAACAGAATTTGTAGTTATTCCCCTAAGCAGGCCAAGGCCATCTTTCCTAATGTAGGAGGGTTTTGGGAAATCCAGTCACTTCCCCTCAAATGAAGCATCAGCCTCCAGAAATTTCTACAGCCCTGGGCCCTGTTGGTGGAATAAAGGGGGGTGGGGAGGGCTGGTTGATGCCTCAATTTTAGGCCATCTGCTGCTGGGTTCTTTAGAGTAAGTTAAAGAAAATCTCAGCAAAGTAAAATTCTCAAACTGGGATAGTTATTCTGACAACATGAAGACTCAGACCAGATTGTGGAGCAAAACTGCAAGATACATGCTCATCCCCTGGGGCTGTGGGGTAGGAACCGCCTTTCAGGCCCAGAAGCCTTTCTTCAGATGAGCCCCTCCTTGTCCTTATAAAACCACAGGCCTTCTTCTACCCATGACTGAAATTTTCCATTTGAAGCAGATTTGATGAACCAAATCTTTCACTTGTTTTGCTTCTAAGAGTTAAGCTTATTTGTTTTGCTAAATTTTTGTTATTCTAATGATATTAAAGCAGCCCAGTTAGAAGAAACAACATTCCAGGGAACTAGACATTTGTATTAAGGGCAAAATGTCCTGCTCATTTGAAACCTCATGACACGGAAGACCAAAAGATTCCTGGCCTACGGGTCAATAGGCTTTTTGTCCTGAGACCAGGGTCCTAAAATGGTACACTGATGGCTGAGACAGGGGCCTGAGCTGGGTACCTGAGATGCTAAGGATCCCTAAGCTTTGACCTTTATCTGAGTGGAGGTGGCCTCTGGGCAGGGGAGCAAAGGAAGGGGAAAGGGAGAAGAGGGAGGAAAGATAAAAAGACAATTTGCAGCCCCTGGAAGGGCAGTACAGAGTTGCCCAGGCCCTTCATGACAGGATGCAGAATTCCTGAACCTTCAAAAGTTTGTCTGGTTAATGGCCATGTCCAGCTTCTGGTGTAAAAGGCTACCTCTGCTCCAGGTGAGAGAGGGATCATTACCTAAGCAGAAGACAAGGGACCAGAGTGACTACTCAGAGGGGAATAGCAAACCCCACAAGGGCAAGGACTTTCTCTTAAACGTCACATCTTCTGAACAAAATGCCTGGTACTCAGCTTGTGCTCAATAAATATTTGTTGAATGAATAAATAATCGCTTTCTGAGAGCAGGTCAAAGAATTAGGACTGCGGATGGGAGGAGAAGGAAGTCAGAAACTTCAAGGGAATCTTAGTAACTCTCAGAATCCCTGACTCAACAGAGAAAGTCCCTTTACATCAAGACCCAGGTTCAAATGCAGCTCCCACTAAGGCTGTGTCATGTGGTGTGAATAGCAACACTTGGAGCTTCTCATGACAAATTAGGTGGTAGCCTGACTTAAGGCATTGCCACTGGGGCAGGAAGGAGAGAGGGAAAGAAGTAGCAATTTAGGAGGCTAGCTGGACAGAACACAGGTGTTGAAGGAAACTGAATCAAAGGTGAACAAAATAGAGGGGCAACACCTACTTTACAGGGTTGCTATAAGGAGTAGATGAATGAGCCAGAGAGAGTACCTGGACCAGGACTAGGGTGCCATTCATAAGTACTTAATAGAAACAGCTTTCCTTCTCCTCTTCCCTCTCCATTTTAACTTAACCAGAATTATTAAAGGTAAAACTATGCCACCTGTAAACCTCAGCATGCCCAGCCCAAAGAGGCCCTGTCACCAATGTCTTTACTTATTTTATTATTGAAGGAACTCTACTGGTTCTCACTGAACTGATTGAAATAAAAGTGTCTTCTTTCCAGGGCTGCACCAGGAAAACCCTGAAAGCCATTCTCTCATGGTCAGAGTGCTTTCTTTGTTCCTCTGAGACAGAGCCAACATCTCTTTGAGGGACAAAGAGGTGGCCTGATTCATAAGCCAAACATATGCTATGGACTGGGTGATGACCACACAAGGGCAGCTGGGGCTGCAGCCTCTGAGAGTTCAACATTTGCTGTGGTAGAAATTGGGGAAACATGTAGTAGACCTTTTATTGGTGAAAAAAGGTATTTCCAAATGTCAGGTTCAACATTTAGCCTCCCAGGTAAATATGTGCTCTGCTTTCTGGGGACGTCTTCAAGGCCCTAAGGGAACTGGAAAGGAGCAGGCAGGATTCTGGCCACATTTCTGATCCTTTCTCCATGCAAACATTTTCATCTGTTTATTTATTAAACAAACATTTATGAGCATCTACCCTCTGCCAGGTACTATGCAGGAAGCTGAGGCGACAAAGAAATAAGGCTACATCCCTTCCCATGTACAGCTTTGTGGGGAAGACAGACAAACCAGAGGTTGTTACACTGTATGATGTGTTACAGTGAGTGGGTGCAGGCAGCTGTGGGAGCACAGAAGTGGGGCACTTAGCCCAGGCAGGGTGTCAAAGCAGGTTTCCTCCAGGACAAGCAAGAACTGGCCAGGGGAAGAGGGAAGGAGGCATTCCAGGTGATAGAGCAGCAAGCAGGATGGCCAAAGGTGAGAGAGACAAAGGTTTAGTGGCCTCGACACTGGCTGCATATTAAAATCACCAGGAAGCTTTTAAAAATTACTGATGCCCAGGCCCTGAAACAGACCTATTCAGTCAGAATCTTTGGAGGTGGGGGTCTAGGAATCAGTATCATTAAAAGCATCTCAGGTCACATGTAGCAGGGTTAGGAGCCACTGGTCTAGAAAAGAATAGCACGAAGACTACTATTTCAAATTAGCTCATTCTCTTTGTTTGCCAGGGTTGCTATGACAAATACCATGGAATAGATTGGCTTAAACAATGGGAATTTGTCTCACAGTTATGGAGGCTAGAAGTCCAACCTCAAGGTATCATGAGGCTATGCCTTCTCCCGGAGTCTGTAGCATCCTGTGATGGCTTGCTAGAAACTCTTGGCATTCCTTGACTTGTAAATGCATCTTTGCCGCTGTCACATGGCAATATCTGTCTCCATTTTTGGTTTCTCCTAACTGACCACATATGAATTTCCTCTACTGATTAAAGATTAGGCCCACCTAGATTCAATTAGGCTTCATCCAAATAGGATCTTTGAAGATTCTATTTACAAATGAGTTCACACCCATAGGACAGGGGTTAAGACTTGAACATGTCTTTGTGGGGGATATGATTCTATACTACACTCACTCTACCAATAATTCTGAAATATTAGCTCTGTGGCCCTAAGCAAGGTGTGTAAGACCAAGGGCAGCATGTTTCTATTCTTGGATCCATAATGAATCTACTATATTTTAGCCCCTACCCAAATCTGGACATCAGTGAAGTCACTGGTACACAGACACCTCCTCTCCCCTCCATCCTGTCCTCTGCCCACCCACTTGTCCCCTCCAGGATATGTAGCCCATGAAACATCACTTGCCATTATTAACAGAGTGTGCTATAGTTCTCAAATCCAATAACATTCTCTACATAGCTCTGATGAGGATCTACTTCTAAATACTAATTTCAGAAAACTTGAACTCTTTCAGGCAAAACATAAAAGTCCAAAATAAATAAACAAAACTTGGCAATTTTCTTACAGACTTGGATGGGGGCATAGGCCTTTTCTTCAAATTTGGGCATGGCCTGGTCTAAGAGGGAAATGAACTCCATTGGACTAAGAGACCCACTGATTCATGAGAAGGTGGGTTTAGAAGTGCTTCGTCAAGGGCTTTACAAAACTGGGAAACACACACTGAAACCCACTAGATCTGGGTGTGACTCCCAGGTCAGCCCCTTACTGTGTGATGTTAGGCGAGATATTCAAGATACATCTGTGAGCCTGTTCTTTCCTCCATAAAATGGCTGTAATCATACCTACCTTACATGGTTGCTATCGGCTTTAAATATATGAGATTATAAATGTAGTTTACCTAAGCATAACAAGTGTCCAGTATCCGATAACTGGCTGATCAGTCAGCAATACCTCTTTTGACCAGGATTGATTCTTACATCATATTATTATCAGAAACTGTGTTACAGGATTGGAAATAACATGAGAGGTAAAAGACAGTCCCCCTTCTGCTGCCACTCTCTCTCCCTCCCTCTTTTCTCTTGAGGTGGTACACAGCTCCCCAGACATCTCAGCCTGTAGGCTGCTCTTGCCTCTGGGGAGGAGTGGTCCTTGAGTCCACATCTGTGTGTGGGACCTCTCTGCCCCGATGATGGCGGCATATAAGACCCAAGCTGCTGGCTCTCCCTCTGCTGGCCTGGGCCCCAGGCCATATGAGACGGTTCCATCACCTTCTATCAACTGACCTCTCAGAGCCAGTATTGGGAAACTGCCCTATCGCCACCACACTCAAAAGGACTTCACTTTTAAAAAGTTCAGTACCCAGAAGGTATGTTAACAGAAGTTACAGAATGGCAAACCAAGCAGGGGCCCCAGAAATAATCTAGCAGTATTCCTACCCTTTCTGTGCCATGGACCCCTATGGCAGTTTAGCACAGCCATTTTCAGAATAATGTTCTCAATCATATGACATGGGTTCACAAAAGAACCCAATTATATTGAAATACAGTTCTATTTGCCTTCCTGTGGGAATCTGTGGGTTCCAGTTTATAAACCCTTGATAGTTAAGGCCCTCACTGAAAGTTTATGAAATTCTCCAAGGTCATCCAGCTAGGAAGTGAAAGAGCCAGGACAAGAGTTTCATCTCCAGATTACTCTGTACCTGTGCTTTTGCACTTTCTACCAATTCATTTATTTTAGAAAATTTAGGAAAACAAGAAATGTTGCTGCATTTTGCATTGAAAAATCCTGAATTTTGCCCACATGGGAAGGTGCAACGGTAGCCCTCCTGGTCCTATATGTTTTTATAAGAACTGACCTTCTTTATACAGGGTTGCAAAAGTGGACAGGGATTGCTTCCCAGAAAACAGCTGGAAAAGCTTAAGGTCACAATAACTTGACTGAGGATTTGCCCAGTGCACAATAACTGGTTGCAGATGTCCCAGCTCCTGGGGATTGATGGGTGGCAGTGTTGGATTGTGGACTGAATGAATGGGTTCAATTCCTCTGCTTTCAGATGGGCTTTGCCAAGGAGCCTGGACCATTAGTCTCCTGCTCATCTCAAAGCACCTGCTTCCCTCAACGTTTCTTAGGAATTAGTGAGCAGCTCAAGTCACCACTGTCCTCCTGAGAAGATTGGAAGGTGTCTAATCTGAGGTCATTAAGCCCTGGCCAATCTCCTAGCTGAACCCTTTCATCCCTTTCTCTTTCTGCTGGAGAAATAGAACATAATGGTTAAACGTATGTGTTTGGAGTCATTGTTCAGGGTTTAAACTCTCATTTTAAGTTCATTGCTTTAGAAAAGGTTGCATGAACTCCCTGCCCGCCTCAGTTGTTTTTTATTTTTGTTGTTGTTGTTTGTTTGTTTGTTTGTTTTTTAAATAGAATAAATATTTATCTTGCAGGGTGTGGTGAAGAATATATATGGAAAGCTCAATAGTTAGGAGCTTTTATACTATATCTAGGTTGAACTCTGTATCTTCCCTACAATGCCCCTCATTGAATAAAGCAGATGTTAAAGAAGGTATAATAAGCCTGAGTGAATGCTTTCCCACTCACCATGATCAGAGCAGACCTGTTTAGTTTCTCCACCACATCTCAGAAAGATGAACAACTTGACCAAAGTTGCACAAAGAGAAAAACCTGCATCTTCCCACCAACAAATCTGCACACCTCCCTGAATCTGCTTTCCTTCTCTCTGCCTCCCCTCTTGTTTCTATGGATACAGAATCCTTGTTCCTCTCAAAAGCCAGCGTCTCCCCTGGTGCTCTGGATCCCATTCCCTCTCTCCTACTCATTATTGCTCTTCCAGTGTCTGCCCTCCCACCCACACCCCATATTCAATATTTCTCCTCTAATGGGTTATTCCCATATGGAGGCTCTAAATCATTTCCCTTGACCTCCATGTCTCCTTTCCTGCTACTATATAATATCTTTATAATATCTTTTAAATTTCTTTAAAGAGAGTTGCTGTCTCTACTTCTACTCCTTCTACTCCTCAACCCACTCAAAATTGGGCTTCTATCCCCATCACTCAACAGAGACTGCCATTGTTAAGGTAACCTATGACCATATTGCTAAATCCAATGGCCACTTTTCTGTTCTTATTTTCTTTGAATTCCTGAAAGAAGTCAAAGGGCTGATTATTTCCTCCTTCCGGAAACATTTTCCTCCTTTGGCTTCTGTGGTATTCCACCATCCAGGTTTCCCTTCTATCTCTGCTATTGGCTCCCTCTCTTCTGTTCAAACTCTAAAGTTTAAAGAGTCTCAGGGCACTGTCTTGGGCATCCTTTTCTTCTACTTCTGTATACTCTCTCTGGGTAACCTCATCTAGTTCCACGGCTTTGAAGACTAACTATGCTCTGAAGAATCCCAAATCTCTATCTCCAGCCCTGAATTTTCCCCAAAACTTGGCTTGAATATTCAACTGCCTTCTTAAACATTTCCACCTGGATGTCTAATAGGTAGTTCAAATATAACTTATCCATAAAGAATTCAAGTTTTCCTCCAAACCTCACTCCTTTCTCAGGCTTCCTAGTTTTAGTAATTGGCATAAACATCCAGCTAGTTATTCAACTTGAAAATCTAGGAGTCAATCTTGATTCTCTTCTTTCCTCAGCTTCCATATTTAATCCATCAGTAAGTCTTGCTCACATCATCTCCAAAACATATTCTACATCCACATCTCTCCATTTTCATTACAATCACTGTAGTCCCAGGCATCATCATCTGTTACCTGGATGACTGCAATAGCTTCTCAGCTGATCTCTCTGTATCCCTTTTTTTTTTTTTTTTTTAAGGTTTTTTTTAAGGTGGTACCGGGGATTGAACCCGGGGCCTCACTCAAACCAGAGTTACATCCACTCCCCTACAATCCATTCTTGACAGGGCAGCCTGAATGATTTTGTTTTGCTTGAAACTTTCTATGGCTTCCTACTGTACTTGAAATAAAATCTAAACTCCTCAAAGCAATATATGATCTGGCCTCTGCCTACCTCTCCAAATTCATTTTTTGAGCCACTTCCCTTCTCATCCTCTACATTCCTACCAACTAGTCTCTCTGTCACTTGAAAACACCAAGTCTGTTCCCACTTTAGGACCTTTGCACTGGCTGTTTTGCCTTCAATGCTCTTCCCCGTGAGCTTTGAATAACTTGTTCTTTTTTTTTATTTTTTTTATTTTTTATCATTCAGACCTCAGCTGAAATGTCAGTACTCAGAAAGGCCCTTCCTGACCACCAAACTGAAGTAGCCAGCCAGTCACTTCTTATCTGCAGGGCTTCGATATAGTGGCAAATGTCTGAGCATGCTAGTGCTTGATATATGTTGTTGAGTGATTGAATGAATGGATAAATGAATTAGTAACAGAGCTAGGACAGAACCCAGGCCTCATGCTTTCCAGTTCAGTGCTCCATACCATATCAAGTTGCTGTTTTGACCAGTTGGATTACTTTCTTTCTGTACACCAGATGCTTTGGCACCATTTAAACTTCAAATGGTTCCAGTTCCCAGTTATAAAGGAAAAGTCCACAAGGGGACAGGAAGAAAAGGAAAGGGGGCATCTGAATAAATCATTAAGTATATAATAATTCCTTTAAGTATGGAGAATTAAACATTCAATCATCCACCCAATAAAATTTAATAAACTCTTACTATGTACCAGGCATTATGTTAGGTACCAAGGATGAAAAGATAAACCTCCTCTGCAGGATTTGACAGTCTCCAAAAGGAGACAGGAGCCTTACAGCAATTTCTAACACAGTGTGATGAGCCTGAAGACAGACTCGACGTGTGCTGTGGAAGCACAAAGCAAGAGAATGGGAAATACTGCATGGAGAGGGGTAAGAATCCAGGAAGACATTCCAGAGAGTGGGACATCTGAGCTGAATCCCAAGAGAGAATATGCACTGTTGAAGTCTCTTAGTCTTGGTTTTCACATGAAAAGTCGTGTTTTGTTCCTTTTTTATTTTAACAGATAAAAAAAAAACTCTCCTTAGAAGAGCATTAAAGGATGACTCAGGTAGTTGAAAGACCCACTGGAAAGCGGCTGTGGCTCAATCAGTAGGGCTCCCGTTTACCATATGGGAGGCTCTGGGTTCGGTTCCCGGGGCCTCCTGGTGAGGGCAGGCCCGCCCGCACAGCGTGGTTGGCTGACCCAGCGAGCACAAGCAGCAAGGGGGGGATAAATGAATAAATAAATTTAAAAAATCTTTAAAAAAAAAAAAAAAAAAAGAAAGACCCACTTATTTAGAAACAGAGAAGTTTTTCATCAGGGAAAATTTTTAAAGGCAAGATTGTTCTCTATTTCTTGCCACAAAGAATCTACCAAAATAAATTCATCTTCCCTGTGGGTCTTAGAGTGAAAGCTATTGAAGTAGTCACCTATATGATGAAAGATCACTGGACCAAAACTTACTTTCCTGCAAAACCCCAGGCAGTCTCCTTAAAGAAATGTGCCTCAGATGAAAGCTGGGTTTTGCAGTAGGTGAAAAATAAGGTAGATCTATGTGTATTGATATAGGAAGGTACATTGCTACATGAGAAAAGCAAGTTCCAGAACACTAGATATTGTCACTATTGTTGTTATTACATTAGGATCTATATACAAAATACTTAGAAGAATAAATTCAAACATTGCACTGGTTATCTCTGGGGTGGGGTATCAGGGATTTTACAAAAATCTGAGTCCCTCATTTTGGTACTAAAATTGTTTACAACAAATGTGTATTATTTGGTAATTTAAAAATAAGGAATTGCTTTGAACATAGGTCTGATTGTTTTATGATGATTAAGAACTTGTGACTGGCTCTACATTTCAGAAACACTTGAATTATATCCTTTGCCAATGTGACTTCTCTCATGTCGTGACTCCTGGATTAGTACATTCAGCTCCACAGCTATTCCACTGCTGAGGGATAAAATATATAGATATATCAATTTCCACATTGGGAAGCACCAGCAACATTCCTTTGGGGGAACTGTGCAAACTATTTAGAATAGAGGGAAATACTCTTTTTACACAGTTGAAGAGAGACTGTGTATTTCTTCAATGGCAGGCAATTCTCAGTGACAAATACAATGCAGGTGAGGAAGACAAGATTGCAGGCTAGTATTTTCCCAGGAAAACAATTAAAAAAGAAGTGTCTTGAATATTACCTATAGTTCCTTTCCTACATCTTAGGAAACTCATTAAATTCTTTGGATAGCATTCATTCAATTTATAAATATTTATTGAGCACCTATTATGGGGGGGGGGTAAAAGTGAGGAAATGAGAGAAAATCCTTGCTTTCATGGATCTTATATCCTAATGGGGAAAACATAAAAAGCAAGACATTATGTAAATTAATGATATCATTTCACATAAAGATATAACAAAAGCAGATAAAATGATAGGGGAAAGAATGCTATTTTTGAAGGGTCAAAGGAAGTGACATCTGAGCAGGAACAAGGAGTGAAGGAGGGAGCCCTGCAGAGTTCTGGAGGGAATGCATTTCAGGCAAGTACAGCAAAAGCTCATGCCCTGAACAGGAACAAGAATTCTTTATTTTTCTCAAAGAATAAAGAATGTCCCCCCAAAAAAACTCTCAAAGATTGGTATGTTCAGGATTCATTGCTGTTGTGTTGGGTTTTTTTTAAATAGTTATCAGGCCCAGTGCTGAAAATTCTCTTCCTTGCTTGCAAATTTGAGAATGAAATTCATACAGGAAGCTAAGTTTATGAGCATGGAGAATTAAACATTTTATTATTCTTCTCTACATGCCACTTAAAAATACCTCCAACCTATCATAAAAACATAGAATCTTATTCCCAAGGGTCAGAGCTGTTCATTCACAAGAAGAGACAAGGCCTCAACCAAAAGTAAACATCATCCCACAAGCAGTAACAGTGGAAGGTACAGAGAAGAGCTGCAGAAGACACCTTTGGCTTTCTCAGCTTTGGGCCCCAACTGTTACAGAACTGGTATCTCCCTATATAATCAAGTCTGGGTGACAGAAATGACCATCCTTTCTTCACAAAGCAGCGACTGAGGCTCAGAGAAGCGGGTGGCTTGCCCAGGGTCATGTGTAAAGCCGGCTGATTCCTAATGCCTCCCTCTGTTGCCAGAGCTACCTTCCAGGCCAGGAACCACATGGAGAAAGGCCATGCTCCATTTCAGGAAATGGGACTGTTGATTTTTCATTTACACAAAAATGAAAAATAAATACCAAACTTCAAAAATACATTGCAATTCATCATGCTGGAACTTAAAGTGAATTCTGAGAAAATTAAATTAGAAAATCCATGTAGCAAAAAAGATGTTTTGAGTGAAAATGCATTTTGTCTTTCTCTCACACACACAATATCTCATTGTTTCTTCTTCAGGGAGCAGCTGTGAAGGAAAGTGGGGGAAGGGGATGAACAAAACATCCTATCTTTGTATTTCATACAGAGCTAAGCTTTTAGGTCATCCTTCCTGAACTGCAGGGGGTGTGGCATGTATTAAAATTAAACATCACTGAAGCTTATAAAATAACTTGGGAGAAGCCAGCTACAGAGACGGACATCTCAAATTTTGGATGACTTTGCATGTGGAAACTGCCTTCATCTTGATAAAAAGGTATGTAGTTTTAACTTTTATTTATGACAGATAACATTTAAAATGGAGACCATCTTGACTTTCCATTGCCCCTTTCAGGTAAAAATAGTATCAACCACTATTGAGGGCTGTGCCGGTAGCTCTACAGACATGGTCTCCTTTTCCACATAACCACCTCCCAAGGTAGGCATTATTAGTTCCATTTTTCAGGTGAGGACATTGAGGTTCAGATACACTCAGCAACAGGTCTAAAATAAGATCACCAACTACTGCCCGAGTCAGAGTGCAAACCCAATGTTGACTTACCCCCAAGTCTTCTGCTTGCACATTGCCATCCCCCTACCAAATGAAACAATGAAAAGAAAGTCTCCAGCGCCAATGCTGGACTAGTTGAATTCTCAGGGAGTTGCTGCCCTGCTGTGCATTACGGTAAAATTAACTGAAAGTTAACTGGAATGAAGTATGTATTCAGGAGGTATGTTTTCTTGTCAGATTCAAGGGCTAAATGGGTTTTAAGACCTATTCAACAGTGGATATGCATTTTGTTTTATCATGTGAAATCTAGTCCCTAATGTTCTGCAGCACAGGGACTCTGTCCTGCTTTTCTTTGTGTCCTGAATGCAGAGTGGTGGTATGGATAACAGCACAGGCTGTCACCTGGCTTCCCCTGGTCAAATTAATTTAACCACGGGGTCGGATGTGGCTCAACTGGTTGGGCGTCCGTCTCCCATATGGAGGGACCTGGGTACGATCCCCGGGACCTGCCGTTAAAAAAAAAAAAAAAAAAAAAAAAAAAAAAAAATTTAACCTTATGGAGCATAAAGAGCACATGAAGGTGTTGTGAAGATTAATTGCATAGCACATGTCAAGCACAGAGGAAAGGGCTTCTCTGTAGGCAAGCTCATGTGTGTGACTGGGATTCACAGAGTCAGTGCCTGGTCCAGGGTGGATGTGCCATAATAGAATTATTTTTAAATGATTTAATATTCAGTTAAATATTTAAATTAAATATATTTAATTATTTAAAATCTCCTTCCTCATTAGGACAATCTACCCATTGGTATCAAAAAAGAATGAGGGAGCAGATGTGGCTCAAGTGGTTGAGCACCCGCCTACCACACGGGAGGTCCCAGGTTTGGTTGCTGGTGCCTCCTGAAAAAACAAAACAAAACAACAAGCAAAATAAATGAGAAAATCAACTCAGGGAAGCCAATATGGCTCAGTGGTTGAACACCAGCTTCCCACACATAAGGTCCCAGGTTCAATCCTTAGTCCTCGGTACCTCAAAAAAAAAAAGAGTAGAGGAAAAACGTATGTCATATATAATCCATATTTTACCCAAGGTCATAGGTATACACATTAATCACATGCTTTACCCCCAAATGGTGCTCAGTAAGTGTTGGGTGAATTAGAATGAACAATGGTGTCTGCCATCAACCCTCTCTCCCAAGGAGTTCTAGCAGTAGGAATAAAACTACTGTAACATGAGGCATCTTTGGAAGAGATACATTCAAGGGGATTAGCCTTGCTCTGGAATCCTCCTACAGAGCCAAAGAAAATGTCTCAGCCTACAGAGAACATTTTGAAATAAGACACTTGCCAGAGTAAAATGTGGAACTGACTTTTGTTGTAATTGTCATGTGGTGAAGTGAGACTCCTCAGGTTACATTGGTGGGTGTTTGTTGAAAGCTGCCAAAGGTGGGATGCAAGAGGCAGCATGGTGCAGGGCCACCGCAGACTGGAGAGCAGTAGATGGGGCCGAGTCCTGGCTTTGTACACTTGTGGGGCAAGGGTTGGACAGATGACCTCTAGGATCCCATCCAGTTTGGGAGTCATGTGGAATATGCATAATGTGTGACCACCCTTTGGGCCTAGATCCTCTTGGCAAGGTTCTTATCTTGGGACCTACTAGGGGCTAAGAGTAGAACTCCAGGTTCTAAGAATCTCTCCTGCATATTTTTATTGAGTATAGGTTGGATTTCTGCAAATCTATGATTCCCAAAAAAAGGCAAAAGACAGGTGTTGTTTATTGGTGGTGGGAACTGATAGGAAATGGAGCCTCAAGGACTAAGGAAAGTGGCCCAACCACAGTCTTGCTTAAGGGGGCCTCAGCAACCACATCCTCCCCCCATCATCACCAGCCGGCAGTTTTTACTCATTATGTAACTGTTCTTTTGAAAACCTGGCAAGAAAGCCTGCAGAAGAAAAGCTATTGATTATTAAAGGTTATTTGGAGGTTTAGAGATTCATAATAAAGTGGTTATAATTATTCCTGTTATGACACATACTTTTAAATGCTCAGATCTGAGAACATTTTGTTTGCACTGACTCAATCATATACATCACAGGGAGATAGGCAAAAAGCTGGAAATAACTCTTGTGTGCAGCTACAGGCAAGGAGTCACAAGGAAAGGAACAAACTGAAAGCTAATCAGGGAAAGAAGCAGGGGAGTAGCCCAGGACGCCCATTTCCCACAAACAGTGCTGCAGCCTGGCACCCCCGATCCCTCTGCCCCTCCTCAAAGCCAGCTCCCACTGCCAAAGGGCCCTTTGGGTTGATATCCTTGTTGCACAGTTACTCATCAGCTACAAGTCCTTCTCTGGTTAAATGCACATCATCTATGAAAAATACCCCAGCAGAATATAAACTGAAAAGGAATTCATTAAATACTTATTCTGTATCAGGCACTGCTCTAAGTGTTCTCTCTCTATTATCTCATTTAATTCTCATAAATTATTGTCATTAGGATTATTATTCCCACTTGATAGACAAGGAAACTAAGGCATAAATTGTACATAGTTGTACTTAATAGATGGCAGGGCCAGAATTTGAACCTGGTCAGGGTGACTCCAGGGTCCCCAACACACTGCTCACCGTTATGGTCTCCGAGCTTGCTCTGGGGTTGTTAGAACAGCCCAGCAAGATGGGCCAGGAGTAGGGGAGGGGTAGGGGATCCGCGAAGTTATTTCCGTTGTGTGAATCTCATAAACGCTGCACATGCTTTTGTTTTTGTTTTCCTCTCATGGTACAATTGAAGGCTTCCGTCTTCCCTTTGCCTATCCCCCCACATGGTTCCCATTCATTCAACAAGCACCCACGGAGCCTAACGCTACGAGGTTCTGTGGGTGAGTCACTGGAGACTCAGACACACTGCCCATCCTCAAGAAATGCTTAAGTACGTGGGGAGAAGGTACAAAAAAAGACAAGGAGCTGTCATACCAGGTGGAACATGTGCTGACCGAGGTGCAAAGTCTCTGGAGAGAGATAACAAGTCCTACTTGGAGAGTGACAAGAAGGTCTCACAGGGGAGAAGACCTGGCGCACCCTGAAAGATAAGGGGTTGGTCCAGACAGGCTGAGTGGGAGGACTGCCTGCCTGCAAAGGGACCAACAAGCACAGAAATCTTTGTCAGGTGACTGCACGTCCTCAGGAGGCTTAGAGTAAATCCACCTTGCTTTGCTTTTCTCCAGGTTCAATCTCCAACCACCCAACCCAAGATGGTGACGATGCTGTTGCTGCTTTCCACACTGGCTGGCCTCTTTCGTGTGGCAGAGGGACAAGAATTCCATCTTGGGAAATGCCCGAATCCACCAGTCCAGGAGAATTTTGACATTAATAAGGTGTGCTGAAATGCTAGTCATTTGTTTTGACAGCATCCATTTGAATAAGCACCCTAGAAAGTTCAATTTTATTATTCTGCTTTAATCTTCACTGTAAGCCCATGGCAAGTACTTATCTTATTTTGGATTGCCCCAAAGGAGACTCTGAGATAAAGGTGGGGGCAGATAGTTTTGGGAAGACCATCCCGCATGTGGAGGAAGTGAGACAGAGAGGCAGAAAAGCAGGTTACTCTGTGAACAACAGGGTACAGTCCTGCCAGGGACCCTGTGAGGAAATGTGCAGAAAGCACCTCAGATTGACCCACTAATGAATGCAAGTGGAGCTTCCATAGCACAGGCAAAGCCCTTGGACAGAGAAGGAAACAGACACACGGTTTTGAGGTGGGCAGCTGCAGTGTGTATGGGAATTGTCCACTGTGACTGAGGTTAACTCAGATGTGTGCTGAGGGTATAGGGGTTCAGGCATCAACTGCAGCTGCTACAGTACTAGTAGCCCCATTCTATAGATAGATAAACTGAAAGTCAAAGAGCTTGTAACCTACTAGGAAATGCAGAATGAAAATAAAAACCAGGCTTCTAGGCAACGCAGGACACCCAAGGGTTATTCTAACGGAGCCTAAAAGAGACCAGCACTCCCCAAGGGCCTTTCTTGTTATACACACTAAAAAGATATCAGTATAACCAGCTCCCCTATAGATGGTCTTTCTTCCTGGGATCAGGTCCAGCCTTATTGTATGTATGTGTGGCAGGGGAGAGGTAGCAGCAGAAAGAGGCAGCTGCCAGGGTAGCATGACTCAGAGGCTACCATTGCTGCTAACTCACACCTGGAATCTCACCCTTAAGACAACCTCTCCTTAGTAAAACCAGGCCTGGAACTCTTTTAAGAAGCAACAGCCTGGGTGTGAGTAACATTGAAGTAGTTATCAGTCATTCACACTTCAGTAACCCCTCAGGGGATGGGGTCAAGTAGAAGCATGAGGAAAGAAAGCTTGAAGCCTGAGGGGTGTGAGAAGAAACATCAGGAAGATGGAGAGAACTCACACAAATGAGATAAGGGGAGATTTACTATACAGCAGTCTCCATCAACTTACTCCACTAATTTTTCAGGGCTGACCCCTCTATTCAGGTCATCTTGGTAGACCACAGAAGCTTTACAAAAAAGACCCAGGAAATTTGACTTACATTTTATTTTTTGGGTAAAAATCTCAAGACACTTTGGAAATTATAATTGATCTGCATTTATAAGAATGCTATGATAATTAAAGCAAGATTTTTAAAATTTCAGCTTTATGACATATAATTCACATACCATACAATTCATCCATTTAAAGTGTACAATTCAATGATTTTTAGAATTTTCAGAGAGTTATGCAAACATCATCACAATCAAGTTTAGAACATTTTCTTCACCCCCCAAAAGCAAGCTCACCACATTAACAGTCTCTCCCCATTTCCTCTGAACCCTCCCAGCCCTAGGCCAGCACGAACCTATTTTCTGTCTCTGTAGATTTGCCTGTTCTGGACATTTCATAGAAGAGAACCAGTGCTCGCTTTGGCAGCACATATACTAAAATTGGAACTATTCAGAGATTAGCATGGGCCCTGTGCAAGGATGATGCAAATTCGTGAAGCGTTCCATATTTTAATATTAGAAGGCACAAATAGGGTTGTTACAGTGGGCAAAAGGATATATGGCCAACTCCCTGGCCTTTTTAAAAACACATTTCTCACAAGTTTTTAAGACACCAGATTTCTTTTATTAAAAAATAAAAAGCAAAGGGGGAAAGATAAATGGAACCATACAATATGTAGTCTTTTGTGACAGGCTTCTTTTGCTTATCATAATGTTTTCAAGGCTTATCCATGCTGTAGCAAGCATCAGTACATCATTCCTTTTTATTGCTAAATAATATTCCATTGTATGGATTATATCATATTCTATTTATCTATTCATCATTTGGGTTGTTTCCACTTTGGGGGGTATTATGAATAGTACTGGTATGAACATTCATGCACAGGTTTTTGTGTGAACATACATTATCAGTTCTCTTGGCTATGTACCTAGGAGTGGAATTGCTGGGTTATGTGGTAACTCCATGTTTAACCTTTTGAGAAACCACCAGACTGTTCTCCAAAGCAGCTACACCATTTTACATTTCCACCAGCAGTATATGAGGGTTCCAATTTCTCCATATCCTTGCCAACACGTTATTGCCTGTCTTCTTTATTATAGCCATCCAAGTGGATAAGTGGTATCGCGATATGGTTTTAATTTGCATTTCCTTGATGGCTAGTGATGTTGAGCATCTTTTCATGTGCTTATTTGCTGTTTGTATATCTTCTTTGGTGAAATGTCTATCCAAACCCTTTGCCCACTTTTTAATTGGGTCATTTGTCTTTTTACTACTGTGATATAAGAGTTTTTAAAATATATTCTAGATATTAGTTCCTGTATTAGTCAGCTAAAGGGGTACTGATGCAAAATACCAGAAATCTGTTGGCTTTTATAAAGGGTATTTATTTGGGGTAGAAGCTTACAGTTACCAGGCCATAAAGCATGAGTTACTTCCCTCACCAAAGTCTGTTGCCATGTGTTGGAGCAAGATGGCTGCCAATGTCTGCAAGTGTTCAGGCTTCCTCTTCTGCTTAAGGCTCCATGGTCAGGCTCTCTAGGCTTGTCTCTCTCCCTGGGGCTTGATTTTCTCCAGGCTCAGCTGCTTTGTTCTCTCCACAAGGCCAGCTGTGAACTGTCAGATGAATCATTCGTCTCTTTTCCCGGGGCCTTCTCTCCTTCCTCACGACCAAGCTCCTCTGTGTGCTTACTTCCCAGGGCTCCAGCTTAAAAACTCCAACCTCCCTTCTCTGCAGCACAGTTTGTGAGTCCCCGCCCACCAAGGGGGTGGAGACTCAATGTCCTACTGATGTGGCCCTATCAAAGCCTTAATCATTATTTAATCAAGTAAAAGCGAAACTTCTGAATCCAATATAATCTAATATGCCCAGAGGAAAAGACCAGTTCAAAAATATAATCCAATATCTATTTTAGGAATTCATAAATAACGCCAAACTGCTACAGTTCCTTATCAGATATATTTTCTCTCACTCCATGGGTTGGCTTTTCACTTTATTAATGTGTCCTTTGAGGCACAAACATTTTTTATTTTGATGAAATTCAACATTATTTACTTTTTCTTTTCTTACTTGTGCTTTTGGTGTTAAGTATAAGAAATCATTGCCTGATCCAAGGTCACTAAGATTTACTCCTATATTTTCTTCTAAGAGTTTTATCATTTTAGTTCTTACATTTAAGTCTTTGACCTATTTTGATTAAATTTTATATGTAGTATGATATAGGTATCTCAACTTCATTCTTTCACATGAGGCTTCAAGTTGTCTCATCACCATTTGTTGAAAAGACTATTCTTTCCCCATTGAATAGTATTGGCACTTTTGTCAAAAAATAATTGATCATAAATGTGATGGTTTTATTCTGGACTCTCAATTCTTTTCCACTGATCTACATGTATATCTTTATGTTAGTACCACATAGTTTTGATTACCACAACTTTGTAGTAAGTTTTGAAATCAGGAAGTATGACCTAGCTTTATTCTTCTTTTCCAAGATTGCTTTGGCTATTCTGGGTCCCTTGCATTTCCATCTGAATCTTAGGAACAGCTTGTCAATTTCTGCAAAGAAGCCAGCTGGGATTTTATTTTTTTAGTAGGTACCAGGGATTAAACCCAGGACCTTGTACATGGCAAGCAGGCGCTCAACCACTGAGCTACATCTGCTCCCCAGAGAGAGATGGTTGTTTGTTTGTTTTTAGGAGGTGCTGGGGGTCAATCCCGGGACCTTGTACATGGGAAGCAGGAGCTCAACCACTTGAGCTACATCCGCTCCCCATGGGATTTTGATACAGATTGCATTGACTCTGTAGGTCAATTTAGGGTTGTTACCATTTTAACAATATTAAGTCTTCCTATCCATGAACATAGGTATCTTTCCATTTATTTAGGTCTCTTTTAGTTTCTTTCAACAATATTTTGTAGTATAAGTTTTGCTTTTTTTTTTTTTTTTGTAAATTTATTCCTAAGTATTTTATTCTTCTTTATACCATTATAAATGGAGTTGTTTTCTTAATTTCATCTTCAGGTTATTCCTTGCAACTATATAGAAATACAGTTGATGTTTTGTATTTTGATTTTGTATCCTTCAACCTTGTTGAACTTATTAGTTCTAATAATTTTTTAGCAGAGTCTCAGGATTTTCTATATCCTGTCACCTGCAAATAAAGATAGTTTTACTTATTCCTTTCCAGGACTCTTTTTAAGTTGCATTCTCCCTATATGGATAGAGAAACTGAGGCCCAGAAATATTAAGAGGGCTTCAAAAAATAATAATGAGATCATGAGGGAAAACCAATCTTTGATCTCTGAGTTGCCTCTTTTCTGGCAAATCATGTTTCCTTAGTTTTAATTGTGAAGCACTTAAGTTCACTTTAACAATAATAGAACTATTCATTTTTTAAGGATGCCTTTGAAACCAGTTGACCTTTAACCCTATTCTTTTGTGCTTTAAATGACTGTTAAGTTCAGTGATTTTAATTGAGCATTGTCCTTTAATAAATAAGTGGGAAAATTTACGGTCATAAATGTGGGAGTATGTATGAGCAGAGAGCCATGTGACTGAGGCAATACTGCCACCTGGTTGCAGTATGCTCCCTTTTCAAGTTCTGCTTTTTTTGAAGGTGAGTGCATCTCTCTGATTTTGTATTGTTATTAATATCTTTTAAAAAATTTTATTGAAGTATGTCATTATAAATGAACATACATAAACAATAAATGTATAGTATAATTTGTGAATTTACCAAAAAACCATAAATATCATCATACAAAGTTCCATACATCCACCACCAACACTTTGCATTGTTGTGAAACATTTGTTATAAATTATGAAAGAGCATTGTCAAAATAATTCTTCTAACTATAGCCCATATCTTACATTTGGTGTATTTCCCCCCAACCCACCCAATTATTAACATCCTATATTAGTATTACATATGTTATTGTTTAGGAGAAGACGTTCCCATATTTGTTCTGTTAACCACAGTCCATCATCCCACCACTGGGTTCCATGTTATACAGTCCCATCAATGTACAATCCATTCAATGTGTACATCAGTGGCTCTCATTTTCATAACAGAGTTGTGTTGAAATCCCTTCAGTTAATTTTAGAACGTTTTCATTACTCCAAAAGGAAAAACCCCATATCCCCTTATACCCCCTATTATTGTCCCTTAGTATTGAAAAAAATATCTCCTTGCCATGGCAGGAAAATATTACAATGTTTCAGTTAACTATCATCCATAAGTTATATTAGTTGTAATTTTCCCGTGTATCACCATAATTCTCAGCACTTTGTAAAAGTACAGCATTCTTATATTTATACTATTAACCACAATCTTCATCCACTACCAAAATCACTATGTTATAAAGTCCCTAGATTATTCTCTAGTTTCCTTTCAGTTGACATTTACTTCCACATACTTCCCCCTTCAGCTACAATCACATAAATTAGCAGTGTTAGTTATACTCATAATGTGTTACTCTCAACTCCACTCATTTCTACACTTTTACAATTCACCTAATTAATAATGCTACATACATTAAGCATCAGCTCCCATTTTCAACCCACCTTCTATTTCCTAGTTACCTATACTCTAGAATTTACTTCCACGAGTTTACTCATTGTATTTATTCATTTTAGTGAGACCATATAATATTTGTCCTTTTGTATCTGGCTTATTTCACTCAAGATAATATCCTCTAGGTTCATCCATGTTGTCATATGCATCCCAATTTCATTTCTTCTTACAGCTGAATAGTATTCCATTGTGTGTATATATCACATTTTGTTTATCCATTCATTGGTTGATGGACACTTGGGCTGGTTCCAGATTTTAGCAATTGTGAATAATGCTGCTATGAACATTGGTGTGCAGATGTCAGTTCACGTCCTTGCTTTCAGTTCTTCTGAATATATTCTTAGTAATGCGATTGTTAGGTCATACAGCAGTTCTATATTCAGCTTCTTGAGGTACTGCCAAACTGTCTTCCACAGAGGCTGCACCATTCTACATTCCCACCAACAGTGAATGAATGTTCCTGTTTCTCCACATCCTTTCCAGCACTTGTAGTTTTCTGTTTGTTTAATAATGGCCATTCTATAAGGTGTGAAATGGTATCTCATTGTAGTTTTGATCTGCATTTCCCTAATGGCTAGTGATTTTGAGTAGTTTTTCATGTGCTTTTTGACCATTTGTATTTCCTCTTTGGAGAAATGTCTATTGAAGTCTTTTGCCCATTCTTTAATTGGGTTGCTTGTCTTTTTATCATTGAGTTGTATAATCTGTTTAAATAATACGGATATTGAACCCTTATCAGATATGTGATTTCCAAATATTTTCTCACATTGAGTAAGCTGTCTTTTTACTTTTTTTGACAAAGCCTTTTGAAGAACAAAAGTTTTCAGTTTGGAGAATGTCCTGTTTATCTATTTATTCTTTTGTTGCTCATGCTTTGGGTGTAAGGTTTAAGAAACTACCACCTACCACAAGATCTTTTGCTACATTTTCTTCTAGGAGTTTTATGGTTGTACCTTTTATATGTAGGTCCTTGGTCCATTTTGAACTAATTTTTGTAAAAGGTGTGAGATTGGGGTCCTTTCTCTTTCTTTTGGATATGGATATCCAGTTCTTCCAGCACCATTTGTTGAACAGACAGTTCTGGGCCAGCTGGGTAGGCTTGAAAACATTGTCAAAATCACTTGACTGTAGAAGTGAAGGTCTATTTCTGAGATCTCGATTCAGTTACATTGGTCAATCTATCTATCTTTGTGCCAGTACCATGCTGTTTTTACCAATGCAGCTAAGTAATAGGCTTTAAAGTCAAGAAGCAAGAGTCCTCAACTTCGTTCTTTTTAAAGACATTTTTTACTATCTGTGGTCCCTTACCCTTCCAAATAAATTTGATAATTGGCTTTTCCCATTTCTGCTGGGATTTTTACTGGGATTGCATTAAACCTGTAAACCAGTTTGGGTAGAATTGACATCTTAATGATATTTAGTCTTTCAGTCCATGAGCACTGAATGTCCTTCTATTTATTTAAGTCTTCCTTGGTTTCTTTTAGCAATGTTTTATAGTTTTCTGAATACAGATCCTTTATGTCCATAGTTAAGTTTATTCATAAATATTTGATTCTTTTAGTTGCTATTATAAATGGATTTTTAAAATTTCCTCCTCAGATTGCTCATCACTAGTGTACAGAAATACTACTGATTTTTTAGTATTAATCTTGTATCCCGCTACTTTGCTGAACTTGTCTATTAGTTCTAGTAGCTTTATTGTGACTTCTTCAGGATTTTCTAGACATAGGATCATATCATCAGCAAAGAGTAAAAGTATTAATTCTTCCTTTCCTATTTGGGTGCCTTTTATTTCTTTATCTAGCCTAATTGCTCTAGCTAGAACTTCTAGAACAATATTGAATAACAGTGGTGACAGTGGGCATTCTTGTCTTGTTCCTGAGCTCAATGGGAAAGCTTTCAATCTTTCACCATTGAGTACAACGCTAGCTGTAGATTTATCATATATGCCCTTTACTATATTGAAAAATCTTCCTTCTATTCCTATATTTTGGAATATTTTTATCAAGAAAGGATGCTGTATTTTGTCAAATGCCTTTTCTGTGTCAATGGAGAGGATCATATGATTTTTCTTCTTTGATTTATTAATGTGGTTTATTACATTAATTTATTTTCTTGTGTTGAAAAACCCTGGCATACCTGGGATAAAACCCTCTTGATTGTGGTATTTAATTATTTTAATGTGCTTTTGGATTCGGTTTGTAATTTTTTTTGTTGAGGATTTTTGCATCTATATTCATTAGAGATATCAGTCTGTAATTTTCTTTTTTCATAATATCTTGACCTGGTTTTGGTATTAAGGTGATGTTGGCTTCATAGAGTGAGTTTGGTAGAATTCTTTCTTCTTCAAGTTTTTGGAAGAGCTTGAGCAAGCTTGTACCAGGTCATCTTTGAATGATTGGTAGAATTCACCTGTGAAGCCATCTGGTCCTAGACTTTTTACCTTTGGGACTTTTTGATGACTGTTTCAATCTCTTTACTTGTGATTGGTTTGTTGAGGTCTTCTATTTCTTCTAGGGTCAGGGTAGGTTATTTGCATGTTTCTAGGAATTTGTCCATCTCGTCTACGTTGTCTAGTTTTTTGGCATACAGTTGTTCATAGTATCCTCTTGTGATCTCTCTTATTTCTGCAGGGTCAGTGGTAATATCCATCCCCCCCTCATTTCTGATTTTATTTATTTGCATCTCTCTTTTTTCTTTGTCAGTCTAGCTTAGGGTTTGTTGATCTTCTCAAAGAACCAAATTTGGGTGTTTTTTTTTTTTCTCACTCTTTTTTTGTTGTCCTCAATTTCATTTATTTCTGCTCTGATTTTTATTATTTCTTTCCTTCAGCTTGGTTTGGGATTAGTTTGCTGTTCTTTTTCTAGCTCCTCCATGTGTGCAGTCACATCTCCGATTTTATCTCTTCTTTTTTAATGTAAGCATTGAGAGCTATAAATTTCCCTCTCAGCACTGCCTTTGCGGTGTCCCATAGGTTTGATATGTTGTGTTCTCATTTTCACTCATTGCAAGATATTTACTGAAATCTCTTGCAATTTCTTTTTTGATGCACTGGTTATTTAAGAGTGTGTTGTTTAATCTCCATATAAAATTTATGAAATTTCCTTTTATCTGTTCATTATTGATTTTCAGCTTCATTTTGTTATGATCAGAGAAAGTGTTTTTTATAATTTCAATCTTTTTAAATTTGAGACTTCTCTTGTGACTCAACATATGGTCTATCTGGGGGAAGGATCGATGAGCACTTGATAATAATATAAATCCTACTGTTTTGGGGTGTAATGCTCTATAAACATGTTAGGTCTAGTTCATTTATCATATTATTCAAGCTCTCTTTATTTAGCTTCTGTCCAGATATTCTGTCCAGATAGTCTATCCAATGCTGAGAGTGGTGTTATTGAAGTCTTCAACTGTTATTGTAAAGACATCTATTTCTCCCTTTAGTTGTTTTTTTTAAAGATAGATTTATTTATTTATTTATCCCCCCATTGTTGTTTGTTTGTTTTGTGCTTGCTGTCTGCTCTCTGTGTGCTCTTCTGTGTCTGCTTGTCTTCTCTTTAGTCGGCACCAGGAACCGATCCTGGGACCTTCCAGAGTGGAGAGAGGCTCAATCTCTTACACCGCCTCAGCTTCCTGATTTGCTACGTCTCTCATTGTCTCTTTTCTGTGTCTCCTTTTGTTGCGTCATCTTGCTGTGCCACCTCTCCATGCAGGCCAGCACTCCGTGTGGGCCAGGACTCCTGTGTGGAACAGCACTCTGCAGGGGAAAGCACTCCTGCATGGGCTAGCACTCTGCGCGGGTCAGCTCTCCACTCAGGCCAGCTCGCTGTGTGGGCCAACTTTCTTTTCACCAGGAGGCCCCAGGAATCAAACCCTGGACCTCCTATATGGTATATGGGAGCCCAATCATTTGGGCCACATCTGCTTCAGTTTTGCCAGTGTGTGCCTTGTATATCTTGGGGCACCCAGAATAGGTGCATAAATATTTATTATAGTTATTTTTTCTTGGTGAATTGCCCCATTTATTAATATATAATGACCTTCTTCATCCCTTATAACAGCTTTGCATTTAAAATCTATTTTGTCCAATATTAGTATTGCTACTCCAGCACTTTTTTTGTGTGGAGTATCTTTTTCCAACCTTTCACCTTCAACCAGTTGTGTCCTTATGTCTGAGGTGAGTCTCTTGTAGACAGCATATAAATGGCTCATATTTTTTATCCATTCTTGCAGTCTATGTCTTTTAATTGGGGAGTTTAAGCCATTAACATTTAATATTATTACTGTAAATGCATTACTTACTTCATCCATTTTATCCTTTGGCTCTCTGTTGTCATATCGTACCATTGTCTGTCTTTTTACCCTTTAATTTACCATTCCTAATACTCTTCACTTCTACACTATCCTCCCAGTCTCTTGTCCTTGTTTCTTCCTTTCAGGCTGCAGTACTCCTTTTATTATCTCCTGTAATTCTGGTCTTTTGGTAACATACTCTCTCAGGTTTGGTTTGTCTGTAAAGACTTTAAACTCACACTCATTTTTTGAAGGACAGTTTTGCTGGATACAGAATTCTTGACTGGCAGTTTTTCTCTTTCAGAACCTTAAAATACATCATACCACTGTCTTCTCACCTCCATGGTTTCTGAGAGGTTGGCACTTAGTCTTATTGAGGTTTCCTTGTATGTGATGCTTTGCTTTTCTCTTTTTGCTTTCAGAATCCTCTCTTTATCTCTGATATTTGTCATTCTGAATAGTAGGAGTCTCGGGGTAGGTCTATTCGGATTTATTCTGTTTGGGTTATGTTGTCCTTGGATATTGATATTTATGTTTTTCATAAGGGTTGGGAAGTTTTTGGTCATTATTTCCTCAAATATTCTTTCTGTCCCTTTTCCATTCTCTTCCCCTTCTGGGACACCAATAACATGTATGTTTGTGCATTTTGTATTGTCATTCAATTCCCTGCAACCTTGTTCCATTTTTTTCCCATTCTTTTCTCTTTTTGTTCTCCTGTTTTTTCAAGATCAGATGCTCTACCATCATTACAAATTCTGTCTTCAGTCAATTCATATCTGCTCTTATGTGCCTCTAATGTATTTTTTAAATGTTTATTTATTTACTTTCATCCATTTTAAAACCCCCCTCCTCCCCATTTTTGCTGTTTTTGTGTCCATTCGCTGGGCAATTCTCTGGTCTGTTTCCTGTCCTCTTTTCTCATCCTTCTCCTCCTGTCTTCACCTGTATTTGATCCTGGAAACCTACGTGGGAGAGAGGTGTCCTACCACCTGCGCCACCTTAGTTCCTGGTTTTTCCTTAGTTCCTGGTGCGTCTCGTCTTGGCTCTCCCTTGTCACTCTCCTATTATGTCATCACCTTGCTGCATGGCTCGGCGGGGCCTGATGGTGCACCCGTGCACGGGGCCTGGCGGCACACCCACGCACGCGGCCTGACAACACACCCATGCATGAAGCCTGGGGGGCTCACTCGCTTATGGGACCTAACGGCACACCCACGGATGGGGCCTGGCAATGCACCTGTTTGCAAGGCCTGGAGTCCCGCGAACCTTCTATGTTTTTCTTTATTTTTACCGGGAGGTCCCTCCATATGGGAGATGGATGCCCAACCACATGAGGCACATCCAACCCCCTCAAATTGTTCTTTATGCTCACCCTGTGTCTTCCTAATATTCTTTATTGCTTTAGTCATATTTTCCTTCAATTCCTTGAATTGATTTAGGAGTTTTGTGTGATTATCATTGATTAGTTGACTTAAATACTGTATCTCATCAAGATATTTGGTTTGTTCCTTTGGCTGGGCCTTCTTTTCCTGTTTCCTAGTATGGCCTGTAATTTTTTGCTGATGCCTAGGCACCTGAATATGTTGGTAAATCTACTATGACGGTAAATCTCTCTCTCTTGTCTAGAGTTTTTTTTTCACAGTTCTTCTTTGATTTTTTTGTTGAACTTATTTTGAGTCTTTAAAATTGCCCAGCTTAAGTTATCAAAATCAGACCAGGTACTCACTAATGGGGGATTTTCTCCCAGAAGTTCAGGTTAAAAGAGACCTAAAAGTAATTTTTCTCTTGCAGTTTCCAGGCTGGCCAGCAGGTGGTACTTATTGGAGTGCCTTTCCACAGACATGTTTCAAGCTCTGCTTTCTCATGTTTCTGGTCAGCCAGAGCCCTAAATTCAAAGAAGGCTCTACTAGCCAATTCTCCTCCCTCTGCCACACCCTCCCATTTCCCAGGGAGGAAGATGTCTATTCCCCTCTCAGTTAGATGTGGTGGGCCACAGGTTTTATTCAGGCTGCTCACCTTGAAGGTGGGGGATGGGTACCCTTCCTGGCTTAGTAAGTCATGGTTGTTGTTTCAGGTTCTTTGTCTCTCTGTCCGTCACCCTTCTGGGGGTTGTGTAGCAGTGTCCATTGGACAGCTTTTGGCTCTTTCTCTGTCATTTTTGTGATAGAGCTGAGCCCTGCCTGCCTACTCCCACGCCATCTTCCCAGAAGTCTATTAACACATTTTTAAACTTCTAAAACAATTTCAATTAATGTTTTGGCTAGGGGGAAGCGGCTGTGGCTCAATTGGTTGGGCTCCCGTTTACCATATTGGAGGCCCCGGGTTTGATTGGAGGCCTGTACGACGGTGAGCTGGCACAACAAGATGACACAACAAAGGGTGACAAGAAAACACAGAAAAACGCTAAGCAAATGAACATAGCGAGCACAAGCAGCAAGGGGGGGTGATAAATAAAAAAATAAAAATAAAAAAATAAATAAATCTTTTTAAAAAAATCAAAATTATAAAGATGCAAAAGAATATATAATGAAAGTTTCCCTCCCACCCCAGCCAGTAACCCTGCCCCAAGTTTCTCCCCGCCCAGTAAAAACAATTCATTGTGAATCTGTTAGGTATAATCTGTACACATACAAAGATATACATACATAAGTCTGGTAGGCAGAATAACAGCTCCAAATGATCAAGCCCTAGTCCTCAAAGCCTGTGAATATGTTGCATTACATGGCAAAAGGGGCTTTGCAGATATGATTAAAGTTACACACCATGAGCTGGGCCAATCTAATCACAAGAGTCCTTAAAAGCAGAAAACCTTTGCCAGCTATGGTCAGAGAGAGAGAGAGAGAGAGAGAGAGAGAGAGAGAGAGATGTGAGATTGGAAGAAGAGATACAATGTGAAAAAGACTTGACCTGACATTGATGGCTTTTAAGATAGAGGAAGGGGAACCTAAGCCAAGGAATGTGGGTGGCTTCTACCAGCTGGAAAAGACAAGGGAACAGATTCTTCCCTAGAGCCTCTGTAAAGGAACATAGCCCTGCCAACACCTTGATTTTAGCAGAGTTAGACTTGTGTCAGACTTCCAATCTACAGTATGGTAAGATAATAAATTTTTGTTGTTTTAAGCCATTAAGTTTGTGGTAATTAGTTACCATAGCAAGAAAAACTAATATAATAACTTTTTCCCCCTTTTTACACAAAAAGTAGAATAATATATACACTATTTAGCACCTGGCTTTTTCATCATTAAATGTATCTTGTAGATGATTCCATATAACTCTTTAAAAAAAGGATGAATAACATTCCATTGTATGGATGGGCCATCATTAATTACCCAATCCCTTTTAATGTCCATTTAGGCTGTTTCTAGCCTTTTATTAATACAAATAATATTGAAATCAATAAACTTGTGCATATATCATTTCTTATATCAGAAGGATACATTCCCAGAAGTGCTGGCATATATATTTAGTTTTTTTAGATTTTGACAAAGTGCTCTCCATAGTGGCTGTAAATTGGTAAAGTCTCTATACCAGGCAATGTATGGAAGTGTGGGAGTGCTTGCTTCCTCTCACCTGCACCCACATAGTTACGTGCTTCTTTTAAAGTTGATTCTGTACACGAGTAGTTATGCACTGAGCACAAGAACTCAGCAGAAGTATAGGTGATCCTGATCGCCTGCCAAAAGCTTCTGTGATCAATTCCCAGTGTAAGGTCATATGAGGAGTTTCCAGCCAACTCTGGAGTCCTAGCTCTCCACGGTGAACATGATCTGACTTTGCACAAAATGCAAAGATGCCTAGTAGAACCATAAAATATTTTAGCTGGAAGGCACCTTACATCATCCAGACCAATCCCCTCCTTTAATAGAGTTTAGAGTTTAACACAGATTTTGGCTAAAGATAAAAGGACACTAAAAAGCATATCTAAATAAAGAGTATTTTAGGAATGGAATGTGGCATTCAACTAATACCCACACATTCAATTCCCTTATTCTCATTTGAATCGGTATCTTGCAGCAGCTGCCGGGAACAATGCAGCCTATTTTGCCTGGTTTCCCCAGGAAAGAGCTCTGCTTCTGAAAGACAATGGGGAAGAGCTCGCAGATCCCCAGAGCCGTAGGATTTTTCTCTACTTGTTGTCTCCACAGTATCTTGGGAGATGGTATGAAATTGAGAAGATCCCAGTGAGCTTTGAGAAGGGAAGCTGCATCCAAGCCAACTACTCACTAATGGAAAACGGAAACATCAAAGTGATAAACCAGGAGATGAGGTGAGTGGCTGTGGTTTTAAAGGCAATGCACATCCTGGCACCAGTCCCACAGAGTGCGGTCCTGGAGTGACTGGACGTCCTTGCTGTCTAGTGCAGGGAGGATGCGAACATTGCTGGGTCTGGACTACCTGCTCACAGCAGGCAGGAGCTGTGGGGACTAGAATTCACTCATTCATTTCCATAACTATTTGCTAAGTATCTGCTGTATACCAGACCCTATGAGATGCACTAGGGATTCAACAGTAACCCAGACTTACAGAGTTCCTGTCCTCATTGCAAAATAGAAATACTTGTAGCAAAGGACATCAGGGACCATCTTTTCTGATCTCTAAACCAAGAGAGATGCTCCTAATCTATACTATGTACTGGCAGAGGGCATCCAGCCTTGATTGAATACTTCCAGGAACTGGGAGTTCATCACCATTCACGATGGCTTATCCATCTCTGGACAGCTTTCACAATTAAAAAATGCCTTTTTTTTATTGAGCAAGAATCAAATACATACATAGTCATACTCTAAGTTATGTGAACAAAGATATGCTATGGAAGTGAAATTTTCTTGTTCCTGAGGGCTTCTGATAGATTGATATTTGATCCAAAAAGTCACACTCTGGAAAGCAAACATAAACTTACCAGGAGCCCCAGAAAGAACCCTACCCACCCCACATCAATAAAGATAACAGTAACAGTAAACAACAGGAATTAGTATTTTTAAGCATTTCCTATGTGCCAGGCATTATTATGTGCAAATATATATATATGGAAATGAATATATATGCATACATATTCATTTAATCCCCACAACAACTCTGAGGTAGTTACTATTATTAACCCCATTTTTATAGATGAAGAAACTGAGGTACAGAGAGGTGAAGTAACTAGCCTAAGGGTCACACAGCTTATAAGTGATGAAGCTGAGATTTGAACCCAAGGAGAAGTGAAATAGCTAGAAAAAAGAGGACAAATAAAAGAAAAGAGACCTTTGTTTTGGACTTGGAATGAAGAGTTGTCCTTCCTTTTCCTTACAAGATCTGGGGACATTTTCAACTCCAAGGAAACAGCTACAACCCAGCCTGTGGCCATCCCATTACACACCAACCCTCCTCTGCGCCAAAACACAGTGGGTTGACTCCCTGATCCTGCAAAACCGGAGAAATTAAGTAATGATCTTGAGGGTTTCTAAAGGAAAAAACAGCTCACTTCATAGCCTGGGGAAGGGTTATAGGAATTGAGATGCAGATGCCCAGAAGGTCTCACAGGAATTTTATAGGCCCCCAAAATACAATGACCTCATTTCAAATATTTTGTCCCATTCTAAGACAAAGAGGCAGACAATGACACAGATCCCGAAATCTATGAGAGTCCCCCAACCCCTCCTTTGAAGTTAGCCAGAAGTCCTCTTTAATTGGATTCTGATTATTAGTCTAAGAAATACAGTTGTTCTGCCACTAGGGCTGCACCTATTTATGATATCAGAGCACAAGGGAAAAGATTCATTAATGTTTTAGTTTGCTAAACTGCTCAAAGTAGATACCATGAAATGGGTTGGCTTTAACAATGGGAATGTATTAGCTTACAAGTTTAAAGTTTGGAGGCTGAGAAAAATGTCCAAATCAAGGTATCATCAGGCAATACTTTCTTCCCAAAGACCAGCTGCCAGCGATCCTGGACTCCTCTGTCACATGGCAAAGCCCATGGCAGTTTCTGCTGCTCTTTCCCTTCTCTTCTAGGTTTCGTTGCTTTCAACTTCTTGCTTCCGTGGCTTTCTCTGTATTCATCCCATTTAAGAAAAGGACTCCAGTAAGGAGATTAAACCCATGCCTTAACTGAAGTAACCTCATGAAAATCTACTTACAATAGGTTTACACTCACTGGAATGGACTAGATTTTAGAACATGATTTTCTGGGGTACATACAGGTTCAAACTACCACATTAGTTCAAGAAAATGGTATCATTTCTCCTTCCAAGAGGATTGCAAAATAAGCAGAGGGTATGGTACAGACACTGAACAGAGAAATACTCTCAGCCAATGTGAGAGAATTTGAGAGCCAGAAAAAAATTGGTGCAGGACTGAGAGCTGAAAGCCTCAGGCTTTGTAGTCAGACTGTCTGCTTTCAAATCATGGTTCTGGGAGAAGTGGATGTGGCTCAAGCGATTGGGCTCCCATCTACCATAGGGGGGGTCCCGGATTTGGTTCCTGGCCTCCGGCTGAAGGCAAATACTGCCCTTACCGCGGAGAGCTGGCCCACGTTGCAAACTGACACAACAAGATGACGCAACAACAACAAAAAAGGCATAGAGGAAAGACAATGAGAGACACAACAAACCACGGAGCTGAGGTGGCTCAAGCAAGTGGGTGCCTCTCTCCCACATTGGAGGTCCCAGGATCAGTTCCAAGTGCCTCCTAAAGTAAAGAAGAGAAGAGAAGACAAGCAGACACAGAAGAATGTGCAGCAAACGGACACAGAAAGCAGATAGCGATCCCAGGCAGACGGTGGGGGTGGGGGTGGGGGTGTATAAATTTTTTTTTAATTAAAAAAAAAAAAAATCATGGTTCTGCCACTCACTACCTGTGTGACCTTAGGTTAATTGAGATAATTCTCTAGGCCTGTTTCCTCATTTATAAAATGGCAACAGTAATAGAACCTACCTCCATAGGACTGTGTGCATTAAATGAGGTAACACATGTAAAGCACTTTTTTTTTTTTTTTTTTTAAAGATTTTATTTATTTATTCATTTATCCCCCCCTTGCTGCTTGTGCTCGCTGGGTCAGCTAACCACGCCGTGCGGGCGGGCTTGCCTTCACCAGGAGGCTCCGGGAACCGAACCCGGGGCCTCCCATATGGTAAACGGGAGCCCTACTGATTGAGCCACAGCCACTTCCCTAACATGTAAAGCACTTAGAAACAGTATTTGGAATGTAGTAATCATTTTAGTAAATATTAGCTATTATTGTCAATCTGCTGTTATCCTTGAAAACACATGCATTTTTCTTTTTATGAAAAAGCTCTGAGTCTATGACCAAAGACGGGTGTTGTGATGACACTTCTGGAGCAAAATGCAAATGATGGTGTAAAAGGGAATCATCTGTTGGGGAGCAACTGTTGCTAAGTTACTGTAAGCAGATACAAAGAGACCATCTTTCAGGGCTCTGTGTGTTATAGGTGAAAGAGCAGGGCAAGGTCTGCAGCCCTGCACGATGACAGTGCAGTCGAGTGCATTTCCCAACCTCCCTTGCCTGCTGCCTACTGTCCGGTTTCCAGGACATCTATCACCATTAACACAGCTTACTGACTTTTTAACAAACATTATTACTCTACTTTTAGTTTTTCTGCCTGCCTCTCCACCATCCCCCAAGGATGGATGGACAGGAAGCTCCCCTCTCAGCTTCCTAGAAGAGAACATTGATGACTGAGCAACCCCCTTTTCACTGCCTCTATCCCCCATCCTTCCCGTCCCCTAGGTTCATGGGGTCATTGGGAGTTATCTGGAAATGGGGTCAGATCCCTTTAAAAGGGTGAAATGTATTTCATACAATCTAAGACACCATCAATTTTAAGACTCACCACCATTTTATATACAACTAAATAGAAAAGACACTGCCAGGTATAAATGTAAGGTGGCATCAATTTTAAGATGCACATCTCTTCACAATTAACATCTCTGAGAATCACTGAAATAAGGTTTCCTCACTGACTGCTTCTACCTGGCCTACATGGAAATCTCTTACACTAAATCAGGGACTTATTGATCTGGAAGGGGTCTTAGAGGTCACATGTCACATGATGGCATACGATGTCACTGAGGCCAATAGAAGGAAAAAAGCCTTCGGATCTCCAGACTGCATATTTTGCATTCTTTCTTAAATCAGTCTTTACTTTATCCCTTGGCCCCTTCTCATTTTAAAAAAGTGAATCTTTTGTGTATGTGTGGTTTTGTTTGTTTGTGTTTTCTTACCTTCTCTTTTTGGAACCTGGGAGCTGGAATGGCCTTTCCAATCACTGCATACAGGCCAAAAACAAAAAACAAAAAACCACACGCTACAAGGTCCTAACATATTATCCAGTACTGCATCTCATCAATTCAATTATTGCATCTCATCAGCCCCAGGCTGTCTTCCTCCACTTGGTCTCAGAGCCAGTGATATAGGAAAAGGGAGAGAATGAAACCTTTCTGGCAGGTCTGACAGATATTTCAAGAATCCCTCTTCAACAGATATCACAATGTTGGCCTCCAGGGTCCTGAGCATCACAAACCTTGCCTTTCATTGATTTTTTTGTTGTTGCTGTTTCTCAGATTTTAAAAAAATTTTAACTCATTGCAGACCTGATGGAACCGTGAATCAAATTGAGGGTGAGGCCACCCAGGCCAATCTCACAGAGCCTGCCAAGCTTGGAGTCAAGTTTTTCTGGTGTGAGTATTTGCTTCTCCCTGGGGAAGATTTCAAGGACAGGAGGTTTGCAAGCTAAAGGCCAGAACCCTGGGTTGGAGCACTCCTATTACATCTGAGTGTCATCTAGTCTGTCCATAATCATTTGTTGAGCACCCACTACATGCCATGCACTGGGTTAGTCACTGGGGATGCAACAGTGCACACAACGGCCCTGGCCCCTGTCCTTTTGGAGCTGATATCCAAGTAGCCATGAAAAGTAGCCAGGCAATTTCCAACAAAACTATAGTGTTTCAGTAGGGAATGCACAGTAAGAGACCCAACCCAGTCTTGAAGGAGGATGGGGATCTGGAAGAAACATTTCCCAGAGGAAACTGAGGCCCCAAAACTAGAGGATGTTACAGCAAAAAAAGCTTGGAGGCAAGAGATGACAAGTGTGGAGACAAGTATGAATCTTGTCCCCGACTGATTTTTTATTTTTTTAAAGATTTATTTTATTTTATCCACCCCCGCCCATTGTTTGCCCTCATTGTCTGCTCTGTGTCTGCTTGTTGTGTGCTTTCTGTGTCTGCTCATCTTTTTAGGAGGCACCGGGAACCAAACCCAGGACCTCCCATGTGGGAGGGAGGCACCCAATTGCTTGAGCCACCTCTGCTCCCTACTTGCTGTGTCTCTCATTGTGTTTCCTCATTGTGTCTCCTCATTGCTTCATCTTGTTGTGTCAGCTCACCCCACCAGCCCATTGTGTTGGCTCGCTGCCTTGCTTGTCTTCTTTTAGGAGGCACCAGGAACCAAACCTGGGACCTACCATATGGTAGGCAGGTGCCCAATTGCTTGAGCCACATCTCCTTCCCCTGACAGATATTTAATCACAGTCTATTTATTGAATCCCAAGCCAAGTGAGGAATAGACACAGGAAAAAGAAAAAGATTCAAATATTAGTTGTACTGGCAGTATAGATACACCGGAGAATTCAGCTCAGAACTGTAAAACGTTCTAATGTTGAAAGTGCTTTAGAGCCCCTCTCCCCACCTGTGGGGTGGACATTGGAGTCACCAGCTACAAGGAAATCACTAACCCCTCCCCACTGCTGAAGTCCCTAGAAGGCAGAGAGGAAGTTCTTATTTTATAGATCAAGATAGGAGTGCTATGATAAGGGAAGGAGAAAACAATTCCTCCCACTCATTTGACTATGGACAACCAACTGCATATCTACAAACTAGGGTAACTACCCAGGGTTATGAGATAAACTAGATAACACATGCTTTGTAAACTGTAAAGGGCTTTGAATATGTTTGTTTCTCCTGACATTTTTACAGGTGAGAAAGTTGAAGCACAGGAAGGCTAGATGGTGTAGGCAAGGTCCCTGAACTAACGAGAGGCAGAGTTCAGACTAAAATTTATGTCTCCAAACCTTCAACTGAGTATTTTTCTCATAAACACTGATCAGGTATAGGAGTTAGGGTGAAAATTAAATATGTGCCCAACCTTCATAAGGAAGCCTGTAACAGGAGCTAAACGAGAGGCATAAACCATTATCTGCAGAAGCACAGGAGGGAGAGATTTATTCTGGTTAGAGGGATCAGATGCTTACATTGGGCCTTGCAAGGTGTATGAGAAATCATGGGAAAGGACATTCCAAGTGGAGGGAACAATATGAGAAAAGGCCTGGAGAAAGAAGCTTGGAGCATGGGACAGTATGTGGAGAAGGAGATCAGGCTGGGGAGGGCTTTGGATGCCTTGATAGGGAGCTTGGAGTTTCTTCCTGCAGCAATAGGAGACTCTGGAAGTTTTCAATAGAGACACATGGAGTTTTCTGCATTAAGAGGAAATATCTGGGTAAATTTATTCTTGAGAGCTAGACCCTGGGAGAGGAAGACAGAATGTGTAAGCCAGGTGTGTGCAGGGGGGACATGCTGCTGCTGTAGGAAAAGGTGAGAAACATATTTTCCCAAAATAGCTCAGGGCTGAAGAGCTTCCAGCTGGGAATATACAAAGCAGTCAAAATTCAAAATAGATTGTATGATGAATATTTGCACTCATGAGTGAGGGAAGCAGGTAGGGCACCAACAGTTCTAGAAAAGTTAGTCAGAAATCACACTCAATCTAGATCCTGCAGTCTTGTCCAGGCTTCCTCCAGGTGTCCTTCTGCTTTCAGAGTTATAAACGTAGAAAGTCAGAGGCAGGAGGAACCGCAGTGGTCATTTGGACCACCCCTCTTGTGTTGTCCTTGACACCCAGGTAAGCGCTAACCACTCACACACTGCCTCCTTTGTCCAACAGCTTCCCAAGGTCATTCTTGAATGCTGAGATCTGGTTTTGACTTGGCAAAGGTAGTGATTATTTCTGAGTAGAGGACATGGAGTGCTAAAACACTGGGAAGAAAATCACCCCGACGGCATGTGTCTGAGTCTTTTGTTCTTACGGAATCAGTGCATAACTTTCTCCTGTGTGGGTCCATCTTCCACTAAGTTTAACAAGCTGGGTGCTGAATTTTCCTTGGCTATGGAGGTGAGGTTCACAGAGGAAGTTTCTGGATCCAAATGGAAAGGGTATTTTTCTACTTCGGGGCCCCTTTAGTATTGGACAGTTAATAAGTACTTTGTGAGGAAGAGCCACCAACTGATTTATCAAACTCTTAACAGTAAAAGGGTTTTCAAAGGTCATGCAGGAAGCAAAAACAAAACATCAGCTTCTGTCCGCTCCCTTGGGGAGGTTCTGGAGGAAGTTGGGTGGTACAGGCTAGGAAAGCCTGGGTTCCCTGACCTTACATTCTTCCACTTAGCTAAGTGGTGCCTCCATGTGCACTGGTGCCAAGCACAGCTTGTCAGCTGATGGGGTCCAGTCAAACCCTCCAGTTACTACAGGACTCTGGAGACCAACCCGCTAGCAGGGAAGGAGGATCCAGAACACTGATTCTTCACTCTGGCTGCACATTAGAATCATGGGAACATTTACAAGTACCAACCACCCCCAGATCAGAATTAGTCTCCAGTTCATTCCAATGTGAAGCCGGAATTCAGAACCACTGATTTAGAAGACATAGGACCTCAGAACCTTGTTTCTAGAGTCCTGGAGACAAAGGTTTGTTTTCTGCTGGTCTCTCCTAACATTGTCCTCCTCTGGTTCTTAGTGATGCCATCCTCACCGTACTGGGTTCTGGCGACTGACTATAAGAACTATGCACTCGTCTACTCCTGTACTACATTCGTCTGGCTTTTTCACATGGATCACATTTGGATCTTGGGAAGAGACCCTTTTCTCCCTCCAGAAACAGTGACCTATCTAAAAGATATCCTGACTTCTAACAATATTGACATCGAGAAAATGACTATCACGGATCAGGTGAACTGCCCAGAGTTCATGTAACGGGGTTCTAAAAGAAGGCTGCATCCACTGCATATTACTTCTTTTGCTTTGCTTTTCCCCTACCCCACCCCATTCTTCATGAAAAACCAACCAATCATGATAAGCCATTTCAAATATCAGAAGGGAAATCTGACAGCCGAAGCTCAAAGAAAGTTGGCCCAAAACTTAGCCATGCTCCACTTTGTTACCTTGCTGACCTAATAAACATGTTCCTGACCTGCTGTGCTCACAGTAGATTCTGGATTGTATTACTTATTGTGGGTTTTAATTATAAAAACCAGGAGACACTCTTTAGGGGAATCATTGGGGTTTTTAGGCTCCAACAGGCAGTTTCCTTGAAGTGTTTACTTTCTCATCATGAAGTCCTCAGAATGATACTGATAGTGCCACTGAAGAATGGCACTGTCTTGGGGTCTGTGCAAGGAAGAAGAGAATTGATGAGGGGGATTTTTTTTAGGAAAATGATTTTTTTTTTTTGGCTTCCATTCAACTGATATATATATATATATATATATATATTTTTTTTTTTTTACCGGGAGGTCCCCGGTATCGAACCCGGGTCCCTCCATATGGGAGACGGACGCCCAACCATTTGAGCCACATCCATCCCCCTCAACTGATATTTATGAAGCTCAACTATATTCCAGGCATTGAAATAAACAGAATTTCCATCCCCCACAGAAGTTCACCATCTAGGGAGACAGACAGACAGGTAAAGATGAAATTACAATTCAAGGTGATGAGTTAGAGGGATGCAGAGGGTGACATGGAAGTGCAGAGAAAGTCCCAGCCACTCCACAACACAGGTGACCACTAGGGTTGTACAGTCATACCTCTGGGGGCTCCAACTTCAGCAAGTCAAGAACCACCTTGAGTTTTGTTTGTTTTTTATATTATGAATCTTTATGTAGTCTTATCACCCTGCAATTTCACTTAACTCACAAAACATTTATAATCTAATAATGTTTTGGAGGTGAATAGGAAACTAAGCCACTTAATTAGATTTTTTCATTTTTTAACATGAATATAAAATACTAATTTCCTTGAGACTTTAATTCTTTACAAAAATTCCAAGGATCGTAATATGTATGATTTTCATTTATCTAAATAAATATGAACTCAAATGTAACTTCCAATTCAATATTCCAAAAGACTGATAACATTTGGGCAAAAAGGTGGTAAAAAGGTAAGTATTTAAGGAGAAGATACTCTCTCCCCACTTCTGCCTGCTGTTTTTCACATTGCCCGCCACACCAAATGGCACTCAGCTGTTCTTCTAAAATGCAATTATTCCTAAGAGTGTTAAATTGGCTGGCTGTCTTCTACCACGCAGTTCGCAGTACAAAATAAGTTCATTGTGGTTATTTTCCTCTGAGCTGTCTGCACAAAGGTTCAATTTTTTTACATGAAAATTTTGGGTATCTAGAGGGCAGCATGTGCATACCAAGAATCTAGGGGAAAAACAGGGAAAAACAACAACAAAGCCAGAAGAAGGAGGAAGAGAAGTGGGAAGTAAACATCAAATTAGAGGCATAATTACAGTATAATAAATCCCCACATAACCCATCAACAGCTTCAACCAGTCATCAACATTTTGCCAATCTTGCATTAGCTGCCACTCTACCACCCTCAAATTTCTTTCCTAGAGTATTTTGAAGCAAATCCCAAATATCACATCCTATTATTTCACCTGTAACAAGCCAAGTATAAATATCTAGCAAATACAGACACTTTTTAAACAAGCAAAAAACAGCAAGATTGTGTTTTATATCCTGAAGGTGCTCACAGAATGCAATCTCTGTATAACTTAAAGGTGATTTGATATAATCCAAATGAAAAGGATCATGTATGCACAAAATTTTCTTACTTGTAGCAGCCCCCAAACTGGAAGGAACTAAACTAAAATTTTAATCTAATAGTAGAGGAATGACATCCCAAATTATGGAGTAGCTACTTGATGTAAAGTCATGCAGTCATTACAATGTATAGTTATTAAGACTACACAGCCACATAGTGCCTGCCCAGCCACACTCACTGCCGGGGATTCCCTCCCAGGTAGCCTCCAGGCCCTGCAGTGCTGGGGTCTGGGCCATGTGACTGTCTCCACAGCCACATCTGATTGGACCAGGGTGTATGCACCTGAGCCAGTGACAGCCAATCCACAGGCTGAACAGAAACTTCTGATTTTTGTGGCCTGTCTGGAATAGATAAATTGGGCCAATCAAATCAGGATTTGACTTTAAGAGCTATGGAGAGAGGATGATGAGAAACTCTGCAGCTGTAAGGTGGTATCGTTTAAAGTGGCCATTATCGGCTGTGTGCAACTGAAGATATAAGAGCACAGAGCAGAAATGCAGAAATAAGCAGAGGCCCCCCGAGGCACCTGACAGAGCGGCTTCAGTAGCTGATGACTTTCCATGTGCTAGCTTGGATTCCTGTGGAGCCTAGCTGTCTTAGGATACTGTCCTTGGATTCTGCAAGGTTCTGTGATTAGACAATATGCTAAACTTTTTCCTGAGGTAATTTGACTGAGTAAATGTTCCTTGCAACCAAAATAGCCTGAAAACAAAGATGTTCACAATATAATGTTGAAGAAGCAAAATATAGCATTGTAACTATGCTTTTTGTATAGCTACATCAAGTTATGGCATAAAATCAAGGACTAAAAGTGCTAAGAGAAAATGAAAGCAATGTGGAATTGTAGGTGACTTTTTCCTTTTTTATTTTTGCTATCTATTTCTAGTGTAGGCCCTAAAACTTCAAATCCCAAAACCTCCTATTTCATCCTGAACCTCTCACAAGTCTAGTGCCAAATTCCCACCAAAATAGGCCTCTTCTTCCAACAACTGCCTCAGACTTTGAGACCTTTCTGGAGTATTCTCCCATCTGACCACTTCTCCAATACATCCAAGATGAGGACATGATTTATGGATATAGGGTATGTTGTAGACACAAATTTTTTTTATTAAAATAATCTTTATTTACTACCTACCAGTTCTTCTATATAATTCCAGGTCTTCTGTATAATTCCAGGAGACTTGAAGGGAGATATCAAATAATTTAGAAAGTTTTTATTTTCACAGTTGTCTAGACATTCTTTTATTTCAAAATAGATTTCCCAAAAAAGCAATCCTTTCACCTTGGTAATTATGAGAAACTATTAAAAAAATTTTATGCCTTTATGCTAAAATCAATATTTTTACTAAATAGCAAATATGAACTTAAAATAGATTCATCAAATGTTATCTAACATTTTCCAGCAGAATAAGGCAAACTGAACTCTCGGTAATGCTAAAGGGTAGTGTGGTGGAAAGAACACTAGAAAGCGGTCCAGTAACAGTCTTCCCCACCCCCGCCTCCACTGCAATCAGCTTTCTTACTGCAGCAGATCTTTTTCTCTCCCAGGCCTGTCTCTTCACCTGAACACTGAAAGAGCTGAACTACATGAGGTATCTCTAAGGATTCTTCCAGTTCAAACATTTACAGTTTTGTATATGATAAATAAAATAAAATCTAAGAAGGAGGGAGTACCTGTACCTATATGGGGGTGGGAGAGGAGCCATAAGCTTTGTTTTTTTTTCGATTATTTGTTTTGTTTTTAGGAGGTATCGGGGATCAAACCTGGGACCTCGTATGTTGGGAAGCAGATGCTCAACCGCTTGAGCTACATTCGCTTCCCTACACTGATTTTTAATCAATCTTCATGTATTTCTTCATACTATACATAATTTTGTATACATTTCCATAGGGATACATACAATTTACTCATGTAATATGTTATGTTTGGAAATAGTTTTTTTAATCTAATTTGGATATTGGAACTCTATCCATCATATCCATATTCCAGGGAGAGAAAGAAGGTAGCCAGTAAGAGTTAAAAGGCATGGCTCTTTAAAGAGCTTTCCCCAACACCAAGAAAAGGAGATAGATGGAGACAGAAGTTCAGATCACAGGGGACTCCTCATGAAAAGAATGTCTTTAGTAGATGGGCCATGAGCAGCTTTAGAGAGCATATTGCCTGGGATGAATGGCAAAAATGGAATGTCACCAGGGACAATAGTAGCCAAAGGTAGGCTTTACTTACTTCACCTTTTTACCAATTGCTGGCCTTTTTTTTTTTTTTTTTTCATTTTAAAAACAACTTATGAAATATATCATTCATATATGAACATATATAAACAATAAGTGTACAGTAGAAGTTGTGAAGTTACAAAATGAACATGCATAACATCATATAGGGCTCCCATACATCAACCCCACCACAAATACCTTGCATTTTTGTAAAACATTTGTAACAAATTATGAAAGAACATCATCAGGCATTGGAGATTTTACATTTACTCTCCTGAGTTTTCTGAGTCCGTTAAACTGCAATTAAATTATAAAAATATCAAGTCTACACAAAACTTTCAGTATTTTCAGTATATCCCAAGACCCAGGGGGAGCAATAGCTCATTGGATTATAAAGTGACTCCCTCAGGAAGCAAGGTTAGAAGGGGCCTTGATGCACATGGCATCTGAGGCCGAAGCTTTTTACACATGGTCAAACACACACACCTTTATCCCAAATCTCTTAACCTAAGAGTGATGATGCCCTAATGATGCCTCTGCTTCTCATGTCCCCAGTCCATGGGTTTTCAGTGAAGGTATGTCACAATCACTTGTCAGTTACTCAGGAAGACATGACAGAATGGGGAGAGAGTGGCAAAGAAGGGCAAATATTGCAACCCCCCCACATGAGATTCAGATCTGCTCCCATGCCTCAACTGAAAGCCAATGCTTTGTTAAAGAGAATCTCTACACCTTGGGGCACATCATTCTCCTTAGAAATGTCCTCCTGTCAAAATCCAACCCAATCAGTATGTTTGCAGAGCCATTTGGCAATATCCAGTCAAGTTGAGGACATACACAACCTTTGACTTAGCAATTCCATTTTTCAGGTAAATAGCTCAAAAAACTCCTACATATGATCACCAGCAGACATGTAAAATATGTTCACTGCAGCAGCGTTTGAAAGACTGAAAAACTGGAAACAACCTAAATGTTCAGCAACAGGAGAATTGATTTAAAATGTGTGATATGCACACACACAATGGAATACTATGCAACAGTGAAAATGAACTAGAGCTACACATACCAACATATATAATTTATAAAGCAAGTCTAGCAAAAGAGCAATATAAAGAAGGATCCAGTATAATACTATATATAAAATGACATATTTCAGAATACATATGTAACAAAAATATAATGAAATTCAGGGAAAAATAAACACCAAATTCAAGGTACTTATTAGCTCCCAAGGTTGGAGGAAAGCATTGCAGCTGGTCAGGGGTACTCAGGTGGCTTTCATGGCATTGGTAATTGTATTAGTTTCCTGTGGCTGCCGTAACAAACGACCACAACTTGGTGCCTTAAAACAAGGGAAATTATTCTCTCCCAGTTTTGGAGGTCAAAAGTATGAAATCGGTATCACTGGGTTGAAATCAAGGAGTTGGCAGGGCCACACTCCCTCTGGAGGCTCCAGGGCAGGAGTTCTTAACCTTTTTTCTTCCATGGACCTCTATGCCAGTCAGGTGAAAACCATGGACCCCATACTAAGTCCACACTATACTATGTATTATTTAATAAATATATCACACCCACACCAACATATCCCCACAAGAATAATGTTTTCTTGAATTTCAATTCAAGCTCACAGACCCCTTGCTAAGAACCTCTGCTCTAGGGTAAGTCTGTTCTTTGTCTCTTCCAGTTTCTGATGGCTGCCAGCATCCCTTGGCCTATGGCTGCATCACTCCAATCTTCATGGCATTATTAAATCCCTTTCTGCTCCATCTTCACATTGCCTTTTCTTCTGTGTCTCTGTGTAATCAGCCTCTCTTCGCACTTATAAGGACATCTGTAATTGCATTTAGGGCCCACCCAGACAATCTAGGATAATCTCTCTGTCTGATAAGCCTTAGCTTGATCACATCTGCAAAAACCCTTTTCCCAAATAAGGTCACATTTACAGGTTTCAGGGATTAGCACCCGATATCTTTGGAAGCCCATTTTTCAGCCTACCACAGTAATGTTTTATTTCTTAAACTGAATAGTGGGTAATAGCAGACATAGAATCGTGGCCCTCTACCTTGAGTTCGTTATCGTATGTGCATGGATTTTATATCAGACACAGACTGTGAACCTCTCATGGAACAAGAGGTCTCCAAGAAACTGAAGAGCAGTGTGATAGGAGCATCTCATGAGGAGGTTAGAAGACAAGGAGACATGCTCTAAGAGTAGGGTACATGAATTTGTCATTGTAGAGGTAGGGCAGTTCTGGGTGAGACGAGGCCTAAAGCATGACATCTATAACCTGACTCTTGCCATTTTTAGAATTTTTTGTGAGTCTATTTTAAGATGTTAAATTATATTTAAAGAGTGGCCTTCCTTCCAAAACTTAGTATTTAACAAGAGACCCAAAGACCAAAAAACAAAACAAAACAAAGTTCAAAAACCCAGTGAATTGAATGCTGATGGCTAGGCTAATGTGTCAACTCGGCCAGGTAATTGTGCCCAGTTGTTTGGTCAAGGAAGCACTAGGCTACTTGTAATACAAGGACATTTATGGGCTTTAGTAATCAGTGAGTTTACTGCATAGATGTCTGGTTACATCTACGATCAACCATGGAGAATGCCATCAGCAATGAGTGATGTTTTATCCAATCAGTTGAATGCCTTAAAAGGGGAAGTGATTTCAGCATTCAGAGAGAATTTCCCAGCTCATCTTTGGACAGCCCACGTCTCCTGGAAACTCAACAAGGACCTTCACTGGACTTTCATCGGAGCCCCTGGTTTGCAGCCTGCCGGTGGAACCTGGACTTGTGCATCCCCATGGTCACGGGAGAGACTCTGTTTCTTAGAGAACCCTGACTAATACAAATTCTAATGTCTAGCAGTAGAAATTCAGGCATTGTGGGTAGGTAAGTGAAGAAAACAGTCACATTGCATAGGCAACCACCAACTCCACCTGTTTTTAATTCAAGCCTCTTGGGAAGCGGCTGTGGCTCAATCAGTGGGGCTCCCGTTTACCATATGGGAGGCCCCGGGTTCGGTTCCCGGGGCCTCCTGGTGAGGGCGGGCCCGCCCGCACGGCGTGGTTGGCTGACCCAGCGAGCACAAGCAGCAAGGGGGGGATAAATGAATAAATAAATAAAATCTTTAAAAAAATAAAAATAAAATAATTCAAGCCTCTGTCTCCCTCCCCTTCTAGGTAAAAAGAGCTGCCAGTGCTCTGTGAGTCAACTCTGTTCCAGGAGGTGAAAATGGGCTTTGTGAGCTCCCTGGCTGACATGCGCAGGGCTGGGGAAGCAGGTGGCCGCCCCTTTGTCAGCACAGTTCATCTGTGACTAAGTGCATGTTTTTCTTTGCCCACAGCCTGGTCCCAAGCAGGACTGATGAGAATGGGCACAAGCTCCACAGCCAGAGATTCCCTGTGTCCTCCATTCCCAAATGAAGGAGTGGGTTGGTAATGACCAGGACCAACTCTACAGTAAGTGCTGTGGAAATCTACAAAATGGAGGCTGACATCTGTAACATTTTGCCTAAGGATGTTTTGTCAACAAAGTGTTTTGTGCATGGGAAACATTCTAGATAGGCCATTTTTGCACCTTACAGGTGACTAATAAGGATAATCTATTTTGGCAGGCTTAGAAGCTGTGGTTGCTGACATTTCATTCATCAAATCTCAGATCAGATGGCATCTCTACAGACATCTACCTAATAACCTAATAACCTAATAACTAGTAACCTTCCATCCCATCCCCCTTTTAATTTTTCTTATCACTTTTCACAATCTACAATGATCTTGTTTACTTATTTGCTTATGTATTACCTGTCCCTCTCTCCCTTTATTTTTTTTTTTTATTTATTTATTTATTTTTATTTATTCATTTATCCCCCCCCCCCTTGCTGCTTGTGCTCGCTGGGTCAGCTAACCACGCCGTGCGGGGGGGATTTCTTCTCTCCCTTTAGAATGAAGGCTCTCTGCAGACAGGAATCCTGTCTTTTGGTACACTCTTTTTTTTTTTTTTTTTTTAAGATTTTATTTATTTATTCATTTATCTCCCCCTTGCTGCTCGTGCTCGCCGGGTCAGCTAACCACGCCGTGCGGGCGGGCTTGCCTTCACCAGGAGGCCCCGGGAACCGAACCTGGGGCCTCCCATATGGTAAACGGGAGCCCCACCAATTGAGCCACAGCCGCTTCCCTTGGTACACTCTTGTAACATCAGAGCCCAGGACAGTGTCTGACACAGAGTAGACAATAAATATTTGTTGAATGAATGAACAAAATGAATGAATGAATGAATGAATGAATGCAGAGGCGGAATAAATATCCCAGGATCCAGAAAGAATCAGTCATGGAAGTGAAAATAGAATCCAGGTATAAATGTCCTATATTCATGTGCTTCAACATATTCAGCTAAAATTGTTTCTCAGTTTGCCATTTCTGATATGTCTCCACATTCATTTTCTAAATAGGGAAACTGTAGCCCAGTTAAGTGAAGTGGCTTGAGCAAAACCATGTGATTAATTAGAATTATAGCTAGGACTTGAATTTGGACTCTAATATCTATCAGAGAAATAATTTACTTATAGGGGGATTTGCATATGAGAAAAGTGTCTCCATGAGAAAAAAAACTGGTCATCCCGGGACCTCCCGGTAAAAAAAAAAACTGGTCAGCATTATGTTTGACAGGTCAAGAACCACTTGTTAAGGGGATTGTATTCAAGAATAATAATTAAGGAGGCAAACTTAGCTAGCTTTGATAATACTCTACATTCTTAGAGATGAGTGAGGGAAGAAGAACATCCTGCTCTCCATGGCTGCCAGTTAAATGAGATAGGCAATATGGAAGTCTTGGACTCAGACTCTGCTAATTTTCAGCATTAGGGAGAGTGTTTTCATAGGGTTAAGGGGCAACTCTACCAGGAAGCAGGAGAACTGAATGATTTCATGAGACCTTCCAGCTCCTGAGGGCCATCTGGATAGCTAGCCCAGGAAGTAGGAAGACTAGGAGCTTCTAATACACATTTCCCCCTTCATCCCCTGAGACTACGCTGCCTCCTTGTGATATGAGGGCCAAATGCTGATTGCATTTACTTAATACATCAATCAAGAATCATTACTATTTTCCTATAAAGTTTAACTGTTGTATCTGTCCAGTTCTCATTTTCACTTTATATGTTGTAGAAAGTGTGCCCTAGTTCATTCATTCATTCTTTCTTACTTCTTTCTCCTTGAAAATGTCACCTGTTCTTTAGAATTGTATTGAGTTATAACAGAAAAGTACCAGAGGCTGTCACTGAAAGTAGAAATTTTTTTTTCATTTAAAAAAACAACTCTGAGCTGCCATATCCTCTCATAAATAAGCTCACTACCAACTGACAACAAAAGAATTACCAAGAATAAGGGGCGACTACATGAAGATGAGTCATTTACAGAAGAATAACCTAACTTAGGGAATTTTTTTCCTAGCTCTCAAACCAAACTTCTTCATTAACTGATATTATTTATTAATATATGTTTAGTATTGTAGCAACCACTTCCACCACCTTCTGAAAAAAGATTATCTTCCTTCAAAGTCACAAAAAGCAACCCATGGATGGCTTCCTAAGAAACAATTTTCAACACAGAATTATGGCACCCTAAATGTTAAACACAAAACTGGAAGAAAAAAAAAAGCACAAAGCAAGCAATTTAAAATGAAGAATAATTGTTATTTGAGAATAAGCAAAAACTCAAAAGAAACTATTCAGATAGTCGAAGAGCAACTTTCTAAAAACAGAATCCACAGAACATTCCAGAAAACATTGCACTAGCCACCAAATTCAATAAGATAAAAAAATATTATGGCGATTTTCTGTCTGAGGGACAAAGACTGCTAACCTATGCAATGTTTTCAGTTACATGCTGAGGACTGGTTTGGCTCGTTATTTGAATCATGCCTATGAACACCAGCAGCTCACATATTAGCTTTGGCAATGGGGCAGCTAGATCTTGTTCTTAGAATTACCCCCTCCAAAAATAAATCCAATGTGTCAGCTCTAAATTATTGACCTAGATTATCTCCTTGACCCTTAACTCTTGGTTTACCAGCCTATCTTTTCCATTACATGATGAAAGCCTTACAGGAGGAACACTGTCTGCTTTATCTTCCTGTTCTCAGCTTCTAATACAGAATGAAGTTAAGACACAATAGAGTGTGGAGCCCGGTTTAATATTTAATCATCTTTTGAGAATGTTTTAATCTGACTCTTCTTTGTTCCCCCTTTTCAATGACTCTTCTTGTTCCCACCTTTTTGGCATTTTAAAGATTTTTAAAAAACATTTTGACTAAAGGCACCTTAGACTTTGTATTTCAAATCAGCTCATAACAGATTTGTAACATTTTACAAAGGACAGTATTGATTGGTTCCCTTGTGGCTATCATTTTTCTTTTATTTACTATTAATCAAGATCTTAATTTCACAAACAAACATACCAAATTCTAAAACACTAATTATAGTATTTATAATTTATAAATACTAATTTGTACCAAATATTATGGATCACTGAAAACAAGCTATTTCAAGCATTTATGATTGGGATCCACCCACAGATGATAGTCTCAGGGTCTACAAATAATCTCAACACCTCATCCACGGCAGTGGGTCCAGCTGCTTAATAATTGCTCCATCCTCACCTCACTCAGGCTTTCTTTCTCAGCATACACGCTGGGCAACTGCAAACACTACCTCTTTTTTTTTTTTTTTTTGAATCAAACAATACATTACACAATATATTTGGTTCATAGTAACGCATTCATACAGTATTTGTCCTTTTGTGTATGGCTTGCTTCACTCAACATAATGTCCTCCAGGTTCATCCCTGTTGCCATATGCTTTATGACTTCATTTCTTCTTACAGCTGCCTAATATTCCATCGTGTGAATAGACCACAGTTTGTTTATCCATTCATCTATTGATGGACACCTAGGTAAACACTACCTCTTGAAGGGTGTGGTTTTGGTGCTGTGTGCACCCCAGAAAAAAATATGTTCTTAAACTTAATCCATTCCTGTGTGGGTGAACCCACAGGACTTTTTGATGAGGTTATTCAATTAAAGTGTGGCCCACCTCATTCAGAATGGGTCTTGATCCTAATAAACAGAATGAAATGCAGAGAAAGCCAACAAAGCAAGAAGCTGAAACTCAAAGGAACCCAGAAGAGAATGGAGAGGTCAGGAGAGGCTGCCATGTGTCAGAGGAGCCCAGGACAAAGGATTACCAGCATCTAGCCCCAGAATGCCAGTTTTGGGTGAGAGAACATCACCTTGAGGACACCTTGATTTAGACTTCTCTTAGCCTCAAAACCATGAGCTAATAAATTCCCATTGTTTAAGGCAAACCATTGCATGTTATTTGCTAGAGAAGTTAGGGAAACTAAACAAAGGGGGATGCCTCACAGTCCACATCTTATGTCTGTGGAAACCAGCAATCCCACCAAGAAAAAGCAAAATAAAAAATGCCAAAAATTAGGCAAAACAAACAGATAAAACAAATGATACCCAAACAGAGTCCCAAAGGCTTGTAGATTTTAGGTATACTGGAGATGTACCTCATGATGCTTCCAGTCTAGAGAGGAGGATAAACAAGAAAGCCAACCATTACAATGTAGGATTCTGAGACCAAATAGTCTTCAGAGGTGAGTAAGGGGCACATGGGAGCACAGAGGAAGGCCACCTGAATCTGCTGTGGAAAAGTCGAGTAAGGCTTCATTCGGGAGCAAACTCTGAGCTGCATTTGGAAGAATAAACTGGAGTTAGCCAGAAATAGAAAGTGAAGGAGGAGGCATGCAGAAGAAAGACTGTCACACAAAAAGAACTCAAATAATTGAATAGCATCTGGGGAAGGGGCCCTGTGGAGGAGTGATAGACTATGATGCTAGATAGGAAGGCAGGGGTCACCGACAGCCTTATAAACCATGACAAGGAGTTTGGATTTTAATTTGAAGGTGAAGGAGTTATTTAAGGATTTAAATCTAGGAAATGACTTACATCTTAAATATAAAATCAGAATGCCAATTTATTCATAGTGAAAACATGTCCCTGCACAGCAGATCAGAGGCTGGAGTCCTCTGGGAAGCAAACACTCTGCCTTCAGGATGGCTACAGGGGATGCCAGAGTCCGATGAGGAAGGGGTTGGTTGAATTAAGACTAAGACAAGCTCATTCACTATACAATGGGGATCCACCAACCACCAGTCCACTCACCTTCCCTCTGGGAAGGGCATTAGTAATATTGAGTGATGGCTCTGGCAGCAAAGGAGGGTAGAGAGGGGAGGGGTGAGCCTGAAAGTGGGAGGACCAATGAGGTGGCTATTGCACTAACGCCTATGAGTAACAATGATGCCCTGAATTAAGGCAGTGGCAGATTGAGGCAGAATCATGTAGACTTAGGGATCAAGTGGCTGTGGTAAGTGGTGGTGAAGAAGGAGTCTAAGATTGCTGGTTGTCACCAGCCAGAAAGGGAGAGTCAAGGTGTGAAGGAATGTTTGTGCAGGGAGATTAGATTCAAGTCCTGGCTCCTGCCACATTAGGGGTTATCTCTTGCCACTACTCAGCATGGATCCTTTACATCTGGCAGACTGAAGGGCTTCCCAAAGGTGCCTACTCTCTCAGGCCTCTGTCCATTTGTTCACATCGCTCCAGATGACACGAAGCCCTTCTTTCTCTATTCTACATGGATGACTCCAACTTAAGTGCTCACCAATTCTGTCCAGTCTTCTCTGGTCCTTCCCTTGCTTTCCTTCCTACTACCATTTCCATGTGTCCATATTTCCATGCTTGTAAATACTTTATGTCCATTGTGGCAATTACCATCTTCTGTGGTAATTGTTTTATATTTCTTCATTAAACTATGAGCTTATCATTAAGAATAAGGATTAGTCTCATGCATCTTTGTACATATGCAAATTGTTTGGCACAGTAAATGCTCAATGAATATTTCTAAGTGAGGAAAACAATGAGCCAACATACTTGATGAATTTAGAGATTGGCAGGAATTTACTAGATGGCAGTAACTGAAAGGGGCAGACAAGGATACACAGTTAGCTAACATGAGCCTCAAGGAGTTTTGTTTTTGTTTTTATTAGAGCAGTTATAGGTTTACAGAAAGATCATGCAGAAAGTACAGCGTTCCCATATACCCCACACACAGTTTTCCCTATTGTTAACATTTTGCCTTAGTGTGGCACCTTGTTACAATTGATGAAACAATATTATTATAATTAAATTATTAACTATTGTCCATAGTTTACAACTATGTTGTACAGTTCTATGGGTTTTTTTTTTTTTAATTCTGGTGACATATATAAAACCTAAAATTTCCCATTTTATCCACTTTCAGATATACAATTCAGTGGTGTTAACTACATTCACAATGTTGTGCCACCATTACCACCATCCATTACTAAAACATTTCTATCACCCCAAACAGAACCTCTGCACCAACTAAGTATTAACTCCTCATTCCCCACCCCTGCCCAGCTTCTGGTAACCTGTATTATAGTTTCTCACTCTATAATTTGCATATTCTAATTATTCCATATAAGTGAGATCACACAATATTCGTCCTTTTGTGTCTGACTATTTCATGCAACATGATGTCTTCAAAGTTCATCCATGTTGTCATATGGATCAGAACTTCATTAAGAAGGAGGAGTTTTTACCTTGGGGAGTGGATAGGGGTGGGAGAAATGATGATGAAGGAAGCAGCCTTGGGAGTCAAGGAGAAAGCCCAAACTCTTCACAGCCCTATGTTCCTTGGCACATGAGTGAATGGCCAGCCACTAGTTGTGAGAGTGCATAGGGGAGAAAAGCCAGACTCATGTTAAGGTGAGGAATGCAGGCAACGTAATGGGAAGGCATTCAGGGTCTCAGATAGGATGACATTCAGGTAGTGTATACCAGCATAACAGTACCGCTTGGTAGGCAGCCACTCTTCCCAGCCTCAAAGGTTCCCCATAGCTTGACCATCCATAGGTCCCCCCACCAATAACCCCAGAAACTAAAGAGTAACCTGGTACAGCAAAGGGCCTCCCTGAATTACATGAACCTGTGCCTACATGATGACCATTCTCTTTTCTGCTTGTTTGGGGCCAGTCCACAATGTTTTGGTAATCAAATATTTTTATTATCACCCCTGAGAATAAGCAGTTTATTTCTGAGGAATGGAGGCAGGAGAGCCTTGTAGACACAGCAAGGAGGAGAAGCAGCACTGAGATGCCTGAAGAGGACAGTGAGGAAAGAGCTGCACATCCAAGGAGGCTGAGGGTCACAGGGATGGGAGGTCTAGTTAGCAGAACTGGCTTGGAAGCTACCTGGATAGGCCAGGGGAGAGGTGCCCTAGCCTAGCTGACTCCTGAAAGTGGCTATCCCAGGAGGAAAGAACTTGATCAGGTCCCAGGACCTGGATATATTGGAAATAGAGTTTAATGCCTGTGGTGGGGGAGCACCACAATGAGGATGACCTTGAGTAACTGAGAAAGACATTTATGCTAAATTCTTCTTAGAGTTATTTTAATATTGGCTTAATTTTATTGTATCCTAATCCTTCAAGAAGTATAATCTCACATATAATAAATATACTACTTTATTAACCAGAAGATTCTATTCCTGCCCACTCGATATAAATTTTTTTTATTTCTATATACCTCTCTGGAGGGAGAGGAAACATGAAGCAAAAACAGTTAATGTTTGTATGTGTTCTCTTTCACTTTGAAAAAGTTATAGGGAATTTATCCCACTGTCTTAATTATTTCTGGCATGGAATGATCTAGCAAAAACAAAGTGAATTTCAGCTTTAGTCACCCATAAAGTTCCAGAAGACTGCACTGCAACAGTTCCTAGTATAGAGTCAAACATGCTTCTGGACCCTCTTCTGAAATGTGGCCTTTGACATGCACAGCTTAGCAATGTGCTTAAGAATGTCAAGAATATTATGGGAGGAAGCAGGTGTGGCTCAAGTGACTGGGCTTCTTTCTACCATATGGGAGGTCCTGGGTTTGTTTCCCAGGGTTTCCTGGTGAAAGCAAGCCAGCCTGCGTGGAGAGACAAAGAGGAGAGACAATGAGAGACATAACAAACCAGGGAGCTGAGGTGGCTCAAGCGATTGAGTGTCTCTCTCCTACATTGGAGGTCCCAGGATTGGTTCCCGGTGCCTCCTGAAGAGAAGACGAGAAGACAACCAGACACAGAGAGCACACAGCGAATGGACACAGAGAGCAAGACAATGAGTGCAAAACCAAGGGGGGTGGGTTGGGGAATAAATAATAAAATAAATCTTAAAAAAAAAAAAAAGAATATTATGAGTGTGGTAGACCTTCATAATATTAAGATAAAAATAGTGTTGTCTAGGGGCCTGTCTTGGACAGAGTTGAATCTCCAAGTAGGTAAACTATTAATTACAAGTAGTTAAAAAGAACATTCTACAAGACAACAGTATAGGTACCACAATAAGTAAGTACATAAGTAAATAAATATCTAAAGACAAAGCTAGTTTTCACTTTGGCTTCATTTTTAATTCAACTCAGTACAAGACACTGGCTAGAAAAACTCATATGAGAAACAATGAGAGGCAAACTCTTTTATTAGCTAGAATATTCTTCATAGGAGATATGAAAAGGAGAATTGGAAGGCTTCAGCATTTCCTGCTTTATGTTTCACGAATGAGAACATCTGCATAGAAACCACCAACCCACATACCCCTTGCTGCTGCTTTCCTGAGCCTGAGCTTTTCTCTACAGCTTCCCTTACCAATGTCTTCTCCAAGCTTCCAGTCCATTGGGGAGAAAACAACTAGACATTAATTTCTCTCGTGAGAGCTTTGTGGTTCCTGTTGATGATTTTCTCTCAGCACCCCGCTCCCCCTTAGCCACAGGGGAACACAGAGCATCTTGAATCCTATCTGGGACACAGGCCCACTTACTAAGAACACATGAGTGACACAAATCAGAAGCTATACCTGTGTGAAAACAGCAACATTGCTCTCACAGAACACAGAACTAAAGCTGGGAGAGAAACCTGATTAAAACTAGATGTGTGTATTTGTCTAATAAGAAAGTTTTTTTTTAAGGATCATGAACCTAAAATGAACAGAAAATACCTGCTGTAATTTATTTTAGAAACCAAGCAATAGATGGGACCTAGAAAAGTCCGTGGCACATAATAAGCCCTCGATAAAGATTTTTGACTGTTGATAGGACAATATGCTTCTTTTAATGTCTTCTATACCTTATTCAGCTGACTTTCTTATTTCTATTACTTCCTTTTCAGCATTATAGCTGTTTATATCTCACTCTGCCACGTAAACAAGATATGCATTCAGGTTGTTTACCAAGAAATTGATATTATTAAGGGCATCATTATTTGGGGAGAAATTTCAGAGCAGTTTACTCATTTACTCATTGAAGAATCACTTATCAAGAGCTTTTATGGACAGAAACTGTATTGTTATGCTGTTGGGGAATAAGAGAAAGGCCTGAGCCTGCTCCCAATGAGGCCACAGTGGGAGAGACGATCTGGCACTATGAGAAGTTTAGTGTGACTGGTGTGAAGAACATAGGGGAAAGGAAGTGGATATGAAAAGATAAGGAACCTAGAAAAACAAGGCCAGATTGCAAAAGCCTGAAGAATTTGGACTTTATCCTATACAATGAACAGCTATAGAAGATTGAGCTCCTTGTGTGAAAAAACAAAAAAAGGGGGTGGGAATTCTAATTATTTGCCCCATTCCTAACACAGTGCCTGGCAAAGCACAGTTAAGGGTCATTACAAAGCCCAATTTTTAATTTTTTTTTTTTTTTTTTTAGTAAGAGAGCAGAGTAGTTTCCTGCAAAAACAAATACCATACAAATGGGTTGGCTTAACAACAGGGATTTATTGGCTCATAGTTTCAGAGGCTAGAAGGCTTGCTTCCTCCCAGGGCCAGAATCTTTGGGCTTCGTTGGCTTTTCTATCCCATGGCAATGCATATGACAGTATTTTCTCCTTTCTCTTCTGGGTTCTGTTGACTTAGTCTAGCTTCTGGCTGTTCCCTGTGCCTCATTCCTCTGTGTCCAATTTCTTTTGGTTATAAGGTATTCAGCCATATTGGATTAAGGCTCACCCTCAGTCAGTTTGGACACAGCTTAACTAATAACATCTTCAAAGCTCCTATTGAAAAATTGGTTCACACCCACAGGACAAATTGGAACCTGTATTAGTCAGCCAAAGGGGTGCTAATGAGAAATACCAAAAATTGGTTGGTCTTTATAAAGGGTATTTATTTGGGGTAGAAGTCCATAGGTACCAGGCCATAAAGCATTGTTTCTTCTCTCACCACAGTCCATTGCCACGTGTTAGAGCAAGACAGCTGCTGGCATTTGCCAGGGTTCAGGCTTCTGGGCTTCCTCTCTTCCCGGGGCTGTGTTTCTCTCCGGGCTTAGCTCCTGTTTCCTCCACAAGGTCAGCTGTAGACGATCAGGCAAACGGCTTGCTTCTCTTCTCCTGGGGTCTTCTTTCCAACATCAAAACTGCTTCTCAAAAGACTGCTTCAACTGTCCTTTGCCTTGCCTTTTATATTCAATTCCCCACCCACCAAGGGGTGGGGCTCAATGCCCTAATCCTAACCTAATCGTGCCTAGATTAACAGATCAGTTTACAAGCATCATCCAATTATATTTTTGGAATTCATAATTACATCAAACTGCCACAGAACTTGAACATGCCTTTTGTAGGGGACATGATTCAATCCCCCCAAAAAGAGTATGAAGATAAATGGAAGGTAGAGAAAGTAGAGATCCCTAGACCAATCTGGAGACTGTTACAACAGTTAACTCAAAATAATAAAATTATATAACTGATAGGTTTCAAACTAAGACCAATTCAAGGGAGCATAAATAATAAAGCAAAAAGTTTCCCTATTGTAAACAATGACTATATGGGCTCAGAAATATAATATTTAGGGTTTTCCATGAAGTGTTTATAACAATATCATATGTATTCTGAATTAAATTCTATACTCCTTATCCCAATAGGTATTCACATATTAATAAAATACAATAAAATTTGGCAAAATTAACACAATTAAATTACAGTATATGATATTGTTTGCTTACCTCTTGTAATAATTTATAAACTAGACCAGTTGACATGGAAAATTTACAGTCCCAAAAAACTGATTTCTGACAGGCATAAGATAAATCAATAGATTACCAAAAAAATAATTCACATTTTCTAATTTTCCATTCCAAAGAACTTAACATGATTTATCCTGCCTTCTTTTTCCATTCCAATTTTTTACCTTATAGGTTTTGAAAAAATAAGTACTTCTCTAGATTTCCTGGATTTAATACTGGTGTTTAAAGGGTCAGGAAACATCTAGGAACTAATGAAATCTTTGTATACCCAACAAGTGTGCATGTGTTGTGAGTCTTCTCAGAAAAGTATTTTGGCATCTTGGAGGCTTTTGTGATGAGGTTAAGGGATCCTTTTGGTAGATGTCTTTTCAGAGAAGAGAAACAATGGAGAATTTTGGGGTTGTAAATCCAAAGAAAGCATTAGCTTTCTTTGTCTTTCTTGGCAAGCAAAGAGCTGCTGCTGACTCAGTGGTCATTAAATCACAAACTTTGGGTATTTTTCCAGAGGTGAGGAGGAGGGAAGAGAACTATCCACTTCCTTGCTCAGTGAAACTCGGTTGATGACTTAGGCAGGCTGGGTGGACCCAGCCATGGAAGCATTTGTACCTTTGGAACTCTCTTCTTGGTGGGAAGCCAAGTGGCGTTGGCCTCAGTAGCCTGTTGCAATGAACATAGCGCCAGCTGGCTTAGCCACATAAGGAGGTACATTAAAAGCATCTCCTCCTTTAAATATGTTGCATTGGGTCAGGCTACCACAATGAAGTTTTCAAAAAGCAGAAACACTGTCTGATAATCTTTAAACATATATATATATACATATATTTAATTTAGAGTTTGCCTTGAGCGCAACAGGTACTTCCAGTAACTGAATCCAGAATGGAAGATTCCATTCACAATCCATCTCTTGGAAGCCAAACTCTCGACATACAGGAAGTATAACACAAATTCTGCCAAATTCAGTGCTTTGGCTATTTGGTCCAGATGAATTCCTATAAAAGCATATTACGGCAGAGGCACTGGAGAGGAGAGTTCTGCTTAGAGGCATTTGGAAATTTTCTCTGGGCCACACTGAGAAAAATAGTGGTTCAGCTATTCTAAAATATAAGGAGAAGATGAACTGGCACTCTCAATGTTGTGGCGAAACTAATATTTCAGGGCTTTTTTAAATATTAAGGAAGTCCTCCACATCTGCATTCATTTTTAGTGGAGTTGGGAGTGGTAGAAATTGTACAAGTTGCAAAAGTTTTTTTTTTTTATTGGGGCAAACATTTTTTCAAGGTTCTTCAGAAAACATGAACTTTTTTTTTTTAAGGAGGTAACGGGATTGAATCCAGGACCTCATACATAGGAAGCAGGCACTCATCCACTGAGCAACATCCGCTCCCCAGTGAAAGTTGGTTTTTTCATTTGTTTGTTTGTTTTGTTTTTTAGGAGGTCCTGGGGATCGAACCCAGGACCTCATACATGGGAAGCAGGCGCTCAACCACGGAGCTACACCTGCTCCCGAACATCAACTTAAAATTTTTTTGTTTTATTAACTGTAATAAAACACATTGTGTCATACTGTGGTAGCCCTTTTCATTAGAGGATTTCAAAGTAAGGCAATGCTTAATTAAGGGCTGGTCACAGGTTCAGGGCGGTGACTGCTGGGCCCAAGCAGGAACAAAGCAAGTCTGCCTAATAATTTAGAACACATGAAGAGAAATTTTGTATATTCGTTTGAATATAGGATTACCACCACTGACCTGGGTTCCTGCTGACAGGGAAGGAGATGCAATGAAGGTGCTGGAACCTGGGGCTGAAGGGACTCAGGAAGGGAGGTGGCTGTCCTGCTTCCTCTTCGACATGAACCCTCTCTCTGCCCTATGGGCTGGGCAGGGTTGTCAGGTTGTGATGTCACATCCACTAGGCAGTCCTGACCTGAGAGGAGGGGAGGAGAATGGGAGACTGGGGCTAGGAACACAGGTAAGCCCAGTACAGGGAGGTACCAAGAGTAGCTTTGGACCCTGTGGAAAACAGGTTGGCAATTCCTCGGAAAGTTAAGTATAGACCCAGCAATCCCACTTCTAAGTATATACCCAAAAGAATTGAAACCTGGGACTCGAACAGATATTTGAACATTGTTGTTCACAGTGGCATTATTTACAATTGCCAAAAAATGGAAGCAACCCAAGTGTCCATCAACAGAAGAATGGATAAGCAAAATGTGGCATACACATACAATATTATAAAGCAGTGAAAAGGAATGAAGTTCTGATGCATGCGACAACATAGATGAACCTTGAAAACATCATGTTGAGTGAAATAAGCCAGGCACAAAAGGACAAATATTGTATGATCTCTGTGACAATAAAATTAGTATAAGCAAATTCACTGAGTCAGAAACTAGAATACAGGTTAAGAGGGGCCAGGGTAGGGGGAGGGACTGGAGAATTAACGCCTAACTGGTACAGAATTTTGTTTGGGGTGATGGAAATTTTTGCTAATGGATGGTAATGATGGTAGCACAACATTGTGAATGTAATTAACACCGCTGAATTATATATTTGAATGTGGTTAAAAGGGGAATTTTTAGATGGTATATATATTAGTAGAATAAAAATTTTAAAAAATAAAAATACAACAGAGGACTATATAACAAAAACAGTAACCCAAATGTAGCTATGAACTATAGTTAATAGTACCAATTATAATAATATTCTCTCATCAACTGTAACAAAGGAAACATACTAAGGCAAAATATTAATGATGGAGGCAGGTATATGGAAACTATTTTCTGCATGACTTTTCTGTAAACCTATAATTTCTCTAATAAAATACATGGCACTCAAACATATAAACATATTTGAAAGGATATTGTAAGGGTTATATTCATTTTGTTTGTTTATCTTTTGATTGTCCTATAATGTGGATATTTTAATTTTTTAAATAAGTAAATTTCACGTTAAAAAAAAAAAAAAAAAAAAAAAAGAGTGGCTATGGAAGTGCCTTAGCCTCCAACTGGGGAAATTCCTGAGGGAACACTTTCAGCTCTATGGCTGGCAAAGTTTTTCCTTTCTTCCTCTTCTTGCTCACTTCCCCCTCCATTATCTCTATTCAGTATTCATTCACTTGAGAAAGCCCAGTTCCTTGCTAGAAATTCAGCCAGGGGCTGGACGCCAGACAGTGAAAACAAGATAGTTGCTTGCAGTCAGTCCTGAGGAGCAGAGTCCCAAGAACAGAAAACAGAATGTTGCTCTCCAAGGCACAGAGCCTGTGTTAAGGAAGAAGAGATTTGGGATCCAGAAAGAAGATAATTGAGATTGCTGCGATCAGAGTAAAATAGGGTAAAACCCTTTACCCAATCCACATTCTTTCCCTCCCCCCACACAAGTGCACAACGTAGCTGGGAACCAGATTCACTTCAACCTAAGGAAGAACTTTGAGTCAGAGCTGTTCAAAGATGAAATGAGCCGTACTGGGAAGTGGCAAGCTCCTGGCTACTGGGTTTGTTCAAGAAGATGCTGGATTGCTACCTGGGAGGAGTGCTTGACAAGGTCCCTTCCAGACCTAATAATCCATGAATCTATAGGGGAGCTGGTCTGCTGGAGGTGGCAGTTCTTGGTCACCCAGTCGGCTTTGCTCTGGCTTGTTGCAAGAATTACAACAAGGCCTGATCAGGAATGGGTGGTAGAAAAGAGCCTAGTGATAAGGGACTGGGGTGGAGGGGAGGTGGGGCACTTGCTTAATCTCTGAGACTTTCATTTGTCCCATCTGTACAGCTCCTGGTCCTGGTACTGTATGGACACCACCACCTCTGCAGACCCTAGCTTAGCTCTGGACTTCAGATGCAACATAGTTCTGAGATTGTTCTCAGGGCTTCAAACTTCTGCCCTTTCCTATACTTCACAGAACCCACTTCTACTCCTCACAATGGCCACAGCACCCCCAATCCAGACACCCACTGGCTCCCCAGAGTTTCAAGCTCTCTTCTTCTCTCTCATGAAAGACCTCTCTCGGGTTTTTTATTCACACCCAGGCACAATATAATGCGCGGAGGGTTCTTTTATTTTCTCATTTTGAACTCTTCTCCTGAAGACCTAGACAGTCCCCCAAAGCTTCTGGCCTATTTCAGCCAGTGTTGGACAACTAAATTTTTTGTGGAAGACAGGTTATAAATCACAGTTCTAGGAACTTCTGTCAGCAATACCTTCCACAGTATTACCAATGGGAAGGCAACATAGTAAGATGGGAAACACTAGACTAGAAGTCAGAAGCCTTAAATTCTATGTGAAGGTGGTCAGCAGCTTCCCCTCTCTGTCCTTCAGCTTCTCCAATAGTAAAAGGAGGTTGGACTATTCCAATGCCAATATTCTATGATTTCATAATAGGTCTCCAAGGACCATTCCAATGCTGATATTCCATGATCTTACAATAGGGTTTTCATTCCGGTTAAATGGAAGGAAAGAGGTACATCACATTCATTTCTCTTAAAGTCAGCTACATCTTTGGTCAGGGATGTCGCCTCTGAGCCTGTGTGCTGAGTCACAAAATAGAAAATAGCAATACCGACCTCATAAGGTGGCGGGCGTGAGGGTGCTCGGAAAGCTGTAAAACTGTAGAGAAGCCTCGGGGGAGGGGGAGCGCAGCAAGAGGGCCGGGAGGAGGCGGGGCGAGAACAAGCTTTTGTTCTCGCCCCGCCTAGGTATCGCGAGAGGGCGGGCCTGCTTGCTTTTGGCATCGGCGTCGCAGCGGTTCTAGGGTGGTGCGCCGGCGTCTCTTCGCTGGTGGTGGGTAAGGTGCCGGCGACCTAGGACTCGCGACCGGCCGCCAGCCGTGCGGCGTCGGCTGTGGCGTCGGGGTCGTTGTGTCGTGACAACGACGCCGGTAGCCGTCTCTGCCACTGCAGGTGCGGCCGCTTCAGCCCCGAGCGGGCTCCGCGGCTGTCCGGTGGATCCCAGCTCACGTCCTTTCCCTTTCTCAAGCCCGCGCCCAGCAGCGACGCTGAGCCGACAGCCGGAGCGGCAGGCAATGGCGGCCTCGACGGCCTCTCACCGGCCCATCAAGGGGATCCTGAAGAACAAGAGCTCTACGACTTCCTCTCTGGTGTCCTCGGCCGAACAGCCCGGCGGGAGCGTCGATGAAGAGCTGAGGTGAGAGCCAGGAGGCTCGGCAGCTGGTCGCCCGGGTCTGCTTGGGGAAGCCACTCCTTCCCTGTCCGCGCGGCCTCGCCCGCCGAGGTTGCCGACCTGGAACGCCCGGCGGCGGCTACGGGGATGCGGCTCCGGCGCCGCTCAGGTCTCCCTACTTTTTCGGCCAGGCTACGGGTGCTTTTAAAGAATGCAGAAGCGGTGATGTTTATCGTGTTTTTCCCTTTAAAAAAAAAAAAAGTATGTTCGTATATAATAGTTTAAAAACAATCTAATCAGATCTTTGAATTTGGGGGAGTTGGGACCATTAAAGAATCAAATTGAAGTTACAAAGCTTCAACTTTTAAACTTTCATTATTTCTTAATCTCGTATTCGAGGTATCTAAAATGAAAGTGAATTTTCTTGGCTTGAGAAATTAGCTGTTTGTTGCTAATTATTTTTGCATCTGCAACTAAGCAGTTAAGAGGAGCAACTTAAAATGATCCAGTGATATTTTAGTTGCTCTTGCATGCCCGTGTAAAAAGATGTTGACCCGAATCATTGTGTGTAATAGTTGATAATTGGAAGCAACCCAACGTCCATTAATAAGGACTGGTGAAATATTAATTATGGTCCATTTGAATAATAGAACAATATACCAGCCTTTAAAAAGGAATGAAGTTGGTATTTATTCATAGACAGGGAAATATATCCAAGGTGCAATGCTCAGTGAAAACAAGGTTGTAGCATAATATATAGTGTAAAATATGCCACTGGGTTAGAAGTACAAGGGGGCTGGAGTGTTATAAGATTCTAAAAATATAAGGACTACATTCTGGAAATAAGATGGCATAGAAAAGTATAATTGAAATTTGTAAAGTCGTGAAGCAAAAATGAGGATGTTCGTGACTTAGAATGTTGGAACTAGGGCACACCTCTGTTAAGGAATTAATTTAATTTAGGACCGTAAAAGGAAGTACCACTTGGTGGTGGTAAGTTTATGGGGATTTGTGTAACACTGAAGAAAATGTTAAGTAGCAGTATAGAATCATAGCCTTTTTGGGTTGGAAAGGACCTTAGATTGTCTTTCAACTTTCCCATTCCCTACCCTTTTTTGGATGCTTGAATCTTCTTACATTCCTAACATGCAATTTTCCAACCTCTTTTGGGAGTAAGCTGCTTCAAATGGGGCTGGGGGGTGATGGTTGTAAATCATGGAATTAAAAAAACAGAATCGCACCAGAATATAGCTGTGGCAGGAAAAACGAGGTAGGTTAAAAAAAAACATCTGTAGAAGGCCTGCCATGCAGCTCCAGGGTCTTCAGCAAGAGCGTGGTTCTCACTGGTGTTTGTTATTTAGCTGTTTTCCAGTATAAACTGCTTTTTTGTCCAATTTCCAACTGGCTTATTATTTTCCTCTTTTTCTGCTTCCTTAACGTCTCCTTATTCTCAACTTTGATCTGCCATAACTTCTCATGGCGTCACGCTGTGGACTGGCCTCTCTGAAAGACTGGGGTTACTTCCAGGTATTCATTTTCTGCCTCTCTAATAGAGCCACCATACTATACTGACTCACCAACATAGGGATGCTTCTTTAGGAACTGCTGGCATGACAGATTCACTTAAAAGGGGACTTTTTGTAAGGTGGGCAACTTTAATTGACTTGTCTATTTAAAGGATTATAGTCTTGACTTAAAAGGAAGCTACCAAGCCCTCATTCATTGAGTGTCATGATGTTTGGTTCTAAGTGGTAAAAAGGTATAGGCTTTTTTCATTAGTGTTACATGTCTTTAAAGCAAAGAAACTGAAAGTCACAGCTCATGCAAGCAACATAAAATTCAAAAACTAATAAAGGTAGTATAATATTGGTCTAACTTGAAACATTGGAACAGTGTAACAAGGCAGAAGAATCTTATATTAAAGTGAAAATGACCAGGGATCTAAAAATTTACCTTTTATTGATGCCTTCATAATGTAAAGTACAGTGGTAGTTTCCTTTTTCTTTTTCTGTACCCCAATAGTTGTGAGGACCTGTTAATTAAAGTAAAGGGATGTTATAAAGAAATTTTTTTAAAGTCTGAAGTTGAGTTGTCTATTCTAATGGTCTAAACTTTTTGATTGTGTATCTTTTCTAGTAAGAAAAATTTACTCTTCAAATATGTTAATAATATATATACATGTTACTATCATTAGATGTTATCTCAAGGCACTGTATACTACTTAAAATGAGGTTCATATAAAGCTGTATTTTAAATAGTCTTAAGCATTTCTATTTCTTTTTTTTTAAATGATTAATCTATCATTGGTGGGTTGTTTTTTGTTTTTATTTTTTAATCTATCTCCATTCTCTTTCTAGATAGAATATGTAAATCCACATAATCAGACATAGGTAAACCTCAATACATTGTGACACCCTATACAACTAGCTTAAAACACCATTGTCGATTCCTATGATTGTGAATTCCCATCCATACTTTCAGGATACCTTGAATATAGTGCACAACTTGTGAAGGTCTAACTTAGCACATCTAACAAGTATGTATGTATAGTTCATCTAAAACAAGACTTCATTGAGTCTAAGATGTACCATGGTTTTATGTACTACCAAGAAAAAAACACTGCCAACATTATGAAGTGTCATCCATTTTAAGATATCCTATTTTCAGAGATATTAAAATGTAAAATTAGGTGTTTTAGAATTGGTGAAAATATGATATTAAATATTTCTATAGTCTTATCTTGTGAGTACTATAGCTGAGTGGTTAAGAGTAGAGTGCTGGGGGATGGATGTGGCTCAAACGGTTGGGTGTCCATCTCCCATATGGAGGGACCTGGATTCAATCCCCAGGACCTCCCGGTTAAAAAAAAAAGAAAAAAAAAGAGTGCTGGCTCTGGAGCTAGGTTGCCTGGGTTCAGATTCTCTCTGCCACTTATTAGCTCTGATGGGGGTAAGTTATTTATTATTTCTGTGCCTTAGTTTAAATATTAAATGAGTTAGTAAATGTAAAATATTTAACCCAGTGCTTCACCCTGAAATGTTAGTTTTATTCTAACAGAAATATAGTAATCTAATTTCTCCTAATAACCCAGTGCGTAGTTTTACATAATCTGCTTTGGAGTCCACTAGTCTATTCAATTCAAATTCTCTAGTAGTTTTAGTTACTGCAGAAAAATTCTGCCTGAAAAAAAAAAAAAAAAATTGCGCTTTATTTTCCTTTAATATAGTTTAAGATATAATCATATTTCAAATTTTGTCTTTTTCTGCCTGTAAAGGGATGTGGAATAGTCAGAGGCTGGCTGAGTAAAATGTTTTCCAAAAGTGACTTCTTGCTTGCTTGAAATTGCTTTATTGTTAAGTCTCACTTTAATTGCTCAGTGCTGGTGTCAGACTTTAAAGTTTTATACTTTTATCAACCTATATAAGTTGAATTTTACTTAAGGAACCATTTCTTGTAACATGCAATTAAAGTTTATCACCTTGTAGCAAAATCCTGCCTCTCACTTCAAGCTAGGCCAAAACTATCAAATGAGCAAGTCACAAACAAGGAGAAGTACATGTTGGTCTTTGCCATGGCATCATATGAGCTAAGAAAGTAAAAGTGAGAAGTGTTGACTTTTTCAGGACCAGATTTAGTCTCTAGGAAAAACAGTCACCCAAGAAGGGGGAGTTGGGGGGTGAGGCTCGAGGTATTGAACTGAAACTAGTGCTTTTATCCTCATAGCAGATCTGTGGTGTAAGTGGTAATGCCCCTATTTTTGGGTGTGGAGATACCGATGCAGAGAAGATCATACAGTTCATGATGGCATTGAGATTTAAACTCAGATTCGTCCATCAGTTTTGTTATGCTAATGTTAATTCTACCAAAACTTTAGAGAGATGCTGATTTTCATATCCACTATACTCTGCTAACAGTTTCTTCTACTTCACTATTTTCCATCTAAGAATTCAAAAATAATCTTTCTTGAATCTAAATTGTAAGGATTTCTTTTTCTTAGTGTTGCATTGAGGAAATGGAAGGGAATAAGCTTGAATTTATAAAACTTTTCATTCTTTTTACAGTAGAAAATAAACTAGATGGACAGACTGATGATTTGAGTTATATATAATGTGGTTTACATAAATGTAAAGAACTCACTCAAATTTATAGAAGAAGGCTTCCAGTAGATAGGCAAAGGATGTAGACATCAATTCAGACAAGGAAAGTAAAATAACAAACATTTTTTCATATTTGTTAGGTGTAATGAGCAAAGAAACACAGATTTTTATTTTATTTTTTTAAGATTTATTTATTTCTCCCCTCTCTCCTTGTTTGCGCTCGCTGTGTCCGTTCATTGTGTGCTCATCTTTTTAGGAGGCACCAGGAGCCAAACTCAAGATTTCCCATGTGGGAAGGAGGCGCCGAATGGCTTGAGCCACCACTGTTCCCCACTTGTGTGTCTCATTGTTTGCTCATTGTGTCTCTTCATTGCGTCAGTTTGCCGTGCCAGCCTGTCACGTCAGCTTGCTGTCTTGCTTATCTTCTTCAGGGCACTGGGAACTGAACCTGAGACCTCCCCCCACTGCGGCGCCCCCCCCCCTCATGTGGTAGGCGGGCACCCAACTGCTTGAGCCACATCCACTTCCCAAGAACAACATTTTAATACCATTGTAGACTTGCTGAAGTGGATGAAACACACACACATAGAAATATACAATCCTGGTAATGTTGTGGTCATAGTGAGGATGTTATAAATAGCCCTCTCTTTGGAAAAAAAGCTATATGGCTCCATGGAGTGAACTATAAAGCGCTTTAGAAACACCTGCCTTAGCAAATTGTCCTAAAAATGTCATTGAATAGAATTTGCACAAACATGTTCATATCTGCCTTGTTGTGAACCTTGAATTCAATCTAAATATCTAGCATTAAGTGAATAATTTATTATTGAATATTATGGTTTAGGGTGCTGGAATCGTGATTATTAAATTTTATTCTTAATTTTAGAAAAACATTTCTGCTTACGTCTTGTAGTTCTCTTTTTCTTCTATCGTTATCTTACAAAACAGATTTACAGGGTATTGGGTTCCTCCCAATAGAGATACCTTTTATACTCCAGAGGTTCATCTTCATTCTTTTTCTATCATAAGCAGTAGTAATGACCGATTGTTCTTTTTAACTCAATATCCTTTTTTTTTAAAACAAATTTTATTGATACATATTAATAAAGCATACAATTCATCCAAATTGTATAATCAAATCATATATAATTAACGCACATAGTTGTGCATTCATCACCTCAATCATCATTAGAGCATTTTCATTATTTCAATAATAATAAAACAAAATACAAACCGGAAATTCATCATCCCTCGATCTCTCTATATGTCCCCTGCTGTACATGGCTCCTACTTCTGGCTATTCTTGCATGATTACTTATTTATTAAGTAGTTTTATTGAGATATATTCGTATGCTATATAAACTATCCAAAGTGTTATAATCAATGACTTTTAGTATTCTCACAATGTTGTGCACTCATCAACACACAAAAAAATTTTAGAACAATTTCATTACTCCAAAAAGGAAAACTCCACACCCCTTAGCATTCCTTCCCCAGCCCTACATAACCACTAATCTAATTTCATCTTTATAAATTCTATTTACATTTTATATAAATGGAATCATACAATATGTAGTACTTTGTGTCTGGTTTCTTTCACTTATGATAATGTGGGTTTTTTTGGTCTGATATTAAATTTGGTAGTATTAACATACATTTGTTTAGCTTCACAGAAAAACAGTCTTCTATATGCAGTTTTACCCATAATCATATTTCACATACTGTTTTACTATGCTGTACAGTTCCGTGTTACATTTTTTAGCTTTCCTTTTAGTAATACACATGACCTTAGTCTTTCTCTTTAAACCACCTTCATATCCACATAATAGTACTGCTAGTTACAAACATGATGTTGGACTTTCACCTTTTCTATTCATTTCCAAAGATTAACAGACATTCTTTTTACCAGCTGTGTAAGAGTTAACCCTCAGCTTTCTATTCTTAAACTCATTCTATTTTCTGGTGACCCATATTCAAATTAGTAACTCCATGAGATTACACATTATATTTAGTTCATAGTAGCGCAGCCATACAGTATTTGTGCTTTTGTGTCTGACTTGCTGCACTCAACATAACATCCTCCAGGTTTTCATTCATGTTGTCATATGCTTTGCGACTTCAGTTCTTAAAGCTGCATAATACGCCGTCATGTGAATACTCCACCGTTTGTTTATCCATTCATCGATTGATGGACACCTGGGTTGTTTCCATCTCTTAACAGTCATGAATAACGCTGCTATAAACATTAGTGTGCAGATGTCTATTCATGGCGCTGCTCTCCGTTCTAGGTATATACCCAGTAGTGGCATTGCTGGTAAAATCTACATTCAACTTATTTAGGAACTGTCAAACAGTTCTCCACAGTGGATATATCATTTTACATTTCCATCAACTGTGAATAAGAGTTCCTGTCTCTCTACAGCCTCTCCAACACTTGTAGTTCTCTGTCTTTTTGATAGTGGCCATTCTGATAGGTGTGAAATGATATCATGGTCATTTTGATTTGCACTTCCCTATCACTAGTGATGTTGAACATTTTTTCATGTGTTTTTTTTTTTTGCCATTTGTATTTCTTCTTTGGGCAAATGTCTATTCAAGTCTTTAGCCCATTTTTTAATCAGGTCATTTGTCTTTTTATCATTGAGTTGTAGCATCTCTTTATATATCATGGATTTTAAACTCTTAACAGACATGTGATTTCCAAATATTTTCTCCCATTGAGTCGGCTGCCTTTTCTCCCTTTTGACAAAGTCCTGTGAGGTACAAAAGTGTTTAATTTTGAGGAGGTGCCATTTATCTATTTTTTCTTTTGTTGCTTGTGCTTTGGGAGTAAGGTCCAAATAACCACCAACTACCACAAGGTCTTTAAGGTGTTGTACTACATTTTCTTCTAGTAGTTTTATGGTCCTGGATTTTATATTTAGGTCTTTGATCCATTTTGAGTTGATTCTTATATAGGGAGTGAGATAGAGGTCCTCTTTCATTCTTGTGGTTATGATTATCCAGTTCTCTCAGCACCATTTCTTTTTTTTTTTTTATTTTTTAAGATTTTATTTATTTATTCATTTATCCCCCCCTTGCTACTTGTGCTCACTGGGTCAGCTAACCACGCCGTGAGGGCAGGCTTGCCTTCACCAGGAGGCCCCGGGAACTGAACCCGGGGCCTCCCATATGGTAAACGGGAGCCCTACTGATTGAGCCACAGCCGCTTCCCTGTCAGCACCATTTCTTGAACCGACTGTTTTGGCCCGTCAACATGGACTTGGTCGGTTTGTCAAAAACCAATTGGCCATAGAAGTGAGGGTTTATTTCTGGACTTTAAAATCTAGTCCACTGACCGATATGACTTTATGCCAATAACATGCTATTTTGACCACTGTAGTTTTGTAATATGTTTTTCAATGTCAGGCAGTGAAATATCTCCCATGTCACTCTTCTTTTTTAGAATGCTTTCGGCTATTCGGTGCATTTTCCCTTCCAAATGAATTTGGTAATTGCATTTTCTATTTCTACAAAGTAGGATTTTGGAATTTTGATTGGTATTACATTGAATATAAAAATCAGTTTGGGTAGGATTGACATCCTCACAATATATAGTCTTCCAATCCATTTTTTTAGGTCTTCATTGATTTCTTTTAGCATTGTTTTGTAGTTTTCCGCATATAGGTCCTGTACTTCTTTGGTTACATTGATTCCTAGGGATTTGAGTCTTTGATCCTGTTTTAAACAGAATTTTCCCCCTGATTTCCTCCTTAGATTGTTCAGTACTAGTGTACAGAAACATTACTAATTTTTGCATGTTGATCTTGTATCCTGCCACTTCGCTGAACTCATTTATTAGCTCAAGTAGCTTTGTTGTAGACATTTCAGAATTTTCTAAGTATAGGATCATGTCTTCCTCAAATACTGAGAATTTTACTTCTTTTTTTTCCTATTTGGATGCTTTTTTTTTAATTTTTTTTTATCCTTGTCTAATTCTCTAGCTAGAACTTCTAGTACAGTGTTGAATAACATTGGTGACAGTGGACATCTTTTTCTTGTTTCCTATCTTAGAGGGAAAGCTTTTTTCGACCTTTCCCCATTGAGTATGATGTTGCCTAGGGTTTTTCATATATTCCTTTTATCATGTTCAGGAATTTTCCTTCCATTCCTATCATTCAAAGTTTTTTTAATCAAGAAAAGATGCTGGATTTTATTGAATGCCTTTTCTGCATTGATTGAGATGACCGTTGCGGGTTTTTTCCTTCAATGTTAATGTGATGTATTACGTTAATTGATTATCTTATGTGAACCACCTTTGCATACCAGCCATAAATCCCACTTAGTCGTGATGTATAAGTCTTTTGATATGCTGTTGGATTCGACTTGCAAGTATTTTGTTGAGAATTTTTGTACAGATGTTCATTGGAGAGATTGGTCTGTAATTTTCTTTTCTTGTAGTATCTTTATCTGGCTTTGGTATTAGGGTAATGTTGGCGTCATAGAATGTGTTGGATAATTTTCCCTCTTCTTCAATTTTTTGGAAGAATTTAAACAGGATTGGTGTTAATTCTTGAACTGCTTGGTAGAATTCACCTGTGACACCATCTGGTCCTGGAATTTTTTGTTGGGAGATTTTTGATGATGGATTCAATCTCTTTGAATGTGATTAGTTTGTTAAGTTCTTTTATTTCTTGTGCATCACTGTAGGTTGGTTGTGTGTTTTTAGGAATTTGTCCGTTTCATCTAGGTCATCTAGTTTTTTGGCATACAGTTTCTCATAATATCCTCACCCCACCCCCCCCCCCCCCCTGCTCCCTCATCTGCTTGTTTTTGCTCTTGTTGTCTGCTCATTGTTTTTGTTTTGTTTTGTTTTGTTTTTTGCTCGTATATTTCATTTATTTCTGCTATAATAATCTCTATTATTTCTTTCCTTCTGCTTGCTTTGGGAATGGTTTGCTGTTCTTTTTCTAGGTTTTCCAGTTGTTCAGTTAGATCTTTGATTTTAGCTCTTCTTTTTTAATATAGGCATTTAGGGCTATAAATTTTCCTCTCAAATCTGCCTTTGCTGTATCCCATAAGTTTTGATAAGTTGTGTTCTCGTTTTCATTCATCTCAATATATTTACTGATTTTACTTGCAGTTTCTTCTTTGACCCACTGATTACTTTGGGGTGTGTTGTTCAACCTCCACATGTTTGTGAATTTACCTCTTTCCTATCTATTACTGATTTCTAGTTTCATTCCATTATGATATAAGAAGGTGCTTTGTATAATTTAAATCTTTTTATATTTATTGAGAGCTGCATTGTGACCTAACATGTTGTGTATACTGGAGAAAGATCCATGGGCACGTGAGAAGACTGTATAACCCGCTGAGTTTGGGTGCAACATTCTGTATATGTCTGTTAGGTCTAGCTTGTTTATCATATTGTTCAAGTTCTGTGTTTCCTTTTTGATCTTCTGTCTAGTTGCTCCGTCAACTGATGTGAGTGGTGTGTTGAAGTCTCCAACTATTATTGTAGAGATGTCTGTTTCTCCCTTCAGTTTTCACAGAGTTTGTCTCATATTTTGGGGTACCCTGGTTAGGTGCATGGATATTTATGACTGCTATTTCTTCCAGACGAATTGCCCCTTTTATTAATATATAATGGCCTTTTGTATCTCTTATAACTTTTTTTGCATTCAAGGTCTGTTTTGTCTGACATTAGTGTAGCTACCCCTTTCTTTTTGGTTCCTGTTTGTGTGAAGTATCTTTTTCCAACCTTTCACTTTCAGGCAGTTTGTATCCCTGGGACTAAGGTGAGTCTCTTGTAAGCAGCAGATGGATGGCTCTTTTTTTAATCCATTCTGTCAGCCTGTATCTTTTGATTGGGGAGTTTAATCCTTTCACATTCAATGATGTTACTGTAAATGCATTGTTAACCTCCTCCATTTTATTCTTTGGTTTTCATATGTTATATCTTATTTTCTTCAGGAATTTTACTCTTTTGGTTACCCTTTCTGCTATCCATTTTTCTATACTTTCCTCCAAGCCACTCTCTCCTGTCTTTTTTTTTCAACTCCAAGGCTTCCTTTAATATTTCCTGACAAGGTGGTTTCTTTTTTACAAACTCTTAGTTTTTGTTTGCTTGTGAATGCTTTAAAATCACCTTCATATTTGAAGAACAATTTTGCTGGATAAAGAATTATTAGCTGGCAGTTCTTCTCTGTTAGTATCCTTATTGTATCATACCACTTTCGACTCACTTCCATGGTTTCTGATGAGAAATCTGCACTAAGTCTTACTTGGTGTCCATTGTATGTGGTGGTTTGTTTCTCCCTTGCTCCTCTCAGAATTTTCTCTTTATCTTTGATGTTTGACATTCTGAATGGTATGTGTCTTAGAGTAGTTGTATTTATCCTGATAGGGGTATGCTGTGCTTCTTGGGAATGTAAGTTCGTTTCTTTTGTGAGAGTTGAGAAGTTTTCAGCTATTATTTCCTCAAATACTCTTTTTGCCCTGTTTCCCTTCTCTTCTTCTGGAACTCCCATGACACGTATTTTGTTGCATTTCATTTTACCATTCAACTCCCTGAGTTCCTACTCTTAAGTTTTCCATTATTTTATTTCTCTGTTTTTTTTCTCTCTTCAATTTCAGCTGTTCTGTCTTCTGTATCACTTATTCTTTCTTCTATCATTCTGAGTCTGCTGTTGTATGCCTCTAACGTGTTTTTCTATTTAAAAAAATATATTTATTTATTTATCCCTCCCCTCGTTGTTTGCGGTCGCTGTCTGCTCTCTGTGTCCATTTGCTGTGTGTTCTCTGTGTCTGCTCGTTGTCTCTTTATGAGGCCCTGGAAACCGAACCTGGGACCTCCCATGTGGAGGAGAGGCGCTTAATCACCTGAGCCCCCTAAGCTCCCTGGTTTGTGTCTCTCATTGTCTTTCCTCTTTGTGTCTCTCTTCGTTGTGTCATCTTGTTGTGTCATCTTGCCACACCTGCCTAGCCTTCTCCAGGAGATACAAGGAACCAAACCTGGGACCTCCCATGTGATAGGTGGAAGCCCAGTCCCTCAAGCCACATCCATTTCCCTCATGTGTTTTTTTTTGTTTGTTTGTTTGTTTTAAAGATTTTTTTATTTATTCATTTATCCCCCCCTTGCTGCCTGCACTCACCGGGTCAGCCAACCACGCCGTGCGGGCGGGCCCACCCTCACCAGGAGGCCCCAGGAACCGAACTCGGGGCCTCCCATATGGTAAATGGGAGCCCTACTGATTGAGCCACAGCCGCTTCCCTGTTTTTTTTTTTAATATTTATTTTTATTTATTTATTTATCCCCCCCTTGCTGCTTGTGCTCATTGTGTCCATTTGCTGTGCATTTTTCTGTGTCTGCTTGTCTCCCTTTGTTGCATCATCTTGTTGCACCAGCTCTCTCACTGCGCCGTGCGGGCTAGTTTGCCTTCACCAGGAGGCCCCAAGAATTGAACCTGGGGCCTCCCATATGGTAACAGGAGCCCAACCAATTGAGCCACAGCCATTTTCCGCTCTTATGTGTTTTTGACCTCACCTATCATGTCTTTCATTTCCATGAGCTCTGTTACTTTCTAATTCAGGTTTTCATATTCTTCTTTGTGCTTGCTCGGTGTCACTTGATGTCCTTTATCTCTTTAGCCATATTGCCTTTCAGCTCATTAATTTGATTTTGGAAATTTGTGTGCATCTTGGTGATTAGTTGTCTCAAACCCTGTGTCTCTTCTGGGACTTTTGATAACTTCCTTTTCTTGGGCCATATCTTCCATTTTCTTAGTATGCTTTGTAATTTTTTACTGATATCTAGGCATCTGATTAGGGTGTAGTTTACTCAGATGCTAAAGTTCTCTCTCTCTTGTAGAGATTTAGTGGCAGGAAGCTGCGTATTACTGCTGCTCTTTGATTCTTGGTTCAACCTGGATTGTTAGGATTGTCCCTGATAGTTGCTCAAAAACTGGGCTCTGGACCAAGTAATGTATTGCAGACCCTTTTCCTAGGGCCTTGGGGAGGGAGGCTATAAAGCCTGGAAAATGCCTCTCTCATTTACTTTCCATTTTCTCACATGTGCTTTCTTGGTCTGCCAGCAGATGGCACTCTTTGGAAGTCCTCAGTTCAATGCCTAGTCGGAGTTTTTTGCTATAACACAGACTGGATCAATGTGATAAGAGGTTCCTGCCTGTAGACTAAGAGCCCCGTAATTCAAATTTTCTCAGATGCAGTTCTCCAACCTTTGCTGGTAGCCCTCTCCCTTTCCCTGGTTAGGAAGTAATTCCACTCCCTCTCATCCTCAGCAACCCTTCCTGGTCAGTAGAGAGGGAGATTGAGAGGGTTGCATATCTTTAGTCCCTTGCATACTCCCAAGGCAAACAATGTCGTGGCCCCACCCAGCCTAGAAGGGCCCCTGGGACAAAGCAGACCAAGTTTGTGGGTCAAAAGCTGAGTCAGCCTTAGGCTGTGTGGTCTCTCTCTCCCCTTTCCCTGGGACTCCTTTGTCTGTAGGCCACCCCTGGAGATCTGTGAATTCAAAAGTGTCTACAGTGTGAGGGAGGGTTACAGCATTTGCAGCCTCAGGCTTTTAATTCTGTTTTGCTGTTGCGATTCTTTTCCTTTGCCCCTCCCTCCTCTCAGCAGTGTCCAGCCTTTGCCTGGTGTCCTCAACCCTAGAAGATTTTTTTCAGGCTGTTTCTGCATGTTTTCTAGCTATTTTTCTGGGAGAAAAGATAGTCCTGTGTCTTTATTCCACCATCTTCCCAGAAGTTGTCATTTTCCTTGAAGTTGATGTTTTTTATTAAATTTTTACTAGTATAAAATAAAAAATTCTTTATTGTGATTGAACAATGTATAGATCTTCAATTTTTGCTGTAACTAATTCTATTGGTCAAATGAAGACCAAGCAAGTCATAGTATAATTTTATGTTTCTAATGCCTGATATAGATTCTGAAAACTGTGTTTTTAATACAGGAAATAAGTATTTTATAAAAATTATCTCATTTTATTGTAATTGCTTATCTCTTTTCTCCTAAGTCAGTTTCTATTCCAAGAAAGTAAATGTAAAAATAGAGGTTAGAATTTGAAAAGTGGAATATGGATGTTTGTGCATTTTTAGATGTGGAGTTGTTTCATCTTTTACCACATTGGGAGTTTTTTTTTTCTTTTTAATTTTAGTAAAAAATCCCAGAAGTGGGATGAAATGAACATCCTGGCAACATATCATCCGGCAGACAAAGACTATGGTTTAATGAAAATAGATGAACCTAGCACTCCTTACCATAGGTAATGTTATACAGGCATCAGTTGACGTTTTACTTGTTTACATTTTGCATTTGATGTGAATTTCAGGATAACAGCTAATATGAATTTGTTTTTGATTTTATATTTGTTAATGGATACTAGTTAATCCAACTGCATATTTTTGTGTTACAGTATAAATGTACAACTCATTTTGTACATTATAATTACAGTAGTAAAGGTTTATTTGTGGTACCTCAGTTGTCCCTAGCTTCTAATGACATAACAGATTAGTGGATTTTGCCTTCCTTAAAATATACTATTTATAGAAATGGAGATGAGGTTTGGGCTTGTTTGCTTTGAAGCAGAAATCAGGGACTCTTGTCTATTTTCAGAAAAGGATAACTACACAGATGGTAACTTTTTTAGGCAGGTGGCCATCACTGCTGTTGTATGTCCTTATTTTTTTGTTGTTTTTTATTGTGGCAACATATATATGTTAAAAAAAAAAAAAACATAAAATTTGCCACATTATTTTTACATGTACAAATCAGTGACATTAATTACATTTACAATATTGTCCTGTTACCACCATCCATTACCAAAACTTTTTCATCGCCCAAAGCAGAAACTCTGAACCCATTAAGCAATAACTCCCCATTCCCTCTCCCCTGAGCTTCTGGTAGTCTCTCATTTACTCTCTCTCTCTGAATTTATGTCCTTGTTTTTGAACTTACATAATATTGTAGTTCAGATAACTACATTGTGATTTTAGGCAGCTTGGAGTCTTAAAATGAATTGAGGGAAATGGAGGTAGCTCAAGTGGTTGAGCACCTGCTTCCCATTTACAAGGTCCTGGGTTTGATCCCTGGTACCTCCTAAAAACAAACAAAAGAAAAAAAGCAACTTTTCACTGGGGAGTGGATGTAGATGTAGCTCAGTGGCTGAATGCCTGCTTCCGTTGTTCGAAATCCTGGGTTCAATCCCCTAAAAAAAAAGAATTGAGAAACAATATTGTATTACAGCAATTGGTATGAAGACAAAAATTATGCTCCAGTAAGCATTATAAGACAATGGAGTTACTAAATAAGTAAAATAACTAATTTAGATGTTGCCCTAACATATTGAAAAGTAACGATTTCCAGGGCTAAAACATTTTGTCATTGAAGTAAAACAATATAAATCCAGAAGTTACCATTAAAAATAGGATGAAGAATAATATTGTTTCATCAACTGTAACAAAGGTACTACTGCAAAATGTTAATAATAGGGAACTGTGTGGGTAGCATAGGGGTATATGAATACTCCATACTTTCTGCAAGATGTTTCTGTAAACTTACTGCTGCTCTTAAAAAAAAAAAAAAAATAGGATTAAGAATTTTATATTTTAAATCGAATGAAAATTTTGGAAGATAATTTGAGATAATCTGCTAATAGTGAAAATAATAAATTTAAGATTGTGACAAGAGTAGAAAGAACTAAAATAGGAGGTACAGATACTGAAAGTTAATAGTAAGAAAGTTTGAAGCAAGAAAAACATATCACTTACAAAAAGTAATCTCTATTTTCTCCTATTAGCAGATGGATACTTTAAAACAAAACTTTAAACCTTTATTGTACCAGAAGCCAAAGTAAGGGCTTTCTTCCTTTCCAATAATAAATGTAGTAGCCATCCCTTACCTGTTTCGGCTGGGGATAACTATCCTAAAAGAATTAATATAGGACATGATTTAAAAAATAGCTGTAGCCATTATTTTTAGACTATATTATATAAAAAATATATAATATATATAAAACATGATAAATGAGAATGGTAGATATTTGATACTGCTTTTTTTTTTTCCCCTTCTTTACCTTATCCATATCCTTCCTTTGAAAGTTGCTGAAAATTATTTAGTCCCCAAGTAATTGAGGCTATATGTATATATGTATGCACAAATATGTATGTTCAGCTTTTATAATTCAGTGCTGTTTTAACCATTTTTTCCCCTTTTTTTTTTTTTTTTTTTTTAGTTTCTCCAGATTGACAAATTATGTTTCTCTTACACTATTCTGCTTAATTAAAAACAATAATGTTAAATATGTTTGCTTCAACTTCCTGGGGAAAAAAAGCATCATCTAAACTTTGTTCACCTTGTCTTCCTAAATTACCACAAAAAGTAGTTTTATATATATATATGAGTTCTACTTTATGTATCTTTCAGTACTTGAGAATTAAGGGTAACCATTTCAATGAGAGCAAAGTTCATCAGAAGGTGGGGTGGGAAAGCTAAATAGCTTTTAAACTTCCTGAATTAGGTCTTTATGATCTAATTCTGTTATTTTACTTAGTCTTATGTCTGCATAGATGATTTGTCTCTTTCTTCAAGTTGAAGTACAAATAAACCAGACTGATTATTTTGGTTTTTTTGTTTGTTTGTTTGTTTTTTTAAGATTTATTTATTTACTTTACCCGTTTTAAACCCCCCCCTTCCCCTTTTGCTGTTTTGTGTCCATTCGCTGGGCAACTCTCTGTGTCTGCTTCCCGCCATCCTCCCCCCATCCCTTTCCAGTCCTCACCAGGATTCGATCCTGAAGACCTCCGATGTAGGAGAGAGGTGCTCCGCCACCTGCGCCACGTCAGGTCCTGGTTCTTGGAGCTTTCGGAGCATCTTGTCTTGACTCTCCCCTGCGCCTCCCCACCGCCACGTCGTCATCCTGCTGCATGGCTCCCGGGTCTGGCGGCTCACCGGCACACAGAGCCTGGCAGTCCATGCGCCCCCCATATATATTTTTTTTATTTTACCGGGAGGTCCCGGGGATCAAACCCAGGTCCCTCCACATGGCAGGCGGACACCCAACCACCTGAGCCACATCCACCCCATTTTGGTTTTTTGATTACTTGTTCCCTCCTCCTTGGTGGAATAATTGAAACTTTATAGTAATTTTTTTCCCAGATGATTCAAGTTTTCAGTATTTTTTTAAAACGGTTACAATAATGGTCTTTTTTTTTTTTTCTTTTAATCATTTGGAAGTTCTATTGGTGCTATAATTTTGAATATTTGGAAGGAATAGAAACAATTTAAAATTGTACTTCAAAGATGACAGCAGAGCTATATACATAGTAGAATTATGTTTACCGGTTGTAAAATTGTTTCAGGTGTTAATTATAATGTACTTGTTATCCTAGTATGATAGGTGATGATGAGGATGCTTTGAGTGATTCAGAAACCACTGAAGCCATGACCCCAGATCTGTTAGCCAAAAAGTAAGTACTGATGACTATAAAGTATTTTCACTTGTGCTGTTCTTAATTGTACACATTTAAAGGCATTTTACTTTGCTTTGCTTTACGTGTACAAGTATAAATAGAAATCATGTACTAAGTTCATTTGGATTTTTCATACCAACTATAAGTCTTGTTTCTGGATTCAAATCAAGGTGTGCAGGTGGCAGGAAGTTTAGAGTACTTGAAGCTGAGATACTGAAGTGTGTAAATTTCCTGTGGTTTTTTTTTAAATATCCTGCCACCTTGGTGTTAAAGAAGAATGTGAGAAAGCAAAAATAATTAAATTGATCAAACAGAAGCTCCCTTTCTTTGCTGTTAATTGATTTCTAGCACCCATCCCACTCTTCTTGTTACCTGATGATTTCTATACCTATTCTCACTCTTTATTTTCCTCATCAGGTTATAGGTAGCATATTAATGATCTTTAAATGTTTTACTGAAACTCAAAAGTTGGATAAGATAGTTTAATAATATAAGAATATCATAGTGTTGATGTTTGTGCAAATGATTGTTGTATAGATTAGCTGCTGCTGAAGGCTCGGAGCCAAAGTATCGGGTTCAGGAACAAGACAGCAGTGGAGAGGAGGATAGTGACCTCTCACCTGAAGAAAAAGGTAGTTTACTTCTTTTCCTGCTTTCTACATTATGCTAATAATTTTTGCTAAAATAAACCCATCATTTGGAAGATAGGCAAATAGTTTTCCTTTTTAGGACATGGAGAGTGGGAGAATAGGAACAATATTTTTATAGATGAGTATTTGGATGGTCTTCAAGTGGATAGCTGTAAGAGCTAATTTTCCAATTACTTGTTCTTTTTCTGTTTTGTTAGGATTGTGGTGAAACTTAATATATGAACTAAGATGGTCAGATGTAGAGTGAAGATCTTCATTAGGTTACATAGAATGAAAAGAGCAGGAGTGTCATAGGAAAGGAGAGAAAGATAACCCTCTCCTTGATAAGGATGGAAGAGGCTCTCGTGGCCTAATCAGCACATACACAGTTAAGGCATTGCTACCTACTTAATAAGTTTGTGTTTTTTACAGGTAAAATAGTTACCTGGGGTAGGAAGATTATTTCACCATGTTGTTGTCTGTTAATTTTTTTATTTTTTGAACCATGTGAATGTATAATCCTAAGATTTTATAGTGTTATATATAGTTTTACTTTCAACTGTTTTGAAAAGGAAAAACCAAACATTTGTATGGAAAAAAAGATGCAAAATACCCCACCCCACCCCCGAAGAAAATAGAGCAGTAGTCTGTAGCCTTGAAATATGGGGACTACCTGTACTATAAAGAATTTCAGAAATTTTAGGACTCTTAAGACTCCTAATATTTCTAGTTAACTGTCAGGATCTTTATCATGTGTAGCTGTTAAGGTATAATTGGCTATTCTTTTCTTTTATCTTCAGATTATAACATATTTACCTAAACTATCATGGTCTGAGCCTAATTGTTGTAAAAGAGAAAAATTTTACATACAGCATATGCTCAACTCAAATACCTATTCTACCCTCTGTGACTTACTAACTTATCCTAAAATATACCTCAAAGGCCTTTGAAAGGGGTTTCAAATAAAAGTGGTTTCTAGAACTTGTTTCCTCATTACTCTCTGAAAGCATAATCTCTCGAGAACAGAGTGTTATTATTAGCCTAAAACTTTTTTATTTGTCGATTTTCATTAAGGGATCAGGTTGTTTCCTCAAGTTGTAATTCCAGGAGTCAGCCAGCAGGGGTAGCTGTTTGACTATAAGTTCAAATTCAATTCCCACTGGTAGTTACTGATTTGTATAGGTGTTTGTTGCTTAAATAAATTAATGTGTTTGAAAATCCTTGTTTATTAATTGTAAGTAGAAATTCTTAGAAAATAAATGTGTTTACAAAATGAGCCCATTCACATATACCTAGTTGGTTATAACTAGACATTGTATGAAATCATTTAAGTGTTGAAGTCTTTTCCACCTATTTAAAGTGCATGCATTTGAAAAAAATCATAAATTTTGTTTTTTTACTATTTTTATCATAGGGAGTTCTAGCTTTATAAACGGATAGCAGTAGTTCTCAACTCAATTGTTAACAGTTTCCTTTCTAAAAGAAATACCTCACCTTTGGTCATTCACTATCATTTTGTTTTGTTTTGTTGTTAAATTATTGGTTTTCTCCATTAGAATGTAAGCTCCATTAAAATGAGAGCAGGTATCTCCATGAGAGCAGTACCTGACAACAGCAGGCACTCAAATATTATTTTATTAATGCTTCATTGTATTTTAGGAAGTTGTAAAGCTGACCTGGCACTTCTAAATAAAAAAATTGTCTTGTAACTTAAGATTATTGGCTATGAAGCCAGACAGATTTAAAATTGTGTTCCAAATATGCCAGTCCGCTGATTTGCTAAATTTCTCTGAGTCTCATTTTTCTAATTTCTAAATTGGGAGCTATAAGACTCTTTACTTCAAAGTTGTTGGTGAATATTAAATGAGATAAAGCATTTAAAGAACTTAGTCACTGATCCTGGCATGTGGCAAGTGCTCAGTACATATTAACTCTTAATAATTTAATCAGCAAGTTCCCCATTATAATATTATGCAGAAGAGGAAAAGAAGGTATAAAAAGGATAATTCTTTTGTAAAGTTCACATGAATATTTTGCCATTAGAGCTGGGCCTAAAATCTAAATCTCCTTGTAATCTTTGTATTCTGTTGTTCTGCCACACAAGGTTTATAATGTGAATATACATATTCAAAGGAGATTGAGACCACTTAAATTAGCAGCTTTCTATAAAGATGACCCACTAAAGAGTCATGATGTGCAGTTTGAAAAACACTGATGTATATTTAGAAAATAAAGGAACAAATGCACGATAATGTATGTATATTATGCCATAGAAATATTGAGAATATAAAGGGGAAATAAGATGTAACTCTATACTTTTTAACTCCTTAAAAATGGTGCTTCTGCTTATATACATGGCAGAATGTTTAGTATATGTTCACATACTTTGTCTAAACCAGGTCACTTTTAAGAGTGAAAAAGGGTTGTAATTTAGAGTTTTATCAGGCAAAATGCATAAACCAAGACTACCCTGGGCAAACTGGGATGAATGGCCACCCTAATTGTGAAGTGAAAAAAAGCCTATCCAATATGTAATTAATTTTTATTAAAAATTTAGAGTCATAAAAATGCTGTTAATGGTCATTTCTGATTGAGGAAATAAAGCATAATTTTTTTTAAGTTTCTACCATGAAAATGTATTATTTTGCAATAAGGGAAAAAAGCGTTACCTTTTTAGTAAATTTATGGTTTGGAAGCAGTTAGAACAATTATTTCTGTTGTTTACTGTTGCTTTTATATCATCTGAATACAGACATGCCTTGTTTTATTGCGCTTATTGCTCTTCACAGATATTGCATTTTTTACAAATTGAAGGTTTGTGGCAACCATGCATCAAGCAAGTCTTTGGGCACCATTTTTCCAACAGCATGTACTCACTTCGTGTCTCTGTCACATTTTGGTAATTCTCACACTGTTTCAAACTTTTTCATTATTATTTTATCTGTTAGGTGATCTGTGACCTTTGATGTTACTATTGTAATTGCTTTGGACACAACAATCCTTGCCCATATAAGATAGTGAACTTAACCAGTGAATGTGTGTTCTGACTGCTTCACCAACCTGCTGTTCCTCATCTCTCTCCCTCTCTTAGAGAACCTCCCTATTCGCTGAGACAAAACAATATTGAAATTCGGCCAATTAATAATCCTACAGTTGCCTCTAAGTATTTAATTAAAAGGAAGAGTCCTCTGTCTCTCGCTTTAAATCAAAAGATAGAAATGATGAAGCTTAGTGACGAAGGCATGCTGAAAGCCGATAGGCTGAAAATAGCCTCTTGTGCCAAACAGTTAACCAAGTTGTGAATGCAAAGGAAAAGTTCTTGAAAGCAAATACAAAAATGATAAACAAACAGCCTTATTGCTGATATGGAGAAAGTTTTAGTGGTCTGGATAGAAGAGCAAACCAGCCACATTACCTTAAACCAAAACCAAAACAGAGCAAAGTCCTAACTTTTCAATTCTATGAAGACTGAGAAAGATGAGGAAGCTGTAGAAGAAAATGTTTGACATTAGCAGAGGTTGGTTCATGAGGTTTAAGGAAAGACGCTGTCTCCATAACATAAAAGTGCAAGGTGAGGCAGCAGGTGCTGTGGTAGAAGCTGCAGCAAATTATCCAGAGGATCTAGCTAAGATTATTAATGTAGATGAAACAGCCTTCTACTGGAAGAAGAAGCCATCTAAGGCTTTCATAACTAGATAGAAGTCAATGCCTGGCTTCAAAGCTTCAAAAGACAAGTTGATTCTCTTGTTAGGTTGGGGGCTAATGCAACTGGTTAATTTGAAGCATGAATGAAATGCTCATTTACCATTCCAAAAATCCTAGGGCCCTTAGGAATGATGCTAAATCTACTCTGCCTGTGCTCTATAAGTGGAACAACAAAGCCTGGATATATCTGTTTACAATATGATTTACTGAATTTTTTTTTTTTTTTTTTTACTTAACCACTTAATCTTTATTAAGTGAATTTTATTACACTAAACAGCAATACAATATTAGTAAATAGAGAGAAATATCAAGAGATAGAGCAATAAAATGAGCACAGTTTCACAGAGGGTAGGGGTAGGGAGGTGGGACAGGGGTAGGGAGGTAGAACGGGGCTGGGGAAAAGAGGCAGGAGTGAGGGGGAGGGCTACTGACAGGGGCAGAAACAAGGATTCTTATTCATCACTTTCCTCTAACTTCCATGAAAAATTACCATCCATCGTTATCAATTTCATTCCAGCAACAATTTTTCAAAGGGCACCTATCCACCCTGTAACTGTCTCTCTAAAGGTTTTGTTCACAACCTCATCCCCTGGAGTTAATACCCAGGGCAAAGCAGCCTCTATTAAATTCTTTATCCAGTCATCTTTTAACTCTCTGCCAGTAGGGATTTTTCCATGTCCTATTAGCCCTAAATAAATTGATCTTTCCACAGTTCCGAGTTCATGTGAAATCTATTAAGAGGAGCAATTACAGGGTAAAGGGTCACAAGTAAATACACATGTCCACCTATAGAGATATCTAATACATAATATTCTAACTTTCTAACTAATCCCACCCACTTAAGATTAATTAATAGTCCCACCCCCCACTAAAATACTTATGATTATATATATATTCCCTATTACTTAAACTGATTACATAAAGAAATAATAAATAATGCAATTTTCCACAGACCAATGTGACAGTATTATATGGTTTACTGAATATTTTAAGCCCACTGATGAGACCTACTCAGAAAAAAAGATTCCTTTTAAAATATTACTGTTCATTGACAGTGCACCTGGTCACCTAAGAACTCTGATGGAGATGTACAATGAGATTAATGTTGGTTTTCATGCTTGCTAACACATCATCCATTCTGCAGCCCATGGATTGAGGAGTCATTTTGACTTTCAAGTCTTAGGATTTAAGAAATACATTTTGTAAGGATCTGACAAAGTGAATTGAAAATCTTCTGGAAAGGATTCACCATTCTAGATGCCATTAAGAACATTCATGATTAGTGGGAGGAGGGCAAAATAACATTAACAGGAGTTTGGAAGAAGTTGATTCCACCTCTCCTGGATGACTTTGAGGGGTTCATGACTTCAGTGGAGAAAGTAACTAGAGATGTGTAGAAATAGCAAGAAAAACTAGAATTAAAAGTGGAACTGAAGAGGTGACGGAATTGCTGCAATCTCATGAACAAATGTGGAGCTGCTTCTTATGGATGAGCAAAGAAAATGGTTTCTTGAGGTGGAATCTACTCCTAGTGAAACTGCTGTACATATTGTCAAAATGACAACAAAGGATTAGAATATTACATAAATTTAGTTGTTAACTCAGCAGCAGGGTTTGAGTGGGGAGACTACAGTTTTGAAGGTTCTGCCTTGGGTAAAATGCTCTCAAGCAGCATCACTGCTACACAGAGAAATCTTTCATGAAAGGAAGGGTCAATTGATGCGACAAACATCATTGTTGTCTTATTTGAAGAAATTGCCACAGCCACCCCAACCTTCAGCAACCACTACCCTGATCAGTTATCCATCAGCATTGAGGGCAAGACCCTCCACCAGCAAAACTATTGCGACTTGCTGAAAGCTCAGATGATGGTTAGCATTTTTTTTCGCAATAAAGTATTTTTAAAGTAAGGTATGTATCTTGTTTTTTTAGACAATGCTATTGCACATTTAATAGACTACAGCATAGTGTGAATATAACTTTTATATGTACTGGGAAAGCAAATATGTATTGATATATGATTGCAGTGGTTTGGAACTGAACCCACAATATCTCTGGGGTGTGCTTGTATTTGAAAGGCATCACTAAAAATTAATTGAGGATTTGGTCTTTGATTTGGCCTCCTTAATATTCTTAACAAGCAAAACAAATCACAAAAGTCACTTATAAGTAGAGAAGAAGAAAGATGCTGTATAACATATTTGAAACTAATATCTTTCCCCTTCCCAACCCAAGTAGAAGCTGAAAAGTGATTAATCAGTGTGACACAAGGTAAATACCTGACTTTAAAACAGAAGGATAGATGATGCTAAAAACTTAGAGGGAATTAGAGGACATTGAGAAAGTACTTTGAATAGTCTTTAGACTTGGAAAAATTGGCTTTTTGGGAGCTGATATGGCTCAAGTGGTTGAGCTCCTACCTCCCACATGGGAGGTCCCAGTTTTGGTTCCTGGTGCCTTCTTGGGGGGTGGGGGGAACCAACTCAGGGGGCCGACATGGCTCAGTGGTTGAGCTGTGGCTTCCTACATATGAGGTCCTGGGTTTAATCCCCAGCCCCTGGTACCTCAAAAAAAAAAAGAAAAAGAAAAAGGAAAAATTTGCTTTCTTAGAAAATGAAATCTGAATGAGAATGTGTGTCAAAATGTCAACAATGTATTGAGTTTTTGTGAAAATAATTTTAAAGGATGCTTATTCTAAGTGATGTCTCTCTATTTTTTTGGCATGAAAATATTTTATGACTACTTATTTTTTTATTTTACTGGGAAGTCCTGGGGATCGAATCCAGGTCCCTCCATATGGGTGACGGAGGCCCAACCATTTGAGCCACATCTGCCCCCATTATGACTACTTTAATAAAGCATTGGTGACTTAATTTAGCATTCTTAATTGACCTCTAGTGGATCCCCTTATTTTATTTTATTTTTTAATTTTTATGTTATATGGTCTTATATTTGGAAAATCCATGGTACCCTTTAAAATATATTATTAACATTTGGTAAGAAAATGGAATACAAGAAAAATACATTAACTCACTCAACAAATATATAACAAGAAATTACTTTGTTCCAAAAATTGTTCTAGTTGCTGATGATATAGACATGCACAAAACAAATATACCTCTACCCTCCTAGAGCTTTCACTCTACAATTTTTTTTTTACAAATCAGTTTTATTGATTGTACCAGTAAAGCATATAGTTCAACCAATGTGTGCAATGAGTGGTATTTGGTATAATCACATCGTTGTGCATTCATCACTTCAGTCATTATTAGAGCATTTTCATTATTTCAGGAATAATAATAAATAGACAAAAAAAAAACAAACAAGAAAAATCTTCACCTCTCAATCTCTCTTTGCTTCCCCTGCTTTACATAGCTGCTATTTCTGGCTATTCTTGCACATTTATTTATTTATTTATTTTTTATTTTTTATTTTTTTTACATTTATTTATTTTAAGATGTATTCACACACCATGTGATTTATCCAAAGTGTGTATAATCAGTGGCTTTTAGTATTCTCACAGTGTTGTATATTCATCACCTCAAAAGATTTTAGATGAACTTTATTACTCCAAAAAGAAAAAACCCATACCCCTTAGCAGTCACCTGTCAATCCTTCCATGCTTCCCCAGCCCTACATAATATACGAATCTAATTTCATCTTTATAAATTGATGTATATTTACATTTTATATAAATGGAATCACACAATATGTAGTACTTGGTGTCTGGTTTCTTTCACTTAGTATAATGTGTTTTTTTGTCTGATATTAACATCTGGTAGTATTAACATGTATTAGTTCAATTTCAGAGAAAAACAGTCTTATATATGCAATTTTATCTATATTCATATTTCACTTGTATTACTATGCTATACATTCCCGTTACATTTTTTAGCTTTCCATTTTTCCTTAGACTTTCTCTTTCAACCACTGTCATATCCATATAATAGTACTGCTAATTACTAACATTATGCTGTGCATTCATCTTTTCTACTCATTTCCAAAGATTAACACACATCCATTTTACCAATTGTGTAAAAGTTAATCCTCAGCTTTCCATTTTCTAACCTCATTCTATTTTCTGGTGACCCATATTCAAGTCAGTAACTCCATGAGGTTACACAATATATTTAGTTCGTAGTAGCACAATCATACAGTATTTATCCTTTTGTGTCCGGCTTGCTTCACTCAACACGTGTCCTACAGGTTCATCTATGTTGTCATATGCTTCACAACTTCATTTCTTCTTAGCTGCATAACATTCTGTCATGTGTATACATCAGTTTATCCATTCATCGGTTGATAGACACTCGGTTTCCATCTTTTGGCAATCGTGACTCGTGCCACTATGAACATCAATTTACAGATGTCTGTTTGTGTCACTGTTTCAGTTCTTCTGGGTATATATTTGGTAGTGGTATTGCCGGGTCATAAGGCAAATCTATATATATTCAGCTTCTTTAGGAACTGCCAAACAGTCTTCCACAGTGGCTGTACCATTCTAAATTCCCACCAACAGTAAATAATTGTTCCTATCTCTCCACATCCTCTCCAACACTTCTAGTTCTCTGTTCTCCTTTTCTTTTTCTTTTTTTTAGGAGGTTCCAGGGATTGAACCCAGGACCTCGCACATGGGAAGCAGATCAACCCCTGAGCTACATCCGCTCCCCGATAAGAGTGGTTTTTTTTTCATTTGTTTGTTTTGTTTTTAGGAGGTAGGATTGAACCCAGGACCTCATACATGGGAAACAAGCATTCAACCACGTGAGCTACATCTGCTCTCTTGTCTTTTTATAGTGGCCATTCTAATAGGTGTGAAATGATATCTCATTGCAGTTTTTATTTGCATTTCCCTAATCTCTAGAGATATTGAACATTTTTTCATGTGTTTTTGTTTTGTTTGCCATCTGTATTTCTTTGGACAAATGGCTATTCAAGTCTTTTGCCCATTTTTTTTTAGTTGGGTCATTTGTCTTTTTATTGTTGAGTTGTAGCATCTCTTTATATATCCTGGATATTAAACTCTTACCAGATTTTTTCCCAATGAGTCGGCTGCCTTTTCACCATTTTGACAAAGTCCTGTGAGGTGCAAAAGTGTTTAATTTTGAGCAAGTGACATTTATCTGTTTTTTCTTTCTTTGCTTGTGCTGTGACTATAAGGCCTAAGAAACTACCACCTATCACAAGGTCTTGAAGATATTTCCCTCCAGTTTCTTCTAAGTATTTTTATAGTCCTGGCTTTTATATTTAGGTCTTTAATCTATTTTGAGTTATTCATGTATACGGAGTGAGATAGGGGTCTTCTTTCATTCTTTTTGATTCTATATATCCAGTTCTCCCAGCGCCATTTGTTGAAGAGACTGTTTTGTCCCGTCAACATGGCTTTGGTAGGTTTGTTGGAAACCATTTGGCCTTAGAGGTGAGGGTTTATTTCTGGACTCTCAATTCTATTCCACTGATCAATGTGTCTATCTATGCCAGTACCATGCTGTTTTGACCACTGTAGCTTTGTAATATGTTTCAAGGTCAGGCAATGAAATTCCTCCCGCATTGCTCTTATTGTTTAAAATGCTTTTGGCTATTTGGGTGCACGTTCCCTTCCAAATGAATTTGGCAAATGCCTTTTCTATTTCTACACAGTAGGCTGTTGGAATTTTGATTGGTATTGTATTGAATCTATAAATCAGTTTGCGTAGCATTGACATCTTCATGAGATTTAACCATCTAATCCACGAATACAGAATGTCTTTCCATTTGTTTTGGTCTTCGTTGATTTCTTTTAGCATTGTTTTGTAGTTTTCTGCATATAGGTCCTATACTTCTTTGGTTTGGTTCATTGATACCTAGGTATTGGAGTCTTTTTGTTGCTATTGTAAGTAGAATTTTTTCTCCTGATTTCCTACTCAGATTGTTCAATACTAGTGTACAGAAACAGTACTGATTTTTGCGTGTTGATCTTTTATCCTGCCGTTTTGCTGAACTCATTTATTAGCTCAACTAGCTTGGTTGTAGACATTTCAGAATTTTCTAAATATTTAATCATGTTATCTGCTGAGAGTTTTACTACTTCTTTTCCTATTTGAATGCCTTTTTGTTTTTGTCTAATTGCTCTAGCTAGAATTTCTAGTACAGTGTTGAATAACAGTGGTGACAGAGGGCATCCTTGTCTTGTCCCTGATCTTAGAGGGAAAGATTTCAGTCTCTCCTCATTGAGTACAATGTTGGCTGTGGGTTTTTCATATATGCTTTTTATCATATTGAGGAATTATCCTTCTATTCCTATCTTTCAAAATGTTTTTATCAAGAAATGATGCTGGGTTTTGTCGAATTCCTTTTCTGTATCGATTGAGATGATCGTGTGTTTTTTTTCCTTCAGTTTGTTAATGTATATTACTTTGATTGCTTTTCTTATGATGAACCACGCTTGCATACCAAGAATAATTCCTACTTGGTCATGTTGTATAAGGCTTTTGATGAACTTTGGATTCTATTTGCAAGTATTTGGTTGAGAATTTTTGCATTAGAGAGATTGGTCTATAATTTTCTTTTCTTGTAGAGTCTTTATTTGATTTTGGTATTATCATAAAATGTGGCTTCATAAAATGTGTTGGGTAGTTTTCCCTCCTCTTCAGTTTTTTGGAAGAGATGAAACAGGATTGGTGTTAATTCTTTTTGAAATGCTTAGTAGAATTCACCTGTGAAGCCATCTGGTCCTGGAATTTTATTTGTTGGGAGATTTTTGATGATAGATTCAGTCTCTTTAAATATGATTGGATTGTTAAGTTCTTGTATTCCTTGTAGCATCACTGTAGGTTGTTTGTAAATTTCTAGAAATTTGTCCATTTCATCTAGGTTGTCTAGTTTGTTGGCATACAGTTTCTCATAATATCTTCTTATGATCCTTTTTATTTCTATGGGAGTAGTTATAACTTCCCTCCTTTTGTTTCTGATTGTATTTATTTGCATATTCTCTTTTTTTTTTTTTTTTTTTTCTTTGTTAGTCTAGCTAAGGGTTTGTCAATTTCATTGATCTTCTCAAAGAACCCGCTTTTGGTTTTGTTGAGTTTCTTGATTGCTATTTTGGTGTCAATTTCATTTATTTCTCCTCCAGTCTTTATTCTTTCTTTACTTCTGCTTGCTTTGGGAATGGTTTGCTATTCTTTCTCTAGTTTCTCCAGTTGTTCAGTTAGAGCTTTGATTTTAGCTCTTTCTTTTTTTTTTAATATAGGCATTTAAGACTATAAATTTTCCTCTCAGCACTGACTTTCCTGTATCCCATAAGTTTTGAGAAGTTGTGTTCTCGATTTCATTCATCTCAATGTCCTTGCTGATTTCACTTGCAATTTCTTCTTGACCCACTGATTAGTTAGGAGTGTGTTTTTTAGCCTCCACACATTTGCAAATTTACCTCTTTCCTGTCTATTATTGATTTCTAGTTGCATTCCATTATGATATAAGAAGGTGCTTTGTATAATTTAAATCTTTTTATTTTTACTAAGAGCTGCGTTGTGACCTAACATGTTGTGTATACTGGGGAAAGATCCATGGGCACGTGAGAAGACTGTATAACCCGCTGAGTTTGGGTGCAACATTCTGTATATGTCTGTTAGGTCTAGCTTGTTTATCATATTGTTCAAGTTCTCTGTTTCCTTTTTGATCTTATGTCTAGTTGCTCCATCAACTGATGTGAGTGGTGTGTTGAAGTCTCCAACTATTATTGTAGAGATGTCTGTTTCTCCCTTCAGTTTTCACAGAGTTTGTCTCATATTTTGGGGTACCCTGATTAGGTACATGGATATTTATGACTGCAATTTCTTCCTGACAGATTGTCCCTTTTATTAATATATAATGGCCTTTTGTATCTAACTTTTTTGCATTTAAAGCCTGTTTTTTTCCATTATTAGTATAGCTACCCCTTTCTTTTTGGTTCCTGTTTGTGTGGAGTATCTTTTTCCAACCTTTTAACTTTTAGGCAGTTTGTATCCCTGGGTCTAAGGTGAGTCTATTGTAAGCAGCATATGGATGGCTCATGTTTTTTTTATCCATTCTCTCAGCCTGTATCTTTTGATTGGGGAATTTAAACCATTCACATTAATTAATTACTGTAAAGGCACTATTTACTTTCATCATTTTGTTCTTTGGTTTTCATTTGTCATATCTTACTTTCATCTGTCTTTTTACTCTTTTGGTTATCCTTTCTGCTATTCTTGTCTTTTATACTCACCTCCAAGCCTGTTTCTCCTGTCTTTTTCTTTCAGGTTGTCAGACTCCCTTTAATATTTCCTATAAAGGTGGATTCTTTTTTACAAACTTTCTTAGTTTCTGTTCATTTGTGAATATTTTTAAATCTCCTTCATATTTGAAGGACAATTTTGCTGAACAAAGAATTCTCATCTGGCTGTTTTTCTTTTTCAGTATCCTAATTATATCATACCTCTGTCTTCTCGCCTCCTTAGTTTCTGAGGAGAAGTCTGCACTAAGTCTTACTGGGCATCCCTTGTATGTGATGGTTTGTTTCTCCCTTGCTGCTCTCCGAATTTTCTCTTTATCTTTGATGTTTCACATTCTAAGTAGTATGTGTCTTGGAATGTCTTAGAGTAGGTTTATTTGGATTTATTCTGATTGGGGTATGCTGTACTTCTTGGATGTGTAAGTTCATTTCTTTCACGAAAGGTTGGAAATTTTCAGCCGTCAATTCCTCAGATACTCTTTCTGCCCATTTTCGCTCTTCTCCTTCTGAAACACTCATGACACATATGTTGTGTATTATGTTATCATTCAAGTCTCTGAACCCCTGCTTAACTTTTTCTATTTTTTCTCTCTGTTCTTGTCTCTTCAATTTCAGCTGTTCTGTCTTCTGTATCACTTCTTTCTTTCATTTCGAGTGTGTTGTTGTATACCTCTAATGTGTTTTTTAATCTCACCTATAATGTCTTTCATTCCCATGAGCTCTCTTTTCTATTCAGGTTTTCAAATTCTTTGTGCTCAACAGTGTCTTCTTGATGTCCTTTATCTCTTTAGTCATATTGTCTTTCAACTCATTAATTTTATTTTGGAAATGTGTGTGCATTTTGGTGATTAGTTGTCTCAAATCCTATGTCTCTTCTGGAGTTTTGATATATTCCTTTTCTTGGGCCATTTCTTCCATTTTCTTAGTATGGCTTGTAATTTGCTTATGTTGAGACATCTTTTTGGGGGATGAGTTTACTCAGATGCTCAATCTTGCGCTCTTTCATACAGGTTTAGTGGCAGGAGGTTGTGTGTTACACCTGCTATTCTTTGATTCTTGGTTTAACCTGATCTGGGTTGTTCAGGTTGTCACTTTTAGTTGCTCAGATCTAGGCCCTGGACCCAGTAATGGGATGCAGACCTGCTTCCAAGGGCCTTGGGGTGGGATTCTGTAAAGACCAGAAAAGGCCTCTCGGTTATTTACTTTTGATTTCCTTGCATGCACTTCCTTGGTCTGCCAGCAGGTGGCACTCTTTGGCAGCCTTTTCAGTTTAATGCCTGGTTTGAGTATATTTGCTGCAACATGGATGGATCAGTGTGACAGAGGATCATGCCTGGAGGCTAAGAGCCTCATATTTCAAATTTTCTTAGAGGCAGTTCTCCAACCTTTGCTGACAGCCCCCTCCCTTTTCCCGGGTAGGAAATAATTCCACCACCCTCTATGTCTTCAGCAGCCAGTCAGTGGAGAGGGAAATTGAGAGGGTGGGATCTCTTTAGTCCCTTGCCACCTCCCAAGGCAAACAATTGTGTGGCCCCACCTGGCCTGGAAGGGCTTGTGGGACACAGCAGACCAAATTTGTGGGTCAAAAGCTGAGTCAATTTTGTGTGTGTGTGTGTGATGAATGCACAACAATGTGATTATACTAAAAACCATTGATTATGCACTTTGGATAGATCGTATGGTATGTGAATATATCTCAATAAAACTGCTTAATAAATAAATGAGTAATTGTTCCAGAATAGCCAGAAATAACAGCTTTGTACAGCAGGGGAAACAGAGATTAAGAGATGAAGAATTTTCTTGTTAGTTTGGTTTTTTGTTTACTATTATTTAAATAATGGAAATGCTCTAGTAATGATTGAATTGATGAATGCACAACTATGTGATTATACCAAATACCATTGATTTTACACTTTGGATGAATAGTATGCTTTATTAATATGTGTCAATAAAACTGATTTGTTAAAAAAGAAAAGTTGAGCCAGCTTTAGACTGTGTCCCTGTCTCTCCCCTTTCCTGGGAAGGTGGATCTCTGGGGCCCCCTCTGTCTTGTAGTTGCTGGCCCTGAGGCCTGAGAATTCAAAAGTGTTTATAGGGTGTGGGGAAAGATGCAGGCAGTTGCAGCTGCTACTTTTAACTCACAGTTTTGTCATTCTTTTCCTTTGCCTCTCTATTCTGGGAGTTGTCCAGCCTTCCCCTGGTGTCCTAAACCCTAGATTTTTTTCCAGGCCATTTCTGCCTGTCCTCTAGCTATTTTTCTGGGAGAGAAGAGAGTCACGTGTCTTTCTAGGCCATGTTTTTATGGTACAGACTACAAATGGACCATACCATTCCTTTGCAACAGGCTTTTCTTACAATTACTCTGGGAATGAGATTGTTTCTAACCAGCAGTGTTTGAAATCATGCCAGTTTCTTAATGGGCAATAAGAGTTTTTTAAGGCATTTTTCTTTTAAAAATGGAAAACTTGGAAAAATTAAAATTACTCATATATTTCCTTGGCCTAGAATTAACATCGTTAATTGTTGGTTTTTATTTTCTCTGCTTATACATGTGTATGGGTATCTGCAGGCTTTGTACATAATTGTATTTATGTGATATTATAGTTTGCTTTTTCCCATTTCTGATGGTTCTTATTCCTAATTTTTCATAGAGTTGTACTTGAACCTAAAGGAGGGGTCAGCAAACTTTTCTGTAAAGGACCAGAATATAAATGTTACAGATTTTTACTTAGTTGCAACTCTGCCTCTAAGCATAAAAGTAGCCTTTAAAGACATTACCAAGACAAATGAATGTGACTGTGTTCTGATAAAATTTTATTTACAAAACAGACTTGGGCTGTAGTTTGCTGGTTCTTAAACTAAGACTGCCTAAGCCTACTTGTTGTATTTCGTAGAAAAAAAGCGACAGTTTGAAATGAAAAGGAAGCTTCACTACAATGAAGGACTGAATATTAAATTAGCTAGACAATTAATTTCAAAAGACCTACATGATGATGAGGAAGATGAAGATGAAGATGAAGAAATGTTAGAGGCTGCAGATGGAGAAAGTATGAATATGGAAGAATCAAATCAAGGTTAGATGTTTTGAAAAATATCACTGAGCTTCTATGGTCTTTTGTGCCTAAAATTATTATACTTTATTTTGCTTTAAATTTGTGAAAGAGCTCCGAAAATTTTGCTGAGATTTGCTTTTTTACTATGCTGAAAGTTTCTAAAACTTCAATCCCTGTGGCCAATTTCAAAATAATAATAATGCCCAGAATTGATTTGTAAGACCATTTGTTACATGACTATATTTTTATGGTTTACTTGGCTTTAAGCAATGATGTTTGTCTTCATATTAAGCTATATATTTTTTTTGAGTGTTTCAGGTCATAAACTGATATCCAATGAAGGTGACGCTTCTATACCACTAATACAAATGTTTTTGTTCCTGTTACCTATTTTTTGTACTTGCAAACTGATACTTTTCTGTGAAAGTGTAAATTTTTTAATTTGTTGTGCCCAGGATGGTTAAAGCTTAGGAAATAAATATAGTGAGCATAGTAAGAAATATGTGTGATTCTGTGACAGAATCTAATGATGAGTCTCTGTCCCCTTATAATGTCAGGATCACAATATTTTTTGGTATTTCATGTTATGCTTTAGCCTTTCATTGTTTCATACAGCATTTTCATTTCCATTGCATACACCAAGTCTGTTTAGCTGATATTTAAGTTTAACAGACTTTTCTCTTAAGTAGTAGTTGCTACATATCTTTTTTTTTCTCTCCTCTTTTTAAATCTATTACCCATTTTTAAGTGACCTATCTCCTAATTGCCCTAGGGTCTTGGGTTTTCCATTTTCTTAGATTATCACTTTTCATCAATTTCTATTCAGACTTTCTGTATCTACCCCAGAAAAGGGCAAATCAATAGGACCACTTCATTTGATACAGGAAATTTCCACCACCTTTACTGTACCAGAGATAAAAGGGATTTCTTTTTTTTTTTTTTAAGCATGGCTTTTGACATTCTGGTCTTTTGCCCATCTCTGTAAAATAGTATATTTCACACATTTAGTAAATAAATATATATTTTTTTCCATTTGTTTTATTTTAAGTATAATAAATGATTAATATTCATCTTGGTGCCTGATTTTTCTTCAGTGGATATAAGGTATATCTTCATGTGTCTTAGAGTATATCTTGCTGCTTAGCATCATAAAGTCCACAATGCTAGGAAAGACTACATCATAAGTCTTAGATAAGTAAGTTCTTTATTTATCCCTCTCCCTTTTTGGGGCTCTTAAAAATCTTGCTAGCTTTTTAAATCACGAGGTTCTATAAAACCCATTACTTTTTTTTATTTAAAAAACTTTTTTAATGATACTGGGGCTGGGGAATGAGCCCGGGACCTCGTTATGTGGGAAGCCTATGCTCAACCACTGAGCTACATCAGCTCCCCTGAGTTGGTTTTTTCATTTGTTTTTGTTTTTAGGAGGTACCGGGGACCGTACCCAGGACCTCTCCTGGGGGAAAGCAGGCGCTCAACTGCTTGAGCCACATCTGTTCCCCAAAACCCATTACATTTTGAGCATTGGCATTCTCCTCCTTGCCCCATTCTAACAACAACAAAAACTAGCACATATTTCATAGTTTTGAGATAATGTGAATCTTTTTATCATTTAGTATATTTGAGTTGTAACAAAATCTTAACTATCCACCTGTGATTTATTCACAAAAATGTTCAGTCTGAAACCTATTTCTTTCTCCCATCACCAAGTTAACACTTCTGTTCTTTGGAATATTTAAAGGGGTATTCAGATTCTTTGATATCAGCCTACATGAAATATCCTTTATTTGTGTGTGTGTGTGTGTGTGTGTGTGTGTTTTTAGGAGGTACCAGGGATTGAACCCAGGACCTCGTACGTGAGAAGCAGGCTCTTAACCACTGAGCTACATCCACTTCCCAATGAGAGTTGTTTTTTACCTTTGTTTGTTTCTTTGTTTTTAAGAGGTACCAGGGATCAAACTTGGGACCTCGTACATAGGAAGCAGGCACTCAACCATTCCCTGTTTGTGTTTTTAATCTTTATATTTACCATCCATGCCAATGGAAGGAAACATTAACTCAGGTAGTTCCAAGGTAGGCAATACATAACAAATTATGTTGACTCTCTTTCTTTTATCTTTGCAGGGTCTACTACAAGTAATCAACTGCAAAACAAATCATCCAGTTCATAGAAGAGATTTGTTCAGTTCTGCAATTGTCATTACAAACCCTGTTACTATAATACATTGCTTCTTGTTCTCTACAATTCATGACTTAAATACCAATTTATGCATACCAATTATAATATATTGCCAAGAATTAAATGGTAAACTTAGAGACTGATTAGACTGAAAATGCCTAATTGATACCTATATTCTTGTGCCTAGTACTTTACCATAAATATAGCATAATGTCTTCAGTCCAAAACTGCATTACTTTTATATGAACACTGGTTAATTTGTATAAGATATTATATAGCTTTTTATGCTTTAGAGGTTAAACAGTATCTTGGGGTGGGGGGGGCTAATTTATTTTCTTCATTTCTAGAAGTGGTAGCTCTTATAAAAAGTTGTTGTTTTTTTTTTAATCAAAATCCCATTGGGACAACAGATTATATAGGCTGATAAATATTCAGGCTAAAAAGTATTAACACTTGTCTTCAACTTGATTTGTTTGTTTAATTAAATAGGATTATATTAAGAGTTCCTGTTAAAATTTCTTGTCCTACTACCTTTAAATTCCTGTTCAGTTTCTTTGTGCTTACAAGGAAAGAATTGAGCTTTTTCTCATCAAAACTAGTTGTTTTTTTCCCCACAAATAAATTATCAGGTAAACTTGTACTAACTTCTGCTCTTTTTTTGTTTTTTGTTTTTTGTTTTGTTTTGTTTTGGGTTTTTTTGTACAGTAATGGGCAAACTTCAGATCATTTTTTAAAATGTAGTTCTAATATAGCTATCTTCGTTTGTTTCCCATTCCTTTCCACACATATGCACACGATTCTTTACCTTTCTAAAGTATCGTAAAGATTGTCAAGACACTAGGAACCCTTCCCTCACATATTGAATCATTTGCTGCAACAATGAAATTCTTAATTTTGACCATCAATGCCTATTATTTCTTCTAATATGTGGAGAAAATGATTGAGTAGCGGTAGTACTATAGACAGGAAATACAGTTGAACTGCTGAATTTGTACATCTCTCTGGTTTACAGCTTGCTAATTAAATAACTATTAGTTTATTGTTTGACCTATTTAAAGAAGAAAATAACTGATGAGAGAATTGTATGATTATAGTTCCTGAATGTACACAGACAGAACTAAGCCTGAACATATTTTAATATGAAAATTTTAAATAGTCCCTGCTTTAAGGCAATATGATAATGTATACTATGACAAATCTACTTTATTCTTCTAGCACAGTAAAATTATTTGGATTTTTTCCTGAAATGAAGTACAGTTCCTGTGTATTTTGGTTTAGTGGTTTTATTTCTAGTCAATTATTTGTATTTTAATTTTTTCTTAGTACCAAAAGAATCCATTTTATGAACAGACTTTTTAAGTGATTTCTGTATATTGTATATATGAAATGACTTTTATTAAGCAGCTTATCTTCCACTTGTGCATTTATGGAAATATCAGTATGTCAAAATAAAAAGTGGAAGAATTCTTTGCTATTAGTAGACTGTGCTTATTATTTTTAATGCCTTTTTTTTTTTAATGAGATCCAAAGAATCTCTTGAACTGCAGGTTCAGTATTCTAACTAAAATATCTTAGCTAGTAATATCACTGATTTTCAAACAAAACAGTGTTTATTTCTGCTTTCTATATTTAGACTGTTGAGTTTATCTTACCTGTTTTAATCCTGTTTTGAAGAATATGAAGATTAAGCCTATACACGAGTGCGCATATATGCATTTATTACCAGATCCCTCTGGTTTTTGGTTTTCTGAGTTTGAGTTCTTAGAAAATAAACAGATACTCTTTATTTGTAGAAATAGCTGCTGTACCACAGTGAATAAAAGGTAAGACCTTTAACCACTGATTCTTCACTTTTTTATAAACTATTTTTTAAAGTTTAAATTGTAAGGAAACTCTTATTTCCAGCTACAAAAATAGCTATCCTAGAGGAATGAGATATACCAAATAGCATGCCCAGTATGATTTTAGGTAATTAGTCAAATAGAGGTTTTCTTTTTTTTTTTTTTTTTTTTTTTTTTGTGCACCGTTCCCGGAAATACTGCAATACCAGGTCGATGCGTGGAGTGGACGGAGCAAGCCCCTATTCCATCTCCCAGCTCTAAAAATCCATTTAATATATTGTCCTCGGATAGAGGACGTATCAGATATTAAACTGATAAGAACAGATACTACACTTGATCTTAGCCAAAAGGCCGAGAAGCGATTCAAATAGAGTTTTAAAAATGTTTTTATCAAGTCATGACTTCCTGATTGACTTGGTATTAGACTGTACAGAAAATGAACCTTTATGATTCAAGTTATATTTTCCTTTGGAGAAAGTTATCTGTGAATGTTCAGTTCTAGCCAAGGTAAATTTTACTTTCAACTTTATCAATAGCACCTTCTCTGCTTAACTGTTTTGATGTCACCTTAACCTGCTTATTCATTTTTCAGTCTGAAATTGAGCAGGATGGCTCTTTAAAATCTGAGGCACATAGTGGTATAAATGAATTGTTAAGATAAAATTAACTTTAAATTGAAGATTGAAACAAAATGCAGTTATCCTCTACAATTTAGTTTTATTTACATTTTTCCCTTTAACTTAGTACACTAAACATATTGTAATAAAATACGATGTGACAGTTATCTGTTTGTGAATTTTGTATTCTTACTACCCAGACCTTGTTCCTTCAGCCAAGTGTTCTAGATACCAGGAGTGGATCTTGGACTACATAGTGGCAGAATAGTTTCTTTGTTTAGTTGTTGTAGAAATAACAATAGCTACCATTTATTGAGAGCCTGTTTTTGTTCTTGCCTAGCATTTGGTCCTTTATATATAACTAATCCTCCTAACAGTCATGCATAGTAAGTGATATTATCAAAACTTTGTAAGTAAAATGCACTTGGCCACACTACTCAGTCTCAGTGTCTCATGCATGGTAAATGACAGGCTTGAAATCCAGATCTAACTAAATTTCGTGCCCTTTATCCATGCTTTTTTAGATGTTGAAAATTCTCTCATTTTAGAAATTACACCTTACAAAAACTTTATTTGGGTCATTAATACACATTGTATATTCTTCAGGAGTAACATTTTTCAGGTGATTAGTTGGGGTTTCTGGTTTTTTTTAATCTGAAATATTGAAAATAATTTGATTTTGTTTGGGGTTTATATGCCATGTAGAAAAAAATCTCAAAACCGCAAATATTCAGTGGCTGGAAGTGTCAAAATGCATGTGATTAGGTTGTTTCTACAAGTTTATTTCTAAGGATATTTCAAACTCAGAGCAAGATTTTTTTCATACAGTCAGTGTTATAAAGTGTTTAAGTATCAACTTAGCTTATAAAAACCAACATGTACCTAAACCACCATTTCCCAGTATTTTCTATGAAACTCTCCTCATTATATGATGATCCAAAAAAACGGTTCCTTGAATTGATAAGCTTTGTACATGCTGCATACTTTATCCCCTACCCCTTGGAGACTTACAATAATGAACATCATCATATTAAAGTGTCTGAGAAGTCTTGCTTAAAGAATGCTGTTTAACCTTGCTTAACCTTGTATTTTTCAAGGTTATTTCAACATAACCACCAACATCCCCTTTTCCCTCAAGTAATATCCTGAATAGGCGTAAGGGAATAGGCTAGGGTCTCCTAAAAGAGGAAAAGAATAGTTCACCAATGAAAGAGGAAAGGCATGGTAGCAATAGGTGCACAGTATTTATGGATTGTATATAATTTGTCAAACATAAGACTTTAATTTTTAGTAACTTACGTAAGAAGCGTTTAAGTATCCAGGACGGATGAGGGTATGGTTGATATTGTTGGTTATAAGCTGCTGTGGCTTAGTATTTAGGAGTATTTAAGACTTGCTGTTCCCTAAGCAATTTTTTTAAATGTCTGTCCCCGGGAAGCGGCTGTGGCTTAATCAGTAGGGCTCCCGTTTACCATATGGGAGGCCCCGGGGCCTCCTGGTGAAGGCAAGCCTGCCCGCACGGCGTGGTTAGCTGACCCAGCGAGCACAAGCAGCAAGGGGGGGATAAATGAATAAATAAATAAAATCTTAAAAAAAAAAAAAAATGTCTGTCCCCACCGACTCTTGCATAGCTGATTGATAAAAGGATATCTGCTACTCGTTACGAAAAATAGAGCAGATGGCAAATGACTAGTCTGTGGCTCACACCCCTAAGCCTTGGTTAACTGCCCCAACAGGGTATTGTTTTGTTTTGTTTTTGGCTTTTTTCCTTTAAATTTGGCTTTGACTCATCCAAGTTTTTATATGAGGAATTGTTTGGGGGAGGTAATGCGGAGAGTTGGTAAGTTGAGGGTGGATTTGGCATGGGTTTGGTTCATGATTTTATTTGAACTGCCCGACCTGAAATTTTTTCAGTAAGTCTGCCGAGTGTTCAGCATTTTAGTTCCACCAGTAGGAATTACTGGAATTGGAACTCCTCCAAATTGTTGTTTCCCTTTGTTTAATTCATTCTGGATTGATGAGAGTGTTGACTAGAAATGGAAAAGAATTGTGCAGGGTAATCTTCTGTACCTTAGTGTCACCATTTAACCAGAGGGAATTATTTTTAAGCAAAGGGAATTTTAAGCACCTTTGCAGTATTCCCTGTTCTGATAAAATGGTTCACTATAAGAAGGTGTTACCAATAATAGAACTCATCAACATGGGAAGAATAGTACTTATGTGGCTACTTACTTAGTTTCTGAAGTAGCCCTTATATAAGCAGTTACTTAAAGACAATATATTTTCTTTTCATCTCCCTTTGTAAAAGAGATACCCAATTGAAAAATAAGGAAGCACTCAATTGTAGGGCACTGAGCCAGGCTAATTGGGAAATATGGATATAAGACTCTTTCCTTGACTTTAAAAGATTTTCAAGTTTAGATGTGCATACAAAGCAAAGAGCACTGCTTTGGAGGGGAACAAGGAAGGAGTAAACAATATGCTCACCTCCAACCATTCCGAGGAGACCTTTTTGGTAAGTCAGACTGGGAAGTATGGGCTAATTAATTAGCAAGGCATACTTAGCAAAGTTTTATGTGCCCTTAAAACCAAATCAAGGAAGCGGCTGTGGCTCAATCAGTGGGGCTCCCGTTTACCATATGGGAGGCCCCGGGTTCGGTTCCCGGGGCCTCCTGGTGGGGGCAGGCCCGCCCGCACGGCGTGGTTGGCTGACCCAGCGAGCACAAGCAGCAAGGGGGGGATAAATGAATAAATAAATAAAATCTTAAAAAAAAAAAAAAAAAAGTAATATTAAAAAAAAAAAAAAAACCAAATCAAGATCTTTAGTTACCTACCACAAGTGACTTCACTACCACTCTAAAGAACAAGTCCAGATTCCTTAGCATCGCTTGCAAGACTGCATGTACTTACAATACTCAGGTCCACAGAATTCAATGTGGCAAATGGATTTTTTAACACTCTAAAGCCTAATCCAAATGTCAAATTTCAGATATTGAACTCGTAAACAGATTTGTGGATTGTTGCCAGTTGAGCCTCTGCTGCCATTTTAGTAGTCCCTAAGTCATTTATTAGAGAACAAGAGGTAAGTAGGGGAAGTCTAGGTCAGGATCACAATTATGGGGGAGTCCCACTCTAGCTTGAAACCATCTCAGGAAATATGCTGTGGTCCAGTACTAACTTTGAAAAGCAAATCCCCCTCCTCCTCTGCCAAATAATCCAATCTAGGAATCTTAAAAGCAGTCCTAGGGGAAAAAAACAGATTGCAAAGTGAGTTGAACCCAGAATACTAGTCTGTTATTCTGAGCTTCAAGCATTGTTCTGTAGGCCTAGACTAGAAACATTGAGAACCAACTGTATGTCCAGGAATTTCTTTGGCACTGTGCATAAAAAAGTAAATAAAAGATGGTTCTTGGGGAAGCGGATGTGGCTCAAATGATGCATGAGAGAAGTAGAACAGTGGGATCAGGGTTATTGGTTAAATAAAATGTCTCACATATATAAATGCCATATCCAAAACTGAGGTCTTCATTTTTTCCTTCCAAACTATTAGCAGCTCTATCCTCTACCCCAAACATTCTCCCATAATCATTAACTTGGTACCACATAGTTTCTCAACCCTGATTCCTTTCATTTTCTCAAATACATAAATCCAGTCCATTAGTAAGCCTTATTGCTTCTACCTCCATGATGAAGCTTAAATTTCTCCCCAACCCCTACCACAGGGACTCTTAGTTAATGTAACAGCAAGTGTTGCTTCCCTACTTAAAACCCTTCAGTGACTTCACCACCACCCTTAAGAATCAGTCCAGGGGAAGCGGCTGTGGCTCAATCAGTAGGGCTCCCGTTTACCATATGGGAGGCCCCGGGTTCGGTTCCCGGGGCCTCCTGGTGAAGGCAAGCCCGCCCACACGGCGTGGTTAGCTGACCCAGCGAGCACAAGCAGCAAGGGGGCGATAAATGAATAAATAAAATCTTTAAAAAAAAAAAAAAAAGAATCAGTCCAGATTCTTTAGCATGGCTTGCAAGACTGTACTGGTCCCCACCTACATCTTCAAATCTTGTGCCACTCTCCTGCTTGTTTATTACAATCATAGTTTGTTGTTGGTTGGTGGTGGGTTTTTTTTTTTTCAATTTCCCCAATTTGGGGGACGGATGTGGCTCAAATGGTTGGGCATCTGTCTCCCATATGGAGGGACCTGGGTTCGATCCCTGGGACCTCCTGGTAAAAAAAAAAAAAAAAAAAAAAAAAAAAATTTCCCCAATTCACCAAGCTTTTTAACTTTTTAGAGCCTAGGTACTAACAAGTCTCTGCCTGAAATGCTCTTTGCTAATTTCCTCATATGGCTGTTCTCTTTTTGTATCAAAATAACTCCCAGAGGTGCCATTTCCTGCCCACCCAATCTAAGAAAGATCTGTCTTTCCTCAAATTCTCTTAGACCCTCGTCTCCTTATCTGGTTGATTTGCTTCCTCACTATGAGAGGAAAGCCATATGAAGGCAGGAACTCTCACTTACTACAGAATTCTCAGAGTTTAGTATAGACCAGTTCAAAGGAAGCTTAAAAATTTGTTGAATGAATGAAAGGATCTTGTAATTTCTTTTTGTTTCCTCTTATACTTTAGCATCTTCGTATATTTAATGTTTTAGTATTAAAACTGGGAAGAATTTTAGAAATCAAGTAGTCTAACTTCCTTTTTTGTTTTGTTTTTGTTTTGTTGCGGCTGTCGCGATGAGAAACCCAAAACAGCACTTGGAGGAGCAGAGGAACCAGGCTTTATTAAGTGCGCAGGCCCAGAGGAAAGTTGAGTTTCCAAATTCTGGGCCCCCAGCCCCAGTTTTCTGGAGTTTTTATTGGGGTCTGCAGGCTCCCATTCATTGGCTAGTGAGTTGGCGGGTAGAATTTTTCCATTACCTTAGGCAACTAAGCCGGCAGGGTTACAGAGCCAGAAGTGCAAGTTTCAGTTCTAAGGCGGGAGATTCTTGTCAGAAGAGGGGGAGGGGGAGGGCTGCAGTGACTTTTCCTAATCATTTCCCTCATCGGTGCCCTTATAATTCCCATAGGGCATCATCTGTACTCGGGACTGTATCCCCTTAGAGCTAGAATCTTGGTGGTAGTTATGCGTGATATCGTTGTTTCAGTGAACCTGATGAATACCTTTATCAGGCATGGGCCAAAGATGGCCGCTATGAGCAAGATGAATAAGGGTCCGGCCGGGGGCAGAAGCCAAGAGGTCTACTGTCCGAGGTTCCAACCCAGAACTCCTTTAAGTGGTCCTTCCTCTTTTGGATTCGATCCCTAAGTTCTTTCACTTTGGTAGTGACTATTCCTGTCTCATTAACATAATAACAGCACTCTTCCCCCAGGAAGATACACATCCCTCCTTTCCTCACAAACTGAGGCTTCGGATAACATAACATTCTGCCGGCATATAGGTACAGTGGGTAAAGGAAGAGGAGGGTTAGTATTTCCCCTGCGAGCTGTTTCAACCTATCCGCTCCTGAGAGAGGGGCAGTCTTGTAACAACTGGAGCAGGGCTGGGAACTGGCGTCAGCCCTGAAGGAATAGGAAAAACAGCCTAAGGCACAGAAACGGGGGCCACAGCCACGAGGCCAGTTCCAAACACCAAGGCGATCAGGCCGCATAAACAGACCCCACCAGGAGCAGGGGTCTATTCAGCTGGCATTCGGTGAGGTTGGTGCTCGAGGATCTCGGGCGATTAACACTCTTGGGGTGGTCGGGTACAGGTTGGGCTGCCCAGCTGTTCTGCTCCTTATCGAGATGGGCCTTTTTGACCCTGGAATGATGAATCCAGGGGGTGATACCTGCAACTTTAAGAGCAGTGGGAGTTACAAGGATTATGTATATGGACCTGTCCAGGAAGGCTGGAGGGGTTCTTTCCTCCACTCTTTGACCCAGATCTGGTCCCCTGGCTGATGAGGGCGCACCAGGTGTCCCAAGGGGATGAGGTTTTGGGACAGGACAGTTTTATGTATTTTAGCTAGAGTTCTTCCAAGCTGCTGGAGAATGGAATCTAGGTTGGCCTCCCCGAGAAGCCTGAGACATCCTCTAAACGCCCGGACGATTGGGGGTAGCCTCCCAAACAGAATTTCAAAGGGAAAGTAGCCTGTGGGTCCTAGGGTGCACCTAACTTGGAGAAGGGCCAAAGGGAGTAAATCTACCCAGGGGAGACCAGTTTCCTGGCAGAACTTTGCTAGGGTGGCTTTGAGGGTTCGATTCATGAGCTCAACTTTCCCTGAACTCTGAGGCCTGGAAGCGGTATGGAGCCTCCACTTAATTCTCAACATTTTCATCAGTTCTTGGACTATGGCAGCCACAAAGTCCGGGCCGTTGTCACTTCCAAAGGACAGTGGCAGCCTGTGTCGTGGAATGACTTCTCTGAGCAGAGCCTTAGTCACTTCTCTTGTCTTTTCCGTGTGAGTGAGGAAGGCCTTGACCCAACCTGAAAAGGTGCATATCATCACCAACAGGTATTTGCACCCTCGACATGGTTTTACTTCCGTAAAGTCCACTATGATATCTTCAAAGGGGGCCGTTCCCATGTGCTGTACACCTGCTGGAGCATGGGGGCCTTGCAAGGGGTTGTTCTTGGTGCAAATTTGGCATTGGCTGTTGACGGTGGTGCAGAGAGAAATCAGCCAGGCTATGTAATAGTAGCCCCCGAGCAAGGTTTCCAGTACAGTTTTCCCTAGGTGGGTGAGCTGGTGGTATTGCTGCCAACAGCATGTGCGGCTCCTTTTGGCACAAAAATCCAGTTATCTGGGAGCAGCCAAGCCCCTTGGGGGGTTCGGCTTCCCCCTTCCTTTTCAGCCCACTCCTGCTCTTTTTGGGTGTAGTTTAGTTGGTCAGTCCTTTGTCCCAAGAGGGACAGCTGCGGTGTTAATTCCGGACTACAGAATGTTCAGCACCAGTGTCCACCATGAAAGTCATTGTCTGGCCCCCGACTTGTAATTTCACCATGGGCTCGTGGGGGCGAAGTTCCAGTGAACCCGGTCACCCCTATTCAGGGTTGAGTCCTGCCAGCCTGATCAGGAGGTCTTGGGGCTCAGGTCGGTATTTTCCTTTAGGGGTGCTTCCTCTTGGTGTCTGAGGCTTCTGGGGGCACTCATTTTTCCAGTGCCCGCTCTCTCTGCAGTAAGCGCATTGGTCTCTGGCCAGCGGCGTCTTCCTGGTGCTTCCCCCTTTTCAAGGTGGTCCGTTTTGCCTGGTGAGGTCAGCATTTTCCAGGGCTGCCGCTAGTAGGAAGGTTTGGTGTTTCACTCGCTTTTTGGCTTCTTGCTCGGCGACTTCGTCCCAATTGACGAACACTTTGTTGGCGACCTCTAGCAGTTCAGAGATGTTCATGCCCGATGTCTGCCGCTGCTTGTGCCACGAAAGCGGCATTCACCATCATGTTCGTGGGTCGTTTAGCCCCTTCTTGGACCACTCGGAGAGGCGCTTCCCGATATAGTTGGAGCGCAGCCAGTCCCTGTTCAGTGTTAAAGTCCCAGTTAGGCTTAGTTTCCGGTGCTGCCGCCCGCCCCCAATCCTCCAGGTCTAGGACACCAGTAGGGGCTTACTCTTGTAGCCACTTTCGTGCTTTCACCAGGATTCGCCGTCCCTCCTCAGTATTCAGGAGGAGTTGGCGACAATCATCCCAGGTGAGACGATGGGTCTGGAAGATGGATCCCATGAGATCAATAAGGGCCTGAGGCTGGGGTGGACCCTGCGTCTCATGGAGGGGCATCTGCAATGCTGGCTGCGCCAATCGGAGTCTCCTTGCCAATGGGGTTGCAGGACTCCCCTCTGGGGGTGTTGTCGGTTATGCAGGGGCCGGGGGTGGTGTCGCCACATGATTCGCCTGTACCCCTGGGCCAGGAGGGGAGACTGAAGGGGGAAGCGTCTCTGGGAGACCTGCGGGTGCTCCTGGGCCAGGAGGAAGGGCTGGGGCGGTTGGCACTTGTGGTGGGGGCACTGGTGGGTCTTCTTCCGAGGACCCCTGATAAATGACTGATTTCTGGTGCCTCGCTTCTTGTGCAACTAAGACCCTGCTCTGTCCCTTCTTTCCAACGCACAAGCGAACCCAAGGAGGCAGAGTCTGGGCTGTTTCTAACCAGGAGTCAATATAAGGGAACTGATCTGGGTGGCTAGGGATTCCGGTGACTACTAGCCACACACCACATGGACCTTGGCTACATCTAGGGTCCCTTCCAAGGGCCAGTCGACATTAAAAGTGGGCCACTCATCGCTTCTCGGCCTTTTGGCTAAGATCAAGTGTAGTAAAAGTGGGCCACTCCAACTCACATAGAGTTTGGAGGGTGCCAGGGTTCATCTCCGGAAAATCCTTTCCTGAAGTTTTTAAGCATGCAGTTCAAGACGGTGGGGTTTTGACTGTGATGAGCCCATACCCTGTGTCGGTGGCACAAGACAGACAAAGGTGGGGTGCCTCTTTCAAGGTCATTCAGATGCCCGCCTGTCCGCATCTCTCGTGGGAACTTAGGCTCGTCTTAGCTAAGGCGTCCGGACAATTTTCCGGGTGGGCTGATATACCATATGATGTAGCTACGGAAACAGGTTGGGGCCCACAGACTGTGGAGCCACAAACTGGTAGGATAGGCGCAAGCCCCTACCATCCACATTCACACACACTCAGAGGTTAAACAATCCCTCCCACAGGGATTGCCCTATACTGGAGTCTCGTCACATGAGACCTCAGGAGGTGATCAGTCTCCTCTTCCGTCTGGCGACAGGCCTGACTGGGGCTTGGCACCAGGTGCTTACCTTTCCGAAGTCTGATAGCATTCAGTCCGTCTCTCTCTCTTGAGTCTGATAGACATGGGGATGCAGCCCACAGAGGGGGTCCACCTCGGAAGGAGGTCCCCTCAAAATGACAGGAGGCGCCTACCTCGTTCGCTCGGAGATCGCTGTTGGCTGCGCCCTTCGGTCCCAAGCCAGAGGCACAATGGGCCTGCTCGGTTGGGTTTCCCAGTCGGAACCAAATGTTGCAGCTGTTGTGATGAGAAACCCAAAACGGCACTCGGAGGAGCGGAGGAAGCAGGCTTTATTATGCACACGGGCCCAGAGGAAAGTTCGGTTTCCAAATTCTGGGCCCCCAGCCCCAGTTTTCTGGAGTTTTTGTTGGGGTCTGTAGGCTCCCATTCATTGGTTGGCGGGTGGAATTTTTCCATTACCTTAGGCAACTAAGCAAGCATGGTTACAGAAGTAGAAGTGCAGGTTTCAGTTCTAAGGCAGGAGGTTCTTGTCAGAAAAGGGGGAGGGGGAGAGCTGCAGTGACTTTTCCTTATCAGTTTTAGAAAAGGCAACCCAGGCAAGATTACCCAAGTGGTTATTGGCAGACAGAGACCTCGAATCCAGTTCCTCTGACTCCTTATTTTCACAATGAATCTTTCCCTAGAGTGAACAACTGTGGCCCTTGACTTGGTGTTTGTATTTTTTGAGTTGAGAGTGGAAACAGTTAAGAATTAACTCATTTAGATCATCTGAAAATGAGTTCTCCCACCCAAGTAAAATTTCTCAAAACAGCAGAGGCCTAGTACTAAAACTTCCAACTTTTAAGCATTTTGGAAATAAATCCTGCTAGAGAATGGTGCATTTGCCAGTATCCACAAACCAAGGACCCCCGACAATCTTTACTTATTGATTCCAGTTCACATGAACACTGATTATTGTACTGTCTGAAATAAAATCTTTTTCTCAAGAGCCCATTGAAGGAATTTTTCCTAAGCCTGCATATGCTGGGCTTTTTCAAAAGTAAGACATCTGAGGGTAGTTAATGCCAAGAGAGTCATTTCATGGAAGCCAAGGGAAGGAGTGTTTCGAGGAGGAGGCTGTCAACAATAGCCAGAGCTGCTAAGAAAGCAAGTGTGACAAAGTCTTCATTAGATTTAAGGTCACCTGAATTATTATCTTGGTGAGAATGAGTCCATTGGCCTTGTGAGAGAGGAAGCCATATTGCAGTGGATTGAGAAATGAAGAGAAGGTGTGGAAATGATACTGCATGTATAGGCAGCTTGTTAAGGAAGTTCAGTTCTAAAAAGGAAAGATGGAGATAGAACCATAGGGTAAGGCAGGGATTTGTGTGTTGATAATTATCTTTTTTTTTTTTTTTTTTTTTAAAGATTTTTATTTATTTATTCACTTATCCCCCCCTTGCTGCTTGTGCTCACTGGGTCAGCTAACCACGCCATGCGGGCGGGCTTGCCTTCACCAGGAGGCCCCGGGAACCGAACCCTGGGCCTCCCATATGGTAAACGGGAGTCCTACTGATTGAGCCACAGCCGCTTCCCGATAATTATCTTTTAGAACTTATTTTGTGTAGACTTAGGAGGTGGGAAGAGAAGATTTACTGCCTATATAGATATGTGTGGACATAATAATGTTTAAAAATCTGTTACCAGAAATAGTTTAAAAAGAGACCTATGAAAGTACCTAATCAATAACCCTGCCTTCCTGTTCTGTGAAATAGCCACCTCCTTATCTGTAACTAATTAAGTTATAGCATCCACATCATGTTTATTAAGCATCTTATTGTGTCATCTCAGGATGTTTTTGTTGTTTTTTCTTAAAGATTTATTTCTCCCCATCCCCTCGTTGTTTGCACTTGCTGTATCTGTTGTCTTCCTTGTTTCTTTAGGAGGCACTGGGAACTGAACCCGGGACCTCCGATGTGGGAGGGAGGTGGCTAATCGCTTGAGCCACCTCCATTCCCTGCTTTGTTGTGTCTGTTTTTCTTCTTGTGTCCCTTGTTGCATCAGTTTCCCGTGCCTGCCCATCACGATGCTGTCTTGCTCATCGTCTTTAGGAGGCACCAGGAACCTCTGCTCCCTGCTTTGTCTCTCATTATATTTTTCTTCTTGTGTCTGTTGTTGAGTCAACTTGTTGTGTCAGCTTGCCGTGGCTGCCTGTCATACCAGCTCACTGTCTTCTTTAGGAGGCACCAAGAACCAAACCATGGACCTCCCATGTGGTAGACGGGAGCTCAGTCGTTTGAGCCAAATCTGCTTGCCTCAGCATGTTTTTATTCATGCAATGCCCAGACATGTTATTGCTTTGCATAGTGTGGGTTTATGGAATCTATATTAAAACTCTCCACTATTTTCATGTCATTGGCCTTCAAAAGATCTATTTTTAAGCCATTAATTAGTCTCCAAGCAGATGGGACAACTAAGAAATTTTTTTCCATCAGAGGCTTTGATGCATACTAAGTTAGAACCCCAACTTAATGATTCTTTGTTTACATATCTTATTTTAAAAGTTACTGCATCCAAGTTTATTTATAATAAAAACTAAAATATGTACTGATGGAATAAAAAAGATTATTGTGAAAAATGTTTAAAACTACCACCCACTTTTTTGTTAAATGAAATTTTGGAAAGTAAAAGTGGCAGGTCTTATAGAAAAGGGATATTCCAATGCCCTAGAACAAAACACTTGGGCACAGCACTAGACAGCTAGAACTAATTTTAGAATTGAGCAGTCGAAGCAAATCTTTTAAAAAGGATATCAGAGAAAAAGATCTTAAGTTTACATTATTTTGTTTAAATTCAATGTATACAAAACTCAACCCATCAACTTTCTCCACCAAACAATGCCAAAACTGTGGAAGAGTCTGTAGTTAGGAGTCTACAGCTAGTCTCATTCTTTCTGTCTGTCACCCTTGCTAATCTACATCCATCCTATTCCTAGAGGTTAATTATCCTTTTAAAACAAACTTAATCATGTATTAGAATATTACCAGTTTTAAAGCTCCTGGCTATATCCTATAGCCGACAGGATAAAATCAAAACTCAGTTTGGGGAGTGGATATGGCTCAAGCAGTTCAGCTCCTGCCTCCCACATGGGAGGTCCTGGGTTCAGTTTCCCATGCATCCTGAGAAAACAAAAACAACAAGCAAAACAAACGATACCGCCAACCCAGAGAAGCTGATGTGGCTCAGTGGTTGAGCATCTGCTCCCCACATACGAGGTCCCAGTTTCAATCCCCAGCCCCCAATACCTCAAAAACAAGAAATAAAAAATCTTAGTTTGGGGGTGGGCAGATGTGGCTCAAATGATTGAGTGTCCATCTGCCATATGGATGGACCTAGGTTTGATCCCTCGGACCTCCTGGTAAAATAAAAATATAGAAAGTGTGCATGCTCCTCCCGGCTGAGCCATGCAGCAAGATGATGATGTAACAGGAGAGAGACACGGGAAAGCCAAGACGAGACACGCCAAAAAAACAGGAACTGAGGTGGCGCAGGTGGCAGAACACCTCTCTTCCACATCAGAGGTCCCCAGTTCTGAATCCCGGTGAAGACAGGAGGAGAAGGATGAGAAGAGAGGGCAGGAAGCAGACACAGAGAATTGCCCAGTGAATGGACACAAAACAGCAAACGGGGGTGGGGGCGCAGGTTAAAATGGATAAAGTAAATAAATAAAAATAAAGCTTGGGGGAAAAAAAAAAAACTAGTTTGCCCTTAGGTCCTTTAGGCTCTGGCCCTTATCTACCTTTCTAGCCATCTTTCTTTCTATCCTATATATCCCCTGGGATTGGGTGAAGCTGGATAACTTTATTTTTTATTTTTTTATTTAATCAAACATAGCATGTGCTTTCTTACCTTTTCCTTTTTTTCTTAATATCACCCTCTACCATTATAATCTTTTCTTTTAGATCAAATTCCATTTCCTTCATTAAGTTTTTTCATATTGATTGGTTTTCCTCCTTTGAATCCCTATTACAGTATAGTTATTCTGGGTTATGCTCTGTGTTATAGTTGCTTGTAAGCCTTTCTTTCCCCCTGGACTAATAATCTTGCCTTCCTCATATTTTCTAACACATAGGAAAGGTGCATAACAATTCTTTGATTTTCCTGAGTTTTGAGCTATCTTGACTGGTGAAGCATTAGTATGTGATTCCAAAATGTAATGATGGAGCCCTAGTGTCAGTTTATAGCTGGATGTGGATGGGGGGACCAAGAAGGAAGGTTGCATAAATTATAGTGCCTTGGATCTATTTCTTGATTGGATGTTAAAAAAAAACAAAAAGCAAACAAACAAACAAAAAAAACACATTACAGCTGCATTGCTCTGCCTTTCTCTTTTCTCTACACCTGGACACCAAGCAAACTTGCTAGATTGTCAAGGTATTATTTGCTGATTCCAGAAGACGGGATTTTGGCTACCACAGACACACCTGTTCAGTTTAGTTTGAGCTGAGTTTGTCTACGCTGTGCAAGACCTTAAAATATCAATGGCAATAGGGATTAGTGACCCATGGTCCCTCTCAAGGAGAATTGGAGTAAGTTTGGCTTGAACAGCTGTCTGCTTTCAACTGCTAGTTAGAAAGAAAACAATGATATTTTATATTTTTCAGGGACATGTGGATCCATGAAGATAAAAATGTTAATTTCAGCAGATGTGTCACTTTTACTCAGGGAGAAGTGTTGAAACACTACCATCACCAAAAATAGCTTCTTGAAGGCATTGGGTGCCTTGATTTTGAAAGGTTAAAAATAAAAACAAAAACATTTTTACATACTTTTCAAATGGTGGTAAAATATGTTATGCTTTATAAGGACTTTTTCAGTGTGCTTATTTAGTATCAGGATAGTTTCCTGCATATCTATCCAAATGGTAAACATCTCTGCCAAGTTTGCATAAATACCCAGGAATTTTTCATCTACCTCTTGCCTTTCAAGCTATTTATTGATATGGGAAGGCTTGTTTATAAAAGTTTATTATCCACATGTATCTTAATCTAGTTTTGAAGAGAATTTGTTTTTGGCTGCTATTCAATTCCAAGAGAACGAATTAAGAAATCTGGATGATTGGGTAGCTAGTTAGCAGCTGGATTTTAGAATAGCTTTGTTCATAATCTGATTTGCTTCAATTACACATTACTCTAATTCCCTTCTTACATTCAAACAACCACAATAAGGTTTTGCTAAATATTGTGAAAGTAAGGGAGAACTTATAAAAATATGAAAATAGAGTTTATTTGTGGATATGGAATCACATTATACTGTTTAAAACATGAATATGTTTGTTACACAAAGATGGCAGAAGTAGCACCAACATGTTACTCCATGTATTAGGATTTACTGAGACAAATTACTTTCCCTGAAAAGTAAGAAATATAGTAAAAGCTTAATAGGACATGGGTCATTTCTAAGGTACCTTGATTATTAGCATGAAGTCCTCTGTAGATCTGAACATATAGGTTACCAACAATATTGACAAAGTCTGTGCCTTAGTTCATCAGCTAACCTGATGATTAATTCTGATCTTTCTTCCTTATCCATGGTGTAACATCAGTAATCACTTTAAAAAAAAGATTCTTGAGGGCAGGGTATAAAGAATGTTATTCAGACCAGAATATCATAAATATCTTTAAAAATCAGAGTGTCTTTTCATAGAAGGTATGTATACTGCAAATCTTTTGGTTGCAAGTGACAGAAATCTAATTGTTAAGCAAAATAGGAATTTGTAGTTCCCATAACCTAGAGGTTGGTTTATGACTCATAAGCCCAGAGGAAGATCTGACTTTAGATATGCCCAGATACAGGCACTTATTTCAACAAGGCTTTGTCTCTCGCCATCCTTTTTTTTTTTCTTTCTCTCTTTTACCAGGAGGGTCCCGGGCATCGAACCCAGGTCGATATGGGAGATGGATGCCCAACCATTTGAGCCATATCCACCCCCTCTCTCCATCTTTTTTTTTTTTTACCGAGAGATCCCAGGGAACGAACCTGGGTCCCTCCATATGGGAGATGGACGCCCAACCATTTGAGCCACATCTGTCCCCCTCTCTCCATCTTTTGACTCTACTTCTAAACACTGTGTTGGCCTCAGTCTCAGGACTCCTTCTCTCCACTGGGTGCTAAAGTTGGCTGCTGCTATCCTAGGCCACATCAACATTAAAGCTTGAAATTCCTACATATTGGCATAACTCCCAAGGAGGACTATGATATGGCCCAACCTGGGTCTTGTAATCATTGTAATGCTCAAATAATCATTGTATGTGTGCATTGGAGGGAGGAAATGGGGATGCAGATGGCCAAATGTGGATCAAGGATCTGAGTAGACCTGGATTTCATCTCCACTTCTCCCCAGGATCACATGGATAGAGAGGAATCACTAGGGAAAGGGGAAGGGCTGTGTATTAGTCAGCCAAAGAGGTGCTGATGCAAAGTACCAAAAATCTGTTGGCTTTTATAAAGGGTACATATTGGGGGTAAAAGCTTACAGTCCAAGGCCCTAAAGAGTTGAACTCAAGGCTACTTCCTTACCAAATTGTTGCTACGTGTTGAAGCAAGATGGCAGGTGACGTCTGCAAGGGTTCAGCTTTCCTCTTCCCTCTTAAGACCCATGGGTCCAGCTTCTGATCTCAGCTGTAGGCTGGTATTCAGCTCGTCTCTTCCTGGGGCTTGTTTATGTCTGGGCTCAGCTGTTCTGGTCTCTTCACAAGGTCCTCTGTAAACTATCAGGCAAATGGCTCATCTCTCTTCCCAGGGCCTCTGCTATGTCTATGGAGCTAGCTATCTTCCTCTGTGTATCTTCTCTCTGTCCTTGATTGAGTGTCCATTTATATAGCCCACCAAGAAACTGGGACTCAATCCTGCATGCCCTAATGAAGTGGTAGAATCAAAGCCCTAATCTTAACATAAGTAAATGTAAAGCCTTTGAATTTAAATCAAAGGGTATTGGGAAGCGGCTGTGGCTCAATCAGTAGGGCTCCCATTTACCATATGGGAGGCCCCGGGTTCGGTTCCCGGGGCCTCCTGGTGAAGGCAAGCCCGCCCGCACGGCGTGGTTAGCTGACCCAGCGAGCACAAGCAGCAAGGGGGGGATAAATGAATAAATAAATAAAATCTTTAAAAAAAAAAAAAAAAAAAATCAAAGGGTATCATGCTGAGAGGAACAAACCAGTTTGCAAATATATCTCTTTTTGGAATTCATAAATAATATCAAACTGCCACACGCTGGTTCCCTAAAGGAAGGGATAATGGGCAGATAAAGCCTTTGTGCATATTCAAATTAATTGTATTTAAGCACTTTAATATTCAGAACTTTGGGGAAGGCTTATATATTAAATGTCTGAATTCTAGGGCACTTTATAAAGAAATAAACTTTTCGTTTTTCTGTTTAAAACTGTCTCTAAATTGCAGATTATTAAATAAGTCCACATTAATGAATCCAATCAGCTGCACATCTAGGCAACTACTACTAATAGCTAACATTTATTGAACACCTTTGTTCTCCACAGCGTTCCAAGGGTTATATTTTTAATACCTAATTTAATCTTCATAACAAGCCATTATCATTACTGCTATTTAACCAGTGAGGAAACTGAGGCACTGAGAAGTTAAGTAACATGTCCAAGGTCACACACACCTAGTAAGTAGTGCATCCAAGATTCTAACCCAGGCAGTCTCTAAATCTTGTGCTTTTAATAGGTATGCCATTATTAAGAGCATGTGCTCCTAAGACCATGTTACACCTTCTACATCTACTATTTGTGTTGCTCTTTGTATATTTTGCTTCCATTGTCTTCTTACAATGTAATAATAAAATCTGATCTGCCCTGGCCTTCAAGTCTCTGTATGCTCTGGCCCTTAACCTACCTCTCCAGCATCATCTACCACTCTTCCTCCTCACTCACCCCTTGCTATTCTTTACTCCAAGATTATTTCCACCTCAGGAAATTTTATAAATTGTTTTCCGTCTGCCTTGGGTTGTTCTTTCCCAGATTACTGTCTGGATTTCTCTCATTCAAGTCTGTTCAATGTTACCTCCTTCCTGATCACTCTATAACCCCCAACTTGCTTTATTTTTCTTCATAGCATTTACCACTCTTGAAATTCTCTACTTATTTATTTTTGGTTTTGTCAGTGTACCCTTCCACTAGAATGCAAACTCCATGAGGGCGAGGATTTTGTTCGTTTTGTTCATGACATTCCCTGGTGATTAGAGTAGTGCCAGGCACATAATAGTTGCTCTCTATTTGTTAAATGAGTAAGTTTAGTTTCTCCCAACAGTCTTTGAGGTAGATAAGTTACATAGCATTATATCTTTTCTTATAGATGAGATGGCCTCAGAAAGATGAAATAAAGACCTCAAATCTGTTGGCTAATAAGTGGTTGGGGCTAAAGAGAAACTAAAATCTTTCCTGCTTCATTCTCAAGTCTGGGTATTTTTCACTGCACCACCACAGTTGACCTGAGGTAATCTGTTTTTTTTTATTCTTTGCCTCCAACGTGGTTAAAAACATTTCTGAAACTACTGTGTGCCTAATTCATCACAGCAACTAAACCACAACTAAGATCGACTATACTTTGAGAATTCTTTAGTGGCTTTAACTTTTGCTGTTTTGTCTGGCTAAAACTTTGAATTATTTATAAATCTGTGCCCTTTTCCCTATTATCCATTCCATATGCTGTCAGAATATTTAGCCAAATGCATTTAATATCACTAGGCTTTGGTTTTGTCCTTTACTAAAATGTGATACAGTACCTACCTCATAATTGTATTGAAAGGGTTAAATGAGATTATGTGAAGTACCTAACACATAGTAGTGGCTCAATAAATAGTAGTTGTGAACTGTATTGCTATGTTCCCTGCACATTAGATGTGAAGATACATCAGTGAATAAGCCAGATATGGGCCCTTTTCCTCAGAACTTTCAGAGTAATAGGCAAGATAGTAGATATCAAGTTCTCTAAGATTGGGGCGATGTCCATCCTGAAGTTATTCTGATTCCTGCCTTCTCTCATACCCCACATCCAATCTGTCAACAAATTATGTCTGTTCTACCTTCATAAAATATCCAGAATTTGACCACATCTCACCACCTCTACTGGTACCCTGGTCCAGGCTTTGATCACCTCTCACCTGGATTGCTGTAATAGCCTCCTAACTGGTCTCCCTACTTCCACCCCCCCACCCTCTACAGTTTATTCTCCACAGAGCAGCCAGAATGATCCTGTTAAAATTTAAGTCAGGTCTTATCACTTGTGGTGGGCAAAATAATCCTTCCCCAAAGATGTCCACATTCTAATCCCTGGAAACTTATTATATTTTTCTTTTTTATTGGATACATATAAATTTGAGTATATTATATATATAGAGAGAGAGAGAGAGCGTGCATATATATCTATCTCAAAAGGAACTTTGCAGATGTGATTAAATTAAGGACCTTGAGGTGGGGGGATTTAAGGGGGCGGCAACCTAATTACCTGAATCCTTAAAAGTGAGAGCCTTACCTGGCTGTGATCAGAAAGAGATGGGACTACAGAAGAAGGGTCAGAAAGACATAACATTGCTGGTTTTGAAGATGGGACAAGGCGGCCAAGAACCAAAGAATGTGTGGCCTCTAGAAGCTGGAAAAGGCAAGGAAATGGATACTCCTCCTGAAAGAAATTCAACCTGCTAACACCTTTTAGCCCAGTGAGATATATCAGACTTCTGACATCCAGAACTGTAAGATAATAAATTTGCATTTTATTAAGTCTCTACGTTTGTGGTAATTTGTTACAGCAGTATTAGGAATCTAAAACTTCAGTCCAGTGGCCCCCCCCATCTTATACAGGGTAAAAAGCAAAGTGACCCACAAAGCCCCAGGTGTTCTGGCCCCTTCTCTCCCTCCCTTCTGATACCTCCTTGCCCTCTCTGCTCCAGCCACACTGGCCTCTTTACAGTTCCTTGAACACTCCAAGCACATTCTTGTCTCTAGGTCATTGTACTGGCTATTGTCTCTTCATGGATGGTTCTTCCCCTAGAAATCCACGTGGCTATCTCTTCCTTTCATCTATGCTGGGGTGTCACCATCTCAGAGTCCTTTCCCACCCTGCCAATATAAAATAGCCACATGGCCCTTGTCCGCTGGCACATTCTATGTGCCTTCCAGGCTTTATTTTTCTTATTAACATTTATTACTACCTGACTTTTATGTAATCTTTTATTATCTTTCCTCCCCACCCTCACTTTTTCAGAAAACATGAGCTCTTAAGGGCAGGGTCTTGGTCTCCTTTGCTGCCATATCTCCTTGCATGGGATAAGTGCTCAGTAAATATTAGGACATCAAAGGCAGAGTAAGGGAAAAAGGGAAGACTTGAGGTTTGCACAGGAGTAAACCAAATGCAGAGTGGCATGTTTTCAACATAGGGAACAGCATGTGTGAAGAGGCACAGGTCATATAACTGGAGGCAGGAGCATACAGTGGCAGCATGATGAGCCTTGAAAGTTATTTTAGACAGTTTGGGACTTAGTGTCCCATCACACTGCTGATGGGGAGTGTGGCATGGTGGCCCAGATTATGGACTCTGGAGCTAGACTGCTTCTTGGCTTCACATCCTGGCCCTGCCTCTTACTAGCTATGGGACTTAATGGATCTGAAAATAACCCTATCTTCTAGAGTTATTGTGAGGAATAAATGAGTGAAATATATGTAAAGGATTTAGAAGAGTAGCACATTGGAAGCATGGTGTGAGTATTAGCTATTATTATTACTGGCAATAGGGAGCCTCTGAAGAGTTTTATGCAAAAGAGTGACATGATAGGACTTATGTTTAAAAGGTTTGCTATAGAAGTGTGTGTCTTCCGGCAGCCCACCCAGTGTCGCCAATGGACTCCCTGCCATGCCCAGGCACTGCTACAAGTGGGGAGAGGTTGCGGCCTCCCTCAATTCTGCAGCCCAATTCGCACTGCTTACCACCACTTGGCCGGATGTGATAGAAAATCCAGAGGAATACAGTTGTCAGCTGAGCTCTTGGCAATGCAACTAGGGTAATTAATCACCTTCAATGATGTGACTGTAGACTTCATTCAGGAAGGATTGGCCCAGTTAGACACATATGAGATAAAGCTGTTCAGAGAAGTGATGCTGGAGAATACCAATCACCTAACCTCATTGGGTGAGCTCTAACTATTGGACATAGTCTCTGAGAATGGAATAAATTATTGGTTTAGTTAATTTCAATTTTGGACATAATTCTTTATAGATAATCAACTTCCTATTTGGTAATTCTTCACATCCTATTGGAATGAATTACAGCAGATAACAATTTGCCAACTCATAATTTTATGAGGCAGTAAAACTCAAAATCGTGTTCAACAGTAGTCATGCTAAATCATTATTATTATTATTTTTTTTTTCCTGGTAGGTCACGGGTATCGAACCTGGGTCCCTCTATATGCGAGACGGACGCCCAACCATTTGAACCACATCTGTCCCCCTGCTAAATCATTATTGATCCAGATAGATTATTTTAATTAAAGGGTATTGTGATGGTTAGGCTAATGTGTCAACTCGGCCAAGTAATTGTGTCCAGGTGTTTGGTCCAGCAAGCACTGGGCTAATTGTAATATAAGAGCATTTATAGACTTTGAACACCAGTGAGTTTACTGCGTGGATGGCTGATTACATCTGCATCAATCAGGGAGGTTGCATCATCAATGGGTGACACTTTTATCCAATCAGTTGAATGCCTTAAAAGGGGAAGTGATTTCAACATTCAGAGAGAATTTCCCAGCTCGTCATTGGACAGCCAACTTCTCCCAGAAACTCATCAAGGACCTTTCATCGGACTTTCATCGGAGCCCCTGGTTTGCAGCCTGCCTGCGGAACCTGAACTTGTGCATCCCCACGGCCACGTGAGAGACTCTTATAAAATCTCTTATTATTGACAGATATCTCCTGTTGATTCTGTTTCCCGAGAGAACCCTAACTAATACAGGTATAAATAAGAAAGGGCTAAAGAAAATTGAAGTATCCAAAAATATATCTCTTCTCCAGTCCTCCTCAATTGAAAGCAAGTGTTTATTTTGTATGAAAAAAATTACAGAATACTGATCACAGGAACAATTTGCCAGGTACACTGAGTAATTCTTTTTCATATAGTATAATATTATTTTACATTTATCTGGTCTACACCAGCTCTTTTTTTGGTTACTATTTGCATGGAATATCTTTTTCCAAACTTTCACTTTTAACTTGATTGTGTCCTTACATCTGAGGCAGGTCTCTTGTAGACAACACATAGATGGCTCATATTTTTTAATCCACTCTATCAGTCTATGTCTTTTGGCTGGGAATTCAATCCATTATCATTAGTGTTATTACAGTAAAGGCATTACTTGCTTCATCCATTTTGTCCTTTGGCTCTCTTTTGTCAAATTGTTCTGTGTGTCTCCTTATCCTTTAGTTTACCCTTCCTAATAATCTTTATTTCTAAACTCTTCTCCAAATCTCTCACCTTTGTTTTTTTTTTTCCTTTCAGGCTGCAGCATCCCCTTTTGTGTCTCTTTTAATCTGGTCTTTTGGTAATATTCTATCAGGTTTGTTTGTATGTGAAGAATTTGAACTCATCCTCATTTTTGAAGGGCAACTTTGGCAGATACAGAATTCTTGGCTGACAGTTTTTCTCTTTCAGTACCTTAAATACATCATACCATGTTTTTATCACCACCATGGTTTCTGATGAGAGATTGGCACTTAATCTTATTGAGTTTCCCTTGTATGTGATGCTTTGCTTTTCTCTTGCTCTCTTTATCTCTGATACTTGTCATTCTGAATAGTAGGTGTCTTCGGGTAGGGTTATTCAGGTTTATTCTGATTGGGGTGTGTTGTCCTTCTTGGATATTGATATTTATGTCCTTCATAAGTGTTGGAAAGTTTTGTTCATTATTTCCTCAAATATTCTTTCTGTCCCTTTTCTACTCTCTTCTCCTTCTGGGACACCAGAAATGTGAATGTTTGTGCATTTTGCATTGTCATTCAATTCCTTGAGTCTCTGTTCCATTTTTTCCTTTCTCTTCTCTTTCTGTTCTTCTGTCTTTTCCAGTTCAGATATTCTGTCTTAAAACAATTTAAATCTACTCTTATGTGCCTCTAATGTATTTTTAATCTCATCCACTATGTCTTTCATTCTTATAAGATCTGTTACTTTGCTTTGCAAGCTTTCAAATTGTTCTTTATGCTTTCCCAATATCTTCTTAATATCCTTTATTTCTTTAGTCATATTTTCTTTAAATTCTTTGAATTGATTTAGGAGAGTTGTGTGATTATTACTGATTAATAATCTTAAATCCTGTTTCTCTTCAGGATATTTGGTTTGTTCTTTTTGCTGGGCTATCTCTTCCTGTTTCCTTGTATGGTTTGTAATTTTTGCTGAAGTCTAGGCATCTAAATGTGTTGGTGAATGTACTCTGATGGCCAGTTTCTCTCTCTTGCCTATTTTTTCACAGCTCTTCCTTGATATTTGATTCAACTTATTTATATTCTTTAAAATTGCCAAGGTTAAGTTTTCAAAATTGTTCCAGTGCAATTGTACAGTTGCACTAGAAGGGTGCAGATTTTTTCCCCAGGGCTTGGATAGAGAGAGCAGTTTTTGTCCATGCAATTTCTAGAATGGCCAGAGATGGCGCTCATCAGTGCACATTTCTAATGAGTTTTTCACTCTCAGCTTTTCTGTATTCCCATGTTGAATCTCCAGATCAGAGATTCAAAGCTAACTCTGCTGGCCAAATTCACTGAAGAAAAGCTCCCTGACCTCCCCTCCGTTATTCCCTTGAAACAATTGACAGGGAGGAAGTTATCTGTTCCCCTCTCATTTGGCTGAAGTGAGGTGTTTTATCCCAGCCTAAAATCTTGTGTGGGGGGCAAGGGAGCCCTTCCTGGCCAACATGGGTGCTTGGTATTTGTCATTTTGGCATCTTCATCTCTCTGTCCCTCAACCTCCTGGGTGTTGTGTAGCACTGTCCTGGTCAGCTGACCCCCAAAGCAGTTCCCGTGGACAGCTTTTGGATCTTTCTCTGTTGCTTCTGTGAAAGCATTCAGCTCTGCCTGCTATTCCATCACCTTCTTCCCAATCCTGAACATATGCTTTTGATGGGGTGTATGAGATGTGGGACTGTATAACACAGTGAACCAAGTGGTGGATGATGTACTGTGGTTAACAGTACAAATATGAGAGTGTTCTCTATGAACTATAACAAATGTACAATTCTAGTACAAGGTGTTAATAATACAGTGGTTTATAGGTAAATACACCAAATATAAGCTGTGGGCCATAGTTAGCAATAATATTTTGATGATTTTCATTAATAATTTGTAACAAATGTTCCACAACAGTGTAGTGTTGTTGTTGGGGTAATGTGTGGGAATTCTGCATATTATGCACGATTGTTTTGTAAGCTCATGATTCCTTAATAAAAAGGAAAAAATAAGGAAAGAAAAAAAAAAAAAAGGTTTGCCATAGCTGCAGTTTGGAAAATGACTTGAACTGGAAAAATAATTGTCTTCTGGAAAGGGCTTTCCATGAAATATGAGACTTTTTAAAATTAAATGATGAGGGAAGCGGCTGTGGCTCAATCACTAGGGCTCCCGTTTACCATATGGGAGGCCCCGGGTTCGGTTCCCGTGGTTGGCTGACCCAGTGAGCACGGGCAGCAAGTGGGGGATAAATGAATAAATGAATAAATAAATAAAATCTTTGAAAAAAAAAAATTAAATGATGATTACTTTTATTTTCAGAAAACTTTATAGTTAAAAGTATGGCACAGTGTGAAATAGTACAAAGAGTTTTTATATATGTGATGTTTTTCTAACTGCAAGTTGTGACTCATTAGTGGGTCATAAACCAATTTAATGGGTAAAAAACAGCTTTAGAAAAAAAACAATAATGGAAAAGAAAACAGCAATGTGTGTGGAAAGAGTAAGTATTGTTTTGTGAATTTCTGTTTCAAATACATATCTATATATTTATTCTCACATATGTATATGTTAAATTCACTGGTCACTGGGTAAAATGTATTTCTGACCATGGATCCTTGTTTCACAAGTTTGAGAAACACTCCTTCAGGGAACCTGTTCTAATTCTTGTTCTGCAAGCTAGTTGTGTCACCCTGGGTGAGTCTTTCCAGGCTCTCTTGAGGTTCTTAAAGCTCTATAAAATTACGACTAGATGTAGGAAAACCTCCCTTTTTGGGTGTGTGGCCAAATGTCTTGCTGTGACTTATGGTGAGTTAAAAGGCAAAACCCAATTACTCCTCAGGGGACAGTCCTGAGGAAGCAGTTGGAAAAGCACAAGCCATAGCAGAACAGCTGCAGGAGGCCTATTTCAGATTCTAAAGTACCTTGCGTTTCCAAGTTAGGGAGTGGGAGGAAGGGTGGGGATGTGTGAACTGCTTATCTCCATAGTACCACCCACCTTTGCTGCCTTTGACAGTAACATCAACAAGCTGCCTGGCAGCTCTGTGGCAATGCCCCTGCCTATTCTGGCCCCCTTTCAGCTGCCATATCTGAAATTAGCTGAGAACAGTGAAGGCTCATATGTCCCTCAGAAGACTGGAGGATCCCACATGCCTGATGGTCATTTCTGCCAAACATCTTTGCTAGATGGTTGCTCACTGGGTGGAAGGGAGGGTTGACTCCAGCTAATTATATGTATGTAGAAATTTAACCAGTGCCAGTGGTGCTTCACACCCACTGGCCCTAGCCTACTTAACAGTTTTGCTCTAACAAATCTTCTAATTCTCCGAGAGAGGTAAGAAGGCCAGGAGTCAAAACTGTAAAGAACTGGAGTAGTGGTAGTTGGGACCAGGGGAGTTGGACAATTTTTATTCCTTGAATATAACAATGTCATATGTAGAAATCACAGTACACTGAACTCCATTATATTTGGAGGCACTGAGACTTGGGGACAGGGGCAGATAACTCCTGGAATCCTGGACTCTACCACTTCTCTAACAGTTTATTCCTCATTCTGGCTCTTTTTACCAGCTTGAAATACCATCCCTCCCATTGCATCCCCAGAGCACACACATCTGTTGTTTTGAATATGTAGTTTTGGACTACATATACCAAAACAAGCATTTGTTTTGGTGCAAAGGCTATTAGTAATGCCAGCACTAGAATGTTTTACAACTGAATATTTCCCTCTGATATATAGACTTGTACTATGATATAGGACAGTGTGTTCAAAGGGACTAATAAGTAAGAGAAGTTTGGCCCTTGTCTTTTTAAGCAGTAACAACAGACCATCTTATCATTATGAGAGATTAAGGAATAAGACATTTACAAACCATCTTTGGCAGATAGTTTGGGGTAGTGTGTTAGCTTCCTTGGCTTCTCAAGCAAATACCATGCAATGGGTCAGCTTAAACAATGGGAATTTATTAGCTCACAGTTTTAGAGCTAAGAAAATGTCCAAATCAAGGCATCAAGATAGTACTTTTTCCCCAAAGACTGGAGTTCTGGAGCTGGCTGCCAGCAATCCTTGGTGCTGGGCCCCTCTATCACATGGCAATGCACATGGCGGTCTCTCTTGGCCTCTCAGTTTGCTTCTGGGTTCCACTGAATTCCAGCTTCTTGATTCCTAGGACTTCTTTATATACATATCTGAATTTCATTCTACTTATAAAGGACTCCAGTAATATGATTAAGACCCATCCTGGGGAGCAGATGTGGCTCAAACAGTTGGGCACCTGCCTCCCACATGGGAGGTCCCAGGTTCAGTTCCTGGTGCCTTCTAAAGAAGATGAGCAAGACAGTGAGCTGGCATGGTGAGCTGACACAACAAGATAATGCAACAAGATGTTGCAACAAGATGTCACAACAAGGATTTATTTTTATTTATTTATCCCCCCCTTTCTGCTTATGCCCATTGTGTCCATTTGCTGTGCATTTTTCTGTGTCTGCTTGTCTCCCTTTGTTGTGTCATCTTGCTACACCAGCTCCCTCACCACACTGTGCGGGCTGGCTTTGCCTTCACCAGGAGGCCCCGGGAATTGAACCTGGGGCCTCCCATGTGGTAAACGGGTGCCCAACAAATTGAGCCACAGCCGCTTCCCACAACAAGGAGACATAACGGAGAGACACAAGCAAGGAGTGGATGTGGCTCAAGCAATTGGGCACCTCCCTCCCACATGGGAGGTCCCGGGTTCAGTTCCTGGTGGGGGGTGGAGGACGAGAAATAAATCTTAAAAAAAAAGACTCATCTTGACTGGGCTGAGCCACACCTTAACTGAAGTAAACTCATTAAAAGTCCTACTTACAATGCTTTCACACCCACGGGATTAAGTTTAAAAACATGTTTTTCTGGGGTACATGTAGCTCCAAACCACCATAGGGAGGTAGCTTCTTATCTTTTCTAGTAAAGAATATATGTGACTCTATCCCCATTTTTTAAAAAAGTAAGTCATAACTTGCAGTTAGAAAAGGACCACACCTATAAAATTTCAGCCATGGAAATCAATAGTTTGGTTTTACTTTTCAGTACAAATTTTTATCAATTCGCATATAGTAGATAAGCCTCCTCATGTTAAACAGGGCTTCTGGCCTAAAGGCAAATTCAAATTCTTTATGTAAGGATTTCAGTGGACATCTAACATAAAATTTAAAGTAACTGCAGAACCAGAAAGTCTTGCTTAAATTTCATCTCCTCAGAAAGTTCTTTCCTAGACTTCGAGACTTGGTTAAATCCTTTCACTAGGTCTTCTGTACTCTTCCTGCATCCTCACTTGGCTTCCAAGTATGTTTAGTGTCTGCCTTCCCTGGTATGCTTTAACTTCCTTGAAGGCAAGAAACATGTCTGTCTTGTTCACCACTAAATTCCCCACTTTCACTTTGGTACATAGTAGCTACTAAATAAATATTTGTTAAAATGAGTTGAGTTGTGCTTGTCAGTTAGAGGTGGAACTCTTTCACAAATCACAGAAACAACAAAGCCCTTAAAAGAACCAACCACTCCATAAAGCCCTATGTTTAGCTGACAGAGCTGCAGGTGCCATGTGTCTTTCAACAGGCCCCTAATTTAGTAATCTGAAAGGTATTTTACCCCAAGCCTAAAAGGAGATGAGTCTTTTTCCCTGGAGGCAACATACTTTTATTGTTAGTGAAAATTTTTAGACAAAACATGGAAAGAGAAAGCTGTTGATGTCTGTGCAATGGATTCTTCCGCCTTGATGCGTGCTTTTCACCATTCTTGATGAATAATTATAATGAGGTATAATGATGGTGGTAGTGACATAATACTCTACAGCTTATGTGGTTCTTTCACATTCATTATCCTGGTTAATTTTAAAATGAGAATTGTCTGTTTTGCAGGAGAAAGAGCCTCAGGTTAAGTGACCTCCAAAGGTTAGAGAGTCAGTGAGTGGAATAGCCTGAGTTGGAGGTCAGATTCGACATTTTTTACTATATCATGCTGCCTCCATAAACAATAAAAACTTTAGGATAAAGTAGGGTGGAGGAGATGGAAGAAGAAAGAGAGGAAGAAGGAGAAGGAAAAGAGCAAGAATGAGGAAGAAGCAGCATTTATTTTTCTTGCCTTATACTTCCCTGGCATTGCACCAAGAATCTAGAGGCAGAAAAGCAGTATATGTTCACGCTGAAGATTATGGGTGGTCATGGGCAGTTATGGAGAGAAGCAATGAAGTCCACGACTTGAAGCTTCCATGGTATCGAAAGCAGTGGGAAGGAGACTTAACTTCACTGTACACTCCTTTGTACCATGTGCAACAATTTTCACTTTTTAATCATAAATAACAGCAACAAAACTAAAGCCCCTGTTAGTTGGATTAAACCTTTATTTTCATATTTGGGAATTCCAATTTTTAAAAAAATAATAAAAGTAAAGAAAATAAGATGTGACTTGAATCCCACTAAAAGGAAGCACCAAAAATGTCCTTGTGATAACACATCATCATGTGTAAAACAGGAATTCAGCATTAAAATGAGGTTTCAGTGGAAGTATACTTTAGCTGGCTCTTTAGTAACAGGAACAGAAATTGAGCTTGTATAAATTTCTCTGTGAACTCAAGAAAATGTTTATGTCTTGACAAACTGGTATGAGATCTTTACTCACATAAGTAGAACTCAGCAGTGTATTCAATTTTTTCTCTTGTCAAAAAAGAAAAATAAAAACTAGATTCATGGCATAGTTTTTCACTCTTCTTCATAAAGATTTCAATCTTTTTTTTTTTAACTTTGATTTTGACTGACTGTATTAGTCAGCCAAAGGGGTGCTGATGCAAAATACCAGAAATTGGTTGGTTTTATATATATATATATATATATAAAAGAACCTGGACCACGGCAGTGAGAGCGCCGAAATCCTAACCACTAGACTACCAGGGATGGTTGGTTTATAAAGGGTATTTATTTGGGGTAGAAGTCCAGTTACCAGGCCATAAAGCATAAATTACTTCCCTCATCAAGGTCCATTACCACGTGTTGAAGCAAGACAGCTGCCGACGTTTGCCAGGGTTCAGGCTTCTTGGGTTCCTCTCTTCCCGGGGCTGCGTTTCTCTCCGGGCTTAGCTCATCTGTTTTCTCCACAAGGTCAGCTGTAGAATATGAGGCTCTCTAGGCTTTGTGTCTCTCCACAAGGCCAGCTGTGAACTGTCAGGTGAATGGCTTGTCTCTATCCCGGGGTCTTCTCTCCCTCCTCACAACCAAGCTCCTCTGTCTGCTCGCCTCCCTGGGCTCTAGCATCAAAACTCCAACATCAAAACTGCTTTAACTCTGGTCTTTGCCATGCCTTTTATATCTTATCCCCCACCCACCAAGGGGTGGGGCTCAATGTCCTACTGATGTGGCCCAGTTAATGCCCTAATCATAACTTAATCATGCCCAGATTAGCAGACCAGTTTACAAGCATGATCCAATATCTATTTTTGGAATTGATAATTACATCAAACTTCCAAATGGCTACACTGACTTATTATTAAAGTATTTTAAAATTCAGAAGATAAGCAAGAAATAAATGATTAACAAAGCAAACAAACTGGTAAATAGATAAAATTTGAAGCTCTTCAGGTACAGTTCCCTTGGAATAATAAGTCTGAAAAAAAATTTTTACTTGAAAAATCTTTTTTTCCGGTTACAAAAATAATATATAACGTAAGAAAATGAGAGAAGATAAAGGAATAAAACAAGAAATAATCACTAACATTTTATTTCTTTCTCAGTTTTTCTAAGAATAACATACACTATATAGTATTCTTCTATATGGCTATATCATATCTTATTTAACCAATCTCTTGATAAAAATTTAGAATATATCCTTTTTCTATCTAGAAACATTGCAGCAAACATCCATATGTATATACACCTTTATTATTGGTCCTATCTTTTTCTTAGGATAAATTCAAAAGATACACTTATTGGGAAACGGATGTGGCTCAAATGATTGGGCATCTGTCTACCATATGGGAAGGCCCAGGTTCGATCCCCGGGACCTCCTGGTAAAAAGACGAGCAGGCAAGCTGTGGGCAAACCACGCAGCAAGATGATGATGCAACAAAAGAGAGACGCAGGGGAGAGTCAAGGTGAGATGCACCAGAAATTAGGAACTGAGGTGGTGCAAATGACAGGGTGCCTCTCTCCCACATAGGAGGTCCCTAGGATCAAATCCTGATGAAGCCTGGAGGAGGAAAATGAGAAGAGAAAGGAAGAAACAGACAGAAGATCACCCAATGAATGGACACAGCAAGCAGGGGGTGGGGAGAAGAAAAAAATTACAAAAAAATATATAAAGGAATTTTTTTAAAAAAGATACACTTATTTTAAATTTTGATACATATTGCCAAATTGTCCTTCAGAAAAGTTCCATGCTCCTCTGGAACCTCTCCATGTACAGGCTCAATATTTATTTCTGTCCCCTTATACATGTTTCCTGGTTCCCTCCCCCTTTTTTCTTTATTCACAAACACTCTATCATGTTCTTTTTTTTTTTTTTTTTTTTACCGGGAGGTCCCGGGGATCGAACCCGGGTCCCTCCATATGGGAGACGGACGCCCAACCAGTTGAGCCACATCCGACCCCACAAACACTCTATACCCACCAAGCAAAACCTCCCCCTTCCCTACTCCTCCCATTCCCTGGTAACCTCTAATCTACTTTTAGTCTCAGCAACTTTGCTATTTCTAAATATTGCATATAGGTGACATTATACAATATTTGTCCTTATGTGCCTTGCTTATTTACTTGAGCATAATATTTTCAAGCTTTCTCCACATTGCAGCAAGTTTCAGAACTTCATTCCTTCTTGTGGCCAATTAATATTCCATTGTATGTCTGTACCACATTTTGTTTATTCATTCATTTGTTGATGGACACTTGGGTGTTTCCACTTTTTGGTGTTTGTGAATAATGCTGCTATGGACATGGGTGTATAAGTATCTGTTTGAGACCCTGTTTTCACTTTTTTGGGTATATACCTAGGAGTGGAATTGCCGGGTCATAGTCTATATTTAACTTTTTGAGGAACCACCATATTCCTTTCCACAGTGACTGCACCATTTTCCATTCCCATCAACATTACACCAGAGTTCCAATTTCTCCTTATCCTCTCCAACACTTGTTATTTTCCTTTTTAAATAATGGTCATTGTAGTTGGTGTGAAGTGGTATCTCACTGTGGTTTTTATTTGCATTTCCCTAGTAGCTAATAATGCTGAGCATCTTTTCAAATGCTTATTGACCATTTGTATATCTTCTTTGGGAAAATACCTCTTCAAATTCTATGCCCATTTTTTAAAAATTAGATCATTTGTCTTTTTGTTGTTGCATTGTAAAAGCTTTGTATATACTGTGGATAACAAGTCCTTATCTGAGATAAGGTTTGCAACTATTTTCTTCCATTCGTCAGTTGTCATTTTACTCTCCTGATAATGTCCTCTGATGCACAAAAGTTATTTTTGTTGTTTTAGGAGGTACTGGGGATTGAACCCAGGATCTCATACATGGAAAGCAGGTGCTCAACCACTGAGCTACATCCACTCCCCAATGAGAGTTGGTTTTTTTGTTTGTTTGTTTTTAGGAGGAACTGGGGGTCGAACCTGGGACCTTGTACATGGGAAGCAGGCAGGTGCTCAACCGCTTGAGCTACATCTGCTCCTTACAAAGCATTTAATGTTAATGAAGTCAAATTTACCTATTATTTCTTTCATTGCTCATGCTTTTGGTATCATATCTAAGAATTCACTAATGAATCCCAGGTCATGAAGATTTGATCCTATGTTTTCTTCTAAGAGTTCTATGGTTTTAGTCTTATATTTAGATCCTTGATCCATTTTGAGCTAATATTTATATATGACGTGAGGTAGAGGTCCAACTTTATTCTTTTGTGTGGATGTTCAGTTTCCCCCACACCATTATTGAAGACAGTATTCTTTCCTCATTGCATGTACTTAGTACCTTTGTCAAAACTCAATTGGCGGGAAGCGGCTGTGGCTCAATCAGTAGGGCTCCCGTTTGCCATATGGGAGGCCCCGGGTTCGGTTCCTGGGGCCTCCTGGTGAGGGCAGGCCCGCCCGCACGGCGTGGTTGGCTGACCCGGCGAGCACAGGCAGCAAGGGGGGGATAAATAAAAAAAAAAAAAAAAAATTTAAAAAAAAAAAAAAAAAAAAAAAAAACTCAATTGGCCATAAATGTTTAGTTCCATTTCTGGAATTTCAATTTTATTTTATTGGTATATTTTCTATCTTTATGCCAGCAGCATACCATTCTGATTATTATAGCTCTGTAATAAGCATTGAAATCCAAAAGTGTGAGTCCTGCAACTTTGCCTTCATTTTCAAAATTGTTTTGGCAATATAGGGACTGTCTTAATTTGCTAAATGCTGCCCATGCACTATGCCAGAAAAATGTTGGCTTTTATAATGGGAATTTATTGGGTTAAAAGCTTAAAGTTCTGGGAGCAGATGTGGCGCAAACAGGTTGAGTGCCTGCTTCTCATATGGGAGGTTCCGGGTTCTCTGGTGCTTCCTAAAACAAAAAAGACAAGCAACAAGCAAACAAAGGACAAAGGGGGAAAAAAAAAACCCAGGGGAGCCGATGTGGCTCAGTGGTTGAGCACCAGCTTCCCACTTACGAGGTCTCAGGTTCAATCCCTAGCACTGGCACTTCAAAAAAAAAAAAAAAAAAACAACTTATAGTTCTGAGGCTATGAAAGTGTCCAAATCAATGCATCATCAAGAGATGCTGTCTTACCAAATTGCACCTGTAGGTAATCAGGCACATGGCAGCATCATCTAAAGATGCCATCTCTCTGAGCTACAGCTGTGGGTGATCAAGCACATGGCAGGGCACAATGCCGGTCCATTAGTCTCTCCCCTCTCCTCTGGGTCTCTTCTCTTCAACCTCAAGCTGCTCTCTAAGCCTAGCCTCCAAGAACATGATCCTTTCTGGGATCCACAAAAAGCCCTAAACTCTTACAGGGCCCCTTGAAAACAGTTTCGTATGAATTTGAGGGTCAGTTTTTACAGGTATCCTTTTTGAAAGTAGTTTATCTTCTCATGAATCAGTGCTTTCAAAATTCTGAATTTTAAAAAAACTATAGTCTATAAGTTACATTAGTTATATTTTTCACATTCCTGTATTTATATTAACCTCAATCCTCATCTGCCACCAAAATCAATGTTACACATTTCCTATATTATCCTCCAGCTGTCCTCCAACTAAATTAGCCTCCCTAAAGTACTCCTTTCAACCACAATCACATCCATAAATCAACAGTGTTTGTTACACTCATTATAATATGCTATCATCAACTCCATCCATTACCACATATTTACAATTGACTTCATTAAACATTCTACATACATCCAGCATCAGCTATCCCCTCAACCCCACATTCCATCTCCCACCAACCTATACTCCATAATCCAACTCCATAAGTCTATTCATCTTATTTAGTTCATGTCAGTGAGACAATACAATATTCATCCTTTTGTATCTGGCTTGCTTCACTCAACAGAATGGCCTCAAGGTTCCTCCATGATGTCATGTGCTTCCCCAGTTGATTTCTTCTTATAGCTAAATAGTATTCCATCTTATGTGTATATCACATTTTATTTATCCATTCATCAGTTGATGGATACTTAAGATTTTTCCATCTTTTTAGCAATTGTGAATAATGCTGCTATGAACATCAAGTAACAAATATCTGTTCGTGGCCTTGCTTTCAATTCTTCTGAAATATTCCTAGTGGATTGCTGGATCATATGGCAGTTCTATATTTAGCTTCTTGAGGAACCACTAAACCATCTTCCACAGAGGCTGTACCATTTTACACTTCCTCTACATCCTCTCCAGCACTTGTATGGCCATTCTGTATGGTGTGAAATATCTCATGTAGTTTTGATTTGTATTTCCCCAACAGCTAGGGATATTGAGCATTCTTTTCATGTGTCTTTGGAAAAGTCTCTTCAGATTTTTTGCCCATTTTTTAAATTAGGTTGGTTGTCATTTTGACGTTAAGTTGTGTAGTCCCTTTATATAACATGGAAATCAAACCATTGTCAGACGTGGTTTCTGAAGATTTTTTTCCCATTGAGTTGGCTGTCTTTTCACCTTAACAAAATGGTTTGAAATACAAAAGAATTTAATTCTGAGGCAGTCCCATTTTTCTATTTTTTTCTTTCATTGCTCGTGCTTTGGGTGTAAGGTCCAAGAAACCACCACCAACCACAAGATCTTGAAGACGTTTCCCTACATTTTCTTCTAGGAGTTATATGGTTGTAGTTTTTATATTTAGGTCCTTAATCCATTTTGAGTTAATTTTTATATAAGATGTGAGATAAAGATCCTCTTTCTTTCCTTTAGATGTGGATATCTAGTTTTCCCAGCACCATTTGTTGAATAAGCTGTTCTGACCCAGCTGAGTGGGTTTGAGCACGTTTTCAAAAATCACTTGACTATAGATGTGAGGGCTATTTCTGCATTCTCAATTCTATTCCACTGATCCATCTGTCTCTATGCCAGTACCATGCCATTCTTATTTATTTATTTATTTATTTTTATTTTACCGGGAGGTCCCGGGGATCGAACCCAGGTCCCTCCATATGGCAGACGGACGCCCAACCATTTGAGCCACATCCGCCCCCCATTTATTTATTTATTTATTTATTTATTTATTTATTTATTTTATTTTACCGGGAGGTCCCAGGGAACCATGCCATTCTTACTACTATAAGTAGATAATATGCTTTAAAGTTGTTAAACAAGAGTCCTCCAACTTTGTTATTTTTTAAAGATATTTTTGGCTAATCAGGGGCCATTACCCTTCCAGTTAAAAAAAATTTTTTTTTTTTAGATTTATTTATTTATTTATTTATCCCCCCTTGCTGTGTCCATTTGCTTTGCATTTTTCTGTGTCTGTTTGCCTCCGTTTCGTTGCGTCGTCTTGCTGCGCCAGCTCACTGCACCATGCAGGCCATCAGCTCACCACGCCATGCAGGCTGGCTTGCCTTCACCAGGAAGCCCCGGGAGCTGAACCCGGGGCCTCCCATACGGTAAACGGGAGCCCAACCAATTGAGCCACAGCCGCTTCCCCCAGTTAAATTTGATAATTGGCTTTTCCAATTCTACAAAGAAAGCTGTTGGAATTTTTATCAGGGTGGTGTTAAATCTGTAGATTAGTTCGGATAGAATTGACATCTTAATAATACTTAGTTTTCCAACCCATGAACATAGAATATTCTTCCATTTGTTTTAGATCATCTTTGTTTTTTTTTTTTTTAGCAGTTTTATAGTTTTCTGAATATAAGTCCTTTATATCCTTGTTAAGTTTATTCCTAAATATTTGATTCTTTTAATAGCTATTATAAATGGAATATTTTTTCTAATTTCCTCCGCAAATTGCTCATTAGTAATGTTTAGAAATGCTATTGATTTTTGCATGTTAATCTTGTATCCTGCCACTTTGCTGAACTCATCTATTAATTCTAGTAGCTTTGTTGTGGATTTTTTGGGATTTTCTAGAAACAGGATATCATCAGCGAATAGTAAAAATTTTATGTCTTCCTCTCCTATTTGGTTGTCTTTTATTTCTTTATCTAGCCTAATTGCTCTAGCCAGAACTTCTAGCACAATATTGAATAACAGTGGAGAGAGTCTTGTTCATGATCTCAGTGAGAAGGCTTTCGGTCTTTCACCATTGAGTACAATGTTAGCTGTGGATTTTTCACATATAAACTTTATCATATTGAGAAAATTTCCTTCTATTCCTATCTTTTGGAGTGTTTTTATCAAAAAAGGAAGTTGTATTTTGTCAAACGCCTTTTCTGCATTGATCAAGATGATCATGTGATTTTTCTTCAATTTATTAATGTGGTATATTACACTGATTGATTTTCTTATGTTGAACCACCCCTACATACCTGGTATAAAGCCAGCTTGACCATGATGAATAATTTTTTTAATGTGCTTTTAAATTTAGTTAGCAAGTATTTTGTTGAGGAGTTTTGCATCTATATGCATTAGAGAAATTGTAATTTTATTTTTTTCTAATATCTTTATTTGGCTTGGTATTAGGGTGATGTTGGCTTCAAAGAATGAGTTTGTTAGTGTTCCTTCCTGTTCACATTCTTCCTGTTTAAAGAGTTTGAGCAAGATTGGTATTAAATCTTCTTTAAATTACTGGTAGAGTTCACCTGTGAAGCCATCTGGTCTTGGAATTTTAATTTTGGGAAGGTTTTTGATGTCTGTTTCAATTTCTTTACTTGTGATTTGTTGTTTTTGTTTTATTAAAGATTTATTTATTTATTTATCCCCGCGCCACTCCCCCACCCCCCACCCCCTTTGTCTGCTCTCTGTATTCACTCACTGTGCGCTCTTCTGTGTCTGCTTGTCTTCTCTTTAGGCAGCACTGGGAACAGAATCCAAGACCTTCCAGAGTAGGAGAGAGTAGCTCAATCCCTTGTACCACCTCAGCTCCCTGGTCTGCTGTGTCTCCCATTGTCTCTCCTCTGTGTCTCTTTTTGTTGCGTCATCTTGCTGCGCCAGCTCTCCGTGTGGGCCAGCACTCTACATGGGTCAGTACACCACGCAGGCCAGCTCTCCACTCGGGCCAGCTCACCTTGCAGGCCAGCTTGCCTTTTACCAGGAGGCCCCGGAAATCGAACTCTGGACCTCCTACATGGTAAACGGGAACCCAATCGCTTGAGCCACATCCACTTCCCATGTGATTTATTTTTGAAGTCTTCTCTTTCTTCTAGGGTCAGTGTGGGTTATTCATGAATTTCTAGGAATGTGTCCATTTCATCAACGTTGTCTAGTTTGTTGGCATACAGTTGTTCATAGTATCCTTTTTTGACATCTTTTATTTCTGCTGGGTCAGTGGTAATGTCACCCTTCTCATTTCTGATTTTATTTATTTCCATTATCTCTCTTTTCTTTGTTAATCTAGCTAAGGGTTTATCAAATTTTTTTATCTTCTCAAAGAACTAACTGAAAAAACATGTGATTAAAGCTGCAGAAGCAGCAAGGGGTTCCCATCCCCCCACCTTCTGAGCAAACAGCAGTCTGCAGACTGCAGCAGCCTTGGACTGAGGAGATTGCAGGAGTCCTCTTCCACCAGAAATGGGAGAATATTACAGACCAAGCTCTCTAATGAACGTAGATGCAAAAATTCTCAACAAAATGCTTGCAAATCAAATCCAACATCATGTTAAAAGAATTATACATCATGATCAAGTGGGTTTTATTCCTGGTATGCAAGGGTGTTTCAACATAAGAAAATTATTACACCAGTAATGAACAAGCTGAGGAGGAAATCAAGAAAAAAAATTCCACTTACAATAGCAACAAAAAAGACACAAATATCTAGGAATTAATTAACCAGGAATGTAAGGGATCTGTATTCAGAAAACTACAAAACACTGCTAAAAGAAACCAAAGAAGACCTAAACAAATGGAAGTACATTCTGTGTTCATGGATTGCAAGACTAAACATCATGACAATGTCAATTCTACCCAAATTGATTTATAGATTCAATGCAATACCAATCAAAAGTCCAACAGCCTACTTTACAGAAATAGAAAAGTCAATTACCAAATTTATATGGAAGGGATGGAGTCTGTATTAGTCAGCCAAAGTACTGATGAAAAATATGAGAAATCTGTTGGCTTTTATAAATGGTATTTATTTGGGGTAGAAGATTACAGTTACCAGGCCATAAAGCACAAGTTACCTCCCTCGTCAAAGTCTATTGCATGTGTTGGAGCAAGATGACATGCCAACGTCTGTAAGGGTTCAGTCTTCCTGGGTTCCTCTCTTCCCGAGGCTTGCCTCTCTCCAGGCTCAGCTGCTCTGTTATCTCCACAAGGCCAGCTGTAGACTGTTAGGCAAACGGCTTGTTTCTCTTCCCGGGGCCTTCTCTCTTTCCTCACGACCAAACTCCTCTGTGTGCTTACTTTCCGGGGCTCCAGCTTAAGACTTCAACATCAAAACTCCACCTCTGTCCTTTGCCATGTCTTTTATCTGCGAGTCACCACCCACCAAGGGGCAGGGACTCAACACCCTACTGATGTGGCCCAATCAAAGTCCTAATCATAATTTAATCACGCCTGGGTACAGACCAGTTTACAAACATAATCCAGTATCTATTTTTGGAATTCATAACTAATGCCAAACTGCTACAGGGTTCCAAATAACCAAAAACATCCTATGAATGAAGAACGAAGTCAGAGGACCCATGCTTCCTGATCTTGAAGGGTACTATAAAGCTACAGTGGTCAAAACAGCATAATATTGGCATAAAGATAAACACATTGATGAATAGAATCAAATTGAGAGTTCAGAAATAGACCCTCACCTCTATGGTCAACTGATTTTTAATAAGTTTACCAAGTCCATTTTTCTGGGACAGAACAGTCCCTTCAACAAATGATGCTGGGAGAACTGAATATCCGTAACCAAAAGAGGTCCCCTATCTCACTCCCTATACAAGAATCAACTCAAAATGGATCAAAGACCTAAATATAAAAGCCAGGACCATAAAACACCTAGAAGTTAATGTAGGGAAGCATCTTCAAGACCTTGTAATAGGTGGGGGTTTCCTAAACCTTACACCCAAAGCACAAATAACATAAGAAAGAATAGATAAATCGGACCTCCTCAAAATTAAACACTTCTGCACCTCAAAGGACTTTATGAAGAAAGTAACAAAGCAATGGAAGAAAATATTTGGAAATTACCCACATCTGACAAGAGTCTAATATCCGTGATATATAAAGAGATCCTACAACTCAACAATAAAAAGACAAATGACCCAATTTAAAAAATGGGAAAAAAAGCTGAACAGATATTTGTCTAAAGAAAAAATTCAAATGGCAAAAGAAAAGAAAACAAACAAACACATGAAAAAAATGTTCAACATCACTAGCTATTAGGGGACTGCAAATCAAAGCTATAATGAGACAGCATTTCACACCTACTAGAATGGCCACTATTAACAAAACAGAAAGGGGGAGCAGATTTAGCTCAAATGGTTGAGTGCCAGATACCTCCTTAAAATATATATAAATGTAAATAAGTAAAAAAAAAAAAAAAAAGGCAGAAAACTACAAGTGTTGGAGAGGATATGGAGAGACAGGAACGCTCATTCACTCTTGGTGGGAATGTACAATGGTACAGCCACTGTGGAAGTCTGTTTGGCGGTTCCTAAGGAAGTTAGATATAGATCTACCATGTGACCCGGCAATACCGCTACTAGGTATATACCCAGCAGAACTGAGAACAGTGACACGAAGAGACATCTGCACACTGATGTTCATAGTGACATTATTAACAATTTCCAAAATATGGAAACAACCCAGTGTCCATCAACTGATGAATAGATAAGTAAACTGTGGTATATACACACGATGGAATATTATCCAGCTGTAAGAAGAAGAATTAAGTCACGAAGCATATGACAACATGGATGAACCTGGAGGACATTATGTTGAGTGGAGCAAACCAGGCACAAAATGACAAATATTGTATGATTTCACTATTATGAACTAAATATAACGAGCAAACTCTTGGATTTAATAGCTAGAATATAAGTCACCAGACAGTAGTGGTTAGAGAATAGAAAGCTGAAGTTTAATCTGCGTAGACTTGGTAAAAAGTTGTAAATGTTTGGAAATTAATAGAAGTGGTGAAAGCACATCATAGATTTGTAATTAGTGCTAACATATGCATATGATTATGGTTTGTTTTTTATTGTTTTGTTTGAGTAATGAAAATGCTCTAATATGAATGCACGGCTTGGTGATTATACCAAATGCCATTGATTTTACACTTTAGATAAATTATATGGTTTATGAACAAAAAAATAATGTATTGGGTTTGGGGAAAAATACGCAAAATGTAAAATATGGACTATAGTTATTAATAATACTTTGACTATGCTCTTTCATAATTTGTTATAAATGTTTCACAACAATGCAAGGTATTTGTGGTGGTGTGATGTATGGGAGCCCTGTATGATGTTATACATGTTTGTTTTGGATGTTCACAACTTTTACTATACACTTACTGTTTATGTATATTCATGTATGAATGATATATTTCAATGAATTTTTTAAAATGAAAAGAGAAACAAAAATTTCAAAATAACATATAAAAGAATATTTTTGTAACTATATTCTCACACTCTGTATGTTTTCTTTTCACTTTATTGATAATGTCCTTTAATGTATAAACATTTTTTGGATAAATTCAAATTTATTTATGAAAGAATTCCTTAAGACACAAAAAGCACAAATCATAAAGGAAACAATAAATTTGAGTACATTAAAATTAATTACTTCCATTTATCAAATGGCACGATAAAGAAAGGAGAGCACCCACAACTGGTAGAAAATATTTGTAGCATTCATAATTGATAAAAGGTTGATATTTAAAATATATAAAGAATTTCTACAAATAAAGGAAAAAAAAATAGCCTTAATAAAAACTTGACAAAGATATGAATAGACATTTTTTTAACAAAGCAATTTTATTAATACATATTAATAAAGCATACAATTCATCCAAAGTATACAGTCAATGGTGTTTGGTATAATCAATCACATAGGTGTGTATTTATCACTTCAATCATTATAAGAGCATTTTCATTATTTCAACAATAACAAACAAAAACCAAACAAACAAGAAAATTCTTCACCTCTCAATCTCTCCATTTCCCCTTGCTGTACATAGCTGCTGTTTCTGACTATTCTTGCACAATTATTTATTTATTTATTAAGCAGTTTTACTGAGATATATTCACATACCATAGGGTCTATCTAAAGTGTACAATCAACAGCTTTTAGTATAATCAATGTTGTACATTCATCATCACAAATAATTTTAGAACTATTTCATTACTCTAAAGAGAACTCCACACCCCTTAGCATTCTTTCCCCAGCCCTACATAACCACTAATCAAATTTCAACTTTATAAATTCTTTTATATTTTACATTTTATATAAATGGTATCACACAATATGTTGTACAATATATTTAGTTCATAGTAGTGCAATCATACAGTATTTGTCCTTTTGTGTCTGGCTTGCTTCACTCAACATAATGTCCTCTAGGTTCATCCATGTTGTCATATGCTTTACAACTTCATTTCTTTTTACAGCTGCCTAATATTCCTGAATAGACATTTCACAGAAGAGGCAACATGAATGACCAATAGCATGTGAAAAGATGTTCAACCTCATTAATAATCAGGGAGATGTAAATTATAAACTCAAAGAGATATTTTTTATGTCAGAATTAAAACAACTGATGGTATCATGTATTAGTGAGGACATGGAACAATGGGAACTCACACAATGGATGTAAAACAATTTGGTTTAACATTTCATCAAACAGCTGCCTCTAATAAAGTTGAAGCTATGCATATCCCATGGCCCAGCAAGTCCAATCCTGGGTATATATCCTGGAAATACTCTTGTATTTATTATTATTATTTATTATTATTATTATAATTAGTGCCCTAGGAGACATGGAGAAGGTTGATCACAGCAGCATTGTTTCTGAAGTCAAAAAACTACAAATAACTCAAATGTTCATGGAGAATGGATAAATAAATTATAGTATAATCATACAGTGGTGAAAATGAATGAACTAGAACTATAGATAACATGAGTTGAATCTCACAAAGATGATTTTGAGTAAAAGAAAAAAGTTACAGGAGAATATATTCAGTATTATATCATTTATATAAAGTTCAAAAATATACAAAGCTAAATTATATATATATGTAAAACCAAGGGAGTAATAAATATAAAATTTCTGAAGGGGAAGTGTAGCAGTTTGATATGGTTTATGAATTCCAAAAATAGATATTGGATTAGGTTTGTAAACTGGTCTGTACCTGGGCATGATTAAATTATAATTAGGGCTTTGATTGGGTCACATTAGCAGGATGCTGAATCTCCACAGGGACTCACAGGTAAAACTACACAGCAGAGCAGAGGAGTGAGTTGGAGTTTTGATGTTGGCATTTTGTTGTTGGAGTCTTGAGCTGGAGCCCCGGAAAGTAAGCACACAGAGGAGTTTGGTCGTGAGGAAAGAGAGAAGGCCCCGGGAAGAGAAACAAGCCGTTTGCCTAACAGTCTACAGCTGGCCTTGTGGAGATAACAGAGCAGCTGAGCCTGGAGAGAGGCAAGCCTTGGGAAGAGAGGAACCCAGGAAGACTGAACCCTTACAGACGTTGGCATGCCATCTTGCTCCAACACATGCAATAGACTTTGGTGAGGGAGGTAACTTGTGCTTTATGGCCTGGTAACTGTAAGCTTCTACCCCAAATAAATACCCTTTATAAAAACCAACCCATTTCTGGTATTTTTCATCAGCACCCCTTTGGCTGACTAATACAGGAGGTAAGGAAAGGCAATGAGATAGGAATTCACTGGGGGATTCAATAGTGTTGGTAATGTTCCATTTCATGAGTTGAGTGGTGGGAGCAAGGTGGCATTTGTTACATTATTCCTTTTACTCTGTATCTTTGGACATACTATATTCTTTTTTTAAAACTTTTTTCATTAAAGAAGATGGGGGGAGCGGATGTGGCTCAAGCAGTTGAGCTCCTGCCTCCCACATGGGAGGTCCTGGGTTTGGTTCCTGGTGCCACCTAAAAAAACAAAAGCAAATACATGCAAAACAAACCATAAAACGAACTCAGGAAGTTCAGTGGTTGAGCGCTGGCTTCCCACATTCAAGGTCCTGGGTTCAATCTCCAGGTCCTAGTACATAAAAAAAGTAAAGAAGATGTGTATTTACAGAACAATCATGCATAAAATTTAGCATCCTAAATATATAAAAATAATATTCGATTTGATGCCAACTTGACTTCAGTAGCATGGAAATACACTGTTCTTATACCCCTCCATCCCCTCACCATTTTCTATTTTTGTTACAAATTATATTTATGTACATTATATGTCCAAAACCATAAATTCGTCATTATTCTTTGCATACTTGCATTTTAGCACCTGTAGGAAGTAAGAAGTGGAGTTACATACCAAAAAATACAATTTAATAGTACTGGCATTTATAATTACCCAAATGGTTACCTTTCCAGAGTTCTTTATTTCTTTATGCCACTTTGAACCACTGTCTAGTTTCCTTTCCTTTCAGTCTGAGGAACTCCCTTTAACATTGCTTGGAGGGCAGTTCTATTTGTAATGAACACCCACAGCTTTTGTTTTTCTGGGAAATGTCTTAACCTCGCCTTCATTTTTCTTTCTTTCTTTTTTTTTTTTTTTCTTTTCTTAGTTTCTTTCTTTTTTCTCCTTCGTTTTTGAAAGACAATCTCACTGGATATAAAATTCTTGGTTGCCAATGGTTTTCTTTCAGCACTTTAAGTATTTCAACCTACTGCCTTCTTGCCTGCATGGTTTCTCATGAGAAATTGGCATTTAATCTAATTGGGACTCCCTGGGAAGCGGCTGTGGCTCAATCAGTGGGGCTCCCGTTCACCATATGGGAGGCCCCGGGTTCGGTTCCCGGGGCCTCCTGGTGGGGGCGGGCCCGCCCTCGCGGCGTGGTTGGCTGACCCAGCGAGCACAGGCAGCAGGGGGGTGATAAATGAATAAATAAATAAAAATCTTAAAAAAAAAAAAATAATAATAATAATAATTGGGACTCCCTTGTACATAACACATTGCTTTTCTCTTGTAGCTTTTGGAACCATCTTGTTGTCCTTTGACTTCAACAGTTTGATCAATATGTAACAGGGCCTATTTTTCCTCAAGTTCTTCCTGTGCTGGTCTCTGGACTTCTTGGATGGGCATATTCTTGTCTTTTGCCAAATTTGGGAAGTTTTCTGTCATTTCTTTGAATAATCACCCTGTCATTATTTCTCTGAATAATAACCTTGTCACCCTGTCTTTGAATGCCCTGAATGTCCAGAGGATCCTCCACTTTACATAGCAGTCAACCTTCTACTCTCAAAACTGGAAAATGGCTGTAATTCTCTTTTCCAGCCTTCCTCACACACAGGGAGAGGGACTGTGAAAAGCACTCAACCCAGACTTGACCTCAAGCTAGATACAGAAATAGCACAGATCTAATCTGGTGACCTGAGTGGCAGCAATGGCAGATGGTCCTTGGTTTCCAAGCCTCAGTGGCAGGGGTTCAAGGTGGCAGTGTCCAGTGGCAGTGGCTGTGTTGGTGCAGGCTGTAACATCTGTGGCCGGTGGCAGAGGCATAGCATCTTCACTCGCTCGCTTTGGGCTGTGATTATAGTATCATCATTGTCTCTGTTGAGCCCAAGCCTAGATATTTATCCTCCTGGTGATCTTGGGAACTACTCAACATCTTTTTAAAATACTTTTTTAAAGATCAACTTTACTGAGATACAGTTTATGTAAGTTAAAATATGCCCATTTTAAGTGTAGTTTGATGAGTTTTGATAAATACATAAAGTATACATGAGTTTTGATAAATACATACACCTGTGATATAGAACCATTGTTCTGTATCACAATCAAGATATAGAACATTCCCACCACCCACAAAAGTTTCCTTGTGCCCCTTTGTTATCAATACTCCTCTCACTCCCTGATCCAGAGGATCACTGGTATGCTTCTGTCACTATAGATTAGTATCAGTTTTTTAGAATTTCATATAAATGGAATCATACACTATATACTCTTTTGTGCCTAGCTTCTCTTATTCAGCATTACATTTTTGGAATTCATTAATGTTGTGTGTATCAGCAGTTTGCTCCTTTTAGTTGCTGAGTAATATTCCACATATGTATATATCACATCTTTTACCTGTTGATGGACATTTGGGTTGTTTCCAGTTTTTAGTCATTGTGAATAAAGCTTATATGAACACCTAACAGCATTTTAAAGTATTCCTTTTCTGCTTAAATTAGCCAGAGTTGTTTTCTATTGCTTGTTTTTTTTGTTGTTGTTTGTTTTTTTTTTCAGAGTATAGCGTACTTCCTCATGGGTCACACTTTGTATTTCACCTTTGGGGGCTTGTTGTGATCTATTACTTGTTAAAATAAAAACTAAAATAGTCCGTATGACTGGAGTTTTGGAAGTGATGGCGCAAGGATAAAAGATGGGGCTGGTGAGAAAGGTCAGAGACATCTTCTGCTAAGAAAGCAATGGGAAGAGACTACAGCATTTTAAGTAAAAGAGTGTTATGACTAACTTATTTATTTATTTATTTATTTTATTTTTTAAAGATTTATTTATTTTATTTTACTTTTATCCATTTTATCCCCCTCCCCCCCGTTTTTGCTGTTTTGTGTCCATTTGCTGGGCAATTCTCTGTGTGTCTGTTTCCTGCCCTCTCTTCTCACCCTTCTCCTCTTGTCTTTACCAGGATTCGATCCTGGGAACCTCCAACGTGGGAGAGAGGTGTCCTGCCACCTGCGCCACCTTAGTTCCTGGTTTTTCGGTGTGTGTCGTCTTGGTTCTCCCTTGTGTCACTCTCCTGTTATGTCATCATCTTGCATCATGGCCCGGCGGGGTCTGGCACACCCACACATGGGGCCTGGCGGTGCATCCATATGTGGGGCCTGGAGGCTTGCCCACTCTCCCACTCGCGGGGACTGATGGCATGCCCATGCACCTTCTATATTTTTACTTATCAAACCCAGGTCTCCATATGGGAGATGGACACCCAACCATTTGAGCCACATCAGCCCCCGCTTAGGTTTTTTTTAAAGATAGTTTTTTTAGTAACAGTTTGAAGAGGGTAAGACTGTAGCATGGAGAGCAGTTAGGATGCTAGTTGGAATAATCCAGACAAAAGGAAATGATAGCCTGAACCAAGGCAGTAACATCAAGGTTTGGAAGAACAAGGTAAAGTCAAGAGCTTTTACATAGAAAACTAGCAGGATCTGAGGACAAATTAAATGTGGTGGTTATGAGAGAGGAAGACATCCAGAAGAGCTCTCAGATAGTAGCCCACAGCCAAATCAAGAGGTTACGAAGCAAATGTCTAAAAACCTGGGCGTTTTGGATCTGTGTGGGTCATAATTGGGCAAAGAGTTGTTTGGCTTATTGTATAATAAAAGGAGGAAGGTCGGTGAGTATGGAAGGAAGGAAGAGCAGCAGAGAGTGACCAAAGTACAGAGGCAACAATGAGGGACTGAGAATCAAACTGGGGTCTGGGCCCCTTTACCCTAAACCTTACTTCTTATTTCAACCTACTTAGCTTGTTAGATATAAAAATATCATATTCTGAGTGTTGAAAACTTCTTTCAATTCCAACTTAACCTGTATTTAGTGAGAACTTACTGTATTGTTGATCTCTGGGCTACGTCCTGGAATGAACATTAGATAGTATTTATTGAGTTTCATTTATGAAGTCTGTGTATTAGAATCATCTGTGGGACTTATGCCCAGGCCCCATCCCTGGATAATCTAATTTAGTGGGTGGGGCCCACACATCTATACTAAAAACAAACAAATGAACTTAGAAGAAAACGCTACAGGTGGTTCTCAAACAGGATGAAAAACTACTGATGAAGCAGGCATTGTTAGGCATTTTTATCTATACTTTCTTTAATTCTCACAGTTACTCTGACATTCAGGCATCACTATTTGAGCTTATCATCTGGTGGGGAAATATGTGCATGGACACAAGTAATTATGGGAGTTTGAATGAGAAACAGATCACTCTGGCAATGAAGTGTTTGCTTTTTACTTAACTCAAATAGTTTCTTTTACAACAAAAATACTCCTTTCTGATACAGAGGGTGTGTGATTTTCTTTTTGTCTTTTCTTCAAAGAAGAATGAAAGCTCAGTTGAGAGAGAGGTTGAAAATACAGAGAGGATAACTGATAGAGCCACTCTCAGAGGAGGCTAGAAGTAGTGGAGTCCAACGCACAGGGAAGAAGTGTCAGGGCAAGATGCACCTTTTTCTGAGCTAGCAGAGAGGGATAAGAAGTAAGGAAGATGGGAAGGCAGATCAGTGTGTGGGTTGGGGCCAGGAAAACTGTTCTTACCTAATGACTGCTATTTTCTTGTTGAAGAGTCAAAGTTATCTACAAAGCATGAGAGGGGTGGGTCCGGCCAGGGAGAAGGCTTGAGGAGAGCAATAAGGCTTGGGAACTGCCATTGTGCCAGGGATCTGCTCACAGATAAATTAGACAAAGACAGACTAGTACAGAAGTTGTAAGTATGTAGTGGTCCAGTTCTTATATTACTGCAGTTAGTCTCAGCCTAAAAGTCTTTACTTCTTTGCCTACCCACCCCCTTTAAAGTTCCAGTTAGATTATCACATCACTCTCCTGCTTAACTTTTCCAATGGCTTCCAATTGCTTTAAGATATAAATTGTCTCCAGTTTTACTCAGCAACCAGGAGAATGTTTGGATTGATCCACAACTGGGTGTGTGAAGCTGCCAGGGAGAGGTCTGAGGGTACTGTAAAGAGTTGTTGAAGCAATGGAAGGCAAGGCAAGACAGGGTGGATACCAACCACTCTGGGAGATAAAAAGAATCTTGGGTGGGTGGGTAGGAGAGTTGAAGAAAATATATAGGAGTGAGTTTGTGCATGTAATGTTCTGGGTGAGGCAAGGTTTAAGGTGGGAGCTTTGAAGGATTTTCTGAAGTGACACATTTTGAGACAAAGAGATAAACTTTCTTCAGTCTGTGAATGGCACCACCACCCACTTATCACCCAAATCAGAAACCTGGAGCCACTTTAGGAGTTTAGTCTTTTCCTCCTCCCTCACAATCCCATCCTTTCAATTTTATTTCCTAAACATTTCTGCATCCATTGCTTTGCTTGAAAACCTCAAGGTCACTTACAGCATTTAGTCTCAGTCCTAATAGTCCTCACCTCCTTGAATTTCTCTCCTTTAAAATGCAAATTGCATCATGCCTCTCAGGTTTAAATTCTTTCAATGGTTTCCCATTGCCTTAAGATACATATTCCTTAGCAGGGCAGACAAGTACTCTGGCCACTGTTTTTTTTTTTTTTTTTTTTTTTTAAAGATTTTATTTATTTATTCATTTATCCCCCCTTTGCTGCTTGTGCTCGCTGGGTCACCTAACCACGCCATGCGGGCGGGCTTGCCCTCACCAGGAGGCCCCAGGAACCGAACCCGGGGCCTCCCATATGGTAAACGGGAGCCCTACTGATTGAGCCACAGCCGCTTCCCTGGCCACTGTTTTATCTACAGTTTTTGAAGACCAAGTGTAGATTTTGTACTTTTTCTGTGCTTTAGTCACATAGCTCCTTGTGACTAAAGGTCTTTGGGAAGACTTTCCTCTCCTTCTCTTACTTTTTCAAGATTTCTTAGATCTGCAGAGATAGGAGAATTCCTACTTACTTTCTCAGGAGAAATGACTCTCAGAGTATCAGGGGCACCCTGTGCATACTCCTGGCACAGAACTTACCATATGGTATTACAATTGTCTGCTGCCCCTCTAGTCTGAGAGCTCTAAATGGGAAAAAAACAAAAAACAAACAAACAAAACTGTTTATTTCACCAGTAAACCTCAGAGCCTACCACAGGGTCTGGTCAGAGAATATGTTCAATCAATATTTTGAATGAAAGGAAGAATGAGTGAATGTTGAAATCACCTTAGCTGATGGTAAGAGTTGGTGTGGAGAACTGCAAGTCCAGGACCAAAGTCCTGGACGAATATGAAAAAAGTTTACTAACTGAGCTTTAAGGTGCCTGCCAATAAATATCCTCTTTTATGGAAACAGCCTTACCCATTGGTCCACTGTCCTGCACCTCTTAGCTTAACCCCAAATTCCTCCTGTATAAGTGATTAAGTCTATTAATGCCATCCCTCTATAGTGAGGGTTCTTAACAAGAGGTCTGTGAGCTTGAATTGAAATTCAAAAAAACATTATTCCTGTCAGGACATGTGGGTTGGGTGTGACATATTTATTAAATCATACACAGTATAGTGTGGACGTCGTAAGGGGTCCATGGTTTTCACCTGACTGGCAAAGGGGTCCGTGGAACAAAAAAGATTAAGAACCCCTGCTCTATAGCCTTGCTAGGGACCCACTGTCTCTGGGGCCTGGCATGAAAAGCTGAGCTGGGCTAATCTGATTTTCTTCTGGGATCTGGGAATTAGGAAACAGATCAAAGTGATTAGCACCAAGAGCACAGGTTGAAAGGAAATAACAAGAACTGTCAAGAAATACAGAGCAGGGAAGCGGCTGTGGCTCAATCAGTAGGGCTCCTGTTTACCATATGGGAGGTCCCGGGTGGGTTCGGTTCCTGGGGCCTCCTGGTGAAGGCAAGCCCGCCTGCATGGCGTGGTTAGCTGACCCAGCGAGCACAAGCAGCAAGGGGGGGATAAATGAATAAATAAATAAAATCTTTAAAAAAAAAAAAGAAATACAGAGCAGAGGTTGCAGGGGGCCTTGAAATTTTTTATGGTCTGAGTAATATTTTATAATATATATATATTTATTTTACCAGGAGATCCCAGGGATCAAACCTGGGTCCTTCCATATGGTAGATGGATGCCCAACCACTTGAGCCACACCTGCTTCCCATTTTATAATATTTTTAAAGGGAGACAGCATTTGGAAATTGGGATATTTCCCATTGAAATCTGGCTGTCTGGCTTCTTCTATAAATATGTGAAGGCCCCTGTCTGGCAAAACCAAGTGAAGCTCGCAGTACATAGGACACATACTTTCCCCTTCACCACAGCCCCCACCATGCCATATTTCTTATACTTGGCCAGCTTCACTCGTGTACATTACCTGCTTGATCCCAGTAGCCATCTGATAACTAACTTTTAGAAGGAACTAATAGCTATGATGGATTATATACAAGCCAGTTTTCCAGGGGGAACAGAAACCATAAAAGAGCAGAGGAAATTTGGCAGGGATTGAGGAGTAGAAGAGGAAGAGAGGATACAATGGCCAAAAAAGGGAAATCATTTTCCAGAGGTGACTGGGTTCCTGAGCTTCCCAGTTCCTGTGCCTGCCTGTGGTAAATTACCCTTATAACAACTTCCTTTTCTTGATACCATTTGCAGTGCAATTAGGCAGGCTAAAGCAGAAAGTTACTAGGAAACTGGTGGATAACAGCACTAAGAAAAGTAAGATAATGGTATGGCTAGATGACATAAGCCTCAAATAATGAGAAATTCTTGCATGGAGGGGGAATATAAAATGTCTTTAAGTTGTACTCAAGAGTTAGGCTCTTGTTGACTATGTACTCTGGCTCAGGAGGACCTGGCAGGAGAGAACAAACAAACTTTGCTTAAGAGGATGTATGGTCAAAAGTATACTCTGAGGAAAGCAAAAACATGCTGGGAAAGACTATGGATGTCTAGAGTTCCAGAAAGTTTGGAGAAAGGGACTGAGATGTCTGGGGAGATGATATTCGTGAACGTTTAAGCTTCAATAATTTATATCCTTTAAGAGTGTAGGCTGGATCTGAAAACTAGCTTTGGCTATGTGTTGCAAAGTGAGTTCTGTATTTCAGCAAACAGAGAAAGCTTCTTGAAATAGATGGCATTTGAGCTGCATTTTAAGGAGGAGGTGAAAGGGAAATGCTTTGTAGGCAAACATAGCCACAGCTGCAAAGGCAGGGCCACAGAATTCATAAGGGGAAGGGAGTCAGTTTCAGGACAGGGTCTGGCCTCATGGGGCCTGTATTTGACCTGAGTGACCTGACAAGTTATTTTTACATCTTGGAGCCTTGGTTTCCATTATTGTAAGATGAAAATAAGAATATACTATTTCTTCCATTCTAAGACCCACTGACTCCACCCTACCCCACTTTTATTTTTTTATTTTTAATTTATTTTCTTCCCCACCCCCTTGTTGTTTGTGCTCACTGTCTGCTCTGTGTCCATTCCCTGTGTGTTCTTTCCATGTCTGCTTGTCTTTTCTTCTCGTTTTTCTCTTTAGGAGGCACCGGGAACCGATCCTAGGACCTCTGGTGTGGGAGAGAGGCACTCAATTGCTTGAGCCACCTCATCTCCCTCCTACCCCACTTTTAATGTTCTTAACAATATTTTACAATTGACCCCCTGTGGCAGTTTGAAGTTCTTTTATAAATCCCGAAAAGACTGTGTTTTTAAACTAATCTATTTTTGTGGGTATGATACCCCTTGATTGCATTAAATTCAGTTGAGGATCCTTTGATTAGATTACTTGATAAGATCAATTTAGGTTATATATCATTTTACAAATATTGGTATGTATTGTGAAAAATTGGATTTTTACCCGCAATAAAAAAATAAATTAAAAAAAAAAAAGATCAATTTAGGGCTTTTGATTGGACTATGTCAGTGAGGCATGAGCCAGTTTGTGTCTCTGCCCTCTGGCTGGGTCTGATCTAAACAGAGACACAGAGAGAAACAGACACAAAATGGAAGCTGCTGTATTTGTTCGTGCCATGCTAGGACCACCCACAGCCGAGCTGCAAGGAGAGAAGCCCTCAAGGAGCTCAAAGAGCCGAGGCCCAGGAAGAGATAAGCCATAGCCTGATAGCTTGCAGCTGAACTCTCGGGAAGAAAGCAGAGCAAATGAGACAGGTAAAGGAGGCCTGGAAAGAGACAAGCACTATGCCTGGTTGTTCAGAGCTGAACTCCAGGAGTTGGGCTCTAAGAGCTGGGCTCCAAGAGAGGGTAAGCCTGGAGGTGAAGGCAGAGACCTCAGCAGAGATCAGTGGCCATCTTGATTTGCCATGTGCCTTGACTTGGATATTTCATGGCCTCTGAACTGTAAGCTTTTTATCCCAAATAAATCCTCTTTATAAAAGCCAACCCTTTTTTGGTACTTTGCATCAGCAGCCCTGTAGCCATTTGGCAATTTGTAATTATGAATTCCAAAAATATAATTGGATCATGCTTGTAAACTGATCTGTTAATCTGGGCATGATTAAGTTATGATTAGGGTGTTGACTGGACCATGTCAGTAGGGTGTTGAGCCCCACCCCTTGGTGGGTGGGGGAATCGAATATAAAAGGCAAGGCAAAGGACAGAGGGAGTGGTTTTTGAGAAGCAGTTTTGATGTTAGAGTTTTGATGTTCGAGAGAAGGCCCCAGGAGAAGAGAAGTGAGCCATTCACCTGATAGTCTACAAATGACCTTGTGGAGGAACCAGAGATGCTAAGCCCAGACAGAAACGCAGCCCCGGGAAGAGAGGAACCCAAGAAGCCTGAACCCTGGCAAACGCCGGCAGCTGTCTTGCTCCAACTCGTGGCAATAGACTTTGGTGAGAGAAGAAACTTAACACCTTATGGCCTGGTGTCTGTGGACTTCTACCCCAAATAAATACCCTTTATAAAGACCAACCCAGTTTTGGTATTTCACATTAGCACCCCTTTGGCTGACTAATACAAGCCCTTTGGCAAACTAAAACAGAAATTGGTACTGAGACAGTGGGTCATGCTGCTTGCAATTACCAAAAATGTAAAGGGTATTGTTTTTTTTTTTTTTTTGAGGAATTGTGAGATGCTTTATAGAAAAGGCCTAGATTGCTTTGAAGAGACTGTTGGAAAGAATATGGATCCTAAAGTTATATCTGATGAGGCCTTAGAAGGAAATGATGAAATTATTATTGGAAACTGGAGGAAAGGCAATCCTTGGTGTTTTTTTTTTTTTTTTTTTTAAAGATTCACTTTATTTATTTGCTTCTCCCCACCCCCTCATTGTTTTTCACTTGTTGTATCTGTTCGTCTTCCTTGCTTCTTTATTTTTATTTATTTATTTATTTGCCCACCCTTACCCCCCTCATTGTTTTGCACTCGCTGTCTGCTCCGTGTGTGTTTTTCTCTGCTTGTCTTCTCTTTGGGCGGCACTGGGAACTGATCCTGGGACCTTCTGGAGTGGGAGAGAAAAGCGCTCAATCTCTTGCACCACTTTAGCTCCCTGGTCTGCTGTGTCTCTTATTGTCTTTCCTCTGTGTCTTTTTTTTATTGCGTCATCTTGCTGCGCCAGCTCTCCATGTGAGCCAGCACTACATGTGGGCCAGCGCTCTGCTCGGGCCAGCTTGCTGTGTGGGCCAGCTTTCCCCCCAGGAATTGAACCCTGGACCTCCTATATGGTAGATGGGAACCCAATCACTTGAGCCACATCTGTTTCCCTCTTGCTTCTTTAGGAGGCACTGGGAGCCGAACTTGGGACCTTTGATGTGGGAAGAAGGTGCCTAATCACTTGAGCCACCTCAACTCCCTGCCTTGTTGTATCTCTCATCATGTTTTTCCTCCCGGCATCTCTTGTTGCATCATCTTGTTGAGTCAGCTTGCCATGCCTGCCCATTGCATCAGCTCGCTGTCTTCTTTAGGAGGCATCGGGATCCGAACCGGCAACCTCCCATGTGGTAGGCAGGAGCCCAGTTGCCTGAGCCACATCCGCTTCCCCAATCCTTGTTTTAAAGTCTCAGAGAACTTGGCAAGATTGACTCCTGATGTTAGATGGAAAGTAGAATTTGAAAATTATGGGCTAGGACATTTAGGTGAGGAGATTTCCAAACTAAATGTGGAATATGTGGCCTGGCTTCTCCTTCCAGCTTATAGCAAAAGGTGAGAGGAAAGAGATGAGCTGAGAACTAAACTGTTGGGCACTAAGAAATCAGAGACTATTGATTTGGGAAATCCCAAGCTTCTGGAAAACAAGGCCCTGGAGAATAGTGTCCCATGTGAGGACTTAATTAAACTTGGAACTTGTAAGTCAGGATTGGAAATGAAGTTATTCCAGAAGGACTTGTGGAAAGTCTTACTGTCTAACAGCTTGGACTCCTGTGAACTGCATGCAAAATCGATGAGCTATTTGCAAGATCTGTATGAACAAAACTATTGTCAGCCTGGACTAAAAGGGACAGGAAGGGGAGAAATTGAAGGGAAAACAGCTTCAAGAGGAAAACCATGGAAGCTGAGGTCTGGAATTAAGACACTTCCTTGGGCCAGGAGAGGGACCCCACCCATGTGTGCGTAGAGGGTTAGTTTGCCCTGGCATTTGGGGGTGGGGGGGAGTTGTTCCAGCCCGTTGTTCAGGGAGAGTTTTGCTGCCCCAGGCTACAGAGAGGGTGTAGTGCAGGTTGGGAAGAGTTAAGTTGCCATCCCTCTACTCTGAGGGGGTAGACCTGTTCCCCATAGATTAGAGAGAATTAGGTCACTACTCCAATGTTCTGAGGGGATTGGGCCTGTATGCCAGAGATCAGGGTAAATGTTGCTGCCATCCCATTGTACTAAGGTTTGAGACTGTCTAGCAGAGATTGGGTAAAGTGTGGCCGTCACTCCAATGTTCTTAGAGGGTGAGTACTAGAGTTTGGTCACCACCAGGTGCTTGATGAGGGTGGAACCAAGAAAATGGCCATTGGGCAAGTCCATGGAAGGGGTGCCCAGTGAGGCCCCAAGGAGAAGACATTGTTCTAAGGATGACTCTCAGACTTTGAAATCTAATGGAGTACGCCCTGCAGGTTTTTGGAACTGTTGGGGACCTGTGATGTCTGTTTCCCTCCCAATCTCTCCATATGGTAATGCAAATGTTTATCCTAGGTCTGTCTTTCCTTTGTGTATTGGAAGCAGATAACTTGTTTTGTAAGTTTCACAGGTCTACAGCCAGAGAGGAATGTTGCCCCAAGACATACTGGATGTCTATAACTGATTTTTTTGTTGTTGAGATTTTGTACTTAGCATTGATGCTGAAATGGTTTAAGTCTTTTTGAAATATTGTGATGGAATGTATGTATTTTACATATGGAAAGAACATGTCTTTTTGGGATTCAGAGGGTGAAGTGTAGCATTTTGAAGTTCTTTTATGAATCCTCAAAAGATTATATTTTTAAGCTAATCTGTGACTGTGGGTGTGATACCTTTTGGTTGCATTAAATTCAGTTGAGGGTCCTTTGATTAGATTACTTGAAAAGATCACATTAGGGCTTTTGATTGGACTATGTCAGTGAGGCATGAGCCAGCTTTTGTTTGTCTCTGCCCTCTGGCTGGGTCTGATCTAAACAGAGACACAGAGAGAGACAGACCCAGAAAATGGAAGCTGCTGTATTTGATCCTGCCATGTGAAGATCACCCACAGCTGAGCTGCAAGGAGAGAATACCCCAAGGGGCTCAAAGAGCTGAGGCCCAGGGAGAGATGAGCCATACACCTGATGGCTTGAAGCTGAACTTGGGAAGAAAACAGAGCAACTGAGACAGGTAGAAGAGGCCTGGAAAGAGACAAGCACTATGCCTGGTTGCTCAGAGCTGAACTCCAGGAGTTGGGCTTTAAGAGCTGGGCTACAAGAGAGGGTGAACCTGGAGGAGAAGGCAGAGACCTTGGCAGAGATCAGTGGCCATCTTGATTTGCCATGTGGCTGGACAACAGGATCAACAGTAGCTGACTTTGGTGAGAAAGCACTTCTGATGGTGCCTAATTTTGATATTTCACAGCCTTGGAACTGTAAGCTCTTCTTCAAATTCCCTTTATAAAAGCCAACCCATTTTTGGTACTTTACATCAGCAGCTATTTGGCAAACAAACTTCCACCACCCCCTAATGCTTGCTTTACCACAAGGCAGAGAAGAAAAATTGTGACAGTGTTATGTCACTAACTGGGTATATGCAAATTTTGTCATCCACAAAAGGAAGAAATTCATCGCATAATTAGCTTAGTTGAGTTATTTGCATTGGTGGTGTCATGCAGTTGAATTTTAATTTGAACCCCAAAGTGTTACTTTAGGTGTCTTCTAAAAGGCTACACTGTTATGGAACAATGAAATGATAATTTACTGTGAACCCAGATTAATTGTCAGGTTAGTTGTCATGCGTCAGAAATTCAAGTAAATGAAGTAGCAATTGCCAACTCTCTAGGTAAATTTAACATAAAAGTTCTGAGCTAGAACAGGTTGGCCTGACTAGCCAACAACTGAAGTGTCAGAGGACACTGAATAGTTATCAGCCAATAGTTTCTTTTCTTTTTTTTTTTCTTTTAATAATTAAAAAAAATTTTTATAAGATACTTAGATTACATAAATGTTACACAAAAATTGTTGGGCAGTCAATATTTCTAGCTATTAAAAGAAGCTGTGTAGATTTCAGGAATATGCAAATCAATTAAAAAAACAACAACTAACTTTGTAACCAAAGAAGAACCATATATAACACTTGAATTTTCTTTGAAATGTCTCAAAATTATACTAATTTATAAAGGTGGTAAAATGATCAAGATATAACCATAGCTTATGAAAACAGTGTGCCATTATGATGCTACTCTTAGCCAGATGGTCAAAAGGTTTATATCAGATATTAGACAGTGAAAGTGAGAAGGCTTGGATTTAAACTTTGATTGTGGTACTCAAAAAGAAAGTGGTACAATTATGATAATAGCCACCATTTATTGAATGATTACTATGTAGCAGTCTTTCAAGTACCATTTACAAGTCATACCTACTTCAGCCTCAAGACAACTCTGTGAGATCAGTGGTGTTATATTCATGATACAGTGGGGGAGCTGGGGATAAATCTAGGAAGTTTACCTCTAGACTTACTCTCAGCGCAACTATGCTGTTAAAAAACGCTATCTATGCATGTTTAAGGACAGCCAATCCTTTTTTAGGTTGGTTTAAAGAGTGTACATTTAAACATAATGTATCCATAGTACTTTATCAATGGCATCTCAAAATCAAGGCATATGGAAAATACTTGTCTCGTAGGATTATTGGGAAGATCAGATGACTATCTCAAAGCGCTGCTTGAAAAATTGTCAATCACAGGGTAAGTGTTGCAGAGTAGGTTACAGTGTGCCTGATCCTCATAATACTATCATCTTAGAAGAGACGAAAGCTACTGGGAGAAAAGCCTTCTGTGGTTTTGATAGCTAACCAAATCTCCGACCTCTCATGCCTGTCTACATCCTTCCGATCTTTCGATACCCATCCCAAATACTAGGTGCTTCAGGACGTGATCTCTAGTTATATGAAATGATGTACGTGGGAGCAATTTCCAAATTATTAAGCGATGAACCCAGATGTGAAAGAAGGACTTTATCATTAAAGTTACTCTCGCTCCTCTCCTGGCCTCAGTTTTTCTAAACTGAAAGGAAGCAGTGGTTTAGCATATCTCTTCTTTTTATAATTTCTCTGCCTACTTCTGCAGATTTCTGCCAAAGCTCCTTTAAAAGAGCATTATCTCCCGCAGACCAGGCGGCTCAGCAAGGTGGGGCAGGGGAAGAGGGAGAAGAGGCGGGGACTCCAAGGGAAGCGCGGCGCGCTGTCACGTGACTTCCTTCCCGAAGAGCCTCAGCTGCCGGCCTCCCAGCAATCGGGGGCGTTCCGCCCAACGACGCCCGGGCACCCTGGTTGGCCTCGGGGACCGCTGTGTCAAGGAGGCGCCCACGGTCGCGCTGCTCACTGGCTCCGTCTACAGTCACTCAGGCGCGTTGCCAGGGCGCCCGCAGGCGGAGCTGCCGGAAGCCCCTCCCACTGGCCGACGGGTTCGTGGCTGTGGCTGTCACTCCCAGGCCGTTTCACTGGGGCCGGAGCTCTGCTGGGCGCGGGAGGAAGAGGGGCCGGACCCGGGCCTGACGAGCCGTCGCTGCCGTCGCCTTCGCGGCTGCTATGACCAGCGGACGAGGCGCCCTCCGCAGCTCCGTGCAGCGCTAGCCCTGGCTGTGCCCCCGCCGTGCGCCCGCCTTAGCTGTCTGGGTCTCCAGCGCGGCCGCTCCCTCAGCTCCCTCGGCTCTTCCAGCGCCGACTGCGAGTCGAGGCGGAGGCAGGATGAAGATGACGGTGGATTTCGAGGAGTGTCTGAAGGACTCGCCCCGCTTCAGGTAATCGACACGGCCGCCCGGCGCAGGGCCGGCCTCACCCGGCAGCTGCTTCTCCCCCGGCGGTGGGGGCGTGCAAGCCGACCCCGCGGAACCGGCCGAGCACCCGCGGTCCGCATCTTCCGACGGGGCGAGCGGCCGTTGCCACCGCTTCCGACCCAGTCAGGGCACTGGAACCCCCGACAGACCCGGCCTGAGGGGGCGAGGCTGTGGTGGGGAGGGAGGTGGTGCCTCCATATGCACCTTCCTCGCCGTCTGACCCGGGCGGAGCGCACTAGAGGACGCCGCGCCCGCTCCTGTCTCGAGGAAATGGGGGTGCAGCCGCCTCCCCGAAGACTCAGACCTTTTACGGGCGCGCGCAGTCGCCTGCGTTCTCTTCTTGCTGCTCATCCTTTCCGCTTCCTTCCGCTCCTTGGTTCCCACCCCCCTCTCCCTCCGCCTCGTTGGGGGAGCTTTCAGGGACACCCTCTCTCAGTTCACTTGGTTCCTCTTTGCGCTTTTCCTCTCCCTTACCTCGGGGAGGGAGAAGTAGGGGGCGAACTGGGACTCGAGTTCTGCTGCTTCCGTGTCCCTTGCCAGAGGGGCTCTTAGAAGGCTCTGGGGGTCGATTTGTACTGGAGTCGGGGTCGGGGTGCTTTGACCAACCGCATTTTATCGACCCTCGTCCATTATTCTGCTTTTCTTTCCACTTAAGCACTTTGGGGACGGCTGTCGAGAGGTTCTGGGGCTGAGGAGTGAGGACTTGGAGAAGCAGCGTATTTCGGTTTTGAGAACGGAAGTAGGAGGGGTCTGAAGATTGCATTTGTGTTCCTCTTCCAGCAGCCTCAGCTCTGGCGGGCGCCGGATCACAGTCGGATTCTCCCAGTGGATCTGCCACATACACGGACGTGGTGGCACTGATTCACATGGGTTGTCCTTCTTTCCATGTGGGAGGCGTCAGTTCCTGAGGGTGCCCCGAATATATGCTCTTTCCGTTTCAGGCATTGTAGGAAACTCTTGATTTGTCTTGAAGAATGGAGTTTTTCTAGGTTGTATTTTACATTGTGATGTGTATGGCTTAAAAAAAAAAAAAAAAAAAAAGTCATAAAACTTCCGTTACATGGTGACATTTCTTGAAAGCTTGTTCTGAGAATTGTGGGTGCCCGCTGATCTCTAGGCGAAGCCTGGTTTCTAAATTCTTGCTTCGCTAGGGAACGAACCAACTGTTCTTATCCTTATCACTGTTAATTTAATTTCCCATTCTCCTTTCAGTGAACGCTAGGAAAAGAAATGTAAAACTAAGGAACTTCAACGTTTGAGAGAAAATTTAAGGACACTTTTTGGCTTTAAGAAAAAGCCAAATTTTCTCCAACTTTTGGGAGAAAATTAAAGAACACTTTTTGTCTTTGACTTTTTTTTTGGTGTTAAATTTATTTGGAGCTTCGGGTCATTGCCTGTAAAAAGAAAATGCACTTGGTTTATTCCTATTGTTACTATTGGTTTTTGAAACGTATTTTCTTTTGTTCTGTATGACTCTACGGAGACAAAAATGGGTTGTCTAGGACTGCCTTGTAGTTAAGCTTCCTGGATGGTGTGTCAAATGAAGTAATTTTTAAAATGTGCTTCAGGAACTTCTGCTTTTTGTGAAATTTTTATTAATGTGATTCAGCTATTTATTTTTTAAAGGAAGTAATGATGTCATTTTTCTCTTAGAGAATGTGACTTTGTGTTCATTTGTTTCACATTTTAAGTTTTATTTTTTGGAAAACATCTTGAACAAAGTGATTTGGAAATACTTCTAGCCTCTGGTGTTAGTACAAATGAACCATGTGATGTCTTTGAAATAAGGGAATCATTGACTGTAAAATAAGGGGAAAAAGAAAATCTATAAAATCTGATTAAGTTGTACAGAGTACTGTAGTGAAATTTTGTTAAACTTGAATGTAATATCTACTCCATTCAATTAAGATATTTGAAATTTTTAGGGAGAGTTGTTTCCAGTTTTCCAGTTATTGTTTGCTGCAAATTTGGAAGAGAGTAACAAGATTCCAAGAACTCCAATATCTTGTATACATTTTTGGGGACTAGAATAGATTTGCTATAGAGGGAAGAATGCCAAGAAATAAAGTCTCATTCACGTTCCTAATTTTTAGTTTTTCTGTAAATCTATTATTTTCTAGATTTGTATGGTATTTGCAAAGAGCATTTCAGAATAGTCTTTTTTTCCCACACACTTTATATATAAGAAAAGCTTGACTTTTAAGAATATCGTGTATGTTATGGGTGATTTATTGAAACTTTCATATTAAAATATAAAATTTGTGAGGGCCTTATTTTCTGATCGCAAGGGAACTGAACTGAACTAAGTAATTTTGTAGTGTCCTGATCTTTTATGCTGTCTTTAAATAATTCCTTATTTTATTTTCCTTCCCAATTCAATCTTGTGGCATCTAATTCTGGCATGTGGATCTAACTGCCTTGGATGTTGCAGAATTAAAAAAGGCAAATCTTGCTAAAAACATTCACTGTTTAAGCTTTAAACACTAATTTTCCTGTTAAATGGATGAAGAAAATAGGACTGGCTGAAATAGGGAGGAAGGATGTTTCAGTTGCAACATTATCTTTAGTAATTTGAATAAAGTCAATGGTTACTTTTTTTATTCCCAATAATTTTTGTTTGTGTTTAGTTAGGAGGGCACGTTGCATTGTGTAATTTTGGGTTGCCTTTTTAGCTTTTTAAACAAAGACTAAAAGCAGCTTAAAGGTCAAAATCTTGTTCATCTAAAAATCTGCAAGAACATAAATGTATCTAAGGGGACTTTTTTTTCCCTAAGAGGGAATTTTACATTTTGAACAACATTTATTTAAGATATTTGAACTTATTTGGACCTGAAATTGTATGTGTAGTTGCTCTCTAAAATTTCATAAAATTTTTATAAAAATTGTGCTTTTATTTAAACATATTCTAGTTACTCAGAATGTGAATATTTTGTTTTGAAATAAAAAGCCAAGTTAATCAGTGCTTTCTGAATTTTGAAAGATTTTTGCCCTAAGCAATTTTCAAATGTAAAAATGTTGGTGTTAGTAAGGCTTTAAAACACTTTAGTATTTATCTGATATATGTAATTTTTATCCTTTAGCAATGTTTATTGTGCACCCTTTTGAAGGGTTTTCACTTGTAGATTCTATTTCAGATATCCTTATTCAGTAATTTAGGTTATTTTTTTTTTTGTGGGTGTGAAGAGTTTTTGAGTGAAAGGTTTTAATGGGTGGAAGGCATATAGCTATGTATACATTGATTATGTTTTGCTACTAAACTGGTGCCAATCGTAGATGCTTAGCCACTTTACCTTACTTCCAGCATTAGAACAGATAAACTCTTAACAAATGGCAGCTAGTACATGGAAAACTAAGGAGCCCCTTACATGGGATGTTGGGGAATGTGTTTTCATTTCAGAAATGGTAGAATGGAATTAGAAAGTAATTTTATCATGAACCAAAATACAGGAGCTGTGATATTCTTCATTGCAGCTTCTCATTTCTACATGCAGCAACAGCTTGAATTGAAAGAAGGAAACACAGGCTTTTATGATGTGGTAGTCCTCATACTGGATGCTTTTTATGTATACTCTTTGATTTAATCTTTAAAATATCGTGTGAGGAAGAAATTATCCTAATTTTTCCAATGTTTAAAAAAAATCCCAAACTGGATATTTTGAGAGGTTGACTGTGGTGAACCTCCAAGTGAATTGACCCATTTAAGCTGTCTTTCAAGCCAAAACCTTTAATTGCATTCATTGAATTTGCACTAGTTGTTTATCTATGGTGTCTTTCATCATGTAGAAATTTTAAAACTGGCTTTTCTGCATTGTCTAGAAAGGTCTTCCCCATCCCATTCTTATAAAATATTTTTCTATCATTTTAATAGTAATTTTTAGTTTTGTGTAATCCACTTGGACTTTAGATTTATTTATTTATTTACTTATATATTTATTAGGAGGTATCTGGGATTGAACCCAGGATCTTGTACATGGGAAGCAGGTGTTCAACCACTGAGCTACATCTGCTCCCTCAGGAGTTTACTTTTTTTTTTTTTTTTTTAAAGATTTTATTTATTTATTCATTTATCCCCCCCTTGCTGCTTGTGCTCACTGGGTCAGCTAACCACGCCGTGCGGGCGGGCCTGTCCCCACCAGGAGGCCCCGGGAACCGAACCCGGGGCCTCCCACATGGCAAACGGGAGCCCCACTGATTGAGCCACAGCCGCTTCCCAGGAGTTTACTTTTAAATACAGGAGATAATCTAATTTTATTTTCTTTCTAATGGAAGCCACTTATTCCAACACCTTTTATTGAATAACTTATGCTTTCCCTATGGATTTAAAATGCTACTATTATCATATATTAAAATTCTATATATACATGGTCTTTCTAGATCTATTCTTTTCTACTGATGTATTTTCTATTCTTATGTACAGTAGTTGCAGTACTTTAGAGTCTACTGTGATATCTGGTGGGACAAGTTTCCCCTAGTTATTGTTCTTTTAAAATTTATTGGCTATTCTTGAATATTTTAGTTTTTAAGGTAGTTTCTTCCATTTCAGAAGAAGATAGGTCTTTCTATGTATTTTGGCCTTATTTACTTGAAACTTATTATCAGCAGTGGTCCAATTATATGCTTTTTACATGCTTTAGATTCAAAGACACAAAGAGGTTGAAAGTAAAAGGATAGAAAAAGATAAATACAGTATGTGAAAGAGAGCTGGTGTGGCTAAATTAATATCAGATAAAATGGACTTTAAGGCAAAAATTGTTAATATAGACAAAGGATATTTTATAATGATAAAAGGGTCAGTCCGTCAGAAAGATACAGCATTTGTATAAACATATATGCATGTAACAACAGAACCCCAAAATACACAAAACAAAAATTGACAGATGGGAAGGGAGAAATAGAAAATTCATTTATAGTGTTGGAGATGTCAGTAATGGGTAGAAAAACTGGGCAGGTGATCAACAAGGAAATAGAAGACTTAAAGAACACTATAAACCAGCTAGACCATAACAAGAGATCTGTAAAACAATTCACAAAACTGTAACAGAATTCACATTCTTCTCAAGTGCATATGGAACATTCTTGAGGATAGACCATAAAACAAGCCTCAATGAATTCAGAAGGATCAAAATAATGCAAAATATATTCTCCCACCACAATGGAATGAAATTAGAAATAAATAGCAAGAAAATCTGGAAAATTTACAAATTTGTGGAAATTTAAGCAATATACTTTTTTTTTTTTTTTAAGGTACCAGGGTCAGGGATTAAACCCGGGACCTTGTATGTGGGAACCCAGCACTCAACCACTGAGCCACATCAGCTACCCTGAGTTGGTTTTTTTGTTTGTTTTGTTTGTTGTTCGTTTTTGTTTTTTCAGGAGTCACCAGGAACTGAACCTAGGACCTCATGAGGGAGGTGAGCGCTCAATTGCTTGAGCCACATCCATGCCCAAATTAAGCAATATGCTCTCTTTTTTTTAATTTTTAAAAAAGATTTATCTTTATTTATTTACCCCCCCACCCTCGCTGCTTGTGCTTGCTGTGTCCATATTTGCGTTTTCCTGTGTCTGCTTGTCTCCCTTTGTTGTGTCAACTTGCTGCATCAGCTCACCATGGGCTGGCTTACCTTCACCAGGAAGCCCCGGGAATTGAACCCGGGGCCTCCCATATAGTAAATGGGAGCCCAACCAATTGAGCCACAGCCACTTCCCAGCAATATACTCTTTTTTTTTTTTTTTTTTTTTAAAGATACTTAGATTACATAAATATAGGAATTACCATATGCCCCACCTCCCACACCTCCCACATAAACATCCTTCTTAGTGTGTCACATTAATTGCAATTGATAAACATATCCTGGGGCTTTGCCATTAAGCATGGGCCAGTATACTCTTAAATAACCAGTGGGTTGAAGTAGAAATCACAAGGGAAATTAGGAAATTTCAGACAATTGAAAACAAAACTACAACATACCAAACTTATGGGATGTAGAGGTACTTAGAGGGAAATTAATAGCTGTAAACAGAGGGAAATTAATAGTTGTAAACATCTATATTAAAAAAAAGGAAAGATCTAAAATCAGTGACTTAACCTTAACAATTTAACAAATTAGAAAAAACAGAGCAAACTAAACCCAAAGCAAGCAAATGGAAGGAAAAATAAAGACTTAGGACAGAAATCAATGCATTAGAGAATAGAAAAATATTAGAGAAAATCTGTGAAACCAAAAGTTGGTTCTTCAAAAAGAGCAACAAAATTGAGAAACCTTCAGCTAGACTGATTAAGGGAAAAAAAGAAGACTTAAGTTACTAAATTTAGGAATGTAAGAGGGCCTGTCACTACTGACTTTGCAGAAATAAAACGGGTTATAAGGGAATACTCTGAACAATTATATGGCAATAAATTAATTAACCTAGATGAAATGGACAGTTTCCTGGAAAGACACAAACCACCAAACCTGACTCAAGAAGAAAATCTGACTTCCAGGAAGATGGCAGACTAGAAAGACACAGGACTCTCTTCTATCCCAGAAAAATAGCTAGAGGACAGGCTGAAATGGCCTGGAAAAAATCTTCTAGGGTTTAGGACCCAGGTGAAGGCTGGACACCACCCAGAAGAGAGAGGGACTAAGGAAAAGAATCTCGATGGCAAAACTGTTAGTTAAGACCAGCAGCTGCTACTCTTTGCACCCTCTCCCACACTAAAGACACTTTTGAATTCTCAAGTCTCTGGGCTGGCTACAGACAAAGGGGGACCCAGGGATCCACCTACCCAGGAAAGGGAGAGAGAAGGACACAGCGGAAGGATGATTTAGCTTTTGACTTACAAATTTGGTCTGGTGTGTCCCATGAACCCCTCCAGCCCGGGTGGGGCTGTACCATTGTTTTCCTTGGGAGTCAACTCAGGACTAAAGAGATATGACACTTCCAATCTCCCTCTCTACTAACCAGGACTGATTGTTGAGGACACTGAGGGGAGTGGAATTATTTCCTACCTGGGAAAAGGGAGGGACCTCCCATGGAAGGTTGGAAAACTGCTTCCGAGAAAGTTTGAATTGCGAGACTCTTAGCCTCCAGGCAGGAACCTTTATCACATTGATCCAGTCTGTGTTACAGGTCAGACTAGGCATTGAACTGAGAAGGCTGCAAAAGAGTGCCATCTTCTGGCAGAACAAGGAAGTACATGTGAGAAAATTAAAAGTAAATAAGAGAGAGGCATTTTCTGGCCTTTATAGCCTCCTTCCCCAAGGCCCTAGGAAGTGGTTTGGAACCCATTACTGGGTCTAGAGCCCAGTTTTGAGCAACTAACAGGGACAGTCCTAACGATCCAGGTTGAACCAAGAATCAGAGCAGAAGTAATGTGCAGCCTCTCGCCACTAAATCCCTACAAAAGAAAGAACTTGAGCATCTGAGTAAACTACATCCTAATCAGATGCCTAGACATCAGCAAAAAATTACGAAGCATACTAAGAAAATGGAAGATACGGCCCAAGAAAAGGAATATATCAAAGCCCCAGAAGAGACACAGGATTCAAGATGAGTAATTTAACGAGATTCACACAAATTTCCAAAATCAAATTAATGAGTTGAAAGACAATGTGGCTAAAGAGATAAATGATATCAAGAAGACATTGGGGGAAGCGGCTGTGGCTCAATCAGTGGGGCTCCCGTTTACCATATGGGAGGCCCCGGGTTCGGTTCCCGGGGCCTCCTGGTGAAGGCAAGTCCACCCGCATGGCGTGGTTAGCTGACCCAGCGAGCACAAGCAGCAAGGGGGGGATGAATGAATAAATAAATAAAATCTTAAAAAAAAAAAAAAAAAGACCCCATAGGTGAGATCAGAATCCCAGCAGAGGAAGCAGATGTGGCTCAAGTGGTTGAGCACCCGCCTCCCAAACGGGAAGTCCCAGATTTGGTTCCCAGTGCCTCCTGATAAAAACAAAAAACAAATAACAAGCAAAACAAATGAAAAAAATCAACTCAGGAAAGCCAATGTGGCTCATTGGTTGAGTGCTGGCTTCCCAGACCCCAGTACCTTAAAAAAAAAAAAAAAAAAAAAGAAAAACACACATTAGAGGCATACAACAGCAGACTTGAAATGATAGAAAAAAGAATAAGTGATACCAAAGACAGCAGCTGAAATTGAAGAGAGAAAAGAATGGAAACAATTGAGCAGGGGCTCGGGGAGTTGAATGACAACACAAAATGCAACAATGTGCATGTCATGGAAGTTCCAGAAAGAGAAGAAAAGGGAAAAGGGGCAGAAAGAGTATTTGAGGAAATAATAGCTGAAAATTTCCCAACTCTCGTGAAAGAAATGAACTTACATGTACAAGAAGTGTATTGTGCCCCAATCAGAATAAATCTGAATAGACTGTACCAGGAGACATACGAGTCAGAATGTCAAATCAAAGATAAAGAGAAAATTCTGAGAGCAGCAAGGGAGAAGCAATCCATCACATACAAGGGATACCCAGTAAGACTCATTAGAAACCATGGAGGTGAGAAGGCAGTGGTATGATACAATTAGGATATTGAAAGAGAAAGACTGCCAGCTGAGAATTCTTTATCTATCAAAATTGCCCTTCAAATATGAAAGTGAGAATAAAGTATTCACAAACAAACAGAAACTAAGAGAGTTGGTAATAAAGAATCCACCATTGCAAGAAATATTAAAGGAAGACTTAAAGCCTGAAAGAAAAAGACAGGAGACAGAGGCTTGGAGGAGAGAGTATAGAAGAAAGAATAGCAGAAAGGATAACCAAAAGAGTAAAAAGACAAACAAAAATATGATATGACATGAAAACCAAAGAAGAAAATGGTGGAAGTAAATAATGCATTTAAAGTAATATCATTGAATGAGAATGGATTAAATTCCCCAGTCAGAAGATACAGGCTGACAGAATGGATTAAAAAAAAAAAAAAAAAAAAGCCATCCATAGGCTGCTTACTGGAGACGCACCATAGACCCAGGGATATAGACTGGCCGGAAGTGAAAGGTTGGAAGAAGATATTTCACGCAAATAGTAACCAAAAAAGAGCAGGTGTGGACTAATATCAGACAAAACAGACTTTAAATGCAAGAAAGGTATAAGAGATACAGAAGGTCATTATATATTAATAAAAGGGACAATCCACTGGGAAGATATAACAGTAATAAATATCTATGCACCTAACCAAGGTGCCCCAAAATACATGAGACAAACTCTGGCAAAACTGAAGGGAGAAATAGACATCTTTACAATAATCGTTGGAGACTTCAGTACCCCACTTAGATTATTAGCTAGAACAACTAGACAAAAGATCAACAAGGAAACAGAGAACTTGAACAATATGATAAATTAGTTAGACTTAACAGACATATACAGAATGCTGCATCCAAACTCACGGGTTAAAAATTCTTCTCAAGTGCCTAAGGATCTTTCTCCAGGATAGACCACATGTTAGGTCACAATGCAATTCTCAATAAATATAAAAAATTGAAATCATACAAAGCACCTTCTCAGATCATAATTGAATGAAATAGAAAATCAATAAGGGCAGGAAAGAGGTAAATTCTCAAATGTGTTGAGGCTAAACAACGCACTCCTAAATAATCAGTGGGACAAAGAAGAAATTGCAGGGAAGCGGCTGTGGCTCAATCAGTAGGGCTCCCATTTACCATATGGGAGGCCCCGGGTTCGGTTCCCGGGGCCTCCTGGTGAAGGCAAGCCTGCCCGCACGGCGTGGTTAGCTGACCCAGCGAGCACAAGCAGCAAGGGGGGGGATAAATGAATAAATAAATAAAATCTTTAAAAAAAAGAAATTGCAAGTGAAATCAGTAAATGGAATGAGACAAATGAAAACGAGAACATAACTTACCAAAATTTGTGGGATATAGTGCAGGCAGTCTTGAGAGGGAAATTTGTAGCCCTAAATGCCTATATTAAAAAAGAAGAATGAGCTAAAGTCTAAGATCTAACTGAACAACTGGAGAAACTCGAAAAAGAACTGCAAACCAATCCCAAAGGAAGCAGAGGAAAGAAAGAATAAAGATTAGAGCAGAAATAAACGAAATTGAGAACAAAAAAATCGTAGAGAAAATCACCAAAACCAAAAGCTAGTTCTTTGAGAAGATCAATGAAATTGAAACCCTTAACTAGAATAACAAAGAAAAAAAGAGAAAAGATGCAAATAAATACAATCAGAAATGAAAGGGGGGAAGTTATGACTGACAAGACAGAAATGAAAAAGATCCTAAGAGGATATTATGAGAAACTGTATGCCAACAAACTAGACAACCTAGATGAAATGGAAAAATTCCTAGAAATTCACAAACAACATACAGTGATGCCACAAGGAATATAAGAACTTAACAAGCCAATCACATTTAAAGAGTTTGAATCAGTCATCAAAAATCTCCTAAAAAAGATAAGTCCAGGGCCAGGTGACTTCACAGGTGAATTCTACCAAGCATTTCGAAAAGAATTAATACCAATCCTGTTTAAACTCTTCCAAAAAATGGAAGAGGAGGGAGAATTACTGAACACATTGTATGAAGCCAACATTATCCTAATACCAATGCCAGCTAAAGACACTACAGGAAAAAAATATTACCAATTTTTCAAATGAACATAGGTGTAAAAATTCTCAACAAAATACTTGCAAATTGAATCCAACAGCATATCAAAAGATTTATACATCACAACCAAGTGGAATTTATTCCTGGAGTGCAAAGCTGGTTCAACAAAAGAAAATCAGTCACCGTAATACACCACATTAACAAATTGAAGGAAAAAACCACAATGTCATCTCTATTGATGTAGAAAAGGCATTTTTTCAACCAAATACTAGCCAACTTAATCTAGCAACATATAAAAAAGATGGGCACCTGACTTGTTTCCAACTTTTGGCAATCATGAATAATGCCACTGTGGACATTGGTATGCAGATTTCTGTTCCTGTCATTACTCTCAGTTTTTCTGGGTACATACCTAGTAATGGTATTGCAAGTCTATATTCAACTTCCTTAAGAGTTGCCAAACAGTCCTCCACAGTGGCTGTACCATTCTACATTCCAACCAACAGTACATAAGCATTCCTATTGCTCCACAACCTCTCTAGTGTTTACAGTTTTCTGACTTTTTAATAGCGACCAGTCTACAGGTATGAAATGATACCTCACTGTAGGTTTTTTTAATTTATTCCCCTTCCCTCCCCCGCTGCTTGCGCTCGCTCTCTGCTTTCTGTGTCTATTCACTGCACGTTCTTCTGTGTCTTCTTGTCTTCTCTGTAGGAGGTACCGCGAACTGATTCTGGGACCTTCTGATGTGGGAGAGAGACACTCAATCACTTGAGCCATCTCAGCTCCCTGGTTTGTTGTGTGTCTCTCATTGTCTTTTTCCTCTGCGTCTCTTTTTTGTTGCATCATCTTGTTGTGTCAGCTGTCTTTGCACAGGCCCGCTTTTGCCTTCACCAGGAGGCCCTGGGAATCGAACCCAGGACCTCCCATACGGTAGATGGGACCCCAGTCACTTGAGCCACATCTGCTTTCCCCTCACTGAAGTTTTTTTTTTTTTTTTTTACCGGGAGGTACCGGGGATCGAACCCTGGTCTCTCCATATGGTAGACGGACGCCGAACCTCTTGAGCCACGTCCGTTTCCCCTCACTGAAGTTTTGATTTGCATTTCCCTAACCACTAATGATGTTGAACATTTTTTCACGTGTTTCTTTGTCATTTGTATTTCTTCTTTGGACAATTATCTTTTCAAGTCTTTTACCCATTTTTTAATTGGATATTTTGTCTTTTTATTGTTCAGTTGTATGATCTATTTATGTATTATGGATATTAAACTCTTAACAGATATATGATTGCCAAATATTTTCTCTCAGTGATTTGGCTGCCTTTTCACCCTTTCAACAAATTCCTTTGAGGTGCAAAAGTGTTCCTTTTGCTGCTCCTGCTTTGGGTGTAAGGTTTAGAAACTACCAGCCACCACAAGATCTTGAACATGTTTCCCTACATTTTTTAGGAGTTTTATGGTTGTTGCTTTTATATTTAGGTCCTTGACCCATTTTGCATTAATTTTTGTATAAGATGTGAGATCATAAGAGGATACTAAGAACAGCTATACACCAAAAACTAGACAACATAGGCAAGATGGACAAATTCCTAGAAACACTCAAACAACCTACGCTGACCCTAGAAGAAATAGTAGACCTCAAGAAACCATCCACAAGTAAAGAGACTGAAACAGTCATCAAAAAAACTCCCAAAGAGGAAAAGTCCAGGATCGGATGGCTTCACAAGTGAATTCTACCAATCATTCAAAGATGACCTGATACAAATCTTGCTCAAGCTCTTCCAAAAAATTGAATAGGAAAGAACTCTACCAAACTCATTTTATGAAGCCAACATCACCCTGATACTAAAACCAGGTAAAGATACTAAGAAAAAAAAAATTACAGATCAATATCTTTAAGAAGATAGATGCAAAAAATCCTCAACAAAATATTTGCAACCTGAATCCAAAAGCAAAAAAGAATTAAACACCACAGTCAAGTGGGTTTTATCTCAGGTATGCAAAGATTTTTCAACACAAGAAAATCAATTAGTGCAATCAATCACATTGATAAATTGAAGAAGAAAAATCACATGATTCTATTGACACAGAAAAGGCATTTGAGCCCTGCACATGGGTGAGCCCCCAGGCCCTGCACGTGGCTATGTCGCCAGGCCCCGTGTATGGGCATGCCAGGCCCCACTGAGCCACACAGCAAGAGATGACATAACAGGACAGTGACACAAGGGAGAGCCAAGATGAGACATGCCAATAAACCAGGAACTAAGGTGGCACAGATGGCAGAATGCCTCTCTCCCACATTAGAGGTTCCCAGGATCGAATCCCAGTGAAGACAGGAGAAGAGGGCAGGAAACAGACGCAGAGAATTGCCCAGCGAATGGACACAAAAACAGCAAAATTGGAGGTGGGGTGGGGTGGGGTTAAAAATGGATAAAAGTAAATAAAATCTTAAAAAAAAAAAAAGGCATTTGACAAAATACAACATCCTTTCCTGATAAAAACATTCCAAATGATAGGAATAGAAGGAAGCTTTCTCAATATGGTAAAGGGCATATATGATAAACCTACATAAGAGTTGAAAGACTGAAAACTTTCCCGCTGAGGTAAGTTACAAGACAAGGAATGCCCACTGTCACCACTGTTATTCAATATTGTGCTATAAGTTCTGGCTAGAACAATTAGGCTAGATAAAGAAATAAAGGGTACCCAAATAGGAAAGGAAGGAGTAAAATTTCTGCTATTCGCTGATGATATGATCTTGTATCTAAAATATCCTGAAAACCCCAAAACAAAGCTACTAGAACTAATAAATAAGTTCAACAAAGTGGCGGGATATAAGATTAATACTCAAAAATCAGTAGCATTTCTGTACACTACGGATAATCAATCTGAGGGGGAAATCAGAAAAAAAAAATTCCATTTATAATAATAACTAAAAGAATCAAATATTTAGGAATAAACTTAACCAGTACATAATGGACCTATATTCAGAAAACTATAAAACATTGCTAAAAGAAACTGAAGAAAACTTAAGTAAATGGAAGGGCATTCCATATTCATGGATTGGAAGTGTAAACATTGTTAAGGGATGTCAATTCTACCCAAACTGATTTACAAATTCAATGCAACCCCAATAAAAATCCTAACAGCCTTTTCTGCAGAAGTGGAAAAGCCAATAATCATATTTATTTGGAAGAGTAAAGGGCCCCAAATAACCAAAAATGTCTTTAAAAAGAATGAATTTGGAGAACTCTCACTTCCTGAGTTTAAAGCATATTTCTTAGCTGCAGTGGTAAAAACTGCATGGTACTGGCATAAAGACAGATAGATTCTCCGATGGAATGGAATCAAGAACTCAAAAATGGACCCTTGCATCTACAGTCAAGTGATTTTTGACAAGGCTGTTAAGCCCATCCAGCTGGGCTAGAACAGTCTATTCAACAAATGGAGCTGGGAGAACTGGATAGCCATATCCAAAAGAAAGAAAGAGGACCATTATCTCATACCTTATTGAAATATGTTCAACTTTATAAATAACTGCCTAACATTCCAAAGGGATTGGATCATATGTATATATACCAGAGATTTGAGAGTTCCTATTGAGTATTGTCACTTTTGAATAGTATTCCATGTATGGATATACCATATTTTATTCATTCATCAGTTGATAGACATTTGAGTTACTTCCTCCTTTTGGATATTATCAATAATGCTGCTTTCAAAATTTTTGTAGGTTTTATGTTGATGTATGTTTTCATATTTACCTAGGAATGCAATTGCTGGGTCATAGGATAAATCTATTTTTAACATTTTAAGGAATCACAAAACAAATTTTTAAAGCAATTGCTGCATTTTGTATTCCCATTGGCAGTATAGGAGAGCTCCAGTTTCTCCACAACTTCATCAAAACTTGGTATGGTCAGTTTTTTTAAGTTTTAGTCATTCTGATAGATGTGTAGAGGTATCTCATTGTGGTTTTAATTGGATTTCCCTAATGGTTAATGATGAGCATGTTTCCATGTGTCTATTTGTCATCTGTATATCTCCTTTCATCAAGTGTATTTTCACATCTTTTGCCCATTTTTAAAAATTGGGTTGTTTGTTTTCTTATTGTTGAGTTCTTAGAATCCTTTATGTTCTAGTTAAAAGTCCCTTATTGGATGTTGACTATGTAAGGATTTTCTACTAGTCTGTGGCTTGCCTTTTCATTCTCATAATAGTGTCTTCTGAAGACCAGAAGTTTTTCAATTTGATGAAGTCCAATTTGTCAATTTCTTCTTCTTTTTTTTTAAGATTTATTTATTTCTTCTCACCCCCTCTTTGTTTGTACTTGCTTTTGTCTGTTTGTTGTATGCTTGTCTTCCTTTTTTTTTAGGAGGCATGGAGAACCAAACCAGGACGTCCCATGTGGGAGGGAGGCACCTAATTGCTTGAACCACCTCCACTCCCTGCTCTGTTGTGTCTCTTTTTTTTTTTGAAAATTTTATTTATTTGTTCATTTATCTCCCCCTTGCTGCTTGTGCTCACTGGGTCAGCTAACCACGCCGTGCAGGCGGGCTTGCCTTCACCAGGAGGCCCCAGGAACTGAACCCGGGGCCTCCCATATGGAAAACGGGAGCCCTACTGATTGAGCCACAGCCGCTTCCCTGTTGTGTCTCTTATTATGTTTTCTTCCTTGTGTCTCTTGTTGCATAATCTTGTTGTATCAGCTCCCCACTCCAGCCCATCGTGTCAGTTCGCTGTCTCGCATGACTTCTTTAGGAGGCACTGGGAACCAAACCTGGGACCTCCCATTGGTAGGCGGGAGCTCAGTTGCTTGAGCCACATCTGCTTCCTAGTTTATTCTTTATGGATTGTGATTTTGATGTGATCTAGGATATCTTTGCCTAACTCGACTCAAAGAGTTTTTTCTGTTTTCTTCTAGTTACTTTATAATTCAGGTGTTATATTTATGTTTGTGATCCAGTTTGAGTTAATTTTTGTATATGCTACAGGGTTAATTTTATTTTTTGTTTTGATGTGTTTACAGTTTTCCCTGTTGTTGATAAAGCTAAGCTTTCGCCACTGGATTGCCTTTGTGTCCTTGTCAAAAATGGTTTTCCATATATGTGTGTGATTTATTTCTGGACTTCACTGATTGATCTATTTATCTTTATTGCCAAATAATGCTTTTGTTGTTGTTGTTTTTTGTTTGTTTGTTTGAGGTCCCGGGTCCAAGGATTGAACTTGGGACCTTGTATGTGGGAAACCGCTGCTCAACCACTGAGCCGTATCAGCTCCCCTGAGTTGGTTTTTTTCATTTGTTTGCTTGTTGTTTGTTTTGTTTTTAGAAGGCACCAGGAACGGAACCTGGGACCCTCCCATGTGGGAAGCAGATGCTTAACTGCTTGAGCCACATCCATTCCCCCTGTGCTTTGATTATTGTAGCTGTTTAATAATTCTTGAAATCAGGTAGTACTAATCCTCCAAATTTGTTCTTATTTGATTTGGCTCTTGTAGGTCTTTTTCATTTCCACATGAATTTTAGAATCCTCTTGTTCTAAAAAAAATGGGGAATTTTGCTTGGGATTGAGTTGAATCTCAATATCAATCGGGGGAAAATTGACTTATTGACAATATTGAGTCTTACAACACAGGTACAAGGCATAATTCCATTTTTTAGGTCTTTAATTTCTGTCAACAATATTTGTAGTTCTAACGCCTTTTGTCAGATTTATCTCATTACATTTTATATTTTTGATGCTATTGTAAAAGGTATTGTTTTTTATTTCAATTTCTGCCATTATTTCTTTGAATGTTCCTTCTGTTCTTTTCTTCTCTTCTGGGACTCCATAATGAATATATTGGTATATTTGATGATGTCCAGTAGGCTCTGTTCACTTTTCATTCTTTTTCCCTTCTGCTGCTCAACCTGAATCATTTCAATAGTTTTCTCTGAGATCACTGCTGGTCTCTTTTGTCAGCTCTAATCTGCTGTTGAACCTTCTAGAGAATTTTTTAGTTCGGTTATTGTGGTCTTCAACTTCTTTGTTTCTGTTGGGTTCTTTTAAGAAATTCCTTTCTCTTTAGTGAGAGTCTCATAATGTTCATTCATTGTTTTCCCGATATCCTTTAGTTCTTTCTCCATGTTTCCTTTTTTTAAAAATTGTTTTTATTATCTTTTTCCCACCCCCCGAGATGGCTCCCTCGTTTGCTCGTTGTCTGTTCATCTTCTTTAGGAGGCACTGGGAACCAAACCTGGGAACTCCCATGTAGGAGGTGGGTTCCCAACCATTTGAGTCACTTCCATTCCCTGCTGGTTGTGGTGTCTGCTCGTTGCAGTGTCTGCTCGTCATCTTTAGGAGGCACCGGGAACTGAACCTGGGACCTCCATGTGGGAGGAGGGTGCCCAATTGCTTGAGCTACATATTAAGGATCTTTTTTTCCCCCCTATCTTTGTTTGGTATCTCCAAAGTCTGGTCTTCTTTTTTGATGGTTCTGGTTTTTTGTCTTATTCCTTTGGATGGGCCATCATTTCCTGTTTCTTTGTCTTGCAATCTTTTGTTGTATACTGTATACTGTAATAATTTAGAGTGCTTATTCTGAGATTAGTTCCTGGGCTGTCTGTTCATAAATTTTTTTTTTTTTTTTTTTTACCGGGAGGTACTGGGGATCGAACCCTGGTCTCTCCATATGGTAGACGGACGCCGAACCTCTTGAGCCACGTCCGTTTCCCATGTTCATAAATTTTATATCTAGATAGTGATATGACTGATTTCCTTGAGTATCCTAAGCTAACAAAAACAGCCAAACCAAAAAACCCACTTTTATAGTTTTTGCAAATTGGCTCTGTGTTGGCTGGTGCTCTTATTTAGAGTTAAGCCTTCCTACCAAGAAGATCAGCCCAAGGTGAAAGTGCAGGGTCTTTTCTGTCTTTTCTGGTTCTGTGTTTTTTCTGGGTATGGAGTTGTGGGCTTAGAAATTCTCCCAATTTTGGGAATCCGAATAACCCACCTACTTCCTATGAAATAGACTTTCTCCCACCCACTCCCACCTATGCTTAACCTTCAGGTTCTATTGTAATGTCTTAGCAGATAATCCTTTGTCCCAGCCTGCTTTGATTTAATTGCTTTTTATGCTGCTTTGGCTATCTGTAGCTACTTCTGTCTGACAGGGCAAGTTCTGGGAGGGCAAGCCAGATTTGTCTAGATTCAGTCTTTCAGGCTGCCCATGGCTCCCCACTTCCCATAGATGAGCATTGACATATCAGCAGACAGTATGAGACTAGGGGTTACTTTGCCTCCTCTAGAACAGGGATGGTAACCCAAAATTGGAGTGCAGGCTGCCTCCACTATGCAGAAAGGGGATGGGGATGAGTCAGCAAGAGTGCTTGGAGCTTTTCTTCCATTTTATAGTTGTGATTCTGCCCTCGCCCAGTTACTGCAACCCTTTAACTATTTTCTCGAGTTTTAAGGACTATGGCTCTGCTAGTTTTTGCTAGTTATTCAGAGATTCTGTGACGGAATGAAATCCTGGAGTGTCTTATGCCTCCATCTTGGTGGACTGAAAGCCTGTTTCAATTTCTGGTTGTTTAGTTCCATTTTGTGTATTACTCTTATATCCTGCAACTTTACTAATCTCACTTATCAGGTCTCGTAGAGTCTATAGAATTTTTACATAAACAGTCATACTGTCCAATTTATTTTTTAACTGCATTTCTAAGAACTCTTTCTTATTATATGAATATTCTTTTTTTTTTTGGTATGGGGCCCAGGGGTTGAACCTGGGACCTTGTATATGGGAAGCCAGCATTCAACCACTGAGCTACACTGGCTCTCTGAATATTCTTTTTTAATATCAACCCATTCATGTTTTAAGAGCTTCCTTTTACTTGTTTGAAGATAATAATCATGGTTTTAAAATTTTTTTCTCCTCCCTAAATTAGTTCTCATTCTTCCAAGTTTTTTTTAATGTTTGTTTTGGTCACTGATTTTCTTTTACAAGTTTTCCTTAAATGCTTCTGTTGGTCCTGGCTCTGTTCATTTTAAAGAAGGAGGTACTTAAAGGTTATTGTAAATAAGGTTTACTTGGGCAGGTCTTGTGGACTGGTGGGTTTCCCTATAGGGTAACATTTTCAATGAAGCCTCTCCCAAATGTTGATATCTTAGATCTTTTCTCTTGTTTACCTGGTTGATTTCCTTAACAAGCCATCTTTCTGTATGGTGGATGTAAGCCTAAGTGCTTGCTTTCTAGGAGCTGAGCTAGGTAAGGGGACTGGAGAAAGAGATTGAGAGTTGGAGGTTCTCACTATTTGGTATGCTGACTTTTGCTGAATTTCTGTCTTTATTCTATAAATTTTTCCAGGAAATGAAGTTTCCATCTTTTGTCAGGCTAAGGGAGGAGTGGTCATGTCAGGGTGGAGTGAGGATCTGAGGAGTCTAACTCCTCCTTATCAATATATGCTTTCAATCAAACTTCTTGTTTTTATTCCACCCCACCCCCCACCCCATCTCTGCATTTAGTGATAAATGATTTTTTAAATGCTTCTTGGCCTTCTTTGTTCTGAATCTTCTTGCTTCAATTGGCTTCCCCAGTGCACTTTTGCAGACTTAGATTTTGCCTTTTTTCTGATCTAAGGGAGTTACCCTTATCGCCTTGCAGTTTCCAGAATTGTGTTGGTTACTGTTACCCCTTCTGTTCTCTGTCCTTGTTGATTAATGCTTCTTACCCCCACTCCCTATTTCTGTCATTTTAGTTGGATTGCTGTAGAAATGGAGATAAATAGTTAGATTCAGTTTGTGATGATTAACTTAAAGTTTCTGTGCAGTCTTAATAGGCAAAACATAATTTACACTGGAGGGCACTCATAGGGACTCATAGGATTATGAATATGGGTCATATATGTGGGCTCTGGGATTAAATTGCCTGTTTGATTTCTGTCATTTCCACTTAATGGTTGTGAGACCTTGGTCTGGTTTCTTAATTTCTTCCAGGCTGAGTGAATGGAAGCAATGCCATCTTGTTGAGCATTGTTATAAAGATTCAAAATGTCTTTCACAGAATTTAATAGGGAGTATCCACTTAATGATGCTAATTCCTCTTTCTCTTTCTCTTGTATCCTTAAGGAGAATCTTGGAGGATTTCGTTAGATATGCTGGTTTTACCATGTGGTGGAAATACAGTATTAGTTGGAAGCATCCTAGAACCCATGTTAGGTGTGTACTTGTAGATATGCAAATCATCTATGTTATGGATGTTGAAACAATAAAAGTGGATGGATAACCTTCACTTTGTGGATGGAGAGAAGTATAGGTCTCAAAAAAGGGCCATATATAGATTTGATTGTTTAAGAAGGTAGCGTGGAAAAGAAAAAAAAGAAGAAGAAAAAGAAAAAACAACAACAACAAAACAAAACTCAAGGAACAGTGCCTTAAAATTTTAAAACTGAAATGATGTCAGTGTTCTAAAAATGCCTTGTGCTCTACCTATGCATGTCTTCCCCTACCATGAACCCATATGTTGTTTGGTTCTGTCATTTGGTGTACCCAATTTTTTTCCCCCTCTTGTTGTAACATATATACAACATAAAATTATCCATTTTAACCAGTTTCAAGCATATAATTCAGTGCCATTAATTATATTCACAATATTATGCTGCCATCACCTCCATCCATTACCAAAAGTTTTGCATCACCTCAAACAGAAACCTTGCAGCATTAACTACCCATCCTTCCATCTCCCTGCCTCTGGTACCCTGTACTCTATTTTCTGTCTCTGTGCATTTGCACATTCTAAAGAGATCCTCTCCAACACTTATAGCAACAATGTGACAGAGGAACCTGCCTGGAGGCTAAGAGCCTGGCAATTCAAACTTTCTCAGAGGCTGTTCTCCAACCTTTTCTCAACGCCCCTTCCCTTTTCCTGGGTAGGAAATAATTCCACTCCCCTCTGCATCCCCAACAACCAGTCCTGGTTAGTAGGGAGGGTGATTGAGAGAGTTGGATCTCTTTAGACCTGTGCAGGCTCCCAGGGCTCATGGGACACAGCAAACCAAATTTGTGGGCCAAAAGCTGAATCAGCCTTAGGCTGTGTCCTCCTCTCTTCTGTTTCCTGGGTAGGTGGATTAGACAAATCAAAATTGTCTGTTCATAGGGTGCCGGCACCTGCAGCTGTAGCTTCTACTCACACTCTTTCAGTAGAGAGTTTTTTCCTGTGCCCCTCTCTCTTCAGGCTGGTGTCCAGCTTTCTCTTGATGTCCTAAACCCTAGAATATTTTTTTGCAGGCCATTCCTGCCTATCCTCTAGTTGTTTTTCTTGGAGAGAAGAGAGTCCCATGTCTTTCTAATCCACCATCTTCCCAGATGTTCATCCAGTTTTCATAACCTTTGTTAATGGTTTTGTGGGTCAGGAATTTGGAAAGGGCTTGGCTTGGTGGTTCATCCCTGATCTATGTCATGACCCCTGGGGTGGCTGATGCTGGAAAATCCACTTCCAAAAAGTCTTCTTTATTCACATGTCTGATGTCCCTGTAATTCCTTGGCCTCTCTCTCTCCATGTGGCTTCTCACCCTTTAAGGCCTTTCCATGTGTCTTGAGCTTCTAAAGTTGTTGTTAGGGTAGTTGCACTTACATGGCAGCTTGTTCCTAAGAGGCAGGAAGCTGAAGCTATGAGACTGTTAAAGGCTATGTAGAGAACAAGCATAACATCATTTCTTCTGTATTCTGTTAGAGTAGTAACAGGGTCTTCCCAAATGCAAGGAGGGTAGCAAAATAGTTGCCACATCTTGATGGGTAAGTGGCAAGGTCACATTGCAGGTAAGCATGTGGGATTGGAGATATTGTTGTAGTCATCTTTGGAAAATGCAGTTTGCTGCAAATTGTGTACAAAAGTGCTTGGAAATCAAGATGAGGAAAATTAAGATGCAATAAGATTTCATATTTAAAGCTAAAGTGAGCTAGTTTCTTCTGTCAAATAGTCAACTCCTGGTGCTGGGGAAGTGTTTTGTTTGCGAAAAATGTTGGGAGCAATATACCAGAAACATATGTTGGCTTTTACAATGGGAATTTATTAGGTTAAAAGCTTACAGGGGTCGGATGTGGCTCAACTGGTTGGGTGTCCGTCTCCCATGTGGAGGGACCCAGGTTCGATCCCCGGTTAAAAAAAAAAAAAAAAAAAAAGCTTACAGTTCTGGGGACGGATGTGGCTCAAATGGTTGGGCGTCTGTCTCCCATATGGAGGGACATGGGTTCGATCCCTGGTTAAAAAAAAAAAAAAGCTTACAGTTCTGAGGCTGTGAAAATGTCCAAATCAAAGCATCTTCAGAGATTCTGGCTCACAAAAATAGGCTGTGGGAGATCAGGCACATGACTGTGTCATCTGAAGATGGTTTCTCTCTAAGCTCAGCTGTAGGTAGTCAGGCTTATGACTTGTCTGTTCCCTCTCTATCAGGCCCTTCTCAGGCTCTTGGAGGCCTCTTTCTTTGCCTCTGTGTTCTGCTGATTTCAGCCTCCTCTCTCAACCTCTTGGGGTTTTTCTGTCTCTGCTGCTTTTTTTCTGGGTCTGTTTTCAGTCCTCTGTTTATAAAGGACTCCAGCAAGAGGACACAAGACCTACCCTGGGTCATGCCTCATTGAAGCAATCCAATCAAAGGCCCCTAACCAAATCCAGTCGAATCAAAGGGTCCCACACTCACAGGAATAGATTTGCTTTAAAAACATGATTTTCTGGGTCCATTCATGACTCAGACCAGCACAGGAAGGTATAGGGAAACAGTCTCATATACTGTTGGAGAGAGTGTGGTTTGGAAGATCTTTTTTGAAGGATAAAATAGTAAAATGGTTGAGAATTTGAAAATAAATATAATTTGATTTTTATCAGAGCATTGTCTATATATATGAAAAATTGTGCACAACAAATTAAGTAGAATGTTGGTTAAATAGAATAATGTATTTACATGCAATGATAGCTAACACTTATAAAGTGCTTAATTGTACCAAGATTTGTGTTGCTTTTCATTACCTTTAGCTGAGTGTACATTTGTAATTCTTTTACTCCATGATCTCTCAATGGGGTGGCTTCACCATTAAGAAAATTTTGGATTTTCATGGAGCTAGAAGAGATCTCAGTCATATCTGAGCTTTCATTTGTTTGGTTAAGGGACAAACCATGCGAGATTTTTGGTGTCCATTTTTTTTTTTTTTTAAACTTTATTTTGTACATTTAATAATTGAAAACATAAGCAATAAAAAACTAAAAAGTAAACACAGATGAATAAATATATACATTTCTCAATTAAATGTAATGGATACATGTAAATTTTTTTGTTGTTTTGTTTTTTGTTTGTTTTTTTTTGTTTTTTTGTGTGTGTGTGAATCAAACTGGTGTCCATTTTTAATTTTTTTCATGCAAGATTTTTAATGCCACGTTAAGAATTTTGGTGGATCATTTGCATGGTATCTATGGCATTAACTTTTGAGGTAAAATATTTTAGTGTATCACACATTAAACAAAAAGATATAGTTTTTTACAAAACTATCTAAAAAAGACATTTTTGAAACAATCTGGAAAAATCTAACTTGAAATGGGTAGGAGACATTATTAGGGAATTATTAATATTATTATGCTTAATAATGAGGAGATTCTGTTAAAAATCCCTTATCTGTTAAAGCTCAATAAAATGAGACAACACCTGGGGTTTGCTTTAAAATACATTTACAAAAAAGGTGACAAGACCATATGAAATAAGACTGGCAAAGTATTGCTAATTGAAACTAAGTAATGGGTAAATGGGAGTACATTATACAATTCTATTTTTATTGTTTGAATTGTTTCATAAGAGGTTCAAAGGCAACCATTGACATCTCATTTTTTGACACTAAAAATGAACTAGAAGGGTAACTTGTACGTGAAAATTGTTATACAAAACTTCTGTTACTTTCCAGAGGAATTCTCTATATAATTGTGTCATAATGTATATTCCAGTGAAACTTACTTCTAAACTTTTGGTTTGAGAAGGAGTTCTTTAGCATAAATAACTTATTATATTTGTTTCTGAATCTCTTGGACCCAACATTTTAAGATATTAAGATAAGAAATAATCTTGCTCTTACAGTATTTATTTCAAACAACTGCAATCTTTTAAGTATATCAGAAAACTAATTATGACAACAGAAAAGTACATCTTCAGAAATTCTGTACAAATTACAAAACTGTTTAATTCAAACCACCACTCACAATTGTAGAACATTATTGTAGAGATTTCTTGTTTATCAGTCAGCCATTGTGTAAATTGTGTGTAATCTTTCCTATAACACTAATGCATTATTGGTACTGCTTTATGATTCCAACAGATAGAAACAATGGCATCTCTTTTGACTTGAATCCAGCAGCTGTATTCTGGCCACAGATGCTGATAGCAGTCATTGAGATATAAGTACAATGTCATGAAGGTGGAGTTAGAGTCTAGGAAAGAAAGTAAACAGACTTAACAGTGTTAAGTTCTTTGCCCTCTGTATTAAGAACGTTTTAAGTTTCCTTTTGATTATTTTGATGTTTAATTGCTCATATGAACTGAAGCCATCCCTGAAATCCAACAGGTGTTTCTTAACTGGAATTGTACTTCAGAATCACCTCCATAACTTTTTCCAAAATACCTTTTCCTAGAGTCTCCCCCAGACTTACTGAATTAAAACTTTTGAGTAGAATTGGACCCATGCATAAATACTTTGAAAAAGCTTTCAAGTAGATTCTGATGTGGACCTTTGTTAAGGACCACTGTGTTAAGATAAAAACAACAACAACAACAACAAAAAAAACATAATAGAGCACAGGGATTTTTCACACACATCCCTTATTTATTTATTTAACATAACTAGCTAGCTATAACTCCATTCCCTAATCTGTCTCTCTAGGACAAGTAAATCATTCAAAGTGGCAATGGATAGCCATTGAAGTGTTTTTAAGTGAGTGATATGATAAATTTGTATTCCAGTTATTGGTAACAAATTTATTGTCACTCCTCAACCTGCTCTCTAACCACATCCCTGTAAACAGCCTCATTTTAGCAAGTGGCTGCATAACCTGTTTCCTGCCCCCCCCAACCCAACTTATAATTGCATTTACAGTAAACTTCTTAAGATACTAATTTTACCATTTTTACTTCTGTACACATTGCCTTTCAGGTAAACTTTGCCAAGGCCTTCTAACTTACTTGCTCTTTCTGCCATTTACTCTTTAATATAATTTCTTTCATGTCACCTAAACATTGCCCTAGTGAACACTTCAGATTTTTATACGTGTTGTAACTTTAATTTGCAATGCCTTTTTGTCTCTTCTGTAAAAAAAAAAAAAAAAAATTGTGGAGATTTTCTTGTAAAAGTTTTAAAAACAGTTTTTATTAATTGGAAATATACTATAATACAACCATATAAAATAAATTCTAAAAGATAACAACTTAGTTTGTATCCTTTCAGATGTTTTACTTTTTTTATGTTAACACATACTTTTTTCCTTACATGAATGGAATAAGATCATATTCATTCTTTTGTATTTGGATTTTTTTCATTTAATATAGTATTTTTCTTTGTCAGTATATATAGATTCATCATACTGCCTGCTAATTATTGATTGGCTGTGCTGCAACTTGATTAACCAGTTCCTTGTTGGGTTTTTAGTTATTTATTTATTTTTTTCCTGTGAGCTTCCTTCTCTATTCTTGGTGTGTTTGCCTTGGTGTATTTGCATAAATAGCCGAAAGTATCATAATAATTTGGTCGAAGAGGATTTACATTTATAAATTTAGAAGATATTGCTAGATTCTGCTCCAATAAAAGAAGAATAATGAGGGAGGATCAGGCTAATCAGATATTAGCTCTTGCTTTCTTGTGTGTGTGTATGTGTTGTGATCTTAAGGAAGTAACTTATTTTAAAATAAATAGGGTTTTAAATCAGGAATGACTTTTTAATTTTGTCACATGCCTTTTTATCATCTGAGATAATCATGTTTTACTCCTTTGACCAGTTACTATAGTAAATTAAATTAGTGGCTTACCTAATATTTGAATATTACATTCCTGTAATTCCATTTTGGTAATAATTTTTAAAACATAGCCAAATTTTATTTGTTAGCATTTTATTTAGGATTTTGCACTAATATTTGTAAGTTATAATGAGCTATTGCTCAAATAAAGCCTTCCAGATTCATGCTTTGATACCATTTAGTCTTGAAATTACTTGTTCTGACTTTATATAACTCACCTATGACCTTGCTAACTTTCAATCTTTGGTATAATTTATCTTTACTAAAAAGTAACCATTTCATTCAGGATTTGAAATTTGTAAAACAAAGGGACATGAAAAAATTATGGCATTTTAATCTTTCTCCTTCTTAATTTTGTAAATTGATGCTTTCTTCTGGTTAATATGGTGGGTGTCCTAGAATATTTATTTTTTATTACCTACCTCCTCAAACCAGTTCTTGAGTTTGTCAGTTTTCCTTTTTATTATGTACCTTATTTTTTATTAATTCTCTTTCTACTCTTCTGAGAAAGAAAACTAAGTAAATGTTCTTGTTCATTTATATTCTTTCATTTATTATGCAGTATAAAGTCTTCAAGAGTATAACTTTTCCTCTGAGCTTAGCTTTTGCTGGTTTTTACCTATTTTGATATTTATTATTATTTACCATATACTGTTCCTGTGTAGTTTTGATTTTCTCTTTAACCCAAGAATTGTTTAGGAGAGAATTAAAAAATTCCTAAGTGCCTTTTGTTTACATCTTTTATTTTTAATTTCATTACATTGTGTTCAGTGTGGTTAGTTCTATTTTTACTTTACGATATTAATTTTCTTTGGCTTAATAAATCAGCTTTTTAAAAGTGGTATATGATGCGAATATTCTTGCTGTCCTGATTTTTGTGATAATCAGGGTAGGCTAAACATTTGCTATATTAGAAACCATGCATGTGTCCTCAGACCTAGTTTTTATTCCTAGGTCTGGTTTTTAGAATGCTGGTGATAAACTAAGCCTGATTTATTATATGACCATCCTGTATGGGAAATGACTGTAACTCTAGGTATCTTTGGTCAACCTTGGGAGATATAGCAGGGGGACAGATGTGGCTCAAATGGTTGGGTGTCCATCTCCCATATGGAGGGACCTGGGTTCAATCCCCGGAACCTCCTGGTAAAAATTGAAAAAAAGAAAAATATGTAAGTAGCTGTCAGGCCCTGTGCACGAGTACGCTGCCAGGCCCTGTGAGTCACGCAGCAAGATGACGACGTAACAGGAGAGTGACACAAGGGAGAGCCAGGATGAGAAATGCTGAAAAACCAGGAACTAAGGTGGCGCAGGCAGTAGGATGCCTCTCTCCCTCATCGGTGGTTGTGGGGATCGAATCCCAGTGAAGACAGAAGGATGAGAAGAGAGGGCAGGAAACGGACACAAAGAGTTGCCCAACGAATGGACACAAAAACAGCAAAAACGGGGGTGGGAGGTGGGTTTAAAAATGGATAAAAGTAAGTAAATAAATCCTTAATATATATAGGGAAGTAAGATACAGACTATAGTTAGTAATTCTTTGACGATGCGCTTTCATAATTTCTTAACAAATGTTTCACAACAATGCAAAGTATTTGTGGTAGGGTGATGTGTAGGAGCCCTGTATGATGTTATGCATATTTGTTTTGTAGGTTCACAATGTTTACCGAATACTTATTGTTTGTGTATGTTCATGTATTATTGATATACTTCAATAAAATGTTTTTTAAAAAGTGGTAACTGAATGTTTAAATAGAAGGCATATATATTCTATTTGTAGGGTTTACATCTTAGTCGATAATTAATAACTATGTCTATTATACCAGCCCTATTAATAATCTAGTTCCTCTCTATCAGAGGTTACAAATTAGCAAGCCTGGTCTTATTTGGCCCATAGACATTTTGTTTGCCCACATTTTGTATTCTGTGTAATGTTAAAGAAATTAGATTAAAATGTTTGCCAACATAAAAAATTTTGGAGATTTTATATATATGTTTGGATTTCTAGTTTCCTCAGATATAGCAATCTGCCTTTTCTTATGTCTCATTCTAGAGAGACAGAAGTTGAGCAGGGTCAGCTTGTTTCATATGGGGCATAAACTCCTCATTCCCCCCTCTCCCCATCTTTATCATTCTCTCTTTTGACCTTGAGAGTGGATGTTATTTGTTATTTACAATTGTGTTAATTATGGTATTATTTATGTAGTATGGTTAAGAGAAAAGGGAAATTATTGTCCCCCACTTTCTTTCAAAAATGGGAAAATTAAAATTTGATAGAGGGCCATCCTAAGAGAAAACTTCCTAAGGCTAGGGAAAGAACCAACTGAAAGGATGAAAGGGAACAGTGCTGGCCACTCACAAAAGTCCAGAAATAGTGCCTTTCCCCACCAGAAAAGACTGAAAAGGTCTGGTGCTTCTATTTTAAAAACAAAATTTTATTGATACATATTAATAAAGCATACAATTCATCCAAATTGTACAATCAGTGGTATTTGGTATAACCAATCACATAGTTGTATACTCATAATTTCAGTCATTATTAGAGCATTTTCATTATTTCAATAATAATAATAAACAAAAAACAAACAAAATTATTCCCCTCTCAATCTCTGTTTCCCCTGCTGTACATACCTGCTCTTTCTATTTTTGCATGATTATTTATTTATTTACTAAGCAATTTTATTGAGATATATTCACATACCATACGAACTATCCAAAGTGTATAATCATTGGCTTTTAGTATAAACACAGTGTTGTGCATTCATTACCACAAAAAATTTTTGAACAATTTCATTACTCCAAAAAGAAAAACTCCACACTCATGAGGCTTTTTTTCGTAGAGAATTCAGTAAAATCTTACCTTAGGAAGTGGGGAATAATTAATCCTAGATTGAGCACTGCTCCATAACCACCTAACAAATCATTAAAACAAGACCCCAAAAGATCATATGTTTCCAAGTAACTGAATTGTATCCCAGTACAAAGTTTAAGAATATTATGGTAATACTAATGCACCTAGCACTCAACAAGATAAAATTCACAATGTCTGACATCTAATCAAAGAATGCCAGCCATATGTTCAAAAGTTAAGTAGATACATGAAAAACAAAGATCCAAATTGAATTTTTATTGTGAATAGTATGATATCTGAGATGAAAAATACACTGGACAAGATAACTACAGATTAGACATTGCAGAGGAAAGTAATAGTGCTTTAGTTTCCTAGGCTGATCAGAGAAGACACCATGAAATAGGTTGGCTTTAAACAATGGGAATTTATTAGCTAACAGTTTGAATTCATGAGAATGTCTAAATCAAGCCATCATCAAGGCAATACTTTCTTCCTAAAGACAAGCTGCTCTTGATCCATGGCTTCTCTGCCACATGGCAAGGCACATGGTAGTGCTTGCTGGTCTCTCCCTTCTCTTCCAAGTTTCGTTGCTTTCAGTGTCTTGCTTCCTTGACTTTCTCCCTCTCTGTGCGTTCATTCTGCTTTATAAAGGACACCAGTAAGAGGATTAAGGCCCATCCTTAATGAGGTGAGTCATACCTTAACTGAAGTAGCCTCCTCAAAAGATCCTTACAATGGGTCCATACCCACAGGAATGGATTAACTTTAAGAGCACATCTTTCTGGGGTACATATAGCTTCAAACCATCATACATAGCAATAGAAATATCCCAAATGATACACAGAAAAAAAATGAAAAGAGCATCATTGAGTTGTGGACAACTCAGTACATAGCATTGGTATCTCCAAAGGAAGAGGATGGGGATGGAAAAAATATTTGAAGAATAATGGCTGAAAATTTTCCAAACTTTCTGAGAACTATTAACTCACAGATCAAGGAAGCTCAACAAACACCAAGGACAAAAACATGAAAAAATGACAGCAAGGCAAATCATAATCAAATTGCTCAAAATCAGTGTTAAAGAGAAAATCTTAAAAGTTGCCAGAAAAAAAGAGATGTTATGTACAGTAGAACAAAGATAAAAATGATAGCCTATTTCTTGTTGGAAATAATGCAAATGACAAGACAGTAGAGCAACATCTTTGAAGTACTGAAAGGAAAAAACTTTATTTATTTATTTTTTTTTTTTTCAAAGATTTTATTTATTTATTCATTTATCCCCTCCTTGCTGCCCGTGCTCGCTGGGTCAGCCAACCATGCCGTGCGGGCGGGCCCGCCCTCACCAGGAGGCCCCGGGAACCGAACCTGGGGCCTCCCACATGGCAAACGGGAGCCCCACTGATTGAGCCACAGCCGCTTCCCGGAAAAAACTTTAAACCAAGAATTTTTGGCTTGTCAAAAATATCTTTCAAAAATGAAGATGAAATAAAGATGTTTTCAGACATACAAATACAAAAGCTGCAAGAATTTCATCACCAGCAGACCTGCATTGGAAGGAATTTAAGAAAGTCATTCAAGAGGAAGGAAATGATACCAGATGGAAATATGGCTCTGTATAAAATGAAGAGTACTGGAAATAGAAACTATATGAGTAAAAAGAAAAGAGTTTTTTCTTATTCTTTAAATCTCTCTAAAATATAAGCCACCTCTTAAACAAAAATTATAGCCATGTATTTATAACTAAAAGTTAATTACATGAAAAGAATAACAAAAAGTCAGAAAAGTGAGAAAGGGATGTGTACTATTGTAAGGTTTTTATTTTATACATCAAGTGATATAGTATCACTTAAAGGTAGACTGTGATAAGTTGAAGATGTGTACTATAAACCCTAAAGCAACCACTAAAATAACAAAACAAAGAGTTAGAATTAATAGACAACAAAAGGGAAACTGATATTTAAAAAAATTATAGAAGGCAGAAAAAGAGAAAAAAAAAAACACAAAATAGATAGCAAGATGGTAGTATCAGAACCATAAATTATTCTGGTCTAAACCCTCCAAATGAAAGGAAGAGATTTACAGATTGGTTAAAAAAACAAGTCCCAACTATATGATGGATATAAGAAATCCACACAAATAGGTTAAAATGAAAGGATAGAACAAAAATACCATGCCAACATTAGTCAAAAGAAAGATTAAAACAAGACCCCAGCTAAAACTGAGATGGAAGTGTATTTGGCTTTCCTGTTATATGCTGTTAACAGGATTTTTTTGAACTCTGATTTAATTTAAAAATCTGTAATTTGAGATTAAAGAAATTGTAGGAGCTCCATTTTCATTTTGTCCATACTTCTTGGTATTGAACATATATTCTTATCAATGGTATGGAATTGTAGCTGTTCCCTAGTTTTGTGATTGGTGGAGTTATCCTATAATATTGTTGTTTTTTTTTTTCAATTTTATTAATGTTAGTTGATTTCAAGGAAGGAAGTATTCCCTTCGTTCACCCCGTCCCACTTTTTTTTAAAAAACAGAGTCTATCTGTTAAAGCAATTATCCTAACGTTCCTGCTCTCACTGACTTCTGTCTTCTCTAAATTTCTATAGAACTTATTTCTTAGTAATACTTATCTTTATATTTATTTAGTGTCTTGTCATTTTGTATTTAATTCCTCTCCAGTAACTTGATTTGCTATCTCTTTTTAAAAATGGAAGCTAAAGTGCATTATATCTATAATGCCTTCTAGCTCAGAGATTCTAAGATTTTTAAAACCCCTTTAAGAGGAATTCTGTACATTATGCATGATTGTTTTATAATCTCATAACTTCTGTAATTTAAAAAAAAGGAATACAGGAAAAAACCCCTTTGAGAGAGATGCGGTAAGTGTTATTATTTTGAGTTTTATAGGTAATAAGTCAAATGTAAAGTGACTGGGCTAATATGATAGGAAATTAATGATAGTAAGGATTAGAACACGGGGTATATGTCAACTTCATTCTATTTTTTTGGGTGCTGGAAATTTTAAGATTTTCTTTCTCTGAAGGAATATTAACTACCACTCCTGCCCTTGCCAATAATTGATTTATTACTGCTGAGGTAGATAATGTAGGAATGAAATTACATTTATTAGTCTCTTTTATTAGATGTTTTATATTCTTTGTTTTATGTCATGCAATGGGGAGTATCAAAGTAAAAAATTGATCAGAAACCACCATAGTATCAAGAAATTTACTTGACCCCAGACTAATTGGTTAACTTTATGTATATTTCTTCCTCATCTGTATGGACTGTATGGGTTGTAAAAGTATGCTCTATGGGTAGCAAAAGTATAACCTGAATAATGAAGAAAAAAGGAGTGTTTGATGATCAGCAATATTAGAAAGAGATGAAAAAGGGGACAATTGACTGAGCTGAGTGAAGAGCTAATCTATCCTGATGGAAGTTCCTATGATATAGACTTGACTCTGGAACCTAAGTGAAACATTTAAGACATACAAGAATGTTAAACAGCAAGAAAAACAATAAGAAGCAATGCTACCTTTTCTTGTTTTTGAATTTCATATAATTAAAAAAATTATATATTATGGTAACATTTATATAACAAAATTTACCATTTTAACCATTTTTCCCTTTATACTTATTTATTTTGAAATATTTTCAAACTTACAAGACAGTTGCAAAAAGTAATATAAAACCCATATATATAGAATTCCAATGTACTAATGCTGCCTTTTTGAACTGCCCACACTAGTACTGGTCAGCGTTTAACAGTCTTAATCACAGGGAATCCTTTGGTATGGATTCTGCCCCCAAATTAAGCACTATAAGGCAAAAATCATTCCAGATGGTTAACCACTGAAAAATTCTCATGATTTTCTATCATAATTTATTCCAGATTTGCTGAGATTCCTCTTAAACAAGAATACATTTTTATAGCATGACAGTAAGTTTTTTTTTCTTTTTCTGGAAAACAAATATATGTGATTGTGTGAGACAAATTTAGTATTTCAAAGTTAGGTGGTAAGTAAGTTTTTCAGATTGAAAGTTATTTCAGATAGATTCTGAGTAGAACAGTGTTATTTTCTGTTTCCTTTTATCCCTGGTTCTCTTCTCCCAAGTTCATGGCTGCATAGTTCTTTCTGCTCTTGATTAGGAAATAATAGATCTTCCTCAGGAAATTTAATTGTTTGAGTATAGGCATAGGTTAATGTATTGTGATCTTATTCATGTGTGCTTTTTTCAGCTTATTAACGTTTGAGTCTGATTAGATATAAGGCAGATATAATGGAAATTGAAAAAACAATTCAAAAAGCCCTTTACACATGTTTATACACTAAGTAAAAATGAGTAACTTTCCTGTATAGAGATAGAAAAAAATAACGTTATTGGGGAATCCCATTTAAACTAATAACAAAAGACATAAAGTAAATAGAAATGAAATCAACATAAAATATATGGGACTTTAATTATAAACAACTTTAAAATGTGACAAAAAAGGAGAATATAATTAAAGAGTAATCTTTTATGAGGACATAATATTGGAAAAGTGTAAATTCTTACCACATTAATTTGTAAATTTAAGTGCAATTTCAATAAATGTTCTAAAGTTGATCTGAAAAAACAGATGTGTGAGAATAGCTAAAAAAGTTTTGATAAATAAGAACAATGAGGAGGGCGTCCCCTTATCAGATTTTAAAATGCATTACTGAGCATTTTGACCATTATCTGGTGGAACCAAATGCAAAGACCACCCATCAACAGCCAGGATAAAACCTATTGATCATTTCTTAGATTTTTACCCAGTACATGATGATAAACCACCATAGAACAAATGTTTCTCTCCAGTCTACCCTTTTAGGAGTTTTTTGAATCCCTCAGAATTGAAGGCCTTATATTATTTGAATAATTTGGAGAAAGCTAAACTGTTGGCTGAACATGGCCCTCCGTGAGAACTCATGCTATTGTAATTATCCAGCCAAGATCCTGTCTCCTATAAAAGGAACCCAACTCTCTTTGGCATTTTATTTTGAAGGGTGTTTTGCTGTCTGTTGTGGAAGAGCTGCATTTAATAACAGCAAAATATGATGTTCCAGCCTACCCAAGTTCAGGACTGGAGGGCCAATCTACAAAAAAGAAGGCAGGAAGAGCTTCCATGCAGGTCTCCTGCTGAATACCTGCCTGCTGTCTGCCTAGGACTAGTGACCATGGCTTTGGGGATAGTTGTCATCATGCAAGACCCCTCTGACCTTGTGAATCTCTTTCCTGGAATAACAGTGATAGCCACCGGCATCCTTTCTGTTTTTCTTATTGGAGTGGTAACCCCGTGTGGGGTGCACCAGAACTGGCAAAGAACCACAAGATGAAGACTAGTAGTAGCAAGGATGTGTGGAATCTTGGAGGTAGTTTAGAGTTGTTAGTGGAGGAGGGTACAGTGGACAGCACCTGGCTATGATTGTAAATGAAACTCTGATGTCTTTGGCACTTTGGAACTTTTGTTTTAATTCTGTTGAGTGGTGTTTTTAAATACAAATAAACTCTTGAGTTTTAAAAAGCTTAAAAAAAAAAAAAAAAAAGCATTGCCGAAATACAGAGATTAAGACAGTGTGGTATTGGGTCCAGAACAGAGAGATGAAAGGGTTAGAATTTAAAAAATCCAAAACAGATCCAAATGTGTGTAAGAATGTAGTGTGTGTTAAAGGTGATATTTCAAAGCAGTGGGAAAAGGATGGTTACTTGATAATGAGGGACAGTTGGCTCACTGGTGAAAAGCAGGGTGGAATAAATTTTAGATGAATTAATATTTGGATGTTAAAATTGAAGCTATGAATTTACTACCGGAAAATATTCATGAAAATTTATGTTAACCTGGGATCAGGAAGGTATTTGTAAGCATGACACCAAAGACAAAGCCTGAGGGAAGCGGCTGTGGCTCAATCAGTAGGGCTCCCATTTACCATATGGGAGGCCCCGGGTTCGGTTCCTGGGGCCTCCTGGTGAAGGCAAGCCCGCCCGCACGGCGTGGTTAGCTGACCCAGCGAGCACAAGCTGCAAGGGGGGGATAAATGAATAAATAAATAAAATCTTAAAAAAAAAAAAGACAAAGCCTGAAATAAAATAGATTTGACTATATATAAAAAATTAAACACCCCAATAAATGAAAGCTGGGAAATATATTTGGAATAAGTGAAAGAAATTTCAAATCATAAATGTAGAGAGCTCTTTAAAACGTCTTTCAATTCCATTTATAGGAAATGTCCAGAATAGGCAGAAGAAAGTAATTAGGGCTTGGGAAGGGGAAAATGGGGAAGTGACAACTAATGGTACAGGGTTTTTTTGGGGGGTGATAAAAATGTTCTAAAATTAGATTGTGGTGATAGTTGTGCACAACTCTATGAACATACTAAAAATTGTACACTTTAAATGTGTATGGTATGTAAATTATATCAAGCTGTTAAAAATTTCTTATTGTGAAACGACTGTAGTAGAATATGGGCTAAGGTCATAAACAGGCAATTGATAAAAGTAATGTGGATGACTAGTAAACCTAAAGAAATTTCACTTTCTCAATTAAATAAATGGGAATTAAATCAATATTGAGATATCATTATTTTAAATCTCTCAGCTGGTAAATTGAAAGAATATAAAGGTTAATACCCAGAATATAAAGAAATGGTTATACTCTTACCTAGTTGGTGAGAACAGAAATTTAAAATATTTATATTTCCACTTTTAGAAATTTATGAGACATTTTTCTACTTAATGTATATTAGTTACCTTCATGTTATTATATAGTCTCAGTATTTTGAATAACTCTCTCTATATATTTTGAGGGAAGTACTCTCTATAAAACACTTTTGTACAAATTAATACTCTTATGGACTTTTTTTAATCTCTTTAATAGTTGAGAAATTATTAAAAACAATGAACAATCTTCAGGGGAGACTGAGAAACCACCAAGAGCAAATTAATTGCAGATTACAAGAAATTATAGTTCTTTGCTGTTAACCCTTTCAGTTAGGCTTTGGAGTTTTAATGGTGAACATGGAGCTCATCCAAAAGCAAATGGGCACTTAAATTATAGTGCCTTAAACGCTATTATTGGAGTAAATCCTGGGGACTTTGGGAATTGATAAGAAAGGTATCTATCTGGACTTGCTTGGACAAGGAAAGCTTCCAGGAGATAGGAATGTCTAAACTGACAGGTGAAGGACAAGTTGGTAATTACCAAGTTGAAGAAAGGTTTAAGGTGAGAAGGGCTTCTAGCAGAGAGAACTGCCTGTGCAGAAGTCTAAATTTTGAAGAAGAGAGTGTGGAATGTCATGAGCATGAAGGCATAAATAAGGGTCAGGTCATTAAGGGCCTGTTGAGCCACATTAAGAATTTTAATCCAAGGACTTATTATACTGTGTAAATGTTCATTGGTGCAGGAGACCTTTATTGGGTTATTACTGCAATCCAGGTGAGATGAAATGATGGTAAGCACTAGGAAGAGTTAGTGGGGATGGAGAGAAGTGGGATAGAATCAAACTGTTTAAGAGGTAGAATGATAGGACATTATGCTTGGATCTGGGGGATGAGGGAGAAGGTGTCCAGGATGATGTCCAGATTTATGTCTTGAACAACTGTGTGAATGATGTTGCTATTCACCGAGATAAAGAAGAGCAGGTTTGGTGGAGAAGATAGTGCCCAATAATGAGTTACCCAAGGTCCATTTGGGCAGAAATATTCAGTAGGTAGTCTTAACCTCTGAAAGAGACCTGGGCTAGAGAGAAAGATCTTGATATTTATTTCCATGAGGATAAATTGGTTCTACAAGTTGGGATAATTTTCTTTTATATTTTATGATAGAGTCATATTAAGCTTAGGCTGAACTTGCTGTTTGTCAAAGATCCGAGTACCTAAAAATGTTTTGTTGAACATAATTATGATATAGTTTTATTTATTTCTTTTCAGTTTTCATGACTGTTTGGAAATCCATTGTAAGAAAATACATCAGTATGTATAGTGGATATACATTTAAGTTGTTTCCTATTTTTTCCTGTGCTACCACATTCATAGTATGATTATGAACATTCTTGTGCATGTCCCCTGTATATGTGTTAGAGCTAGGATATGTACCTAGAAGTGCATCTTCAGATTTACCCGGTTTTGCCAAGTTGCTTTACAAAGTTATGATATCAATTTATACTCCCTAGCCTTGTATAATAAGACTGTGTATGTTTTATATCCTCTTTTATATATGGTATTATCAGACTTTTAATTCCATTTATATGAAATGTCCATTAAAGTTTTGCCAATATGATGGTTGTGAAATGGTATCTTGCGATTTTAAGTCTGTATTTCTTAATTGCTAGTGAACTTGAACATCTTTGCATATTTATTGTCCATTCATGTTTCCTCTTCTTTGGGTTCTTTGCTTTCTTTTTTTTCATTATTGTTTTTTTTGTGTGTGTGCTTTTCTTTTTATAGTAGAATCTTTGTATAGGATATACTCATTCTTTGTCTCACTAAAAATATCTCCTCCTTATCTGACTTATCTTCACTTTTTTATGGTGTCTTTTTTTACACTAAAATCTCATTTTTATATATATATATATATATTTTATTGAAGTATATCGTTCATACATGAACGTGCATAAACAGTAAGTGTATAGTAAAGATTGTGAACTTAAAAAATAAACATGCATAATATCATACAGGGGTCTCATATGTATCCCTCTACCAACACCATGCATTGTTGTGAAACATTTGTTACAAACTACGCAAGAACATCATCAAAATATTACTACTAACTATAGTCCCTATCTTATATTTGGTGTATTTTCCTCCCAACCCATCCTATTTTTTTAAAAAATATATTTTTTATTACAGAGGTTGTGAACTTGCTTTTTGACCCTACCTTGTTTCTTCCATGGGAACCACATAGTTGTTAAGCAAAGTTTAGAGCAGACCAGGCAATAAGAACAAATACAAGGCCTGGAGGAGGCTCAGGGGTGGTACCTAGAGACCCCAGTGTAAGGGGTGGGGGATATCCCCCAGCATCCATCCTGAGCCAGAGAGACATCCTGTGTTGGAGAAACAGACACTGGAGGGTTATGCCAAGGCCTGCTGGGCCATCCATCCCCCAGGGCACAAACAGTGTCAACCCTTCCACAGTGGACTTTTTTTTTTTTTAATTTTAATAATGTATTTTCTTTTTTCCACATATTCTAAATATTATTGTTTTAAAATATAAACAAGCTATTGAGATATCTTACAAATCATTGTATTTTGTACTAAGTCTTTGAAATCACATATGTATTTTACACTTACAACACATCACAATTTTAACTTCCACATTTCAATTGCCCAATAACCTCATGTGGCTAGTGGCTTGCAGTGGACTTTTGAAGGCCATCAGTTTAGATTTAACCACATTTGGGAGTGTGATTTTCCCCAGCCAAGAAAGGAGAGAGACCTGATCAGAAACAGCCAGCTCCAGGCCCCAGGACAATGCCAGTGGAGAGTGGAGTGGCTAAAACCAGTCCTTCCCCAAGTGCAGTGAAATTACCCTTGCAACTATCCACTGTCCCCAAAACTCCCCCATTCCATCTTCATCTAACTCTTTTTTTTGTTTGTTTGTTTTTTTAGGAGGTACTGGGGATTGAACCCAGGACCTCGTACATGAGAAGCAGGCACTCAAACACTGAATTACACCCGCTCCCTTCCATCTAACTCTAAATTATCCGTTCAATGCATCCTCTCCCTGGCACATATTTTTCATTTAATATTTTTCCAAAATATAAGTACATTTCTTATCTGCTAATATACTATAGTTGAAAAAAAAATTTTTTTTTCTAAACAGGATAGACATAGTGATATTCTCCATTCTGTTTCATGCCCCCCCTTCATAATTCTATTTCTCCTACCCCTTCATTATTGATGATTTGGAAGATATCCTTCAAGAATTATTTTTCCCTTTAAATTTTGGTTTGATGTCTAATATATGCACAGGACTTAAGCATACAGCTCTATGAATTTTTGTACTTGTCAACACCTGGGTCAAGATAAAAAAAAAATTGCCTGCTTCCCAGAAGCTTCTCTCTTGCCCTATCCCAGTCAACCCCATCAAAGAGAACCACTGTCCTGACTTCTATCCTCATAGTTTAGTTTTTCCTGGTTTTGAACTTAATATAAATGGAATCTATATTATGTATTCTTTGGTGTCCCAACTTCTTCTTTTCTTCCTTTCTTTCTCTCTTTCAACCCTCTCCCACCCCACCCCCACTTCTTCAACCTGATTAAAAGAACCCATGAAAAACCAACAGCTAACACAATACTTAATGGTGAAAGACTGAAAGTTTTACGTTTAAAACCAGGAACAAGACAAGAATGTTTTCTCTTGCCACTTCTAGTCAACATTGTACTGGAGGATCTAGCTAGGACAGTTAGTCAAGAAAAAGAAATAAAAGGCATCCAGACTGGAATGGGAAAAGTAAAACTATCTCTATGCAAAGATGACACAATTTTCTAAAAGAAAATCTTGAGGAATCCACAATTGACAATTAGAACAAATGAGTTTAGCAAAATTGCAGCACAATCAATGTGAAAAAAAAAATTGTTTCTACAGACTAGCAATAAAAATGAAATTAAGAAAACAATTCCATTTACAACAGCATCAAAAATAATAAAATACTCAGGGAGGGATGGGTGGGGGTTGAAGAAGGGGCCAGTCTTCAAGCGACAGCGATGCAAGATGGCAGCCACCACGGGTTCGGGAGTAAAAGTCCCTCGCAATTTTCGGCTGTTGGAAGAACTCGAAGAAGGTCAAAGAGGTGTAGGAGATAGCACAGTTAGCTGGGGTCCCTTCACGCCAGCATCTCTTCTCCTCGCCCACTTCAGTTCAGGCCTGACCTCCCCAGCATGCTGAAGGGTTTGCAAGTATCTTTTTGGGTCAAGTTCAGAAGTATACTGCTCCATCTTGTGCAGGACCTCCCAGCAGGTCCGGGAGGCGGGGGCAACCGTAGCGCCCGCAGACTAGCGCGGGGCTGGGTTTCCCGGCTGGGAAGCTCATCTTTTTTTGAAATTACTGGCTCATTAAATACACTTACAAATTTTGTATTTATATCTCTCTCTGTATATTATATATGTATATATATTTAACAGTGTATTGCTATATTCGGGGGGCTGAGGGGAAGGAGCACCATGGTGAAGACTACAGATGGAGGGAGCAATAATGTTAAAATAATTCACAAAATAATTGCAGTCATTTTCTTAAGAGGACTTGTGCGAGAAAAACTTTAATTTCTGTTGTAAAAAATCTGTATTAAGTAGAAATTGGTCTCAGTAACATTAATAGAGAATTACTTCTGGATGTACATAACTGGATATAACATTCAGGCAGCAATTTAATATAACAGTGCCAGATGGTTAGTCCGACTCCAACACCTAATGAGGGCAAAAGCCTTGTCTGTGGGGAATTTTGGATGAAACTTGAAGAAATATACTATCCATAAACCAAATTGAATTGTTTTCACAAGTATTGCATAGTTTCATATGGTAAAAGGTTTTTTTTCTATATACACTTTGATGTCACAGCAAGAGTGGCATAAAATACTTAAACACAGAAGAGAGGACTCATGCAAGATATCTAATTCCATGATATAATAATGCATACAACAATTCAAAGTGATCACACCATGATTACAACTAGGGCTTCCTGCAACTGCAAGATGGTGGTTATGGAAAGCATGTCCCCCAGGATCAATATCTAAAAAGCAGCCATCTGACTTTCTTTTCTGTTTTCATTTTTCCTTCGTTTTAAAAAAATCAATTCTGCCACTGTTGCCGATTCTTAGCAAAGCTGGTAAAAACAAAGTTGTAATCATTGAACATAGCACTCTGGCAATCAAGCTGTTTAAAACCTTCAGTCTTTTGCGGTGAAGAAAGCTCTGTGTGACATTTAGAACTCTGATTTACAGATAAGGTGGTCACGAATTTTCCTGGCTTGAAGACTTCCACAACTTTCTTGATCAGTCATCATAGGAGGTCTGACTTTGTTTCAAAGCTAACATAAGAAAAGTCTGTTTCTGGAGTGATGTGAATAGTCCAGTAAGTTCCATTCAATTTCATTCCATTCATCAAATACCCAGAAGGATTGAAAAGCGTGGCATCAATGATAGAACCTGGTATCAGGTCACACATTCCCTCACAAGTGACATCCTTTGCAGTAACACCATCTTTCATGTAGAATTGATTCATAACTGCTGAGTAAAGCTCACTCATCAGAATTTCCAGGGTTTGATCTGGCTGACTGATGACATGACTATCTGCGAAATCCAGAGTATATAAGTACTAACAGTCAGAATTCATAATCCTATACAATATGCTGCTCCATTTGGGAAAAGTGCATTAAGAAACTCCATTTCTTCCTGGAAATTCTGGTGTAGGTACCCTTGGTGAGAAGGCTTCATGAAATTCTTCTGAGAATAAAAGAAGCTTTGAATTGAGTCAAACCCACTGTAATCCCCAGCAAGCTTCAGCAGGGGAACCAGTGCTTTCAGTAAGAGGGTGGTACCACATGTCTCCAAAATGAAATGTCTCTTAGAGACAAGCATGCTACTCTCACTGAGTACATAGGCTTCCTGCTTTTCAATTTTTGTCACACTTATGATTGAACATTGCACATCCTTCAGAAGTATGTCCCATTTAGATTTTGGGATGGTGTGAAGATCCCCACATCCTTGGTTTGCATTGGGCTGCTGCCAGGAGAACCAAACCTCCAGCAGCTTCTTGGTCCCTTTGAAAAAATGTGCAGCTTCCATTACTGTGAGACTAGCAAACAATCAACAACTACAGAAAAATCAACTAAATTAAATCTTTTCTTCTGCTGCTGTGGATTGTTCCAGTTGAGGTTCCTTTTTTGGGGGTGAGGGTGAGGGGAGGCTATAATTTTATATTAACTTTTAAAAAAAAAGGATTAATAAAATTTTCCCAGCTTTTTTTGTGAGCAGAAGTTGAAACATAAGAGACAGATACAGTTCAGTTGGAAATAAAGAGACAGATAGTTCAGTCTCTTGTAGTCTTCTGCTTACCCATTTCAGAGAATAGAATGAGTGCTAGCTAATGTTGCCAGCCATACTGTATAAGCCAGTATCTTATTCTTTTAAAGAAAGTTATTTTTGTCTATTTCATATGCAGAAAAAAATATACCAAATCAGTGGTATTGACTAAAGTTAGACATTTGAAAATATTTTAACATTATAAATGCTGATAAATATAAATGCAAATGGTTTATTTTCTATATCTCTGCTGTTACAAGAATTTACCTTTACTGATAAATGCCATATTTACTTCCCACTCTGTAAAATAAATGTCAGGCATATTTGTTTCTCTGTGGACTATAATTTTCTAAGGAATTAATAACATAAGAAATCAAGATTGTGGCTTACCAAAATTATATAAGCCAGAATCAATAAAATATTTCAAATTAATAAAATATTTCCAGCCAAAACTAGTTACAAAAAGAACAAAGTTTGAGCACCTTAAGTTCTAAAGTTAAACCATATGCATGAAATACTTCTATGGAATTTAACAAAAATCACATTTAATGAGCTGTGTTTACATTATTTCTTTATATTGTTGAAATAGTTTCCTTCTATATCTCAGTATATGTCAACATGAATATTTTAGCTTTTCTTAAATATTTAAAATTAAACCCCAGGGGGTAGATGTGGCTTAAATGGTTGGGCGTCCATCTCCCATATGGAGGGAACTGGGTTCGATCCCTGGGACCTCTGGGTAAAAATAAAGAAAAATATAGAAGGCGCGTGGGCCACCAGACCCCATAAGCGGGTGCGCCCCCCCCAGGCCCCGCGAGCAGGTGTGCCGCCTGGCCCTGTGCGTGGGTGCACCATCAGGCCCCACCGAGCCACGCAGCAAGATGATAACGTAACAGGAGAGTGACACAAGAAAGAGTCAAGATGAGACGTGCTGAAAAACCAGGAACTGAGGTGGCGCAGGTGGTAGGACGCCTCTCTCTCATATCAGAGGTTCCCGGGATCGAATCCTGGTGAAGACAGGAGGAGAAGGATGAGAAGAGAGGGCAGGAAACAGACACACAGAATTGCCCAGTGAATGGACACAAAAACAGCAAAAATGGGGGAGGAGGGGATAAAAATGGATAAAAAGTAAATAAATAAATAAATCTTTAAAAAAATTAAACCTCTTTTACCACTCTCTATCCATTTATTCTGCTACAGTTTTCTTTAAAGCTCTAATTCTACCTGATATTTCATTTATCTCTATTTTTTATATCTGTTTATTGCTTCCCCTTCTTAGTCTCCATGAGAGCAGGGACTTATTTCATTTACTACTATACTTCAAGGCCCTATTACAGTGCCTGGTGTATTGTAAATGCTCCAGAAATATTTTTTAAATGAAATTGGAAGGAAAACGGGTCACAGGTGCAAAATAGTCCCGAAAACCTGCAGGGCATACTCTGTTAGATTTCAAAGCCTCAGAGTCACCTATAGAAAGAAGATTTCTTTCCTTGGGGCCTCACGGAGTGGGAGCCCCGATCCTTCCAGGGGCTTGCCCAGCAGCCATCTTCTCTGCTCCACCCTCATCAAGTATCTGGGTGGCCATAAGGTCATAGTATACTCTATTTTTTTTTTTTTTAACAAATCAATTTATTGATACATATTAATAAAGCATATACCCTTCCAAAGTGTACAATCAGTGGTATTTGGTATAATCACATAGTTGTCCATTTGTCACTTCAGTCATTATTAGAGCATTTTCATTATTCCAATAATAATAAACAAAAACTAACAAAAACTCATCACCTCTCAATCTCTCTATACTTCCCATGTCATACATAGCTACCAACCTGTTTCCATGTCTCTAGTTTATTTGTATTTGTATTTTGTAAAAACAGTCTTATATACGCAATATTACCCATATTCATATTTTACATGAGGTTTCACTATGTTATACAGTCCCAGGGTACAGTTTTGTTTTTTAACCTCGGCAGACTTTTTTTTTTTTTTTTTAAAGATACTTAGAATACATAAATGTTACATGTGGTATATTCTTAACGATCGCTTTAATTTCTGCTGGCTCAGTGGTAATGCCCCCCCCATTTCTGATTTTATTTGTATCCTTTCTTTTTTTCTAGCTAAGGGTTTATTGATTTTGTTGATCTTCATGAAGAACAAGTTTTTCTGTTGATTTTTTTCTGTTTTTTTTTTTTTATTCTCCATTTCATTTATTTCTGCTCTAATCTTTATTATTTCTTTCCTTCTGCTTGCATTGGGAATGGTTTGCTATTCTTTTTCTAGTTCCTTCAGGTGTGCAGTTAGTTCTTTGATTTTAGCTCTTTTTTAAAAAATATAAGCATAAATTTCCCTCTCAGCACAGCCTTTGCTGTATTACATAAGTTTTGATGTGTTGTGTTTTCGTTTTCATTTAGTATATTTAATTTTCTGAGGAACTGCCAAACTGTTTTCCATAGTGCCTGCACCATTTTACATTCCCACCAACAATGTACTGGAGTTTCTATTTCTGTCCTCATTGCCAGTGCTTGTTATTTTCAGTTTTTTCAATAATAGCCATCCTAGTGGGTGTGAAGTTGCATCTCGTTGTAGTTTTAATTAGCATTTCTCTAATGGCTAATGATGTTCAACATCTTTTCATACACTTAATAGCCATTTGGGCATCATCTTTGGAGAAATGCCTATTCAAAACTTGGCCTTTTTAAAAATTGTGTTGTTTGTCTTTTTTTGTTGAATTGTAGGATTTCTTTATATATTATGGATATTAAGCGTTATCGGATATATGGTTCTCAAATATTTTCCCCCTTCTGTAGGTTGTCTTTGTATTTTCTTGCTAATGTCCTGTGTATAAAAGTTTCAAAGTTTTTCTTTTGTTGCTTATGCTTTTGGTGTAAAATCTAAAAATCTACTTCTCCTACAGGGTCCAGAAGATATTTCCCTATGTTTTCTTTTACTTTTTTTTTTTTTTAAGATTTTTATTTATTCATTTATCCCCCCCTTGCTGCTTGTGCTCGCTGGGTCAGCTAACCACGCCATGCGGGCGGGCTTGCCTTCACCAGGAGGCCCCGGGAACCGAACCCGG